>JAPZDZ010000012.1:27462798-27473710 GCA_029783805.1 Acanthurus tennentii | reverse complement strand
AACTTACAAATGCACTATGGTGATGGTAGACAATATTTATTTATATATATTATATATGTAATGTACGTTTACATATACAATATGTACAATAATGGCAAATATTGGCATCAATATGGTGAGGCTGTGTGTGTGCGCTTGCCGGGTGGGGGGCTGTGCCCCTGTAAAGCTGCAGGCCTAGCAACGCCCCTGGTAAAAGTCTGCCAGAGGTGCTACTAAGAGTTGTGGATGATGCTGTGGTTGTAGCATTTTTCCTTCATTTACCATCATCTACACAGTGCTTTATTCTTTACCTCACCTATAGTTTTCTACTCTCAGCTCCAAGTTTCTAATCCGATCTCCTTCAGAAAAAACAAGGTTGTCTGTTTTCTTGGCCTTGAATTTCTCCCTCTTTTCCTCAAAATAGTATTCTTTACATCATTTCTGAAAATGATCTTCTCACCTTCTCTCACATGCAATAATGCAAGCTCATAAAACCAACTCTTTAAATTAGCTGCAAGTGAAAGCCTTAGTTTCACTTTAAACCTCTGAACAAGATGAGAGTTTGAAAGTTTAAAGGCACTGTAACGCTTCCTGATCTTGTCAAATGAACAGTGAAAGCCACTGGTACTTTGTTTCTCTTGACTTAAACTAATAAAAGAAAATCATTAGAACAAATCAATTCATGCAAGCATTCTTTCTTAGGCTGCATGGGGATCAGCAGGGGGCTAGCACTTGCTGACAGCCAAAACAAGCGTAATATGGCTCTGAATATATAATGCCATAACCCGACAGGGATCAAATCTGTGACATTTTAACAAGTTTCATCTGAAGGCAGGGCTTCCATTCCTTCAGCTGGGTTATCTGAGTGTGTGCATTTGTGTGTTTTGTCACCTCATGACATGCTGATGAACCCCTACCTATACACAGGCGACATGCACGCCCAGCACAACACAACACACAAACTCCCACATACACACATATACATCTGCTGGTCCATTTTTCCTTTTTGAGCAAGAGCTAGGAGACAGTACGACCTCCTGCCCCCATCTGACACCAACCCACCCATCCTACTGAAAACCCCCACCCATCATCACGCATACATACGTACACATACACACACACACATACGCACACATACAAACCTCACTCAGTGTTCACACCCAAGTCTTCACATGGCACTTGGCAGGGGGGGCCTGCCACCGCAGAAATTGAAACGAAAAAAAAAGGGCACACCTCGCCTTCTCTCCTTCCAGATCCACCTACTCGACTCTTTCATGACCCTTTTGCATGTATTTCTTGTATGGTCTATTGAAAGGTAACTGGCCTATTTTAGATTTGAACGGCAAAGTAGAGCTGTGATGTGCCCACTTCAGCAGACAACTTTACTTCACACAGAGTAATAAGCAGAATTATAAGCAGAAATTTTAAAAAATGTCCCTCTTTTTAAACTGAAAAAGGTCAAAATTTTTGGCCTAGTATCCATACTGCTCTAACATTTAATAACCCATTAAAAAATGAAGGACTTTGGAAACACTGCTGACCCTATTTTAATTTGAAAACTCCAGATGACAAAGAAACTAAGACTTTTGGACACAATGATGTAGACATACACATTGTTTTGTTTATCAATCACAATATTGACCAAGTCTACAGGACTCCCAATCTGTTATCTGTCTCCGTAACCATCTTATACTCGTGTGTTACTTTCAGTAACTTTGTTGCTGGTAGAACTTGAAAAATTTCTGATCTTCATTTATGCCATTGCTGTGCATCCTCCATATTTTTTTTCTTCAAGAAAGCAAACAAGCTTCTGTTTCCTGCTTACTTGCACTATCAAACCCAGTGTACATAAATAGTCATGTAAAATGTGGTCTCTACCATTTAAGTCTGAGAAAAGATTAATTCAACAGACAGATTAAATAAAACTGTGCTAAAATTCTCCTCTAGCTCAATATGTGAGTATTAAATGAGCTGTTCTAAAACAAAAAAAAGTAGTCGTTTCAGAGTAGCTTAACAAACCATAAAGGCACCTTAGTTTGATAATGGGTGAAAAAACAACAGTCATACTTGAGGTCCAGTTTTTACTTAGAAAAAACATGGTGGTTATGTTTAAGTGTTCTTTGCTTTGTTCATGGTGCAACATTGCTGTGACACACACTGCTCTTAAGCCTATCGCATACACCTATGTAAAAATGTCTGTTTCTCGCTTTGTTTTCTCACTGCCACCCTAGTTCTCCCTATCACACTCAGTAGCTCTTGTAGCTTAGATGATTTCATTTTTTCAACTGGTGCTAGGTTTTTAATTCCGAATTTTGGCAGTACTGTTCTAGAGTCCAAGAACTTTTAATGACAAAGGTTCTTAACGTCAAACTATTAAACTGATTTGAACTTAAAAATAAAAAAGTAATTTTAGTAATTGCCATTAATTACTAGATGTTGTAAAAAGTGGGTGGCGACCAGGTAGTCTTTAAATCCTGGTAACCATTACACACTCTACATCAATTTCTTGCATACTGACCAGCAAATTAGTGCATTGTCAACTTCAGTACACAAAATATACTTCAAATATACAACATGGAGATAATTTAGGGTGACTCTGCTATTTTTTTAAACATGCTGGCATATGTAACAATCTGCCTGCATAGTTTTTAATAAATGTTCACATCCCAAACTGTCAAAACCAAAACAGTGCATCATTTAAATGATTCCTGTAGTGAACATAATAATTACCTACACCTACAGCTAACAGTACTAGAAAAGAAATTATACTGTCCAACAAATACATGTTGGGTTAATACTACAAAATGAAAAATGGGATTTTAAGAGGGGCACTGAAAATCTACATTAACAAGATTGTATGAGTGCAAACACTTTGAGCAAGAGTGGATCAAATCTGAAAAATACATTATTTTCTGCATGTTTTAAAGTAAGAAGAACATGCGCTTGGCAGGGTAAAGATGCCAATAAAGATCATGTGAGTGAAAAAGTCAAATAACAAAAAGAATATTTACACCCCAGACACTCACACACATACTCTCATACTCACACACATACAAGCACATGCAAACAAAGCCCCAAAAAGCCAACTGATTTGTTGGGTCAGAGGCCCCCTTTGTGGCGCCGCTCAAGAGCTTTTGTGCTGCTGAGAGCCAGGAATGTTAGAGCTGAGGAGGGGCCTCACCATGGGGGGTACACAGGGATTACAAGCTACCTGGGACTCTGCCTCTTTCTGCCTCTGCTGCTGCTTCTGTGTTTGCCTGTGTGTGTGTGTGTGTGGGTGAGTGAGTGTGTGTGCGTGTGTGTGTGTGCATGTGAGTGTGTGTGAAAGCTTTAAATTCTAGACTGAGCAGTTTTAGTATTGACTGGATTATGTCAGAGTATGGAAACTGTCAAGTACCTAAAGTTGGCACTGAATACTTGGTTGTAGTCTTGTTTACACATTGTTTTTTGATGCTTGCTGTTGTGTGATCCATTTTCAAATCAATCATCTGAAAATTCTGTTTTTTATTGGATAAAAAATGTTTTTAAGTGTTTATATTTATTGTTGATGCTATATTGTAGTAAAATGAAACATATTACAGCGGAACCATTTTTTGCCAGTTCTATGAAGAAAATTGTCCTGGCATGAAAAATTGAAAACTTTTGTAAGTGCCGATCAGCAGTTCATTTAAGTTATAAATGAGTATTACAAGGATTATTGTCATAGCATAAAGTTATGGATAGTATCTTTTAAGTTAAAAGCATAATACATTGCAGTTGTCTGTTACTGGCTGGAAACACAAAATTCAGATTTGGCTCCTCCACCCCAGCATGATATTATAAAGAACAAAGCAGTGAATTAGAAAATGAAATTCCATTCTATGCTGTTACTGACTAGGAGCCACACACCAGCATTCAAAGGCTGCCTCTAAAAATGTCCTGTACACATCAAGATGAGAAGAAAATCCAAACATACAGGCAAAGGGCACAACACACTTGAAGTTGGTCTATATGATGTGAAATTTCTGCACACCAGATGTATTGCCAGACATAGAAAAATGCTTTAAAACAGATCTCTTGTCAAGACACCAAAGTCTGAGACCCATTTGACACCAAAAGTGAAACCAAAAGTGGGAAACCAACAATCGTTACTTTACCTTATCAAGTAGTTTTGGTGCTAAAAACCTAATAAAACTTAGACCATTATACAAAGTTAACCAGGTGTTAGACAGGCCTCCTGCTGGACACAGATGCCAAAGTGTACCTTGTCAATCTGGATAAGATGCAGAGAGGGGTGAAAAAAAACCTTGTATTTATCAAACTGGAAAATGAGAACATAGTAAGAAATCAGCCAAGTTTTGCCATGGAGCTCTAAAGAGAATACTTGTACCAACCAATGGCTGACATTGCAATAGCACATTAACTTCCGGTCTCATTCCTCTAATTGTTTTAACTTTTTTTGCCAAAATTTTGGTTCCCATTAGACTAGCTCTTTTACCACACACAAAGGTCCAATTTCTCACTGGCCTGATGAGAAAGGGAAATGTAGAATAAAGTGGGGGGAAAAGTCTGAACTCAGAGATCCACTTTAAAATGCAAGCTCATCCCTTAGGAAGGTATTTAAATTTCCAGAGCAGCTGGTGCACACACTTACTTCCATATATGTCTTTATTTTGACCAATTATCTGTTTTTTTTATGGCCTATGCATGTTTTCTCATACAAATTATTTATACCCTAGCTGCTGGACTTAAAATTGACTCATCTGCAAAAATTATCTTGACTAGATCTTGGACTAAGACAACTTCAGTATTTATCTTTTGTTTTTTTTGAAAGATATGTAAAGCAAGAGCCTATTAAGTATGACCTACTCCCATCAGAGATCGTTTGACAAAGGCAATTAAATTAATTAAGAATGCAAAAATGTATCAAAGTAAATCTAATATTATAAATACATTCATTCATTCATATCTTGTGTATGATTCAAATGCTGAAGTTTCATACAGAAATAATAGCTATGGACTTTTATCCTTATTTTTATGGTTATGCATGTATTTAGCTGACCACTTTGTGTGGTTGTCTAAGCCTCTACATTAGGCAGAACAGATTAAAAGTCTGTATTGTCATTACTACACTAAGGCCATGTATGTAAGCTGTGTGAGCTCTGTTTGTGTGTGTGTGTGTATGTGTAAGTGTGTGAGAGAGGGAGAATGAGAGAGAGCGCATGTCCTGCTGAGACCCAGCTGTGTCTGCAATTAGCAGGAGGCATGGAATGATGATTGCTGGTACGGTAACACTAATGCCAAGTGACAGGCTTTCTTGTGAAGGAGAAGGAAGGCCGCTGTGTATCATAAAGAAACACTACTTTTATCTTACAAATAAACATGCCTATACTGGTACACACATGGCCAACATATGCACTGGCACAGGAACAAGGAAAAAAATGCCGATAAGGTTACTGTGGGTGGGGGAGCTCTAAATCAGACTATAAGACATTATGCACTTTGGACAAAGAGCTTGTCTAATCCTACCTGCTCTGCTTTCAGAGCCCACCGCTGGCCTATTCTAGTGCTACTCACTAGCTCAGCAGACAGGGCTCATTGATGACGACACTCAATTACCATAGTAACTCAAACAGTGGGTCAGAAACACCCCCCTCCCCCAACCCTAATCTCAGTCCCAAGACTAGCAGACCCTCATCCCTAAAGTTTGGTGCCTGCCTTGTCATCCAACAGCAGGACTATAGTTTGAACCTTATAGGAAAGAGCTTTTCATAGGAGGTTAATGGGGCTTAGCATCTTGCACTGGAGGGCGACGTCATGCCTGAGGCCATGTCCTTACCAATGTGGTTAAATGCATTTTTCCTTCCTATTTATACTGAGCAGGCCATTCCAATCCCAAAACTAAGGCCTTTCAAAAATATCACTCTAGGGAGGATACATTAAATTACACAGGTCTGGTGAGAAGTGTTAATGCTAAGCAGATCTGTCAGTCTAAACAGACATGATTGGGTAATTTAGCATAGCAGCAACATTAAGGAGCCAACCTTCTGTTGTCCCCAGTTCATTTTTCTCATTTTACTCCTCACACATTATGGGTGTTTTCACTGAAATTTTCTCTTCTTGTATTAGTGATAATAGATGAGGCCTTTTTCAGACATGAAACCTTTTATTTGTGTTGGGAACTTTAATAGCCATCTAATCAACGTGGAAATACTGCTAATAAGTTTTCACATTTATATGGTAAAGTATAGAATTTTTTAGCCTGTGTTATAGACTACTATCTGGCAGCATCCAAACAAAACTAAAAATGACAAGCACAAGTTAGCAAGTATTGTTTCCTGATCCCTAGTCACCTCTGTGTTACACTTGTTCAATCGATTGACTACAGAAACAGATAGATACAACAGATCACAGAAGAGATTAGTGCCTTGCTGAGACCTTCAGGTACACACTATACAGAACAGCTCTAGAGCACAATTGTCTATGCTATATGTTTATTTATTTATTTAAGGTAAACACAAGAAACTTGTGCTACAGAAAATGTATGTGTTGTATGTGTGCAAAATGTGCTGTATGTTTATTTTAAGTATGCTGTCTGCCACATGAACGTTTGTAGCTGCAGCACAACAACAGCAATAAATGTATACACAATCGCAGATCTACCATGTTAATTTGCTGAACTCACACTGCCTCATTTGGGCTCCTGAATTTCTAAACACAGTTGTGCAAAGAAATTAGTGTTAGGAGTGTTTTTTAGGTGTTTTTTGTTTACATGACATTGAAGGCTTTCATAAGCTGAGGCCTCAGTTTAAAGACATGTTTTTCAACCCCATCTAAAGGCAAAAAATTTATATTCATTTTCCAAATGAGCACACTCAAAGACAGGGTAAAAAACTTGCAGTCAGAGCCTAGTCTGGGCTTTCTACACCAATTTAAATAACACTGCACATCTTAACAACAATAGCAAGTGTCTAATTTGCACCCTATCTTTGATCATTTTCCTACTGTTTTGCTCTGGTGTATTGATGGTGGACCTTTAGAATAATCACGTGAAGAGGCACATTTGAGAAAGACTTGGTTTTGTGCATTAACATGTTTTTAAAAGCATCTGTGTGCAGACAGACAAGAAATGGTTTATAATAGAAGGTTAAAGGCGCTTTGCATCTTTTACTGAAAACTGTCATCTTCTGACTTTCTTTCTCTCCTGTTCTTGTCTTTTCAAAAGTAAGGTTTTGGGCTCAACAAGTCCACAGGTCTCAAACTGTTTTTATTGTGCCAGTGACACAAAGGCAAACCACAGCTGACCATTGACCACTGTCTGAGCACAGCTGGGACTGTAACAAAACTGACTCAGTGGGCATTTCAGCTAGGCAGTTGGCTAAAAAAAGAGTGCAAAGAAACAGGATGGCAATCAAACCCGGGTATAGAATCACAGGAGAAAGGTAAATGTTTATCTCAGGTCTGGGTTTCTTTTCAGACTGGCAATCTGGGTCTCTTACAAGACTACAGTCTCCTTCTCCTTGCAAGTGTTAGTTCAACGCACAAGAGAGATTAAATAGGAAGAAACTTTATAAAAACACAGTGGCTTGGAGAAGGAATGGGTGTTTATTTGGATGGTGGGTGAAAGGGGTTGGGGGGCCATGTTGTGAGGAACTAAACAGTTAGAATTATGGTCAGCAACCAGTCATTGAGTAAACATACAATGAACGACAGAAAAGCTCTGTGGTGGACAATAAAAAAAAGGAAAAAATCCACCAGCTTCAGGCCCTGAGAAAAGTGAGCCATTCTACTTACAAAGAGCCGCTTAGGGGTGAATTGAGGAAAGGAAAATGAGGGCTAAAACACTTGTGGGCTCATGGAACTCTATAGGGGGAGTGAAAATGGAATAAACCAGCAAGCACTTGAGGGTCCTGCCGAGCACCTGAAAGAGATTGAGGGGTGGAGCGCCAGAGGGGGGTCTTGGGAAGGTGAATGGCCTTCTTTTTGGGTCCAATTTGTCTCTTTTTACCCTGCTCGCCCGGCTCCGGCTCTGACAGATGTACAAAGGGGGAGCGGCGCTGGGCCACTCATCCACATACGCCCGTGAGCAGCTGTCACTTTTGTCTGACAAGTTAATCAAACAAATGCCACTGAACCTCCCTTTTAAACAAGGCAGAGGGAAAGAGGGATAGAAGAGGACTGTAAAAGGGTGATAGAGACCCGAGAGATGACATGCATGTCCTCGATCAATTCACCCTGCCAGCCATCATCGATAAACCAGCAGGACCTGACAAAGGAGAAGTCTCTATTAAACTAGTATTTCCTTCCTCCAAGGATGATCATGGCTTTAGTGTCCATGCCTGTTTCCTCTGGCAACACTGCACTCTGAATACTCAGAGGATTAAGACTCAAAAGAATTAAAGCAGGGAAACAAAATGCACCCTCTTAGTTTTTATTTAGGACTCAATGCTGCTTACAGACTTCATAAAATGCAAGTGAAACCTTTTAAAGCATGTTTTAAACAGTCACACACAGTAAATTTTACCTATACTGCTTGGCTGGTCCTTGTTTTATTTTTTTAGTAAAATGAACTACTTCACTCCTCTAACCATTTTATTAATCCCTTACTGGATGAGCAACCCAACCATTTTACTTAAATGTAAATAAGATAACTAAAAGGAATAAAAACTAACAAGATTCAGTGCAGTATTGCAGTCATATTGTTGTGTTGTGAGGGAATATTCATCAAGGCATTTTTGAAAAAAAGCAAACAGATCTAAAAGCAGCAAACAATGCATAGGTAAACTGCAGCTGTATTGCTGGTGTTAATGTTAGAGGATTTTTTTGTTGATGTAGAGTTCTAGTTTTCCTACTGCTATCAGTAGGAATAAAATGAGAAAATATCAAGTCACATTTTACAGGGTAATATATTCAATTATTTTCATTTTAAGAGCATATTTTATGTCATTTAACAAAAAAATTGCATTCAACATAAAAAGAAAACGGCACTAAGAACTATGTAAATTGTGTTTTTTAGAATTTTGTGTGATATAACTATTTTACATGTCATTGTGCTATTTTGTTCATTTTTGATCCATTTATTGTTCAACTGTTTTATGAGGCATAATGAAGCCAAGATTTATACTGATGCACTTTAAAATCTGATAGCTGCCCTGACACGCATAAATTAGTTCACTTTACTAGGTTATCAACAAAATGCATTCATTACTAGTATTTATTAAGTAACAGTTACTTGCCCGGTGGAAAAAAAGCAATATACTTAATGTTGTGAGTGAAGATTACTTCATTTTGAGTTAACCTCACTCACAACAGTAAGTAGCAAGAAAGGCTGGGGTGACAAAAAAGAAGATGAAGGAGAAGAAGAAGTGTGCATATGCAGTAGACACAATCAGTCTCCCGCCTGCTCCCGCTCAGCACGACCACACAGACAGGACAGTCAGACTTGTGCGGATTTCCTGAGTGAGGACACAAAGAGACACAATGTGGATGTCTTGCGACGTTTCAGTTATTCTTTTGAAGAATAATAAGGTAAGTTCTCAAGTTAGTTTGTCTGTTAATTCATTTTCATGACTGTTAACACTACGTTGAGAAAATATCAAGTCACATTTTACAGGGTAATATATTCAATTATTTTCATTTTAAGAGCATATTTTATGTTATTTAACAAAAAAAATTGCATTCAACATAAAAAAATGGTACTAACGGTTAGCTAGCTAACTAGCATCAGCTAGCGTTATGCTAGCTGACAAACAGGCATGGCTAATATTTGACCATTGACTGTATAAAATACTGGACAAACCCTCGGTGATGTCACCCATTGGTTTCTGCCTGAGCAAAAGTGAAGCCTCAAAAATCTCGTCCTGGGTGCTGCCATTAGCATGGCCTGACTCCGCCAAGAGCCCGCCTAAATGACAAAAAACCAAATATGGGAAAAGAGGCGGGTCTCGAAGGACGGAGAGCGCACCCACTCAGCTAACAGCCTCTGGCTATACGTCAACAGGCTGTCAATCAACAGCCGAATAGCCGAATTTTAAGCTTAAATATAAAATAAACAAATGGATTAGAAAAAAATTCACCCCCCTCAGAGTTTTCATGAGATAGTAGAGAAGCTGTAGACAAAAAAATGGTTTTTGAACCAGGCTGTAAATATGTTTATTTCTGCTCTGAAGTTGTCCATTTTAACATGGGCTCCAATGAGAATTTGCTCCCTTTTGGAGCCAGCCTCAAGCGGTCAGTCGAGGAATTGCAAGTGAGGAGTTTGCCCCTTGTACTCGACCAGCAGAGCCTGTTCACAGGCCATGGTTAAGGCATGTTTTGGCGGTTTCCCAACATCGTCCCGTGATCTGCTTAAAACCCATTTTAACGGTTCCAAAGCTTACTTTGAAAGTCCCACATTTGAAATGTTGTAGCATGAGTTTTCCGTTTTCCCCAAGTTGACAGGGAAGGCATTTTGGTTGGACTTTCGAAATTTGCAACGTGGAAATGACAATTTTCAGTGAACGCGGCATGAATGGGTTTGATGTAAGGCAAGGTTAAATGAGGTTCATAATGCACTGTCACTGTCTTTCCTTGGAGAAATGGTGATGGGTGGCAACAGTAAGTTAATTTGCTTGTCACTAAAGTTAGCCTTGAAGTTGCTCTTCTTGTTGAAGAAATGAAAAAACGGAACCCCAGTGGAATGGTCATTTCATCAAAGATGGACCAGACCTTCCCAATGAGGAAAAGAGATTGTGGAAGCCCAACCTCCGGTGAAAACCTTGACGGAGCAGTAGCCAGCTCCAGCAGGGACAATAAAGTACTGAAAGATTTTTTTTTTTTTTAATAATAAAATAAAATAGTTTTTCTTTTTTTGAAGCACTCCATTCCACCCTCTGTTTTGTCATTCTGCCTGGTGACTAAATACTAAATGTCAGTCTGCCAATTACTGTTGTATTTGGCAGTTAAACTATTTACA
>JAPZDZ010000012.1:27415920-27432685 GCA_029783805.1 Acanthurus tennentii | reverse complement strand
AAGTGATTTTGCTGCAGCCCTGTTAGGCTAGGGCCAGGAGCTGTCAACTACTCCTAGGCGCGCCAGTCATAGCGCAGAGGTACGGATATTATTCTGTGATGAAAAATAGATTAATTCTCAATTTTCATTGAGAGATTTACAGGGGGACACAGTGCATGTTTACCGGGGCACGTGCGTAAAACGTAAAAAGTGTCTGGCGACGCGCATGCTCCATCCTTGGAGTGACATGCTGTGGTTTGGCAGGTTATTTCACTGTCTTGGTTTTTGTGTAGGTGGGGTTTGATAATGCAGTTGCTAGGGCATGTTTAACATCCTGGTTTGGATGAGATGTGGTTTGTCAATCTGCATTGTTGTTGCAAGCTAATAACTTTTTCACCAAAAGCTAATTTGTAAATTGTGTTGGACCCCAATTTTTTGCTCTAGGCAGCACTTGACAACCGTTTTGGCTGTATATTTTTAAAGAGCTAAATGAGTCCATAGTATTAGAGCAGTTAAAGCAGAGCTTACCAAAGGTTTTTCCCAACATATTTGAATGACAGCATTAGGAGAAGCTTCCATGGTAGCTTGTACAATCAAACTAAACTAATGGCTGCCTTGGGGACATTTGTGTCTATTAAATGTTTAGGAGATTTGTACAGTGCTGCTCCATTATATTATCAGGTAAGTAAACCTCTAAAAAAAACGTGTGGCAGTGTCATTGTTACACTTGACTATTTAGAAGTTGTCAGGGGTTTTTTTGGACATGGGTGACTTCTTCACAAGGTCTGTTTTCACTGGGTGGACACAGAACTCTAAAACATTGATGGTGGGAGTGTTTTCAGCATTTCTTTCCAGCTCAATGCTGATGTTTTGAAACCTGGCTCATGAAAAAAAAAAATATGTTGCTGATACATTACAAGAGATAGACTGTTGTTTGCTTGCATTAGAACTGTGTTCATTGAAATAGTATGCTACCGTTTCACACATGATTCGATCATGTCGCTGGACATTAGCTTGAGTCGGGTCTCCAGATGTTTGCCAAACTCCTCCTCTGGCCAGTGGAGATCTTTGATGAAGGTCTGTAGAGCATCCAGCTTCCAGAACAGATCCTCTGATGTCCCTGAGCCATTACTGCAGGAACCAGGTGAGAATTCCATATTTTAAAAACAATAGCTTTAAATAATGGAAAACAATTACTAGATAGATTTAGGGCCTCCCCTTACTTTAACAAATCAATTTAAAAAATTTAAAAAAAAATTCCAAATGTACTGTAACACTTTCCTACCTGCAGTTAAAAACGAATTTAAATAATTTCCAGGACATTTCTACTTTTGTGCAATTCCTCAAAAAAATTTTCAGCATTAAAACAATTAGTTTTTTCAAGAACTGAGGGGAGCCTCGGTTTATCAATGTCATCTGGGCAAAAATGGTAAAGTTGGGTACTGCTCAGACCAGGAGTAAACAACAGTGCAGCAGCTACTGTTTTTTTCACAGATGACATTTGTTAAGGGATTGATATTGAAAAGTTAAGACACAAGAGGTCCTTTTTCAACCATTAACCCCAGAGAGGAGGGAGAAAGCAAAGGTCAGGGCACTACAACATCAGGGAAAGGCTTTGAAATGGAAAAATATGAGAAGATGCAAGTTTATAACCAGGATACTAGTCATTAAAGAGGCTAATTTTATTTACACTAAGCCTCTAATATAATAAACAAACATAGCTAACATAGCAACTATTGTCATATTATGTACATTAGCAGGCTGATGTGATTATTAAGCAACTCACAGAGCTGTCTGCACAGCTGGGCTCTTATCTGTAAAAAAACACTTTCCTGCACAAATAAACTTTATATGTATCGACTAATTTAAGTGTACTTACAAGCAGTGATTTCAATCAATTTGAAAAAGTTAGAAAATAATAAAAACATGTTCATATCTGGAATAATAAATTCTAAAGAAATTATTAAATTATTTAAAAAAAAAAAAACACTTCTCATTCACATAAGCAGCAGTTTTTTTTCTTCTAGCCGGCCTTATTTTGTATCTTCCATCTCCTTGTTATACTTTTGCATCTTTTCAGTCCACACAAAAATACACATTTGGAGGTAAAAATATTAGGATTCATTCTCAAGTCACAGCCTTTTCAGTCTGTCCACCCACATCATGCTGTCACACTGGCATGAAGGTGGCTTTGGGCATTTAAAAAGATCAAACAAATTACCTCACTTACGTAGTTTGTTTGGTTTTAATTTATGCACTCCTAAACCAGCCTATATGGGTTCCTTTAGATATCTCACTATATCATTTTTGAAAACTCTCCAGATCCTGTTCTTTGAATGCACAAATACAACGCGTCTACCATCTCTGTTTGCATCTTCATTAAGTAAAAAAAATATTAAATATAAGGTGAAGGTTGAAATGCAGCCCTCATAATTTTTGACAATGACAGCTGATATTTTTGAATGTGTACCCACAAGATTCCTGAAGATGGAATAGGGATGAATGTGCTGTGGTGACAGCGTCACACTCTGCAAGATGTTGTGGCATATGCAAGAGCTTTTGCACCTTTGAACCCCGCTAATGGTGCAGACAATGTTTCACTACTTTTTATAGTGCAATAGATGATGTGTCAAGTGTTTATGGAGATAATCTAAGCTCTCCTATGATTGTGCTTACAAAATCCCATTAATCACACCTGCATATTTATTGAAATGACTCACTGAATTCAGTGGCAATTGTAAATTGTTCAAACAAATGAATTACTAACTGCTTATATCATTAAACAGAACAAGTGTTTTATAAAAAAAATGCTGCCAAAATTATTTCAGTTGCTGCATCAACTTAACTTTGAATCCCCGAAAGGTTAAAATGGTACAGATCATGAAGAACATCTTGAAATGCTAATGTAAAATCATTATGTAAATCATTCAGGCATATTATAGTGCATGACATATTTTAAAAACTTTTCAAATATAGGGTACACACCTCCTGTTGTTTTGCATAAAAGTGCATCATGAAACAATATTTTTAAAACCATTTTACCACATACAAAGAACTGTATGTTATTGTTTGTTTGTTTAAATAAAAATGTGACAGGATTATCTGTTTCTCTGGGGTCAGATGACTTAAATGCCATGTTCATGCCAAGGACATGTGTGCATGTTTCAGACTGTACAAAGCAGATACACACTCTGAGTTACAATTAGCTGTCATCCAGCTGGGTGGAGAAAAGCTGGGCATTTGTGGGAAGTTAACACTTGGCACTGTTAGATTTGATACTTTTGGTATTTGGAGATTAACATTGGGCACAGTGCTTGTTAGACTTCTGTGGAGACATAAAGAATAACAGAAGACAGAAAACAGAGATTTTGCATTTTGATAAACACATTGATCCACAGGCAAAAGTATGATGTCTAGAGGCATAAAGTGGTATTCAAGGTACAGTAGCATTTTATTGTTTTTGACTAAAGTGTTCTGTATTGGTATTAATGAATCTGAGCATATCTGCTATGTTAAACATACATTATGGGGGCATGGGAAAAATGTACTTAAAGCAGTTAGTTGTAGCAGGATGTAAGGCTTCTTAATCATGGATTATCCTTATAAAACAAATGCAACATAATTTTTCACACTAGTAATAAATTCTGTTAAGTTTCATTTAAAGAGAAAGAAAATATTCATCCAACTTTTTTATTAAGAGAAAAAGAGAAAACTTTTTATATATTTTTATATTTTATATTTAAAATTCTGATACTGATGGTTTTTAGTTTTTTACAACAATCCCAATAATTTATACAATGCCCAGTGATGAGATAGGCTTATTTAATCAACAATTTCAAAAAATTATCTAAGACTCAGGGCCATATTTTACACCCAGCGCAAATGTTGTGAGTCACTGACGCAGGTGGCATTACTATCTAACACCCAGCGCAAATGTCATTTTTGTCACTTCTATAAAATAGCAAATCCCCCTGCGCTGAATCTGTGTGCCCAGGGGTGGGAGGTCTGAAAAGGGAAGGGAGAATCTGGCGCAGCAAATTCAGTTGCACTTAGACCAGTCAAAACCTGGCCGAATCAAGCATTTGGCTAAGATGCATACACACCTTTCATTTGTGTGAGGGTTCTCCCCCCTAGGTCATAATGCCACTGATAGCTAGAGCAACTTTAGCATTTGTGTCAGCATGTTTATTGGAACCAGAAAAACAAGGATTAAACTTGTCTTGAGTTTACCCCATCTTCTGACATCTTTACCTTGTTTTCTGCATTGCGCAGCTGTTCTGGTGATGCCAGAAAACAAGGTAAAGATTGCTGCTATGTCAGACGATTTTTCAACATCAGCTGGCTTTGGTGGAACCCTGCCATCTTCATAAAAGAGGCTTTGACCTACCAGGCTAAGAGACCTGTCTCCCCACAAGTGAATCGCCTGTCTTTTCAAACCTGAAAACCTGGTCGTTCAGCCACCTGTCCACGTTTGCACTGAGTGTAAGATAACAATGCCACCTGCATCACTGACGCACAACACAAATGGTTCTTAAATGTTATGAGGGCAGACTCTCTGATTGGTTATTGCATTTTTGGCCAAAGAAACACTCATTTAACACCCATGAATTGATAAAGTGATTGCACACAGCTGATGCCTGCGTGCCAGTGGTGCAGAGAGTAGGTCAGAGCAGGAAACCTCTGCTGCTCCTGGAACAAGATGGCAAAGGTGGATGGGGACACTCGCCTGAATTAATTAAAACCTTTGCGCTTGCACGACAGAAGAGTATAAGATAGGGTACTCAGTGTCCATGCAGTTTGCCTTAACTGTTTAAATTGTTTTAAAAATTCAAGAGAATTTAAAAAGTTTTAATAGCAAAAGGGTCAAACTCAGTTCAATGCAGATGTACTTGATACAATGATCCAAAATGCATCTAAAGCTAAATCATTGCAGTAAAAAATGGCAAGAAAATACATCTCAGGTGAGGAGAATAGTCAAAGATAAAGTAAATTAAGCTATTCTTACTTGACAGGTTCCCAGGATTCCCTTTCAAAACCTCTGTGAATAGACTGAGCAATGGAAGACTCCATCAGGTCCACATATCGGACAACCAGGGGGGCATACAGATCTTGCAGATGTTTGTGGAATTTCCCATTGCACAGGTTACCTTAAGGAGGAGATGGATGGAGAAATAAGCCATGAAAGTTACAATTAATTACACAACAGACAATGAAGAGTTTTTGTGTAGCAATGACAGTTTTGTCATATAGGCCCTGTCAGTTAAAATGTATGTAATATGATCAGCTGTGAGTTTTTAGACTAAACTCGAGCTGTCCTGTGGGCTTTCTTTATTAAAAAAAAAAAAAAAAGAAAAGCTTGCCCACAAAAGTGCACTTAGTATGTTCTTGAGTTCTGGCAAATGTGTTGAATGGTTTTCTTTCTTAAAATACAAAATTAAAATTAAAAAAAACATTTGTAAAGTTGATTTAATTTGGTGTTAAATCTTTTTTTACAGTCCATGTCAACTGGCTGCTGGCCTTTTTTCTTGTCCTTTCTGGTGCACTGCTGTGTTTCTTGGCATGTGACCACCGCCTATTCATTTGTGAGCCTCAAATGGTCTTTTTTACGTGTAAACTGACTTGTAAAATAGCTCTGATGGCAGTGAGACAAATAGTAAAAGGATCAGATAATGCACAATGACCAGGGAGGCTAGTGTTAGTAGCTATCACTGGCTCTTCATTAGCAGGTACTACGCAGCATATCTAGTTTTCAATCCATTAACACAATAGGTTGGAGTCCTCGGGTATTTCTAAATTCAATCCATCAAACATATTTCCCCCGGTCTCCCCAAGCTACCAACTGGTAAAAAGGCAACACTGACAAGACCACAGGAGATAAAATGGAGGCCAGTGTGTGCTAATGTGATGCCTCACGGCTCCATGCAGTGTGTCTGCTTTTCCTCTCCCTCTCTCTGTCTTTGTTTTTCTCTCCCCCTCTGAGCATGTGTGTGTTTGTGTGTGTTGGCATTGAAGTCAAGGTCGATGATACACAGTAGGTGCAATGTTTGTTGTGTTCCCTGATTGCCAGTCTGCCAATTAGCCACTTGATCGGCTGCTGTCCACTTCGATGTGTTGTGTCCAGGAGTGTGTTCGCAGGGCTTGCCGTGGCTCAACTACCACTGACTTTAGACCTCATTAACTCTTCAAATGGCAGCACAACTTTGGCGCCTGTCTAGTGCTAAGGCTATTTACTGCTACATAAGTGCACCGCTGTGGGGCAACAGTGCAGATGACCTTCTGTGGAAAATATGTCCCCATGATGATATGCCTTACTAAAGTGATTGTGCTTGGTACACTGTGTGAGCACTGGGTACTCTGCTGGGTCTTGAGTATTGTAGTATTGAAGATGGTTTGTTATATGTTATGTCTTTCTTGAAGAGCCTCTTATGGCGTTACATAATACTAGTGGGCTCTGGCTTAGCTATAGTTACTTAAGAAAGAAAGGATAGCACACTTACCTGATGAGCCTCAATGATTATATTTATAAAATTTACTTCCATTTATTGCTTATTAAAGTGGCACATATGAAAACAGCTGTGTAAGGTTACCCTGACAGTGTCATGATGGGACTGTAAATGCAAAACAGAAAGCCTGCTTTACCATTGTAAGAGTGGAGACATGAGAGTCTTTTATAAAAGATGTAAGATGTTTGCATGTGGAGAAGTGTGTTATACAGATTTTGTGCTTTTGATGATTTTCCATACCAAACTAGACTAAAATTCAGGATATTTTAACCTCTGATGCTTGTAATTAATTTCAAAGTTTGCAAACTTTATGGAAATGCAATGGAAACTTGCTAAAGTACTCCCATAGAAGAGCCTAAATCTTGCCATGTGTATGGTAAAAGGGCTTTCAATTTGAATAACTTACACTCTGTTTATTAATTTACACTGCTTTGGTCAACTCAGTCTAGTTTTCTATTTACTTTCTTGCTTTTATAATCTAATTTATGTAATTCTTGACAAGACAGTCTGTATCTTGAGTCACCATGGCTTATAATTGAGCCTTGTTTTCAAAAAAAGGTTTAAAAAACTGTTGAAATTGTGAGATTTTCTGTAATTGTTTAAAGAAAATTGTTTTTTTTGACCCACTGACAAAAATGTCAACCTTCCTGTGTTATAAAACAGAAAACCTAACAGATCACAGGACGATGTTGAGTAATAATATAGACACAGATGTCTTGCTGCTATATCCATTAGTAAGGCCAAAACCATAAATGGATGTATCCTTGTGTGTATACTTAAGCCCAATACATAAAATTACTTTCTATTTTAAATTGGTATTAAAATTGAAAATACTACTAGAAAAACAGCCTTTTTTGTCCAAAACTAAAACAAGGGTTATGGAACAAGAGATAATCAGATTAATGCTGACAAACAATATTTGCACAACTGTTTTTTGTGGTGAAAGAACTCATGAACTAAAAATGGTAAATACAACTGATTTTTGTAAAGTTTTTAAAATTTTGCTTTTATGGGAAGGTTCTGTTCCCATTTTTGCACGAGGGATTCCAACTACACAAATAAACTCACTTTGGAGCTCACAAGGACATTTAGACAGACATGGGGGGGGGGGTTCTATTTTCTATAAAGTCATTGTTTTGGTGCCCTTCTAACTCTGTTAAGTTAACTGCTTGCCAGTGTAGCTACTTCCATTGGAATGCACTTCAATGGTCATTTCTACACAATTGAATATATATTAAATGAGATGGTGGCCAATTTGATGATACTAACAAGTGAGCATAACAAGCTATTTGCAGTCTCTCTGTTGAGCTGAATGAGTAGACCATGTTCTCCCATCTCCTTGACTCCCATCTGACAAAACAGAAAAGAGGAAGCATTTGCCAGGCACAATTAGTGCCCCACAGGTTGAGCCTGTATTGTGAAGGCTGAAGTGTATCCTTTGCAGAACCACGACAGCTCCACGGTGTTCTAAGTACATGCAGTTCATTAGTGAGATGGCTGGCCTGCAGCAACCACTATCAAGACCTTTTTTCAGCCTTACAGTCTTGGCTGTGCTCACATACACAAACACACACAGGTCAGTATGTTAACAACTCCAAGCCAAAAGCAGACAACTCACAACCACAGCACAGATTTCATAGACAAGAGAGAAACAACTCTATCTGTAGAGCTTCATTATTACCATCAAATAGTTTCAGGATGTTTTTTTTAATAATTCCTCACTTACAGTCCATTCTCAGGAAATCATTCAGGAGCTGGAAGAGGGGGAAGCTGTCCCAGCTGTCAGGTGGCTGAATTTCAAGAGCTGCATCCATGTCAGCCGAGTAGAGACACAGGAAGGTCTCAGCATGCTCCACCATCAGGTCTGACCACCATGCAAAAGCCTTTGGATTGAGCGTAGGAGAGACAGGAAGTACAAACAAAATACAAGGAGTGGAAAACAAACAGAGGTTGAGAGCAAAGGAAAGGAGAAACAATAGATTAAGAGATGATGTTTACAGTATTAGAGGTCCCAAAGGGGAATATCTTCAAGAATTTTCATTAAACAGACTAAATCTCATTTACCATAAAGGCTGAAGACATAATGAAACACCACTGATCTACTGCAAAGACTCTTGACTACTGTTGTCAGTTTTCACTATATGAAATCAAGTTGTTGCCTGAGTGACTTCACTGCGTGATCTCTGGGGCAGGATTCTTCACAACTCGCAGCAGAAGAATCAGCACTTGGGCACGGAAAATCACACGCTCTTCTGTTGGCCCACAGAGGAAACAGCAGCAGCTCCTTGACAGGCATGGCAGGAAACTACTTAAACACTCACCCACAGCTCCTTAAGCCAGTCAATCAGAAGAAAGGAGCTAGCAAGCTGTGCTGCATTCATATCTCCCCATAAAATAGACGCAGTGGAGAATGTTAGAGACCAGGCTGCTCTCATGCACATCAAAAACACTCGCTCTCCTCCATGCAACCCCGCTCCTGTTGGCCCCTTGAGAGGGACCCCTGAGGATCCATGATGTTTGCTCATTCACATCAAGCTGTCACCACTGTAATGTGAATGTACCCATGGGCTACCCATGGCCATGAGTGTTGTGGAGGCATGCACTTGACATCTGAGCTATAAGTATTAGGTACTTAATGTGGGGTAATTGGCAAGAAAGTAGATTCAGTAAGTTCCACTCATGTAATCGTCATTTTTATATCTGAGATTTTTCAAATTATTTAATGATTGTATTAACATCACAGAAATAAGTTAAAAAATAAATAGAATTAAACTTTTTTTTTTTTAAATGCATCAGTGGAGTATTTTAAAAACATGTCCAGAAAGAGCTCTTTTTTCAGTACCCTCCTGTTAATAATAATCAATTTCTTAAAGATTCAGAGTTTGAATTTGCTTTACAAGTTGTGTGTTCATTGTTAGCTCAAACAGAGATGGCAGTTAGAAATGATAGCTGCTTGCTACACCCCCCAAAACCCGGATGTGCATATATGAAACTGTGAAGAAAATATTTTGACTCCTGCCAAACTAAAGCTGTTGCACATGGTGTGTGGCAAATTTCCCATGCAAAATTGAGGAAAAAATGTGTGAATACTGCTGTAGCAGTGGTAACAACATTTTACTTTTAATGCTTCTTAACAAAAGGAACTAAGTTTTGGATTCACTCAGTTTTGGAAAGGGAGCGCTAGGACAGCAAGTTCCACCAATTAAGCGAACTCATAATTTCTATATTGTATACAATTGAAAAAGCCCTTTGATGTTCCTTGAGTTGTTACCAGTGACATCTGCCTGTGGTGAAAGCTCTTGTAATTAATTTAATAAGCAATGGATGTGGTGGATTGTAAAGCAATGACCGGCTTGTTGGTCAAAAGAAATAGGACAATTCCAAAATTTTCTACAGCTCTGTAAGAAACAGAAGACTGCTTGGTTCCTTGGGACTTTCATTTTAACTCTGGCTTTTGGTGACAACACATGTACTCTCTGAATTGTGTTAAATTTTACAACTGGGTCATGTGTGTGGATAGTCAGACTGCTCAGCCAGAAAGACCTAAATGCTTATGTTTTATGGGTCAGTACTAAAAAGCCTAAAGAACTTTTTGTGTTATGCTCTTTAAGTAACAACGAGGCAGCTATTGCATCCCTGTCACCATTTTGCTTGGAATGTCCCATACTCCCTCAATTTTCACTTTAGTGTACAACAAGAGAATTAGGATAAGGAAGATTTTATAGTAACATAGAGGTATTGAACATGTCTTTAAAATTGCTACACCTGAAGCTGTTTCAATTTTACCTCTTATTATTATATATAAGTGGATCTTTCCATTAGTAAAATCAGATAAAATTGGTGACTACATGAGAGTCACAAAATGATGTCAGTATACCAGATGAGCTATAACCAGCATTAGAGCCACACAAGTGAAAATAAACTGAAATTAATGGCATTCAATCAAAACAATGTTGACTCCTGAATGTGTTTTCATTGTGAATTTGACCTAAATAAGAATAAAACTGAAAACATTTCCGAGGGTTGGAATCTAACGCTGGTCCACCAGTGTGCTCACATAATATAAGCAATAGTGTTATGCATTTCGGTGAATGCAAGGGGAGTGATGTTATTTATGATCACAAAGGGCATACAGGATCCAATGGAGAGAAATGGGTTTCTTTAAGAGAAGGAAATGTGACACACCTTCGTTTTCCCCAAACTTACAACCTTAATTAATGAGCTAAACAAGTAAAACACATTGTGTAAGTGCTTGTTTTTTTTTTTTGTTTGTTTGGTTTTTTTTACCAAAGGCAAAACTGATGCTGGTTTGAAAGATAACAAGCACTGTCACAAGCACTTGATTAGCAGAAAAGGGTTTTAGGTCAGTGTTGAGCAGGGAAACATTAATGATCTTCCACAACAGAAGCTGTATCAGTAGGTGCATGCATAGGACTTAGATTAAGGGTCAGGTGGGAGATGGGGCATATAGCACTGAGACAATCACATACCTCTTTTCCCTGTTTAAACATTTCCCAGCAAAACAAAATAAATCATCGAAATAAAAAGCAGAGAGGAAATAAGTCAATTTGATTTGTGTAAATAACAAGGTGACATTTATAATATGGTAAATAGCACAAAATTTACAGTAAGTAAAGAAGAAAAAAATGGACAGACCTCATTCAAGTTCTTTTCATTACACTTATTAATGACATGTACAGCAATACCTTGGACTAGTTGGAGAGCCATTATTCTCCACTAAACATCACTATTTTTTCATTACAATCTGAGTAGTCCATAAAATAGTCAACATGCATCTTGTACAGGCAGCTTATAGTGTCCCCTGTTCAGGGGAGCTTAAGGTTCTTTGCTGTGTGTACCTAACAATCATTTTCCTGGGAATACTGAGAATGAGCATACGCTGGATACAGCTCCCCACACTTTAACTGTCTTAAGAGCAAGATTTCAACCAGACAGGGTCTTTGCCAGGCAAATAACTCTGAAGGCATGCCAAAGGAAACTTACAGGCAGGTGGGTAAATTACATCACACTGACATCTGTAAGTCAGTTAAGCAATCAGCACTTCATTACTGGCATGCGAAGAATAACAACATATCAAAAAATACAAGACTGTCAAAACCATTACTTTAGGATATCATAAATCAAACAATATTTGAATAGGTCAAAGTAAATATATGAACATTCCACAGGAATTTGTGATATATTAGGTTACTGTTCTGCACTACACAGGAAAAAGTCATGTATTTACATTTATAATGTTTAGGCAAAAGAGAATGCATTTCATATTAGTGCTAGTTTCTAAAAGTAAGTATATGGACATTATACTGCTTAAATAAGTCATGTTAGAAACAACACTAACTGTACGATAAGAAACACATTTCCTTTATTTTAAGAAGAGAGAATTAAAAAAATATATATGGAAGTTGATCCACCAAAGTAAAGCTGTGTTAGACCATTATGAAGTTCTGAATATCGATAGTTGAAATTACTCTTAAAGAGATAATCACCAATGCTCATCAGTTTTAACCAGTATCACCTTTTCAATTTTGGTACTGCAGGCGTTGCACGTACAACCACTACAGATACTGTATTGTCACTGCTCTTTCAGCCACCCAGTGGCTCATACTGACCTCAAACTTCAGACTTGTGTGTGTGTGCGTGTGTGTATGTGTGCATGTGGGTGGATGTACACTACCAGTCAAAAGTTTGGGATTACTTTGAACTTTCTTGTATTCAGTGGAAACACACACAAGATTATCCTGCATAGGAAATATAGAATAAAGAAGGAAGACCACAATACCCACGTCATGCTTTACCCTGTGGACAGCACTTGACTGGGGCCAGTTTCATACATTTCATATTCCCCCCAATCAAGTGCTGTCCACAGAGCATGCCATGGCATGAGTATGATGGCCTTCCTTCTTCAAGACCCCTTCTCACTTTATACAAATCTTTGACAGTGCCATTATGTCCTGTTTATAGCTATGTTTGCTATATTTCCTATGCAGGATAATCTTGCGTGCGTTTCCACTGAATACAAAAAAAATTCAAAGTGATCCCAAACTTTTGACTGATAGTGTATGTGTGTGAAAGAACGATGTATGATTATACATCAGCACACTGACCTCAGCATGGTGTTCCTCGTTCTGTTGAAGCACCTCAATCACCAACTCAGCCAGGCGAATGGTGTCCTCCAGTTTTTTGGCAGGGGTGACTAACCGCCCTACATTCTCTGAAGCACAAAGGTCGAGGGTCAGTGTTGGCAGCTTCCGTGTCTAATCTGCATCTACTCTAAACAAAGGCACTTGTTTCTACTGTATTCATGCAACCAGAAGTAGATAAGAATGTCACTGGTCTTTAATATTAAAATGTATTTTCTTTTCCTTAATATTTAGATTGTACAAAAGTAAACAACATGCGTCTAATCTACTCCAAAAAATTAAATCACCCTTATATTTTTGAAATAACTGTTGTTCTTAAAGTGATTTTAGCTCCAGTCTATAAAGCTAGGCCTCAGCCTAAACAATCTCATGGTTTTACTAAAAATATTAGGCATGAAACATCCATTGGTCATAATTAGGGCGGGAAATCAATTTTTATACTTTTAAATAAAATCCTTAAGTACAGCATCAAATATAGAAATCTGCCAATTCTGGCATATTTTTCTTATATTAGCACAATTTATGAGAGAACTGAAAACACTGCTGGGTGGCTGGAGTTAGGGAAGGCCAGTAGTACATAGTAAACAGTCACGTCTCTATCACTGTGACAGAGCAGTCATTTAAATATGTACACAGGACACACATTTTGTAGTTATGCTGTAGTTCTGTTGTATTTATCTCAACATAACTGACTTTACAGAGAAATTGTTTTGGGTGGTTGCATTTTATTGTTCTGTAGAGGATAGATTGCTCTGATTGAATTTAGACTTTTGTGCTATGCCTTTTAATATGTTTAGTGAAAAAAATGATTAGTTGACAAAAGATTAACAGCTGGTGGCTTTAATAAAATTCTTGAAAGCAGGTGCTTTTTTCCTTTGCTAGGAGGCTACAGTATAAAAATGATAATGTTCTCCGAGACTTTCTGACACAGATTATAATAGATTCTACATTAAAAATTCTAGAGCTTAGAGAAGAATGTATCTACCTTATCTATTATTCTATTATACCTAAATTGAATTTACAGGGTCCTAAGAGAAATAACATATTGTTGGAGTTTTGTGCATTTCCTACATTTGAATGGCCATGAACATAATCTTGTATTCAAAAGGTTCCAGACATTTTACATAACAACAAGAAAATCTCAACTTTTTCTGCTTACAAAGTGGACGGATCTAATAGAGGTCAGAACACCAAAAACAACTTTACTGTTAGATTGTTAGTGTTTCTTGGACCTGTCAATGGCCATTTTTATGTATAAGGATCCAAGGTCTAAAGTACACATGGCTGCACCTGGGTCAATTCGTAGGAGTTCTTCTAGGAAAATTAAAACCAAGAGCTATCTGTAGTAAGTACAACTCCAAATCTTTTCTATTAAACATTAAATTCCAGAAACAA
Source organism: Acanthurus tennentii (assembly GCA_029783805.1). NCBI lineage: Eukaryota > Metazoa > Chordata > Actinopteri > Acanthuriformes > Acanthuridae > Acanthurus > Acanthurus tennentii. The sequence continues at coordinate 27,418,647 of JAPZDZ010000012.1, read as the reverse complement.
GTGGTTGTTTTGGGTTCTTTTGTGAGTTTTAGGCAAAACATATTGTTGGGTCAACACCAGAAGATAGACAAAGACAGACCCTGCAAAACACACCTGAATAAAATCTGGCCTGCATGTGAATCCTCGTTTTCCTCGATTAGATGAAAACTTCAGGAACTCAGATAAACTGCACTGAACATATCTTTCCAGAGTCCTCAAGGTTTCAAACCTATTCATGAACTCTGTCTGCATGACTCATGATGTCACCAAATCAAGTAAGGGATGAAATAACTTTCTTTTTCTGCTGTCGTGCTTGGTTGCAGCTTGCTATACTGCACTCCTTCCCAAAAGCAGCAAAGTGAGATTAATCAGGAGTGAAGTTAGAAGTTAGCACCAGAAGCAAAAACACAAAGTCTGGCAGCTGATTTTCCAGTGTCAGGAATCACAAAGCAGAGTTAAAACCCAGCTGCACATTTAAGAAATAAAGGATCAACCAGTAGTTTTCAGAGAGATAGAAGTCAAAGGGCCAGCATCAGCCTGTACCTTGCCAGGAAGCCTCACAAAACTACAGCTCTCAGGACTTGAAATCTTCACAAGCCTGCAGCTTCATGCTCTTAGCAGGGCAGCAAATTGGTAAGAATATCTTTTTCCTTCATGACCTTGGTTACATAACACAGTAACTTAGCATAGCAAAACACAGCACAGCTAAGCATAGGACTGTTTTACATCTACCATTGTTGCAGTTATTTGTTTCAATGTACTATGGCTGTGTCTAGTAACTATTAAATTAGTTGTTGTATACTTAACACAGTATTAGGACTAGAATTACACTCAGTAGCTTGAATTGGATTAATATAATGTTTTATCATTACCTCTTAGCTTTGCACTCTTGATTTACATGCACTGGCCTTTTACAAAGAAACCTTTCTGACCCCTCCAACCAGGCATGTGGTTTATCTCTGATTCTGTTTTGGTGTGTATAAGTGTCACAGGAGTAAGCATTTTCGTTTGCTGTCATTTGAACACAGCTGTGAATGTTGCACAAGAGTGAATTTCTACAAGCGGGACTTCCAATGGTTTCTAAATGAATTATCAATAGCTTCAATCAATAACTTATCCAAGTTAATATTTAGTTTAATTTTAAGACTGAATTGGTAAGTTAGTTATCTTCACTGTCAAGATTTACAAACAAGGGGGCCAAAAGTAAAAACACAAGCACAGCCGATAAATTTAACAACAGACCAATTATAATAAGTAAAAGCTGACACAAAAATAGAAAAAAACAAGGCAGCAGCTGACGAAATACAAAAACTAAGAGGGACGGACACCTAACAAGGGAGCTGAAGCATACAATATGACAATGGAGGAGGGGAGAACAAGGACTTCAATATTCTAACAAAAGCAAGACAATGAGGAACAAATGACACAAATTAGGTCAGGGCAAGTAAAAAAGTCTCCCTCACAAAGGAAGTAAACTTGACAGGACACATGATATAATACAGGAGGAGAGAGTGGTACCAAAACAAAAGGAAACATAGGGGGACCTAAATAACAAAAAAAATACCCCGAACACTCAAAGAGTTTGACAGATTGTAATAATTTCCCTTTTTAGGGTGTTGCTCCAAGCAGATTTAATGTAAAATAAATCAACTGATAAGTGTTTATGTTCTTTTCTTTTCTAGGAGATAAAATCAATAAGTTGTTGCACCAAATCCTAAACAGATTTAAAAAGACTTTAAAGGTCCCATGTCAGGCCCCTTTTTTGACTGTGCTGCTAGGTCTCAGAGGTCCCCAAAACAAGCCTGTCAAGTTTCTTGCTTAAAACACCACTTTGATCGTGTGGAAAGGCATGCCCATATACTCCTCTATCTCAGCCTTCTTCTGAATGAGCTGTTTCTGTACCTGGATCTTTAAATGCAAATGAGCTTTAAAAGCAGCAAGTTCTGCTATTGACTTACTTTCAATAAATATACTCCAGCTCCAGAGCCCACAATAGATGCTATCCATATTAGCCACAGTGCTAACACCAGGATGAATTGGCTAAATATACAGTAAAGCAACTTAAACAATTCACTGGGTATTCATTGGGTCAGAATTTAAGATTGAGGTGGACACACTTGGATGCAGGGGGCAGCACCCATAAGTGGGAGTGTCACCTAGCTGGAGGTTCAGCGACTTCCCTCTTGACATCAAAACGGGAGTAAATATGAAACAGAGGGTGTGGGTACACATTTTCTGAAATGTAGAGCAAGCAAGACGAAGTTGCACTCTTTCCATTTTCGGGGTATCTGTAAACAGGCTGGGGACAAATATTTTAATAGTGAACCCATGAAAAGTGTACTTTGCATAATGTGGGACCTTTAGGTGGCTTTTATGTGTTATATGTAGGTGAAACATCCCATTCCCTTAAGATATATTACTAAACAGTGGAGCTCTATAAGGAGGAAATGACATAAAGAGTCCTGTTACAAGACATCTCAGTTAGAAGCAACATCACATTTTATCTCTATTTTTTTACAGGCATGGAAGTGAGCGCCCTGTAGCTCTCACCCCCATCCTGATGAAGTGCTTTGAGAAACTGGTTCTCCGGCACATAAAGAACAACATCCCTGCCAGTCTGGACCCTCACCAGTTTGCATTCAGAAGCAACAGATCCACAGAGGATGCCATCTCCACTGCTCTCCACTCAGTCTTCACTCACCTTAAGAAAAGCAACACCTACATCAGAATGCTGTTTGTTGATTTCAG
>JAPZDZ010000012.1:27385821-27401831 GCA_029783805.1 Acanthurus tennentii | reverse complement strand
GTTGTTTTGTCTATTCACTCACAATTAAGGCTCCTTTAAAGAACAGTCTTCTGTTGCTGCTATTGTGGCCGTAGTCATCCGCCTAGCCCATGTGCGTTACACAAGGACACGCCTCCATTCCACCTTCATTCTCTGATCTCACGCCCCTCGGCACACAGACCCAGCGCAAGTGGGTTTGCTATCGTAAACTTGTGGCAAAAATGACATTCGCCGCCGGGTGTACGATAGCAATGACACCTGCGCCACTGGCGCACCGCGTTTGCGCCATGTGTAAGAAAGGGCCCTAAGTCATAAACAAACAGAAATACACAGGTATGTATATATGTATGTGCATATGTGTGTTTGTTTTCATGTCTATCAGTTATGTACAGTGCAGTCTATGTTTGGGCAGTAACCTCGATTAATGTGGCTCAATATGTCTACATTAAGTTGACAGCAGCTTAAGTTCTAAACCACCTTAATTTAGCTGTATAACAACAGATATGCCTACAGCAATGTCTGTTAGATACAGAGTTAATGTTTTGGTTTGATTTTGCAATTATGCCTTTTGCCTGTTCATATCTTGATTCCCCTTAAAAAATAATTATTTCCAGCTTCTTGTGCGATACTTTGACAATGCCCATTTGGCAACACTGGGTAGCCTTCTCTGATGGAATGTGTTTGACTGAACAGACAAAGAATGAGAAAAATGAATGAAAAGACTAATTGTTATAAAAATAATGATATTATGGTACTGATACCAGCTGCACTGACTTCTGTTGCAACATTCAAGACTAGTTTGAATTCATCAAAGGAACGTCCTGTCTATGGGAAGACTGCATCACCAACGACACTTGTAACCTTTATTGTCAGTGAGAACAACATCAGGAATTAATGACTGGACACCACCCTGAAATAAAGGAACAAAAACTAAACCATGGGAAAACAAAGGGGTGTTCACATGTAAAACAAATGTTTGTAAAAAAAACATTTTTACAGCTTGTATTTCCCTGGTACACAGTAAAGGATGAATTCAAGCACTAAGTTTTACAAGCAACTATTACCACAATATACATGCACAAATAGTTACAGACAACTGTTCTTTTATTGTAAAGTGGTATTATTTCATATCAGCAGTACTGACTGGCAATCAGATGTCACTTCAATCAATAAGCATCTATTGTACAGCTACAACTACAACACAAGCAGTTCTAACAAAAGCATTCATAACAACCAACAAACCAACTATATAGTACCAGAAAGGCAGCATGCGACACATGGATATGGATGTGTGTGTGTTATTATGTGGGGTGAAGAGAGAGAGAGGAGTAGGAGAGCAAAATGATTAAATCAAATGGTCCGTCTTAATACAGGTTCCACTTCCTCACAACATTCGTAAAAGACTTAAGCAAACTGCTTGGTTTGATCATGATTATAATCTAAACCTGCATAAAAAGCAGTTAGCTAACAGAAAATTTAGTTGCACTGACACAAAATACAGATGTCCTTCTTCGCCATACTGTAACTAAGAAGTAAGAAACAAGATTTGTTTTTTTCCATTGGTCTCATAGTTAGATGATTGAAACTAATAATTCAGCGACAAATGGGAGCCTTCTAATTCTGATGGAAAACTATGAGTCAGATAGAGAGGGCAGAAAGAGTGCCAGTAGTTTGTGAGGTAAAGTGAATTGCCCGTGTTCAATAAAAAGTAACAATAAGCTAAAAAGCAAAATGTTTTTAAGTGTCAGTACTGGGTATAAATGAGTACTGCCCACTCTGGCTACTGGTTGTGCATATTCTTGTTTTTGTTGTACTTGAGTATAGCTGCACAGAATTGACACTGGTGTCATAATTTTTAAAATACTTCAACACAAGTAAATGTAAGGCTTCAGCTACCTTTGCTATGGTAGACAGCATATTGTCCACAACTACTTGACTGCTGCTAACGGCGGTAACTAGCAGTCACAGTATTTTACTGGTCAACTACTTCACAAGTTGTTGAAACCCCTAGCAAACACTAGGGGGCCTATCTTACAGTTGTGCCTTGCACAAGTGCTTGCACAAGCACCTTGCACAAGCGCAGGGCGCATGGTGCAGGGGTTTTTTAATTTTATTCAACGGAGTTTCCAGGTCAACCTTTGCCATCTTGTTCCAGGAGCAGCAGAGGTGTTCTGCTCTTCCCTGCCCAATGTGCCACAGGCACAAAGCGGATAGTCCTATCAGCTGTGGACAATCACCTCATCACCCATGGGTGTTTCATGGGTGTTTCTTTGGCAAAAAATGTAATTACCAATCAGAGAGTCTGCTCTCATAGCCTTTAAAGACTGGTTGCGCCGTGTGCCAGCGGCGCAGGTTGCATTGCTATCTTACGCCCGGCGCAAACGTAAACAGACAGCTGAACTACAAGGACTTATTTTTTTAATTACCTATTCAGCTGGTCAGGTCAAAGCTCTGTCAGCAATTTTCAACTTCAGTTAAGTTCTCTAGAAAGCAGACATTTCAATATTTTGTCATAACCTTTTCTACCATTGTAAAGATGCTTAAAATCTTTTAAAGAAGGGTTTTGTGTTTCTTCCTCAATAAAATTATATATCACAGACAATGAAATGACTTACCTTCTAGTTCTTGAGAAAATTTGGGATCTAAGGTCCTTTTTCCTCATGAACTCAATGATTTTGAGTTCTCTCTTAGCAGTTTGGGCAGGGAGCTCAGTGGCAGAGGTGAACAGGGCGCGTTCCAGTTCGACCTCAGACACTGGCCAATTTAGCAACTCAGACAAGCGTTGACTAGGTGTAGGGGTTTTGAAGTGCAGGGTTTTAGGGACAGTGGAGGGAGGACATTTAGTAAAAGTGAACAAGATGAAGAATTGGGGGAAAAAGTAAAAAAGAAAAGAAAAGAAAGGTGAACATGGAAACAACATGCACAATAAAAACCAATAGACATGCAAAAGGAAACAAGTGGAAGCAAAAACTAGAGCATAACACAGAGGAGGCAGGGTGTCATATTTGTACCACATGTAAGCCTGTATGTGTGGACTGACTCATTGTCAATATTTTATTGTCATTTTCCTGCTCCAACTTCAGGTTTTACTATAAAAACACAACATATTTATGTGAATTTGCATCTTCAGGTTCTGTACCTGTGGGGAAAATGGAGAACATGTGACAGACCAGCGGTTTGTTTTGTACCTGTTTCCATGGACATGGGAGGCACAGAAGGCAAAGCTGTAGTGCAACAGGGTTGGGTCAATCATGGCTCCATTTTCTGCCCTCTCCAGCAGATCACTGAGGTAACACAAATGCCGATGGCAGCCTCGAACGCCATAGCGAGCGCAGTACTCATCTAAAACAAACACTTGACCGGGACTGAACCAGCCCTGTGGATAAAACACACAAAGACTGTTGTGTAACCCCTCAAATAAGGTAAATGCAAGGTCAATGCATACATACTAATGCCTAACAAGATTGTACACATGAGCTGAGTGACCATGTCTAGTACATCCTGAGTGTGTCTTATGGTGGGTTCAAAGTGTAAAGTGACTTTGATTGTACAGAAGCTGCTGAAACTTTCCATAACATTGTTCTGTGCATTTAACTGGGTTGCATCCAATAGTTCTTCTAACTTGTAAAAATTACATTCAAACAGACATGCCCTGTTTATGTAGTAAATGATCAAGAGTGTGATTGTTAGTTTATTGTTTAGCTGGGTTTGAGCTCCTCTCTGTGCTTTTCCCAGGTTTACTGAGTTACACATGGTGACAATTACTTTGGTATGAAACCTTTTCTTACCAGGCAGGAATAGGAATCATTGAGTCTGTGGTCCAGAGTGAGGCGTTGTACCAGCTCAAACAGTGACCCGTGGTCAAAGTTACAAGGATTGGCTGAAATAAACTCATCCATGCCATGCTTCTGGGCTCGATCAGCATCTGCATAAAGAAAGACATACAGACATACAGACAGACAGACAGACAGTTAAAAAAACTATAACTTTTAAAATATCACCCTCAAAAATGCAATAAAATATATGATCTAATGAAGACCCAACAATAAAGTAATACTGTGCAAAGGGTGTACAAGAAAATTTTGCAAGAAAGTAATTTTTCAAACTGCAAAATGTTACAGGATACCAGTTGGAATTTTCTGTGATACTCAGCAAATTCTGTGAAACTGCTCCAAAGTGTGCATACATTTCAGTGCTGACGCACTCTGTTATCAACATATGTGATCGTATCTAAAAAACATGCAATTGTTCAGAAAAGTTAATAGGCTATGTATCCAGCATTAACTCTATTATGGGCTCTTCATGAGGGTTCCAAGTTTTGACTAAAAAGGCAAGAAGAGTTTTCTAAGCAGTGTTCAGGAAGTGACTGCTAACTGGTAGGTTGAACGTAGTAAAGTTGTATTCATGAATAACTCATGTTTATCTTTTTTAGTCTAAATATATGCAAAAAAAAGGAAACCTCTTTTTTGACTCAGGTCTATTTTCCTCGATGCAACTATGTTGTTCGTTGTTTTTTTTTTTATTATTCTGATGTGAGAGCTGACTCAATAAATTTCAGCTAAAAATCTTGTAACTTATCTTCGTTACTGAGAACTTAGTTGGTGGAAGAAACAAAACAACAGATGACAAGAAAGTCATCACTCTCACCAAAACAATCATGTTTGCATTTGCTTAAGATTTGTAAAAGAATTTGCACAAGAAAAATGAAAGTTTGTGATCCTTCATTTACAGGATATATGTATATACAAAAACAATCTGCACATCATGACAGCAAACTACCAAATTAGTGAACATCATATTGGCTGCTGTTAAAGCTGTCCATTGAACCCTGGTGCATACCACATGACTGGACTGATACCTTGTTGGACACGTGGTCTTGGTTAGCTACCTAGTAGACTTTGGTGCGCTTTGTAGCATGATATTGCAGATATTTGATTTAAGGAAAATATCAATAGCTAATCTAATAATAATTTAGTTTACTGACTATGAAATCTGTTCCCAAAGTAAATGTATTTATATGCAGTTTATATATTTATGCAAATCATACTGCAACTCTGGTAGCATGTATTCACCTCAGTACAGGTATTTTCCCTAATTAAAAGGTCAAAACTGAAAAAACTACTGTTTGTTTTGTTACTAAATGTATGTTGTCAGTTCATTAAGTCCATTAAAAAACCTGTGACAGCAATCACACAGTAAGTCTCAAATCATTACTGTAGAATATACCATGTCATCCTGTCTCCTGTTATTACCTCACTATTCATAAGGTGGTCCATTTTCAGTCTAATAATGCAAATAATGTTGCTTATTCATGATCTTTGTGACACCAAAGAGCATAAATACACAAATCAGAAATATTATAGTGCTGCAAAAACTTCTGTTAATCATTCATATTAGATATTTTCACATTAGCACAAATGAAACAGAATGACAATCACAAAAATGCCAGTATGAACAAGAACCAGAGATGCATAGTGATTCAATTTAATATATTTTAAGTTCTTTTTTCATTGAAATTTGTAAATGATATACTTATAATCTTGATGGGTGCACTATAGTTGTACACTTACACAATTTTATTTGAGTGTCTAAATTATGTTCCACCAAGAGAAAGGAAACCTGGGACAGACGTAGATGAAGGTTATACGGAGCTACAAAACAATCAAGAGATTTTTTTATGCAACACCCTCTTCTCTGCCTAATGAAGGCACCCCAGCTGTCAATCAACAACAACGAAAAAACAAAACAAAGAGTGAAATGCTAGGAGCTGATTGTGTCCCCTCAACAAGTCCCCCTACTCCCACCCTCCCCCAAAAATCTAAAAAGGTGACATTGTGGTGCCCCTTTGGTCTGTAGCTGGTGGCCTGTCAGATCAGTTTGATGTGAGTGAGCGGGAGTACAGACGGTAAGGCTGGACAGTAACCTGCAGTGACATTACTCACCCCTGTCCGTCTGGGCTGGGGAAGGACTGTTCTGACGATGATTGATGTCTGCTATTCATTTATAGATCAAGAGGAGAGGGATAGGAGGCAGTGGATACACTGCTGGCCCTGGGTTTTGTGGTTGAAAACATTTGAGGCCATTAGCACATGGCTATTTTGTGGACTGACCATTGAACACATCTATACTAGATCTTTTAGTCACTAAACTTGTGATCCAGTCTGATCCTCATTGATGCCCTAACTCTTTTACCTACATCACTGCATACTTATTCATGAAAAAATCCTTTCCTAATTTTGTTACAATTTTCAACAGTTAATTTATTTGTTAAAATCAAACTTTACTGTATTGGTTTTAAAGCATCAACAGCGAGTTGGAGCCAGACATTGTGTTTGCCTTTGGGCTTTTAACCTGGTTAGCTTTGATGTATTTAACTGTTTTTACTGTTAACTGTGTAAAGCTTATCTGTGAGTTTTTACTTTAACTAGAGGATGAAATTTGTAAAGAAACTGCAATAAAACTGCTTGCTTCTGAAAAGATGATCCTCTGATGCTTTGTGTGTGTGTCTGTGTCACATCAATTAAGAATTGTACTTTAAATTTTCCAGTGTTAAACATAGACAATCAATTAATTTGGTTGTTTAAACAAAAATGTATAGAACTTTAAATGTCAGAAGAATGCTGAAGGGACACAGTTTGGGTAAGCAGCAGGTTTTGTTTATTTGATGGTTTTTGTTTTGGTTTTTGTTTTAGTCTCCAGATACAATATGTTCAATTGAAACTTTCATTGTTGATATAAAATAAAGGTAATACAACCTTCATTAATGAGCCTATAAAACCTGTTAGAATGCAAATGAAATGTGTATGAATGTAATTTATCTGAGATGTTTGTGGTTTAGGACTCTATTATTTACCCATATTCATATTCATATTTCAAAAAATATATTGAAAGGTACAAAAAGCATTTCAACCTTTATAATTTCATTCAAACTACAGATAAATTATAATCTATTTTTATAGCACCAAACTAAGTTGAAATGTTTCAAGTTATTCAGTTCCTTAAAATAAGATTTTATTATTATGACTGGCAGCTTAATATGATAACAAAGAAAAGAGTAAACAGTGAAGATCAATTTCACCTCATACCAGCTGACGTTAAATCTCTTACCTGTCTTTGTTGTTACAATATTATCATGTCGTCTATTTGAAATGGGTTGGGGGTGGATGGGTGGGCGGTGGTTTGGGGTTACATGATATTGTATTATTCATTGCACTGATCCAGGTGTGAACTGACAAGTAGTTATTTGGTAACATTGACTGATTGCTGCCTGTGCAGCAACCTCACTGTATTATTCATGGCATGGCACTTTTAACTTGGTAATTACCAGCTGCTGGGACTCAGTGGGACTCCAGTGGTTGTGTCAAAAACAGCTCTCTCAATAAATTCACTTATACAAATGTAAGTAGGAACCATTTATTTGATTTTTTTAGATATGTTGGTCTGCATCCATTTGTCTTTGAGTCTTTGTGTGCAACAGACAAATCTTTTGGATTTTTTTTTAAATGTAACACTGACAGGAAGCATTTTGATCATGTTTTCAAATAAAAGAAATATGTACATGTCATGGGTTGATGTTTGCCTAAAATGAAATATGGATGCACTCACATGAGGCCAGGTCTAGACTTACACAAGCTTAAGTCTGTCAATGCTTTGGGGGCTTTAGCAAAACTGCACAGGGTCAAGGCATGAGAGCATTCCAAACATTTATATGCTCTGCACGCATTTGCATAGTTTTCTTTGTCACATAAATTCTGTAGTCTACCTTGATAAAACAGTTGCCACTGTGATAAATTCAAAGATGTAGAATCCTGTCGTCAGCACCACAAACTACGGTTCAGTGTTTCGGCATTTAATAAGCTTAAAACACATTTATCTTTTACTAACTAACTGGACTTCTAGATTGTGTCCACCCCAAGGCTCATAAATCACTGTTTTAACTTTGACCTGCTTTATGTGTAATTCCTTTGTAAGAAAAATTAAATAAATAAAACTTACACTCAGAACAAGTATTATCATATATTTATCAACATACACAAAAACATTCAGTGAGACATGGAAGGATATTGACTTAACCATATGGGAAGGAGGGATCCAGTGGAGAAAGCAGGGGAGAATTGATGGAACTGTTTTATTGTTGTGTACATGTTTGCTTATCCTTATCCTAACCCTACATTTGAAGTAGATGGGATATGGTTGGTTGAGTGTGTAAACGTGTAAGCAAAACATATATATCCGACCCGCTGCCCCATTGCCCCATTGTCCTGTCAGTTTACTGTTGTTTCTGCACTATCCCAAAATGGAGACAAATAGCATTTTTATGATAAACAGTTACATTTATGACACCAAACTATCTAAGTTGCAATGTGTTTAAGCATTATATAATCACCACCAAAGTTGTAGATGAAAAAACCGAGACCCACGGAAAGGCTGTTCAGTGCCTCAGAGAAAAAGTTCACTCTTCTGTAATTCTGGGCAAATGAATCGAAGGCAACTGGACTCAGTAATATGTCTGTGAAAACGTTTCGCCTCTTATCCAAGGGGCTTCACCAGTTCATGCTCATCAGACCAGGCTAGGCCTGTCTGACTGGCTGGTGATGTCTCAGACCTCCTCCCCGGTTGAGAGACGGTTTTTCCACTTTTACATGGATGGCTTCCTTTACTCCTCTTTCAAACCATCTATCTTCCCTGTCCAAAATATGTACATCATGGCCCTGTACATAACCTGGTGTATGCTGTCCAGTGCAGCGCAGAATGCAATGATTTATTCATTGGTGAAACAAAACAAACATTACACAAACGAATGGCCCAACACAGAAGGGCTAACTCCTCAGGTCCAGACAGAGTAAAGAAAGCCATCTACGTTAAAGTGGAAAAACCTTCTCTCAACCGAGGAGGAGGTCTGAGACATCATCTTTCTCCCATTTACAATGCTGTCCTTTCATCCTTTAACAACTTAGCATCTAAGAACAATGGTCACTCACAAATGGCTCTGGAGGACCCTAACGACTGTCGTTCAGGACTGGCCTCATGTGTATCGTACCACTCTGACTCTAACGACTCCAAACGACTGTCATTATAACAAAATGGAGCACTACCAGAGCCACACCTATGAGCACTTACCATCATTAGACACCATTGTCCTGTGGAACACCTCCACAGAGGATAAAACCAGGGATCTCCATTAGACAGTCAGACAGGCCTAGCCTGCCTGAGCATGAGCTGATGAAGCCCCTTGGATAAGAGGCGAAACGGTTTCACAGACATATTACTGAGTCTAGTTGCCTTTGATTTATTTGAACAGAATAACTATGACTTGGATGAATGAGAACATTCACAGATATCTCTTCGGTAACATTAGCTTGTCACTTAGCAAGGCAAAAAAGCATAGAGGATGCACAAAACAACATCAATTCAACATCCATGTTGATTTAGTTTGTATTTTAAAAATTTGAAATAACACATGAGTGATTTGAGCTTGATTTTTGACAAGACAGCACAGCATTTGTATAGCAATGTAAAGTTGTAATAGTATGGGCTTTCACTGCCTGCATTATGATATATTTGCTGGCTCTTTCTACACTTATTTACCTCCTCAACCTAAAAATGCCTCTTCAAAAAACAGAAAATACACAAAGCTTTGCACAGCAGTCTAATCCAGGGTGATGTATGGACAGGTGCATTGCTGTTGGAGTTAAAGCAGTGCTTTTGTGGGTTGATCAAATCTAAACTAATCAAGCTTGTTGTACAGATGCCAAATATGCAGACAGAAGCAAAGCTAAAGACAATCATTTCTGCATGCATGAAGTTACTGTGATGCCCCTGTGGGATCACCAGGGAGTGTCTTTGTTGCTGTTGTCATCCTGGAGGTGTGTCCCTAACCTGTATCTCTCACTTGCAGTGGCTTGATTGGAGTAAGTCAGCACACCTGGGCCTAGTGTGCTGAAGTTACTTAAGTCCTGCACCTGCTTAACTAACTCTCTACTCTGGCTGTCTCCACAGGCACACCACAGTTTGGTTTGGTTTGGGTTGGGTTGGGTTGGGTTGTTCATGCTGTTCTGATTTTGCCTTTTGTTGTGTTTGCACCTTACAACACCATCACACACATACACCTCTTTCACTCATGCACATGATACACTGATTTACTGATTGTCACATCCTGTTCTTTAAATATTTGATTTGGCTATTTAATTTGGTCTAATTTGGTTATATTTGATTTAATATTGAATTATTTAAATGTTTATCATGGTGTTCTTCCTTTTTTGTTTTGACCACCTCTGTCAGGTCATGACATTACCAAGAAGTTAGTATGTCTGTCTTTCCATCCTTAACAGAAATAATAAACAGGAAGGTGCAGAGCAATGGAAAACAAACAAAAAAAAAATTGAAAGACAGAGGGGGAAAGCACTTACCCGTCAATCCAGCTACAAGATAGCAGGGTGGGATTATAAAAAATAGAAGCAGGAAAGAAGAAGAAAAGGAAGAGGGAACAAACAGAGAAACATAAAGACACACAGCAAAGCCACCAACACATTAACACTACAGAATTTCTACAACAAAGAGCAAAGCTGCACACAGTGAAAAATAAGAGTAACAGTTGCAAACAGGTACAGCACATGATTAGAAGGAAGACAAAGGACATCACTGGCTAAATTACCAAGTAAGAGACACAGTGAGACTCTCTCTCTCTTTCTCTCTCTCTCTCTCTCTCTTTATATACATATATATATATATACATACGCACACACATCTATACATATATTTATATTTATATATTGGTGTTCATTTAACAAATTTTTCCCTCTTAAGGTCCTTACACACTGGGGTTGTTTTTTTTGTGTGATTATTTGGCATGTCAATAATTCCTTTGCATTCAAGATATGATGTTTTGTCCTGAGAAAAAGTGGCTTAAATTTTATTTGCTTTATGGATGAATTTTACAAAAGAAATGACGAAACACCAAAATATGTTTTGGTGTGATGTGTCACTTCCTGTAGGAAATATTACTCTGGCTTCCATGATGAAAAATTTTTTTATTTACTTTGTACCACAAAAATCTTAATATAACCGACACCTGAAAACAGCCATGATATAGCTTCAGGTCTTGGATACGACAGTGAAACTCCCGGTGTGTCTAGGATGGGGTATACAAAAAATCTCCTCCTCTTGAGGGGGCTGATTAATAAAAGGAATAATTCCTCATCACTGGATGATGTTGACTCCATCTTTGCTTTGTAGCTCTGTAAATATTTTTTTAAAACATGACAAAATATCCCAAATTTATGACGGGATCCATTTGAATAATTTTGACCCAAAGTTTTGTTTGCAAATTTTTGTTTGCAAATTTTTATCTCATTTATCCACAATGGCCCCAGTGTGTAAAGACCAGGCCAGAGTAGGAATGATATTCATGTCAAAACATTAACTGAGTATCCACTTATGAAGTGTCTAATTAAGATAGGTTAATTTAATCAATCATGTCCGATGTTTTTTTATTTCTAGCATTAGAGGGGCCTTTGGATTAATTGTTGAAAATCTTACAACAATTTAAATGCAGGCTCTAATATTCTTTCCATCAATATGATCAGACCACTTAAAATGGATGTTGCATAATCAGCCTTTGTGGGCCCAAAGAACGAATAGAAGTGTCAAGAGTTGAAAACTTACAAAACTGAGATATTGGTGCATCAAGTTGTGGTGCTGTTCCCCCTCTTGAGTTTAGTTTCTGAACCTGAGTGGGAGGAACTGGCTTGTGTGACTGGCCAGTGGCTCGGTACATGGCCTGCACCCACAGGATCCGGTCCTGTTCATCATCACTGGCAAAGATCACAGTATCGCCCTCTTTGACAGCATTGAAGAATGTCCGACCACCATCTAATCCTATAAAATGGTCAGAGCTAGAAGTTTGCAATCTATTTATCAGCAAGAACACACATTCCTGATTGTATTTATATGTAGGAGTAAACAACTCAAAACTGACATAGAAAAACATCAAAAAATGTACAGTGAGTTCATAATTTACTATGTTGTCTCACCCTAATAAGTGCAACAGAAGGAAGACAGTGCTGGACACATGCACATAATTTGGACAAAAGGTCTTATCAAGCAGAAGAACACTTGTGTGGGTACATGATGACTGTACAGGGCCTTTAACAACAAATGTGCCCTTCAAAGTATAACACTTGTTCCTGGTCAGCATTTTTCTTTCAAAGTACTGAAAAGTTGTGTCACATGGCTGCTGTTACCTGGCTGAGGGTCTGTGTAGTCCACAGTGTAGCCATCCAGTTGGAGGAGCTCCACAGGCTCAGCCTTCTTCTCTCTGTAGCTGCTCATGGCAAAGGTGTACTGACTCACCTGCATCAATCACAGAGAAAGTAAATAAATAAAATAAAGTGTGTAATCACATGCTGATAAATCAGCTATTAACCCCACCAATACCTTTTTTACTATCTATTTATGTACACATCACATTCAATTTAACATGACAACAAGCAAAGAAAGAAAAAATATGACCAAAAACATCAGAAACAAGGACAACATCGAGGAAGTACAAAAAACACAGATTCTTAGAAGCACTTTTATTCCTTACTAAATTACGAGATGTAAACAAACCGTCTCTCAGAGGAAAATTTTTTATAAATAAAGATTAATTGATAATTATTAAAACAAACCGTTGGAACAGACATTTTGTCTTTGCAACAGATATTTTACTTCCTAATTTTTTTGGAAGAGGTAAATATCAAAAAAATGAATAAAATGAATAACATATCTTCTCGTTGTTATAATATCTTTCAATACTATTGAGTAGAAAAAACGGATGTCAAAAGTATATGACCAAGACTCCTTCGTCAAGAGGGCAGACACAAAATGGCAGGACAAAAGATGAAGTACTGACTGACTTAAAAAAAATACAGGTTGACAACAAATGAACATGTGTGCTGTATCCAGGATGTTAACTTGTTTTTCATTTAAATAAAAAGTGATATGTATAAATCATATAAAGAATTACTCTATATGTGCATGTGTTAGCAATAAATGCTAGGAGGTGTGATGTTGCTACAAGGCATCATCACATATACTGACCTGCCTCAAGTGCTTTGTTTAAAAACAAGCATAGAAAGAGAAGACATGTTTGTTTGTTGCAGTCTGAACAGAAAACAAACAGGTCTTCAGTTGATTATAACAGCATTACCCCTTATAAATTTTTCAAACTTGAACATTTCCTATAACTACTGGTTGGTAAACAAATGCTTTTTGAGTTTTATTTGTATCATGAAATAATTTGTCATTCGTTTTGTCTGGAGAATAAGTGCATATTATGTTTGTTTAATTATGTGACAAAATATGAGGTTACATTATAAGAGAATTTGTTTGGCTCCTGCCAGTAATGTTGAACAAATAATTGGCTACCTCTGCCCTAGTGTCACCATCAGCCAAACTGCGCTTTTATAGAAAAAATATTACATTTCAACAGATCAATCACATTCATGCACCCTCTCATTTTTGGATACACTGATGAGCTTTCCACTCACACTTATCTTAGACTGGTATGCGAATTTCACCCACAACATATTGTATCTAATATGCTTAATGTACTCGAGCTCCCAGCAGATGGACATTTATGGCTTTATGGCTAAATGTGAGTTATTGTTCGATCCTCTTGTATTGTGTGGTGTATCTAACCTTTAATGGATGCTACGTTTTCAGTCCTGTCAGTAAAAGGCCAGTACAGACACATCTCTCAGTGTAACCCTGGTTAAGGTTACTTGTTTTGGTCCTGTCACTGCTTCCTGTGTTGGTAACAGGAAGTGTAGTGATACTTTAATGCTAGCTGTGACTGGCCCTGCTGCTACTGTAGCTGCCAGTCATACCAGTCTGTCATCACAGATTACCAGGCCTGGCCAATCCGTCACTGTTGCCACCTTTGCCGCTGCAAGTGGCAGCTCTCACTCTAACTGCAGCTGCATTCTGTGTGTGTGTGTCTGCGTGTGTGTATGTGTGTGTGACAAATGAGATTCCCCAAGACAACACTGATGAGACCTGAGGCTAAGTAAAGGATGGAGGGAACCGGACCAACTCTCCAGCAGCTCCCTGGCCTCCAGGACACCACAACAGCAAATCTGTGTCTAAACTACCCCCCTCCACTCTTTCCCCAAAACACCAGCTTTCTTTCCCTCCCTCTCCCTGAGCTGTCAGTCAGCAGAAAGAAAGAAAGAGAGAGAGACAGTGATGAAGAATGAGATTGGGAGACAGAGGCGTGATGGCTTCACTTATTTATATTCACATCATTACAGAAAACACATGGACATGAATATTGGAGATGATTTGTTGGATGTAGCATATGTGTTCCAAACAAACCTCAGAAGCCAAAAGCTAATACTTATATCCAAACCCTAAAAGTTTTTATCAATTACACTTACAAACAGTGCTTTCCTTCTGGTTATTTTTTTTTAGAACTGAATATTTGTTTTTTGTGTTAAAATAACTAAAGGGGGATAGATAGAACTGAAAAAGGAATTTTCAAAGAAATTAATTATACTGAAATAAGTTGAAGCTATTCAAACTGAATAAAACAAAAGTAAACTGACTTAAACTGAAACACTTTCAACCAGTCTAAGTTGAACACAAGTCAATTAAAATGAAGTGAATTTAATAAAACTGAAATTATATAACCTCAAACAAAGTGAACTGTACTCAAGTTTAATGAACCGTAGTTTTCCCTGGGCTCCTTCCAAATGTGACCAGTGACGACATTTTTAGCCGCATGTCGTCATTCAACCGCTGGCTGTCAAGGTGGTGCCCAGAAAATGACGTAGGCTTTGTAAATAATTGGCAGACGTTCTGGTGAAGACCTGGTCTTGTTAGGAGAGATGGCATTCATCCAACTTGGTATGGAGCAGCTCTCATTTCTAGGAATCTGGACAAGTTTATTAGTCGACCTAAACCCTGACAACCCAGAGTTGGGACCAGGAAGCAGACTTGTAGTCTTACATACCTCTCTGCGCTTCCATAACCAACCCCATAGAGACGGTGTCTGCCCCCTGGTCTTAACGATCTATGTTAAGAAATAAAATAAAAGGAGTAAACCATAAAAATCTAATAAAAATTAAAACCACCAGTGCTAAACTACAACAAAATACGAGGGTCAAATGTGGGCTCTTTAACATCACATCACAGTCACACAAGGCTGTATAAGTGAATGATTTAATTTTGGATTATGACATCGATTTACTCTGTCTTACTGAAACCTGGCTAAGTCCTGAAGAATATGTTAGTTTAAATGAAGCTACTCCTTTCAGTCATATTAATGCTCACATTCCTCGAGGTACCAGCCGAGGAGGTGGAGTTGAAGCTATCTTTAATTCTAGCTTATTAATCACGCCTAAACCAAAATTACATTACAACTCAATCGAAAGTCTTGTCCTAACTCTTTCCCACTCAAATTGGAAAACGTTACAGCTTATCCTATTTGTTGTTGTGTACCGTGCTCCTGGCCCATATCCAGAATTTTTAACTGAGTTCTCTGAGTTTTTATCAAGTTTAGTCCTTAAAACAGGCAAGGTTACTATTGCAGGAGATTTTAATATTCATGTGGACGTTGATAGTGACAGCCTGAGCATTGCCTTTATATCATTATTGGACTCACTTTTCTGAGCTTCTTTAATGATAAAATCACATTTAGAAGAGACAAAATCTTTCACTTTATACCCTCCTCAGGCAGCGATTTACTCCCTAATTTGGAAACCTCAAAAGAAGCTGTGCCAGGAGATATATATTTAAACTGCTTTTCTCCCATTGACCTTCCACAACTAACTACTACAATTTCTTCTTCCAAACCATCCAACTGTCTCTTAAATCCCGTCCCAACTACACTGCTTAAGGAGAGTTTGCCCTTAGTTGATACTTTCCTATTAAATATAGTAAACCTTTCCTTATCAACAGGGTATGTACCTCAGTCTTTTAAAATAGCTGTTATTAAACCTCTTCTTAAAAAGCCAACTCTTGATCCTGGGGTCTTAGCCAACTATAGACCT
>JAPZDZ010000012.1:27353287-27369046 GCA_029783805.1 Acanthurus tennentii | reverse complement strand
CAGTTTTTCCATTTAATCAAATTTTTAGCCAGTCCTGATGAGCATGCCAAATTTGGTGAGTTTTTGAGCATGGTTAGGGGGTCAAATTAAGCTTTGAAGAGGATTCAAAGTGACATTTTTGGCCATATATTGCATTTTTTTAATGCAAATTGCCGAGAGCCTGTTGATTTCAGCCTAGGGGTGTCAGCGCAGGAATTGTAGGTCTTGATGAGTTCTACAATAAGGCTTTTGTCCCGTCCCTCTATGACATTCCTGTGGGCGGCAGTGGCTGTTTGAAGTATGCCTAGGTGGCACTAGAGAGCACATTTCTTCACTGTGGGGTTCAGTTTTTCCATTTTATCAAATTTTTCGCCAGACCTGGTGTGCGTGCCAAATTTGGTGAGTTTTTGAACATGTTCAGGGGGTCAAATTAAGCGTTAAAGTGGCGTAATGATAAAAAGAAATGCTAGAAGAACAATAGAGCCCTTCACCCCGGCAGGGCTCGGGCTCTAATAAGAAAGAAACGGAGCAATAACAATAGAGCCCTTCTCCCTGAGGCAGGAAAAAAAGAAAACTAAATTCTGAACTCCTTAGCAAGATGGATGACAACTAGGAGAAGTTGTCAGCTCAGCTCGGCTTGGCTGAATTGGCCATCGAATTTGGATATATTTGAAGCAAGCCACCGAGGGATCCAGAGAGACTCAGACGGTAGACAGAAAAATTGCCTGAGTCGGCCTGACCCAATTGTTATCAATTGTCAACAATTGTTATCTTCATTGGCTCCCGACATAACTGGCCTTCCCAAGGCTGGTTATCTCTCCATTCTCCTGGATGTTATACAGACAAGATGCTTCGGCCCTATGTCTGAGGTGTGCTGAGGTGTTTTTTTCCTAATCCCACACTGTGCCCCCCCTCCAGGAGCCTAGTCTGGGAGTTGCTTTTTTTTCCCTCTTCCTCCCTCCTGTTCTCCAATTTTCTCATCTAAGTAAACGAGGCGCCGTATGGCAACTCGAAGTTCTCCTTCTCCTGTCCTCCCCATGTTAAGTGTCATTGTCTTTTGTCTTTTTATGTTTCTTGGACGGTATGTAACTGGATAATCTCGTTTCACTTGTTATAATGACAATAAAGCTTCTTGATTCTTGAATGTAGGTCCTGTGATATCAAACACAGGTTTTTGTGTTAAGGTCAGAGGCTACTGCTGTAACTGTTTTAGAACTGTTTAGAACAAATTTTGGGTTTAATCCACAGTAGGGATAGACCGATTATTGGCCGGGCCGAGTCAATAAATCGTGGGTAAAATCACGAAGCCTTGTCTCTGTGTGAAGGACTGTTTACCTACCTACCAAACTGAACCAGACGGAGGGCAGAATAAAAACAAAGATGTCTATTGTCTAAGATAAAAAAAACCTTTAACATGATGCAAATCTAAAAAACTGTTTAATAAACATATGCTTAAAGGCATTTAAATGAGTTTAAAAGTGATGGAGTTTGTATTATTCAGAATTGACGTCAATATTTTTCCTTTACTGCAAATGAATATCGGCTCTTATCTGCCTCCTTGGCTACTAATAATCGGTATTGGTATCGGCCCTGAAAAAAACATATTGGTTTATCTCTAATACACAGTCTATTTTGTTAACTTAAAATGAACAGTCCTTGTATTCAAACATGATCATGAGCTACTTACCAACAAAGTTTAACATAACAAGCTTTGTCATGTTATGACTGACATGACCCAAACTAATATAAATCACACACTACTTTTCCTAATCATTACAGATTCTAATATGGTGGTCTTCGCCAATTATATTACCACTGATATTTAACCTGTGCAGATTTTAGTTTCTACACTAAAAGAGCTACTCAAGCTGAGTATCCGTCACTGACCAAAAAAGTCCCTGTAATCCTCCTATAGGGAGGGTTAAATGGTAAATGAACTGTACTTACGTAGCGCTTTTCTAATCTTCATGATTATTCCAAGGGCTTCTACAATACAGGTCAGCATTCACCCATTCACATACATTCTAACACTAATGTCAAGTTGCTACTCTACAAAGTGCTGACCTGATCATCAGGAACTCTTACACACACATTCACATACTCTGGTGCAGCAACCAGGAACAATTTGGGGTTCAGTATCTTGGCAAAAGGATGCTTCAACACGAAGACTGGAGGAGCTGGGGATCAAACCACCGGCCTTTCAATTAGTAGATGACCCACCCTCCTAAACTACAGCCACCTGTACAATTCATTCAAGATTTGTTGCTAGGTCCAATCCTCTTTTCTCTCCACAGCTGTGTTTTCAGGGGTATTAGCCTGATAGGTTCTCACAAAACAACTTGGTCTCAGGGGAGGGGTTGCCCAGAGTGAGAGATGGCAGGCTGGTATGGGGACACCTATGAGGAGTGCCACTATGTTAGAGTTCTTCCCGGGAAATGAGAGGGTTGCCTCTATGCAACTTATAGATACTGGAGGAATTAATCTGAATGCTGTCTGTGCTTATGCATTAAATGGTACTGGATCTTTTTGGTGTGTTCTGAGCCCCCTGCTCTACACGCTCTTTACCCATGACTGCTCAGCCTCCTTCACGTCCAATCTCATCGTCGAGTTTGCCAACGACACCACAGTGCTTGGACTGATTACCAATGACGATAAGACAAATTACAGGAGTGAGGTACAACATCTAGTGTCATGGTGCCACAACAACAACCTGGCCCTAAACACCAAAAAGACCAAAGAGATAGTTGTGGACTTTCGCAGGGAGAGGCGCATCGACCAACATCCTCTCTTCATAGGTAGTGATGTGGTGGAGAGGGTGGAAAGTTTTAGGTTTCTGGGGGTTACAGTGACTGAGGACCTGTCCTGGGGCAAACACATCGCCTTGGCTGTGGGAAAGGCACAACAACGCCTCTATTACCTGAGGAAGCTGAGGAGTGCTCACATCCCCAGACCTCTGATGGTGAACTTCTACACCTGTGCCATCAATGGTGCTCTGACTTATGGTTTTTTAGTGTGGTTCGCTAGCTGCACAAAGGCTGAGCAGCAGGCACTTCAGTGGGTGGTAAAAGCCGCAGGGAGAATCATTGGAACGACTCTCCAGAGATCAGCACATCCGGCCCACCACCTTTTCCATCTGCTGCCCACAGGGAGAAGCTACAGGCCTATACAGGCAAGAACATCCATACTGACCAACAGCCTGTATCCACAGCCTGTGAGGCTACTGAACTCTGCCCCCCTCCCCTTTCTGCTCCCCACTCATGGACAGTAACCACATTCACCTATGTAATAGCACTGAACAGGTATGCACTGTTGCAGTACATCACCATCACTACTCTCTCTCCGTGCCCCCCCCCTTCCCCCACGCACACACACACGCACATACCATGTGTGTCGTTAACCGATTACTTTCTCAGGTATATGATGGACCCGGCTCTGCACTTTATCAAGGATACGATCTTATGCCACTGCTGATACAGTAAAACTGCCGTACTGATGTCAGACTGAGTCAAATGTTTACACACTGGGGTATTTATTTATTATTTATGTGGATTTGCACTTTATGTATGGATGCTCCAAACATAATTTCGTTGTTCTTTGTGACAATGACAATAAATATTCTGAATCTGAATCTGAATCTGGAGGCATCCTGGAGAGGGTACCACTGAGGGACTCTGACACTCAAATGGGCAACAATGTAGAAATCTGAAGGGAGATGATTGGAAGAAACACCCTGATCTGAACCTGAGTAGTTGTTATTGGACTCATTGATAGGCCATAACAAACATGTTCAAGCATATGATGGTACATGTTTGTTTGTGGTTTGTGGTTGTATCATCAGATATGTGGCTGTATGTCTTGGACACAAGGATGAAGATAGGGGCAGAGTTGTCAATGGATCACTACCTGGTGGTAAGTTTGATAAGGTGGCGTGGGGGGCTGCCAAACCAAGTCAGCCCAGTTCAACAAAGATTTATCTGGTGAATGTTATAGCCAGGTGTTAGTAGCATATTTGTTGTGTCTCAATTTGTGTATTTCAGTACTAACACAAACTTTGTTGAGTGCAGATGTGCCTTTTTCACTGTGATTACTCGCATGGTTCATTCAAAAATTGTGTAGCCAGAAAGGGGTAGGATTGTAAGTGCTATTAATGCTATTAATTTTTAATATTTTTTTAGGCCAGAATGTGACCATGTTGATTCCCAGTATGTGGTAGGATTATCCAAATAATGCCTGTTTTTAAATCTGTTACAAAATTTGGGGACTTTTGAAAAGCCACAGCTCGCTAGGTGAGACAGTCTGGTTCTCTCAAAGATGTCTAATCTGTAATAATAGCAATCTTGCAGCAGCAACATGAAATACTGTTTTACAGACTAGAACAATGCATGTGACTTTCTGGCAACTCGATAATTTGGTTAGAATCCTATTTTTAATGCAAAGACAACTTTGTGTCACCTGACAATAGTGAATCAGAGTAATCAAAAAATCCAGTACCTCAGGTGCCCACACTTGGGCCTCTTCTTTTTAACATCTACGTGCCCCTTCCTGCTCTATATGGAATATTGTAATAATATGTCTCACAATATTTATGCAAACAACACAACTCAATAAAACAGAATTAATACATAATTAAAGCCCCTTACACTTGCTTAATAGTTGCATTAAACAAATCTGCAAGTAGATGTGCAGGAATTTTATATGAGTGAACACAGAAAAAACTAAGATTGTTCTTGGTGCAAAAAAGTAAGGTTAAATGTCAGTACTTACCTCAAATTTATGACAACATTTTCCAAATCAAGTCAGAAACTTTCTGATTTGTTATTGACAAGGACCTAAACTTTAACAGCCACATATATAAATAAACTCACATTGCCCTACAGATAGAGTTTTTATTTCTTCCCTCTGCAAAGCAGTAACCAGAAAATACCAAATTTTTCAGTTATTGAAATTCTTTGCAACCATGTTAATGCATACATTTATTTAGATTTTTTTTCTAATGTATACTTTTATCCCATAATACTTTCATAGTACTTAGTTTGTTCTCTCTTTACATGAGTTCATAACTTTTAGTCCCATTGTGTTTGACAGCATGTCTACAGAAAAACAGTGAATAAGGTCCACAGCTTATAGACTTTTTCCTGCATAAAACTTAAATTGAATTAGAACTCCCTTAGGTTAAAAATGGCACTTTATTTCCACTATTATAGATCATTTACTTTATTTACAGTAATCTACTGCTCAAACTATATTACAGTGGTCATCTAAATATTCCCATCAATAGCGCTACCTAAATCTTCTTATTTCAGATAAAGCTATCTGAAACTTTTTTGAAGGCCTATCAATCTCATCTTTCCAACAGAGGTTGTGGTTGCGTGTTTTCCAGAACTTTCTGCAAAGATCCACACTCATAAATACTTATGGGTTTAAGGAATGTGCTTTTGAGATACAAACACTCAGTCTTTACATCTGATGAAAAAAAAAAGTTTTTTGTCAAGCATCCACAGGATTAAAGTGAACCAGTTAACAGAGCTTTTCCAGCTAGGATTCTGGTCCATTGTCAGCCCACCTCCCAGACTGGAAGAGCTGATGATAAAATACTGACCCTCTTAAGAGTGGACAAACTCCTTAGCCATAGTTGCCCCTTGGCTCAGGAAGAAGTCCCAAATCCTCATTTAATTAATGATAGGAGTTGTTGATACAAGGGGTAATAAAACTCAAGTCTACAGTCTTAGAGGACACAGTCCTACTAGAGCAGTACCATCATGGCATTCATATTTTATTCATATTTTATCATCTACTCAAAGTAGTCTCCAGGATGGAAAGAGTTTTTTTGACCGGCGGATGGTAGTATGTGGTACTGTTGAAGGTCTGTTCCTTAAACCTCTTATCAAAAAATTTTTTAAAAACTAACTAAAGTTAACTACATGTTTGACAAAACAACGTACAGACTAAATTAAATGTGTGTATTTGTTTTTGTGTCAAGGCCATGTGCCATATGCCTACTGAAACTGTATGATCAAAGGTTTTGCAGTGTGTGCATGCGTGTATGTGTGTGTGTGTGTGTGTGCGTGCGTGGGTGCATGTGCTATACATACGTGGGTTTTGAGGCCTCAGCCTGGTCTGTCTGCAGTTTATGTCCTCCCTCCACCTCCATGGTGCAGTAAACTATTCTGTTTGGAGCCAGTGACTTTAAACCTTGCACCTCCATGATCACAACCTGCAAAACACACACAGAAACTTTTTTTGAGAGTGAGTTTTGTTGTGAAAAACTGCTGGTGATTGGGACTGGGATTATCCCAGTCCAGTGGCACATTTGCTGTTAGGTGTTTTAGGTCAATAATTGAGTTTTATAGTAGGATGCTGGTCATCACAAGGACAGTTTTAGAGCTGATTCCTTTGTATAACCTTATGGATTCCAGATGAAATACAGGTAATGTGTTTTAAATTATTCATTCCACAGGACTATGTAGTCCATACTGTTTTGATAACCCTTGTTTAAGAAATAAAAAAAAGATGACCGGCTAAGTAAAAAAGGAATAGATTAATTTAAATGTACAAGATGTAAACTCTACTGCAAGAGGTCAACCCGTCAAAATAATGAAAACAAAAAAACAAAGTTTGGTGACATTGTGATTGTGATTTCATGGTCAGACATCCACTATTGCTGATATAAATTTATCTGATTGACTAAGGCATAAATGTTAACTGACAAAATAATTTTTTAAAGATTTATTCACATTATATTTGGTAATATTTCCAAACCTCCTCCCTCATTCTTTGACTGGTGTTACCTCAAAAATTAGTAACGGCAACAAAATGTAACACACCGTTATTGTATGGATCTCTTTGCGTTTGAGCATTGCTGGATACACTGTGGATAATCAACAATACACAAAACACAGATATGTTTTTTTTTTATTATTTTAGAGCAGAAATGTTAGAAATTTTAACTTCAAGAACAATATCATAGGATCATAGGATTTGTTAGTCTTAGCCACATGTAACAAAATGGAAAGACCACTATCTTAAATATTGTGTGAAACATTTGGATAATATGAAGACATATAAAACAAAGATATATATTTTTATCAAATTTTATAATGTATCAATGTTACTATCATGCATTTAAGTTTTATGATCTCTAAATATCTGTCATTAATAAGACTCAATATATTTGTTCTGTGGAGTGTTTAGGTATATACCAAGCTGAATTAGAGGACTGTCTAAGCCCTCAGGAACTGAAGCCTTTAAGGAGTAAATGTCTAATGAGCCTTGCCAGACCCCAATGAAGAAAGCACATTGCGGGCAGGTGTTGCAAGGCTAAAGAAAACATTTATTGTACAAAAGATAGAATTTCTCCCATCTCACCCACATTGTAATTTAACTCTAGAGGAGCTGAAAAATGCCTCTTTGATCAGGGATGCCAAGACAATAAACAAAAAGGCAGTAAAACAGTATTATGGCTGCTGAACTATACAGTGCATGCATTCATGTAAAGCATATATGTCAAACTCAAGGCCTGCGGGCCACATCTGGCCCGGCGTACAATTATATCCGGCCCGCGAGATCATTTTATATAGATCTGTTATTATTGTTATTAATGGCCCGGCGATATGAAGCGCTGATAACACACAAACTACAGATCCCATAATGCAGCGCAACAGCTGCCTTGCCGAACAATAGGCTACCTTCCGGCATTAGCTCTGATGCGTCTAATTTATTGACAAATATAGATGAATATAAATGAGAACGTGTTTGATGAAGTAATTCCGATGCTGTTAAATTCTGACACTGAAGAAGACAGCTTTAGTGGTTTTAGTTGTTAAATTTAGTGGGTACGGCTTATATACAGGTGCGGCCTATAGTCAGTAAAAGGTTTGCTAAAGTTAATTTGATTGTGATTTTCCCCTTTTTGCAAGCAAATTTAAAAAACTCCAATAGTAAGGTCAACTTTAATAATTATACTGATGCGTATGTATGTTTTATGCATCAAAGGGTTGAATTTAACATTTATATAGTGATTTACAGGAGAAATCAAAAAATCGAGATATTTATCGTGTATCGCGATATAGCCTTAAAATATCAAGATAGTGGTTTTAGGCCATATTGTGCAGCCCTATTTGCACTCATTACATACTTTTTCGGTAGTTAACTGCTTTATTCAAGAATGTGATATATAAACTTGCATCTTTAATAAGCAAGTTCACTAAGTTCAATTACCTCCAGGGTAAAGGATAGGACTACATCAGATTTGGACAGCGTGTTTTCGTCCTCTTGGCCCATGTCCATGATAGAGGTGTTGTGGCCTCGTTTAAGTTTCTGCAGCTTGAACTCTCCTCCCTTAGACACTGGCATACTCTCCAGGTTGGCCATCAGCAGGTTGACTGAGGATCGCAGCTCCTCAATATACATGGCCTCCATCTCTCTAGATGCAAACCTTGGAAACCTTCCACCATGCTTACCAAAACAGGAACGCAATCAATTAATTAATAAGCATTATCCACTGAGTTTTTAAAACTAACTTTATTTGAGACAATTCCTTCTGTACGGCAACAAAAAAAAATCTAAGGTAATGTCAAACATCATTCATATATCTATTCATCATTCTGTTCATTTATTTATCCATGTCCCTTACCCGAGCGATCTGGTCTGCCATTTGTAGTCGTCCATCCAGCTCTCTTCTAATCTGGGCAGCCTGCTCATCAGGATTGTCCAGCTGGGAAAACACAGTTGACACACACCGCACTTCACAAGCAGCAACTCATTAATGTGTTCTCAAGAAATAATAATCACAAAAATATAAATTATGGCAAGTAAAATATTTTTTAAAAAACAGAAAAAAGAACTATAGCAATGTCTTTACGTAAAACTGAAACATAAACAATATAAAGTTTCCCACTGAAAAAAATTCCAGAAA
The DNA here is from genome assembly GCA_029783805.1 of Acanthurus tennentii. Lineage (NCBI taxonomy): Eukaryota > Metazoa > Chordata > Actinopteri > Acanthuriformes > Acanthuridae > Acanthurus > Acanthurus tennentii. The sequence goes on along the minus strand of JAPZDZ010000012.1, from coordinate 27,360,153 downwards.
AGATTTTTTTCTCAATATGCCCAACTCAATATGCCCAACATTTAGTTGTTTTTTATGACACTTCCTATCGTCATCTTCAGCTGGTTGCTACAGAAAAAGATTTCACATGGAGTTTACAATAAAAATACAAAGATATCTGGGTTTCCGTTAAAAGTTTAAAACTTTCCGTTTAAAAGTCCCTTTTCTGTATCCATTTCTGCTTTGTAACCGTTTGCAATGTTGTTTTAGCGCCACTTCCTGAAACTACGGGAGCTGGCAAGGCACAGACCGTGCGTGTGTTAATTGCACGTTAAAAAATTTAGTGCCGTTACTTCGACAGCCCTCTAATATAATAATTCTTATTGACAGCTCTAGCTTTGATTTTAAATAATTACAACAATTCACAGTGCTAGTATAAAATCTGACGTGAGTTATATATTATTAACTATAAAATTAATATTAGCTTTACAGTGCATCACATAACATGCTTAATGTTAAAGGTGCCACTCATAGTAAACACCACTATTATCCTGTTGGAACTGTTATCCATTATTCCTCCTGGCTCTATGCAGCTTTTTGGTACCTTTCAGAATATTGTTTTGGTTTACAGCCTTAAAATTGCTGTGTAATAAAGTCTCATTTCTCTCGTCAACCGTATTTTTAGGAGCAGCAGGCAGCTGGCCTCAGAAAAAAAATAGAGATAAACCTGCTGTCAATTCCTGACAGGCACCAACCACAAAGAGACACAGTTGAACACTACCGAGAGGACACAGTGGGGCATTTAGCATAAATGCTAATGTTTTTCTGTGTTTGTTGAATGCAAAAATAGATTACTCTTTGACAACACATTAGCTAGCCCAGAGTCCTGTACCACAAAGCAGGATTTGCAGTTGACAAGTTACCTAAGAGTAAACCTGATCACAGATCGTGAGAGGTAATCAGATGAGAGTGTTGAAATAACCCACATTTCACTGTGCTTTTGCATTTGATACTATCTTACAACAGAGACAGATTAAAGCACTAAAGTTTGTGTATGGTAAATGGACTGCATTTAGCTTTCCTAGTATTTTCCTAGAGAAACCCTAGGAAATGTAAGAATTACTATCTCCTGTGTAATTTTGTTTGACTTTGTCGATGCAAGCTGCTCATATGATCAACTCCCTTTGCTCAGCTTGCATTATACAGCCCTTTAAAGACTCCAGTGCTTCACTTAAAACCTTGGGCCTTATCGTACACTTTGCGCTGTGCGCAAGTAGCGCATTGGGCGGGGAAAGTTAAAAAACTAATTAATGGGAGTTTCCAGGTCAACCTTGGCCACCTTGATACAGGAGCAGCAGTGGAATCCTGCTCTTCTCCGCCCAATGCGCCACTGGCGCACAGTGGGTTGTCCAATCAGTTGTGTAGCATCATCTCATCAATTCATAGGTGTTTCATAGGTGTTTCTCTGGCTAAAAATGCATGAACCAATCAAAGAATCTGCTCTTATTTCCTTCAAAGAATGGTGCGCCAGTGGCGCACGGAGTATTGGTATCATACACCCGGTGCACACTAAACTACAAGGATTTATTTATTTATTCATTCTTTCATTTGTTCGTTCGTTTATTCAGCTGGACAGGGACAACGCTAAATGAATGTATTATGTCAGACAGCTCTCAGCTGATTCCCCCTTAAGTCAAATGGTTTAGAAAGCAAACATTTCCATATTTTGTCATATCTTTTTCTACAATATATTTTCGCCTGCACAGGCACGCACGCAAACCTTAAAATTAAATTCATTTTGTGAATAGAATACACGTGGTTATTAATGGTTGACGGACTGTTTTCCTTTCAGCCACTTGTTGATATTGAATTTAAACGAAGAAAGGCAATTCAGCGGTGAGTAGACAGAACTCTTGGCTCAGAGTTCATGTTATAGATAATTATTATTTAATCCTCTTTTTTCTGATCAAATAAATACGCTGACAGAAACAAGGAAGTTTGCTCCCCTGTCAGCGACCGATCTGTTAAATACAATCCAACAGTTGCAATCCTGTCCCGTCCATTGAGATTAATTTGGCATTATGAATACAACCATTCCTAATTGAAATTGGAATGGGGGGGGGGGCTCACATAAATGAAAGGGGTATGTGCGTCTTAAACGCGAGATACACACACTCCCATACACACACTGTTTACTTCAAACTTCATATTTTGTGATCAAAAATATTTTCAAAGAACACTTAACTAACTTCAAATGCACACTTGAACATTTTTATGCTGCTGAGAGGCAAAAACAAAAAAAGAAAGGTTGCAGTCCAGGCTGTTTTAAGTTTGCGCCTTCGTTTAGACCAGGTTCTGGCTGGTCTAAACTCCTGGCGCATTTGACCTCATTGCAAAATGCGCCAGGACACACCTCCATACCGCCTTCATTCTCAGACCTCCGCCCCTTGGCGCCCCTTGGGTGTAAGATGGCAATGACACCTGCACCACTGGCGCACCGCGTTTGCGCCCGGTGTACGATAGGGCCCCTTGTGTGTAACTTTGTACAGGCAAGATCTCTCTTTGTCATCAAGCCGGTGCAGAAAATCTGGGGGAGAAGGTGTAAATCTCACACCAGGCCATACCCATACCTCCAGCAGGTCCCCAAGGTGAACAGTCTGGCATGTTAGAAAAAGGTTTCATGCAAATCATTCCATTTTTCTAAATTGTTTTACGTACTTTCTTTTTTTTTTTTAAATCAGGGTTGTACAAAAAAACTCTATCAAGGAGTAGAGGAAGGCAGAACTTGTATGATTGATGGGAGGAAGGCATGCTCTCCATGGGTCTCAAGGCAATGTTAAGTGGCCCAGTAATATTCATGGGCATGGGTCTACCTGTCTTCCACCACTACTGCTTCCCTCTCCCTTTGCTTGCTCAAAGAAATCATCTTAAACTTAGCTCTGCTATGTCTCTGCTTCTGGTCCAAAAAACTAAAAACTCAGAAGAAAAGAATCTTTTGATAATTCAGTTTGGACGCTCTATTTTTCCCTGATAATGCTACATTATGAACAAAAAGTCTGCTGTATTTAACAAAAAAAAAACCCAATAGTCTAAAACACTGTGAAATGGCATCAAATCTAATCCTTGTCACACAGATTGAAATGAAAAAATCAAGGGAGCAAACTCTTTATAAGTGTATAAATAAATGTAAGCAGTGACTGTTTCTTCCTTTTTAGTTCGACACTTAACTAAGCTATAATCAGCGTACATAAGTCTCATGACACATGTTCTGAAATATTTAACATTGACAGCAGGGTTGGCTCTAGCCATTTTTTGTCGTCAACTTTCATTTAAACATTTAAGGATAATATAGATAGGAACTTAAATACAACAACATCAAAAAATAAATATTAAACCCCCCAAGAGAAAAAAAGGGGATGGAAAGGTCACATTCACACTCAATACCCATGGATCTCCACACAAGATACACTTGATACCAAAATAGTGTTTAGTTTTAGTTTAGTGTTATATATCAGTCCTGAGAGTAATCCTTTTTTTTCTTTTTTCTTTTTTTGTCTTCTGTAGTTTGCTATGATGATATAGTGCCAGGTCTGGCTCTGTGAACTCTTGCAACTGATACCTCCACATTAACTATCTCACTATATGTTTTAATCCAGTGAGGTTTAGTGACTTCATTCAGGGGTTTTCAGCAAAGAGCCAGCAACTTTTTGGCAGCGGTGATGCCAGTTAGGAGGAAACATTTGTTCGGACATGTTAAGTTTAATGAGGAAGTATCATTAAAGAGTAGCATGATGGGATCATGGCACATTTGCATTGAGTACATCAAACAGAGTAGCACAATTTGCAGTCGAAAGAAGCTTTATGCATGTAAGTCTCTTTAGGAACCTCTGGGCACAAGGGGCAGTTGGAGGATGGTATCTTTTTTGTGTGGTAGCCTTTACGTGGAGTAAGGTAAGTCCTGTGAGTATAACTGAAATGAATCTGTTGACAATCTGGGTTTTTAGAAGCAACAATTATTAAACTTCATACATTATACCAGTTAATCCTCTTCAATATAGTGCATCAGTTCTTTAGTGAATACTTGTATGATTGATGGGAGCTCATAGAACGTAGTGTGGAGGAGTTGACATAGTTAAGAGCCCAAATTTAGCTTTTATGGCTCTAGCCATTTTTGTGCCAAGGCGAAATTAGGATTTGTTGGCCCCAATTATAAAGTTTACAGCATTCCATGCTCCCCCTTATTTACAGCTCTCTTGTTTAAAATCAATATAACCCTAACTTAAATTTAATCTCTAAGCATATTTGTTTGTTTTTTCATCCTTTGGTTGTAGTGCAAGCTGACTACCAAGAAATAGAGCCAAAAAAAGAGAGACAACTTGATGATTGGCATTTGACTAAGGGGTCTTTAACTAGTGTTTTGTTTATCAACTTTCAGGAGGCAGGTCTAAATGTGACATTGTTTTCAGATTTGGGATTTTATGTTTAATTTAAGGCACATTTTGAACATATATTAATAAAACCCTGATTTTAACAATATAACATACAACACAAGCTTAACATTACAGTCTTTTAAAATACACATTTTATTGGAAATTTACTTAGTTTTCTTGGGAAATATTGTTTTTGACTCCTAAAACATCTGGGTGTTATTAACTCTTAGTGCTTTTGTAGCTAGTTGCTGCATCTCTGTGGTTTGGAACTCAGCCTAATTCCACAATGACTCTTCATGCTCTAAAAATATTAATTCATCTGACGGCCATAATTTTATCCTGCTAGTTCTAATAACAGAAATATATTTGACTTCTCACATTAAAAGCAGTCCGACAGTGTGTGTGTGTGTGAATGTTACCATAACCACATAATCAGAGTAAAAAACTCTGAACATATCTTGTCATACTTTCCTATGGAAAATCTTGTGTTGAGTCAGCATGACTTGCATAGACATGTTGTTTCTTGCTCAACTTGTTGTTAATATCCAGACCCCATTTAAAATTTAGTGTAAGTGGCCTACAGTGCTACTTTACTGGACTCCTAGGCTCATCTCTTGCCTTGGAAATTGTCTTCTTTAAGAATTACACTTTTCCAACAGACAAGTAAAGAGAAAAGGCAGGTTCAGACGGCTGATGGGATTTCTCTTTCTCTCTTTCTTTCACTATCTAATCCTTTCTTTCTCCTTCTCCTCTTTTTCACCCTCTCACCCATCTGTTCTTGCCATTGATTTTCTCCCACTGCCTACATTAACGTCTTGCCAGAACACCCACCCCTGTTGTTACCACTGACTGAGAAACATGTCTGATTTACTGCAGGCTCCCAGGCATGCACAGTTAACACACATACACCAAACACGCAGACATGCACACACACACGCACACACGCACGCACACACACACACACACACACACACACAGACCTTGATATGCAGTACAAACACAAACTGTGCACAGGATAACTGTGTATGCTCTACCATGTTGATAATCTCTCCCTTTGACATCCAGAGAGAAAGCAGTATGCACACAAAACACAGATGATAGTGAGCCTGTAGTTTCAAAATGAGTGACATTCAAGGTTTTCCTACCTCTTTTTTGTTCAAATTACAGTTACAGTTACAGAATTTAGAAAAATCAAATTCACTACTAATTTAAGTGAGTAGCGCTGCAGGCTGTCCTTTTACCTTAAATAACCTCAGCAAAGTGACAAAAAACATTTCCGGATTTTTCTTTTTGCTCTTTCTTCTCTTCTCACTTGAAGTACCTTCAGTTTGTTTATAAAATTATCATTTTTTTATTTAAGTTAATTGCTACTTTTTACTTCTACAATTAAGTTTTCCTTATTCACACCTCATCTTTACACCTGCATGAATGTCAGACATATGCTTCATTTTTGCTACAGGGGTTAGTCTCTCTCACTTCACATGTATGTTGTCATATTGTTAAAAAAATTGTAAATTGCAAAGAATACCACAGCAACTTCATCTTCCTCTGTATTTATTTTGTACCTATTCAGCTGCACTGCAGACATGTCCAATACAGCCAAGGCAGGAACACATAAAGCACTGCTTTGTAAGACATTTTTATTTCCTTTCAGTAATAAAGGGGCTTGTTCTAAGCACATGCTTGGCTTACCAAAAAAAAAAAAATGTAATTTCAGAGGAAGCAAGAAGTATATATTGTGGAACAATCCATCTTAAGACGGTAATTTGGGTTTAGTCAGTTATGTTCACTTTAGCTTCATGTGTCCACACTTAAACTGTTTTTACAGTTGGTTTGACCCTTTTTGTCAGCTGGATGTATGTAAGTAGGCAGGAAAAGCAGGGAGATGTGGTCTGATTGGCCAGAATGAGGAAGAGGGAGGGCTCTGTAGCTGCCAGGAACATTGGTGTAGACATGGTCCAGTGTGTTGTTTCCTCTGGTGGAGATGTGGATGTGCTGGTGGAATCTAGGCAAAACAATTTTGAGGTCTGTTTGATTAAAATCCCCAGCAACAATAATAACAGCATCTGGCTGTTTTGCCATGTGACTGCTGATGACCTCACACAATTCCTGAAGTGCATTTTTTGAATTTGTATCTGGTGGAAAATAAACAGCAGTAACAAACACACTGGTGAATTCTCTGGGCAGGTAATATGGCCGACATCTCAGCAATAAAAACTTGACATCAGGTGAACACTTTCCATCCACTCTGACTGCACCTGTGCACCAGGCATCATTGATGTACACACAGAGTCCACCCTCTCTCATCTTACCGGAGTCTAAGACAAGATACACCCACGATACACAAGTACACCAGATACACAAGTACACCTATGACTGCAACCCCCGACATGGAGAGAATTCTATTGTGAAGTTTGCGGATGACACCACCATCATCGGCAGGATTTCTAACAATGATGAGTTTTCATATCGGGAGGA
>JAPZDZ010000012.1:27263672-27277318 GCA_029783805.1 Acanthurus tennentii | reverse complement strand
CCAAATACTGTGTAATAATGTTGGGCAATATTACAAAGTATGCAGTAAGTTTATAAAGTATGCAGTAAGTTTATAAAAGTTTGTAAACCTCCACAGAGTTAATCTAACATTTGTACTGAGGTAACTCACACACACAACAAAAAAATGATGATTTGATGAAAGATTTCTTTTTTATATGATGCACCCCTTCCTTAACCACATTCATTCATGCTTGTTTAGTGAACTATTTCTCTACCTTGTTTGGCATAGAGTGGGACTAAAGAAGTTTAAATTCAAAGTGATTTCACATGAGCCTGTGTTGAGTCACCAGTCCAAGGAGAACATACAGATGGATAGTGAGGCTTCTGCCCTTTTCCACACAATGCTGTCTGAGAGACATTTCTCACAACAGTGTGTCACCCAGAACTTGGCCCTCACCTGTCCCCTGTGTCTGCCCTCTGAAATGTACTCCATTTACAGTGATAGTGTTTACAAAGAGTTGAAATTTCAGCTTGTAAAAACTTAACTGGGGACTCTGTGTCCTCTGGTCACCCATGTTTTGGACAGTGTCCCCCAAGGCCTTGTATTTAGTAATGAACTGCACAGTGGAGGAGCTGTTTCCCACCAACAGGGGCTCCCTTGCCTTGGACATTCCTGGAGGTCAGTGCAGGAAAACTTAGTTGTCTCCCAGGGAAACAGAGCTAATAAACTCCAGGGGTGGTCATAAATTTTCTCATTATTTGGCCTGCAGCCCAGAGGCAGGGGGCAGTGGGTGGCTGGATGGGGGCTGCTGGAGCTGGACCTGGACCTGCCCACCCATCTGTCCTGGTCCTGCCCGTAAGTGAGCATTGAGCTGCCTCTAAAGTGACTTGATCATCAACATACTGATCACTTGACTGAATTAGCAGACTAGGTTTACCAGGACTGATGTCTGGTGTTTTCCAGCATTTACATGTGTGCTGACAACAAAGTATTTGAACTTCCCTTGTAGCATCACTTGAAATTTTAATGTAGGTGTCATGTTCAACCACACATTCAGAGGTCTGAAGATTTCCAGGCCTGCAGGTTATGGTATCTTTCCAAGTGGAGATTAACTGGACTAACTTTCAGTTATCAATTCTCACCAGTTTTAAGTGGTACATTTCTAAAAATTTTCCAGTTAATCTACCATGGAGGAAAAATATTTAAATTAGGGAATTACCTGTGACTTTTGAAGAAATCCACTTTATTTCTAAAGTCAGAATGCAAAGTTTGAAATTCCAAAGCTTATCTGAGGGCTTTCATAATAGCTTCAGATGAATTTTAGAAAGGATTTTTGCCCAAAATGGGGGACTATTGATTTGTCCGCCTACCACTTGGTTTGAAACAAATTAGATAAGGATCTTTAGAAAGATCAGTATAAACTGAAAGAAATGTTTAAAACAAACAAAACCTTTTACAATGTTTGTACTGGTGCCTTGCAGTTTTAGCAAGTCTTCAAAGAAAGTGGGAGACATTAAGGAAGAATACAAAAAGTACATTTTGTATTTGACAATAATCTATGCTTTGCTTCCTCTGAGAAATTGAACTTTGCTTAAGAAGAAATGCCACACCTCCACTGAGGTATTAGACATTATTCAGTATTTTTGTGATGATTCTATTCCAGGTTGTTAGACTTATTTTTTAATCCAAAACAAAAACATGCAAGATAATGCAGAATTTTAAGATACATTTTTGATAGATGATAAATGTAGATGGGTTGTAGTTTCATATGGAACCTTTTGTTGAGTGCTGCTTACACTGTATGAATAATTTTACCATTAAAGAGTTGGTTCTTAAGGTTTTTCATTTTATTAAGTTGTTCCAAAACAATGCAACAAGAGAAGACTTTTAAATATGTCCATCACGAAACATAGGGCCAAAGATTCCAGCATCATTTCTAGCTGAGGTCCCCTTGAGCACCAAGCTATGGAAGTGTTATTGGAAAGGAGAAGCAGACACTGTTATTTACAAGACCAAATATGAGTGAATTCCTCTCAGTAAAGCCTTTTTTAAATTTAAACCATTTTTGTACATGTCTCATACCTTATACATGTGCATAAATTACATGTAAATATCACTGTTCTCACCTCTCACTGAAAGACAAGTTCTCCATATTGTCTAACACTTAACGACAGTCCCAAGATATAAATGTTGGCTGTGAATGGTCAGGGTTGGGAAAATCTTTAAGCTTGTTTCCTAAACATTCAGATTTCTTTCCAAAGAAATTAATTTTTGAATGAGATTAGTTAATTTTCTCTTAATCACATCTGAAATATCCAGTTATCTTGAAAACAGGGTTCTATACTTTGCAAAGAACAAGACTCCATAGGGACAAGTGTCTGTTCTGTATATTCTATATTTATAAAAGGCCAAAAATATACAATCATCCAATTAGACTTCTTTCATCACAGAGGTGTTTCATTCATTAGTTTTTCTTAGAGGATTCTGTCTTGTATGTATGCTTTGACAGTAAACGTGGTGGACTTCTGTGGTCAGACAATCAGGGGTGATGGCATGATTGTCAACTCACACCAGGAATCCAAGAAGTACTACTTTGTGACCATGGGGACCGACTGCCACCTCACTATGCAGGCCAGCTCCATTAAAGACAAGGTCCAGTTCCATTTCCGCTTCTTCCTTGTCTACAGTTTGCTACGAGTGGCCCCTCTGAGCCCGGCCCCTGTCTTTCCAGAGTCCCCTCGTGGCTCTGCTCCTCTCAACCCCAGACTGGAGCCCACAGCTGGTGAAAGCTCGGGGGACCCATGTCATGCTGGCTCTTATGTTCAGTTTTATGACGGCCGAGACAGGAGCTCGCCTCCCCTTGGCCCTCCTCTTTGTGGGAAGAGCCCACCCAGGCCAGTGCTGTCCACAGGAAACTACCTGACCCTGAGGCTGGTCACCCGAGGGACTCAGCCCAGAGTAGACTTTGTGGGGGACTTCACCTCCTTCAGACTGGGTAAGAATGACACAGATAAGTCCATCCATTCTACAGGTGTTTAATATCTTACAGGCACTTTATTTAGCATGAGCAAAGCAGCAGCCACTATGTTCTCATAGTGGATTAGAAAACACCCTTGTGTGTCTTATTAAAACCTAGGATTTTATCTACTCCAAAGGAAACTCTTTTTATATAACAATATGGAAATTTGAATAAATATGTTGAAACATGGCTATTAAAAGAAAACACAAAAGTAGCTGTATTTCTTTTTCCTTTAAATGTCAATCAAAGAGACTCTTAACCTCCAACCACACTGAATAGTTTTCATAGCTGATTGAGATCTTTCCTCTCTTGCCTTGATCCTTCAATTTTTGTCTTCTTCTCTAGGTTTTAATCAGTCGGAATGCAGCAGTGAGCCTTATTTCACATGCAAGAATGGGAAGTGTATCCCTCTCAGTCTGGTATGTGATGATAAAGGCATTGACAACTGTGGAGATGGAAGTGACTTGGAGGAAAACCTGACTACGGGTTGTAAAGGTCAGTTAGGTTATGAGTTAACACTCAATGCTAATATTTAAAGATACTGCTCTTGGTCACATTCTAGCATGTTCCAAATCTCATTGTTCTTACCAGCAAAATGTTGGGAGAAAAGTTTGAGTTTTGGAGTACCAAGGGGGTATCTTTACATTACAAGAAATAGAATTTCCTGCTGTCCAACCAAATTTGTCCTTCATCAGCAGGTCAACTTTTACCTCCTGAACCTCCACCGGCAATACCAACCCCAGCCCCACCTTCTGTGATTCCACCCACGATGCCAATTTCCTCACATATGAACTGTGGTATGCCAGACAGCACTCCCAGTCATGAGACAGTAACAGGTGAGTTACCTTTACAACACAATAGATTTTTACCAATACAACTTCTAGAAATGCCTTCCACTGGTAGAAATCAATTAATCTGTAATACAGTATGCTAATGTCCTGTTGTCAGAGGGTTGGTGAAGAAAAAATTAATTTAGTCCCCCCGCTTGGACACAAAGTTTCCTGATGACCCGGCGTAAAACTAATGGAGGTGACCATTGTGTTGTTAATTTCACCTAAAGACTCGCAAGGCAATAAATGGTGATGGATTCTCACGGCAGAGAGCAGCCTTTTGAGTGATCTGTCTCTATTTTAGTGTCAGAGGTGCAAACAGAGACTGTCTGGGCCAGCCTCTCAGTTTTTGATTGCTTTTAAGACCCCGCCAAGTCTTACAAAAAAGCAGCCATTTATCTCATCTGACTCTTCAACTAAGAGTGGGAGAAAGGGATTCACATTTGCCTGCTGTGCAAATTGCCAGCTGTTTATTAGCTGAGATCCATTTCAATGCACCCTGGTCTGGCCACAGGGAGGGACCACAGGCTGGATAAATAGACAGACTTATTTATTCATTGTCGCCCATGTTTGAATTTGTTCCTTTTTCTGAGAGTATAAATACTTAAAATCAAAAAGTTAGAGGTCTCCGGGCATGCTAATATGTACTACATCTACTTTATGCACAGAAAGTAGCTTAAATGACTGTTGCAGCATACAGAATATTGGTAATATCTGTCAAGACTTCAGTAAATATGCAAACAGGCTTAGTTTGTCGCTTTTAAACTTTGGATTTGGACACATGTCTCTGCAAGAGAGACAAAAATTAAATGTTTTTCTGGCTATAGATGGGATGGCATAAAGAGTTTTAATTCCCAAAATGCTGGATTATTGTTTTTTAAAGACTCTGTTTATTGCTACTGTAGCTGTAGTCGTAGTGTAAATTAAGTTTAGGTCAACTTGTAACAGCAGAGCAAAACATAAATTTGAATAAAATTGCTTTGGCTATAGAAATAATTCAAAGTAAATTCAGTGGTGCTGTCTCATTGAGTCACAGCTTTGTAAAAACATGACAAGTATGTAAACCCTTTTGATTCGCAAACCACCTTCCAAACATCCTTAACAGTGCACTCAGGGAAAGGGCAAAGAGAACCAGATAGTCCAAAATGAATAATTATATGAAGGATCAAACCGTTTTTGTTGTGGTTTACTACTGGCATGTATTCTCTGCATTACCAAATTTCCAGGGCAATTAAGGAAACAGGAATACATTTCACCTTACAACTTTCTATTGTGACAGGAAATGGATGCAGCCACATTTTATTTTTGTCAACATCCCTGAAACCAGTGCTGAAACAAAGCCAATTTTGTGCTTGTTCATATTCACATATCCTGACTTCCCTACCCTTTGTGGCTCTCAGCCCCCCATTGGTCGTCTATCTTCATATGAGGTGCAAAATTTCCAAGGCTATTTCTCTTATGCCAATGTGGCACTCTAAAGTAGTGGGCATGTAGCAGGTGCAGGCAATTGCTTTTGTGAGTGAGCATTCCAGTTAAAATTATTTGTTCAGCACCTAAGTTAAACAAATTTCGACAACTGCTATATCCATGTTTGTGATTTTCTTGGATCCCAGGCAGAAGCAGCACTGTGTCTGAATCTGAGTCTGCAAAGATCTCCTTCAACCGGCCTTAGATAACCCAAACGTCATCATTGATTACACACAAATTTAAGGTCCATGGTGAAATAGCAAACATGCACGTACCAGTGGTCACAAACACACACATCTCAGATGCTGATGATGATCAAGGGATTTAATTGAAATATCTTCTTACAAAAGTTATGCACATTTCTGTCCAGTGCCTAATTTTTGTGCAGTAGGAACACAACAGAAATATTTATTTGCACTATTTAAGTCTCTATGTAAAGCTATGTGACTTATTTGGCAAAGTTTATTTAAATAGTAAATCAAAAACAAGAGTAAATTTGGATTTGGGAGGGATTATTTTTTTAGCAGCAGATCCATATTTTCACATTGCTCTAATAAGCATGCGTGTGTTTCTGATTCTGATCATTAGGATATCCTTGTGTTTGAAGATGGTGAGCAGCACTAACACTCAGGCTAGTGCCACTGTCCCTCTTTAGAGAATGCTGTTGTAAAATATGTGAGTTGGCTTCTCTTATTTTGACTGTATAAATGCAGAGCAGAGAAGGAAGCAGTGTAAGACAAACACTGGAGGACAGGTCTGGGCAAGATTTGATACTTGGAAGATACAACACCCATTTCACTAGTGAATGGTGCGTGAGCCTTCCTCATTCTGGTACAGCTTGTGATGGTAGCATACAGACTGTAGAGTTCGGACCAAACTGTCAGAAGTAATTTGGTATGTGCAATTCCTTACAAAGTGAGTCACTAGGCTCATATATGTGCATGTGTTACCTACATTTAAATATGCCTACCATGTGACTGATGATATTTGTACTTTGCCCTTCCAATTCCCAGAATCCCCACTCTCCCTTTTCCTGTTGGTTCTCTACATTCTGCTGGGTGTGGTTGCGGGCAGCATGGTGCTCTGTTGGTGCTGCTGGTCACCTGGCTGGTTCTTGTGGCGTGTCAGCATCTGTCGCTTCCTACCCTGCTGCAACACAGCCTGCACTTCTTGTCAGCTCTGCGTTCACAGCTGCACCCACAGCAAAGAACACCGACTGGCAAAAGTCACCCCACACACACCAGTCAACGGGGCCTCAACAGGCATGGCGACCACCAACAACGGTGCTGATGAAAATGTTTCAATGGCAGCTGTGTAGAACAGAACATCTGTTCAGCTAATCAGTCTTGTCTAATGGAAGAGTGGCCCCAGCATGCTAATGCAGAGCTGTGAACATTTGTGAACATGAACAGTTTCTGCTTTAGGCAGTGCTACATTACCAATCTTTTTAATAAAGGTTGGACTGATGTGGCCCAATATGCAAAAGCCTAACATGAGCAGAGCTGCAAAGTTTTGGTTAAACTGTGGTTTACATACTTTTACTGTGATGGAGAAGGTAATGAGACTGCTGTGTTTATATTGTCATAAGAAGTTAAGCAGGGTACTGTATGACTATGGATTGTAAGAGATTATGATTGTACATGAAAGGATAGGATTAAGTGTTTTTGGAGTCACTCAAGAGACATTTTTCTTACAGAACAGTTCACCTGTATTCAAGTTTTTTCTTACATGTCACTATGGCAGCACGTGCCGTTTAAGAGACTGCTTATAATGTTCAAGAAGTGCAGCCTGTAATGCTTGGCCAGTTTTTAGAAGCGGCAGTAAGAGTGTTAAGTTGTTACTGTAAACAGCTTTTAGTCATAAAATATGTGCTTTTCTTAGAAGTAACAATTTAGTCAAGTGTGAAACTACACTTCCAGTGTACGGCTTTGACCAAAAATTTCCATGGACACACACTGAGAAAACAGACCAAGAACCACAAAGACAACTGGTGACAACAGCTGTTCTCCCTTGGAGAAATTCCTTCAGACTTTCCCCTCCCCTCCCAGCAGTTCACTGTTGTTCCATGTATAAGCTGATGTGAGGTTTGGACAGTAGAGCAAGTCATCCGGTCAGCCTAGTCAACATGCTTCAGGAAAAACCTCTGTGGTAATTATGTATGGACTTTAAACATACTTTTGTTTGTACAAAATAAAACCTTCATAAGAAACCAGGACAGTATTGATCATATTGTGACTATGAAAAAGCAAATGCATCTGTTAGGCACATGCCATGCCATTTAATGAAAGACAGAAATATACACACACACACACACATATGTATATATAGGTGTGTGTGTGTGTGTGTGTGTGTGTGTATGTACACATCACATAGAACTGAAAGCATGATTGTAGACTCTTGTTGTCCCTAAAAGCAAGTTGTAATCATGGCTGAATTCATCTTAGGGACATTTAGAGAAATTAGGATGTAAGCTAACTAGTCCAAGAGATGATATCCCTTTTGCCATGTAAAAAATCAAAATGTTGGGATGATGTCTTTTAAGGTTTCATATGATTTATATAGTTGACTTAATATGAATTGTGTATCAGTGTTACGCTAACCCCCTGTACTATCTCTCTGGGAGGATTTTGACTTGTGTTCTCAGTAAGGCATAAGGCCTTATTCCTAAAAAACAAATGTATTACTGACCTCTATGTTGCCAGGCTGCAGCACACTGAAGTATGCAGACTTTTTATGTCTTGCTTTCTGGTGAGACAGTATGGGAATACATTTGCGTTTGTTCACCCATCGAACAATACAAACACACCAAGTACAGTATAGAGACACTCTCTCACACAGAGGTGTATATGCATCACTCTCAGGAAAAGGTCAACCCTTCAGCTGGAAGCTCTTGTCAAGAGGACTTCTCTCACTTGTAACTGTAAGCTGAGATTTCATGAGTATTTAACATTTTCTTTATATCATTTAATTCATGAACACCACAAGCTGATTTTATAGGATCTGTAGTTAATAAACACTACAAAAATTTCAAGAAATCAAACATGATAAAAGTTCAGATTGTCAACAAAATATGAAATGGCTCTTTAAGTTGCACTTAATATTTTTAGGCACGACAGCTTAAATGTTTAAAATGAAAAGGGATCATTGGTAGCACTGGTGGAATCTGGATGGCAATCAAGCTAAAAGTCTGAGCTTGCCATCCTATTGTGGTATGTGAAGTAGATTACATAGCAATATTTTTCACATTTAAATTGATGCAATTTTTTCATGTCAATTAGCAGATACATTACTAATGTGTTCAGAGTTTATTTTCTGGTTGAATATTTTCTGGTTGCAATATTCTTTGCTAGAGCCTCAGGAAGCTTGCTTAGCCATCTCTATACTAACTAGCACAAACTGAAGTCACGGTGTTAAAGAAGTGATACCTTTAATTTTTATTTATTTGCACAAAATGCTTAAAGTATTTTTAAGTTCAAATCAGTTTAAACTGTGCTTTCTGTAAGTTACATTTTAGTTCACTTTAATGCAAGCACTGTGCTACTGCCCTGGATCACAGAATGCCAAGGAGAGAGAGAAAACCAAAAAGAGCTTTCAAATAGCTTTTCAACGTATTGCCAGAGGCAGTTCAGCATTAAAAAGCTGGCTCGTGACAGCAAGGACGATGAGGAAGAAAAAAAGGTGTTTTTGTGTTTGCTCTGCCTTTACATAAGCAAAAACCTACCATGTTCTGTAAAAGTTCTAATATCACAACATGAAATACTCCACTGCAAGTTTAGGACCTTTATCAAGAACCCTGATTTTTGTTTTTTGAGTCTTAGCATCAAAATGAACTTTATAGTAATGGAAAGTTAAAAGACTCATTGTGCAATTAAATAGTGCCTGTCAGTGTTTAACTACATTATACAATATTTTTGGATTTACATTTTGCTGCATTAATGGGAATGTTGCAATGTACTACCAAAAAGGTTTAAGGTTGAGCTGTTATTATCTATATTTAGTCATGTTACTTATATTACCTAGATTCTTATTTTACATATTGTTAAATGTTTAATCTGCAGTAATATCATATACATTGTATAGATATCATAAAATTAATAATAATTTTCAATAGATCATTAAATGTTTTGGTTCAGCTGTTCTGTAAGAAGCACATATGCCTAAAGGTCAGCAATTCATGACTTAAAAATCAGCCCTTTTGGCCCTTTTCAGCTTTGTCACAACACATTTTCCAGCTAACCCAGGCTTTTAAAACTGCTTATGTGGCTTAAGAGGAATAATAATCACTTATTATCCTTCACTTGTAACCCTTCAGTTTGTCAGACACATGCAACACCAGCAAATGTATTAATTCCTGGTTTTCAGTGGACAGACAGAGGGATGAAAAATTGTCATCTAAAAAGTAGCTAGTAACTGAAGCACTGGAGCTTTACTGCACACAGCGGGCGCACTATATTTTTTTCCCCTGACCCTCAGACAGACTAGAGTGCCTTATGAATCACAATAATAAAAAATAAGCAACTTATTTTACAGTAAGTTCTAAATTTTTTGTCCTCTTTAAGTGTATTGTTTTGGTGTCCTGGCTCTCAGTGAACCTTAATTCTGTCATGGTTTGCTTTTTGAGTTTTTTTATTCCCTGTTTTATTTTGGTAGGCTTTCTCATCTTGCTTTTTTCGTTACTGTTTTCTTTGTTGCTCTCCTGCACTTTTACTCTCAATTTCACCTGTCTCTCATTTGTTCTCCCTTGTGTATGAAATGTGTATGTCTTTTCCTCTGTTATTTGTCGATTTGTCTTGTTTTCATAGATTTTTCTGTGTTTCTGTAAATGTATTTCTTACCCTGTTCTGCTTTTATTTCTTGGTCCTGCATCAGTTCCCCAGCCCCGTCTTTTAACCCTTTGTATCCTGGTTTGTGGTTTTATTCAATTTTTGCATATTCTTCCTACTTTTGGAATATTTTCTGTTGCCCCATCATGTTTTTTGTTTGCCTTATAAGCTCTTCTTATATTATTAGGTAGGTATATTATTATTAAAGCTCACCTTTAGTTAACCTTGTCTTTGCCTGTTCATGTTTTCCCTAACAACTCATGTCCACATATTAGTTTTTTCATGTTTGTCTCACTTGCACATCCATTTTAAACACTTTCAGAGACACACATTTTGAATTATCTCACAACAGCTTAAATGTCTGTCACACATGGTGGTTTTGAAACTAAGCTCACATGTCAAACCAGGATGTGATCACATCCTCCTCTCCTGCACTGTGCAGCCTGTTGTTCTTTGTCTGACACAGAGACTGCTTGGTGGACACTGGGGAGGGTTTGGCAAAGAGTCAGCAGCTCTGGTATCCATGAGCAACCTTTCAAGTGAAATCCCCATTTCTATAAAAGAAAAAAATCTCCCTTTTGTCACTTTGTCACCCCAGTTAAATTGGTAAGTTCTGAAGTGAAAGGGGTCCTTCTTTTGTCATGAGTATTATCACAAGGCCACAATTTGCAGATGTTTTGGACCCTTTTAAGCGGACAGTACCGATTGAACTCAGTACCATTTGCCTAGCTGTTATTTCCTAAATAGACATATGATTCGCCTAAAGTCTCATTGATCTATGTGACAACTTAAATAGATGTACGGTGGTGAGGAAAGGGCTTCAATTGTATTACATCTCCTTCCACTTTAAAACACTGAATGTAAGATAACCAACCCTAATTAGAAAGGCAACTGAAATCGATCCTTTCAAAAAACCCAAAAGAAACTAAAAAATGCTGCTTGTGCTTCCCAGTCTACCTTAATAATAAACCACTTAATTTAAGAAAAAAATATTTATACCGATACTCTAAGCCTCTAGAGTAAGAAAAAAAACATGTAATTAGAGGGACCTTGATCATACACGATCATTAGAAATAATCATGTAGGAACACAAACCTAGAAATGTTATGACCCCTTGAGGTTTTATTTTGATCAGCTAGGGCATAGTTTACCTATATTCACCATAAAGTGCACATTACATCACTGCTTTGAAGGGCATGCTGACTCACACACAGTTCCACACGACTTTAAGGGGGGCTCACAATCAGTTAAGTCAACCGGGTTGACCTGAAGTGACTGAGACATGAAGGTTATCTATTTTAGTACTCAAATAGGCCATCACTCAAACTATTCTCAGACCAGAGAGTATCATGTTGACTCAAGGTTACACTGGCTTCCTACTAATGTGTGTTCATGCGTCAGGCGACATTGTCCCTTTGTTGCAGTGCTATCTCAGTGATCCATGCTGCTGGGGCTCTTAGTGAATCAACTGAACTGTCCTGTCATTCTATAAAACCTGCAGTCAGCCATCAAAAAATCAAGAGGCTTAGGGCAAATAGTCAACACAAGCATATACAATAGGGTTTAACAATTCCATCATTATCTGTTTTTATCTGTCATTTTTATTTTTGCCCATTTGCTAAAATCTAACTTTACAAAACAACCCAATCATAATATATAATTTCACTGCAGAACAAACTTCCTTCCTGATTGTTTCCATTTACATGTGAAGATTTCTTTTTTTAAAATCTTTTTTATTAATGCAATGAGAGTAAAGAGCAAAAAATGCAAATGTAGACCTGCCCAATAATACTGATTAGCAACTTTCAACTACAGCTGCATGCCAAATTAATCAGAGCACACATGGCAAAATTGCATCCTTGATTCACAAATGACCAGTTGCTAAAAAGAAATGTTCCACCTAAAAAGCTATTTTTAAAACTAAGTGTAGCACAGTGCCCACACCACATAAAACACACTTGGGATGTAATATTACATAACTCCAGAAAATCTCATAGGAAACAATGAGGGCAAACTTATATATGAAACTTATTTTCCTGATCTGCTCCTGTCCTGGGGAACCACCTTCAAACCACATGGAAGCAGACACCCTCTCCATATTCAAGAATAGACTAACAAGTTTCCTCTTTGATAAAGCTTATAGTAGGGCCTGGCTCAGGCTTGTCTCAGATCAGTCCTTAGTTATGCTGCTATATAGGCTTAGGCTACTGAGGGGCTTCCATGACACACTGAGCCCGTCTCATCCTGGAGTCTTTTCTGCTTTTTTTGCCTCGCATATTATCATGAATTATGGTCATGCCTGGACTGCTGATCATAGAAGTGCCTCCTACTACTACATATCCATTTGTAGTAGCCTACATATTGTAATTACCATCACTTTTACTAGTTATTTTTCTGCCATTATAATTTTTGTCTGCCTTGCTCCCCTCCTCTGCCTTGCCCTCTATATCTCCTTCTCTCTCTCTCTTTCTCTCTGTCACTCTGTATCCCCCTCCCTTTCTTTTCCTTGCTCTCTCTTTCTCTGTCTTACTCTCTCTCTCACTCTTACCTCTCCCTCAGATGGTCACCAACCTCTGAGCCTGGATCAGAGGCTGGAAGTGCTCATGTGGTTTGTAAGGTCTTCATAAACTGAATTATAGTGTGGTGTCCAGTTAGAAATGCCACTGACTAAGCTCTGCAATTACAGTGTTGCTTTCTGTGTGTGACATGCTAAATTTTTTCACCATGTGAACTTTAATTAGTGCTGCAGAAAATCTGAGCAAGAGCATTTTTTGTATATAAAACCACCGTTCTCCACATTAGTGAAAGGTGATGTTTCCTTACATAAAAACTATAGTGCAGTTACTTCAAACCATAAAAATAATACCTTAGATTATGTTGTTATGCTTTATTCTAATTTGCTAATGTCCATTTCACACTGCTGGTACATTACAGCTATATAATTTTTAACTGAAATTTGATTGGTTTATCAGTATTGATCTTAGATAATATTCAATTAGTAAAAAACATATTGCTTTGATTTGTCTAAATACTAAAGTATATTTCATGTATCTTTCATTGTGGAACAGTATGAGACCTAGAGGCAGCTCTCGAGTATATGTTTGAATCTGCTGCATTCAGTATATTTAAGAACTGGAAAATGTGCAGCTCTCCCCTTGGATGTAAACAACATACACACGAAAATAAACAGGAGGATCAAGATTGGAAATGAATGCATTTATACATGAATTAAAATTAATGATTTTTCCATTAACGTTCCTCTCTTGCATCAAAAGTGTTGCATAAAGTGTTGCTTTTAGCTGCATTTTTCATTTAATTCTTCATTCTGTGAATTGTGTGACACTGGTAGAGTCCCCTTTGTGTTTTGATAAGTTAACATGACAGACAGTCTTCAGATTTAAAATATTCAGCTGACACAATCCATGGTCCAAGGCTACGGTCACGCTGCAAGCACAAGTGACTGAAATTGTATACAGATTTGTTTGCAACATGACCTCAGTCTGAACTGTCATATTAGACTTCATGTAACATCACCTATATGTTCTG
>JAPZDZ010000012.1:27242350-27257930 GCA_029783805.1 Acanthurus tennentii | reverse complement strand
GATTAATTTCAAGGAGAACATATTGTACATTACAGAATTTCTTTGTTGTCTGTGATATCTATGATGGTCACCAGCAGCAAGCTTTTAACTTTACCAGTTAGAACCAGTCCCTGGAATTAATCTTGCATAGGTATGCTTCATTGCCAAGTGTACCTAATAAACTAATCACAGTGTGTGTGGGTGTGTGTTTGTGTTAGTGTCTGCAGTCCGTGCATTAGTTTACCCAGAACCTACAAACACATTCACAGCCTCAGATACAGACACACAAACAGGCACATGTTCAGATACACGTAAGTTTACCTCAGAGATATATATTGCCATTGTGTTTAAACTTAGACTTGTTTTTCCTTCTGTTATGGATGTTTATCATTTATCTACTATTTTTTCTTACCATCTTATGATACTAGTAACTGCAGTAAAGCAGCCATGACTCCATCTCACTGTAGGAAAATGCCAGTAAAGGAAGAGGCTGTTACCATGAGATGATTCACAGCTACAGCTACCATCCAGAGGGACTGAAAGCGTGAAGGTACTTGTCTGAAGTCGTATGTGCACAGTAGCCTGTGTGTGTTAGTTGAGTCAGAAGACACACCCTGCACTGGGTCTTAGTCAGTGTGTCTGTGAAAATGGAGAAAAGCACAATGTGTGTGTTCAGCTGGCCTTCAGGCTAGTATTTCTTTACACACACAGGTGGTGATCAGGAGGATTCAGCACACAGTAGAGTGACTACACAACCTGGCAAAGTTAAAACACTGCCCACTGGGCATGTATTATATCTGGGCAGGAAAAGAATGAGTTTTTCTGTATGTTTCATCCCTTTAAACAGTGTTCTTTTCTAGATGGAAAAAAACACAAAACACGGTTTATAGAGTTATGCAATATATTTTTAAAGGTAAAATCATAAAGATAGTTTTATGTCATGTCTCTTTTGTTTAAAATCATGGAATTTAAGTGTTTTCTTGCAGTCTCTCAGATGCCATGGAAAAACTTTTGTGTGATTACATTTTACATTATCATAATTTGGTCTTTTTAGTTTTCATCAGAATTTCTGCTTAATGCGTAATTTTCCATTTAGTCATATTTTATTTTCTGCTGATTATGACACTATTTTCTTATTTTCTAATGTGTCATTTTGATTTTCTACATTTGAATTTTTGGTTTTCATGGTTTTGTTATGTGTAGACCTCATTTACAGAAGCCATAAAGAAGTGTTTGATTTTACAGGCTGATGTATGTATAAAATGTTAAACATAAAAAAATGTCATTTATCCAGCTAACATACTCATAATGTATCTTATACATTTGACACAAAGTTTTGGCAGAATTGTTTCTTGTCACGCTCTACATCCATACTAAGGCCTTCATGCTTTATGAGAGCATAAAACATGTTCACAGCAGACATTTTATGTTTTTATGAATAAAGATATCAAATATATAACAATTTTTAGGTATACATTAACATATTTCTTATTGCTTTTCAAATTTAGTCTTAAAAAACATAGCTGTGTGTCAAATCCATATAATGCTTTGATTCTATACAATGTGCATATTAATACTCATATTCTGTTTTAGCAGTTGGTGTACAAAAATATCAATATTCTTTGGGAAATTATGCAACCCTTGTGACTAGGGTTATCAATTAATTAATTAATTAATTAATTAATTGTGAAATTATGTGCTAAAGCATACCCACATTTCTTGTAATACAAAATTTTAAAAATTAGAAAATAACAAAATTTTGTGAAAACATAATTCTTTAACATAATTCTTTTCTTAAAAATAGTTCAGTGAGAAGATAAGACCTTTATGCTCACTCTGAGTTTGTTATTTGTGGCCACACTAGTGTTTTTGTGATTCCTTGGTATCTTTGTGTTTGTGTCTAAGTCTACCTGCCTGTCTGTATGCGTGCATGTTGATTCATGAGGTGAAGGGAGTGGTGGTGTAGGGCGTGACTCTGACGAACACTGTATCATACCATCCAGGTGAGACGGGGTTTTATAAAGCTGCAGCTTGGCAGCAACACAAACTTAAAGCAGATAACAGAGCTGAGAGATTACTGACGAAAGTCAACTGGTTTTGATTTGATTATTTCATTATTTCTGCTTGCTGATATTTGTTTTACATCTGTTCCATACTTTTTGGAAGAACACACTATGAGAATAATTTTATTTGTTGCAGGTAAGATTTTTGCCTTTCTTCTTTGGTTTGATATTTAAAATTTTCTCTTGAGCATCCTCTTCCTGTTTCACAAGGTTATTTTACTTAAGCTTTCATTGTGGCACCAGATGTTTATATTCCTTAAGTTGAGTTGACTGTATGCTGGTTTTCCATTCAGCAAAACATTGCAGTGCTGTTTTAATTGATCACCCAATTCACTTGCAGAGGAGTAATTAAACTGATTTGAGCAGTTGTAGTATTGGGTAGAGAGGAAAATCTGCATTCTTCAAGTCTCTGGTCATGATTGCACATGTTTAAAGAGTTTGTTATCTGTGATTTCATGAGTCTGGTTCTGCTTCAGGCTATTCCACCGAGGGAGAATACTTACTACTTGGATGTTTAAAGTATTGTATACAGCCCTTATGTAACAGTCTTCAAATCACATATGTCTTTTGAGAAGTAGAGTTCTACAAAGAACAAACAAGAACAAACAAAGAAAACTCTTCAACAGGGGACAAATTTCAACTTGGAGAATTTCAGCAAAATTATGAATCCAACCATGGTGGATAAACAGTCATTTAATTGAATTGTTTAATTAAAATTGGTGTGATAAAAAGTTTAATGTAATTAAAGGTTAATGTGAGTGTAAGGGTTAAATGACTGTGGAGTATTTGCTACATCTTAAAATTAAAAAAACTCTCTGTGAGAAAGAATCTCTGTGTTCCACATAAATCTTAAAATAAAAAAGTCATTTTTGCATGAGAATATACAGAATAATGTTCATATGCACTGAAGGTCAAGTTTTGTGTACTAGAAAACTTGAACTTCCCTTTTTTAGACCATCATTATATGACTATTCCATCTTTCCATGTATGTCATGATACAATTCATTATTTATTGTGAGCTTGGAGCGCTGGTGCTTTTCCATGACTGATGTTGGTTATATGGTTACAATGCACTGTTACATTTTATTTCTTACTGTGCTGACTTCCTTTTTACAGCTATAGCTGCAGTATCACAGGCCCAGACTGACTGCTCTCAAGGGGCTTGTTACCCACCTAGCAATGACCTGCTCCTGGGCAGAGCTCAGCAGCTCCATGCCTCCTCCACCTGTGGCCTTACAGGCTCCGAGGTCTACTGCACCCCATATCAACAGGTAGGAGAACAGTCCTGTGTTCAGTGGACATTTAATCCTTGTGAAGATTGTGACAAGATTGTGTCACCGTTTCAATATGTTAGCATCAAACTGATTAGAGCCATTAAGTTAAAAATACCCAAAAGCAGTGGTTGGATGTGACTAAATAAATAGTATCAAGTACTATACTTGAAAACCAATATTGCGTATGCCACCTGAGTCTTTATTTCCTGCTCTATTCTGCTATTATTCGCAAAATAAGCACAACTGTAAACCAAAGAACCAGTCGATGAATGCAGAAACCTATCAGCACATAGCAGTAGTTCAAAGTAAGCTCCACCTCAAGAGTGAATTCCTTTTTTTGCATAGATAACCCAATGCAATAATATGTATATGGGTATAATTGTCACAGGGTATGCATTTTTTTAAAGCAGGACGTTTCCATGCAACAGAGGATTTTTACAATGTAGTACTGATATTTTTACCTAAGTAGAAGTTTTGAATTCTTGCCTCACCACTGGGACAAAGACATACCTGAATAGAAGCTACATCTTTGAGAGGCAGACAAAAAGAGAAAACACAAGTATAAACAGCTGCTAAAGTAATTCTAAACTAACTTCTAAACTAACTTTGTATAAATCATATCAGTAAAACCAGAGCACATACACAGTCACTGTCTCAGCCTACTGTGTTCACTCAGGCCGAGCATGGGTCTTGACATCTGGTTTACACCAGCAGGGGCGAGTGCTGCAGAGGTGAACAGACAGATGTGCAGGATGGAAGTTGTGGTGGTTTTGGCCAGACTGATCCTTGATGAAATAGTCTGATTTCAGTGCCAGATTTTTTTAGATTTTAGTGTTGCAACTGTACTCTTTGACCAATGTCTGGACAACTGCTTGTTGGCCCATCTGCTGGCTCAGCACACAGTAAAAAAGTACACGAGTAAAACTGCACTGAAACAATGCTGATAAGTCTCAACCAGATGTTTTCCTAAGACTGGGACAACCTACTCTTGTTAAGTTTAAATTTGATGTTGTGTATCTGCTGTAATGTCAGAATTCTCCTGGAGTGAGAAAATTTTTCAAACAGATTTTTTTCAAGATCCCTAACACATTACTGCTTGTAATAGTGAAATGATATGAGGACACTGCAACACAAAACAAGAAAGCAGACAAGGTCAGAAGATGTTGCTCAGCAGTTACTGACCTACAGTCTGAGGTACCACAAGTGGTTTTGGATGTTGAACATAAAATCTTTGTTTGTCTGGAGATAAGTAAATAGAAAATAGGTACCAGAAATAAAATAAAATAAAAACTCCCAAAAAAGCTTTTTAGTAAATTTTGTCATAATTCTAAATGCAACTAAACTCATTCTAAAAGACAAGATAATATCTTGTTGATGTTCCACGGCTTTTAAAACTTACAGTGTTAAAGTGTATATGTAATGAGTAAGAACTGCCTCAGGGAACATAAAGTTGGTGTTGGCGCAGGCTTTCTCTGGTTGATTAGTGATTTCACTTTCTTTACCTGAGCTGCACCTTGACCACACCTCTGCCAGACAGGGAGGGGCAGGAACACTCAGCTCTATCTCACAGCTGACACACACGTTTACATGAATACCAAAAAAACATAATGACGAAAGCTCTCAGAACAATCAAAGAAAACTAGTCAGATCTTGTTAGTTTGTATGTTTCAGTCTAATCTGAAGTACCAGAATGAGTTGCAAATAAGTGTAGCAATCAAATGAATAAACTGAATTGTAATCCTCTTTACAGATATACTGAGGTGTTGAATGTTCCAGTAGCTGAGAGTTATCATGTCCTTGGGTATATTAATGGTAACTGACAGAATAAAAAATTGTGTTTTAAGTGTTTTAACATGTTCCGGAAAACTGGGATTATGTATCTCAGCTTCCTGTTGATGTGGAAGGAGTATTGTTCGGTAAATCAAAACACGCCAAGTGCACTCCTTCCTCATGAAGTGAAACAGGTTAACTTGAAGCTGCAGACTGAAAGGTCTGACAGATTTCACTGACACAGCACTGCTTTGTTGATCATTTGAGGTCTGTTTTATCAGGGTTGCTATATCATCCTCAAATCTAGGGTAAATAACCATTGTTCCTATAAAAGGCATACACTTCAGGTTATATCAGGGGACCAAATCATTTTGATGCAGTGTCAGACTAGCAACCAATGCAATTTTAAAAAAGGATGTCAAAGGGAAAATGGAAAGTTGTCCTCAAAATCTTTCATGAACCTGAGCTAGCAATAAAAGTCTTTTGTTTGTTTTAAGGCCCATAATTACAATTTTGACAGCAAGAGACCTTCCATTATCAGTTCTATTTCACATACATAAAAGAAGTTTTTCATGTAGTAATGTGAAAATTATTTATACTATTGATGAAGCTTAATGTCATCTTGCTATGTTAGCCTGCCCTTGTGATAAATGCAATAGTAAGCCCATAATCAATCTGTACTTCAATGTCATTCACTCTATAAGGTCAATATTTACAGTTAGTGTTCGTGGATGAAATAAAGCTCTAGTTATTAGTTCCTCTGTCTCAAAGGACTCCTGCGTTTTCTTTTAACTCCAAGTCATGGCAGCTAAATGACTTAGAGTCACACAGCAGAATCCCTTCTATCACTTTATCTCTGCTTTTCTAAGCCTGACACCTTCCTCTATCTATCATACAGTCACTGTCATATCAATAATGACCATGAGTGCACACCTGTAACCCTCATCACTGATTTCCTTCCTACTGTCTTTTGTGCACTAGTACAGTTTAATTTAGTTAAATGTAATCTGAGCTTCCTTGTGACAATACAGACACAGATTTTGTTTGGCTAACTAATTCTATCACAGTGGACTTTATACTTAGAGTTAGAATAGCATACATGTTCAGTTTATGCAACAGTGAGATGGCAATGACTAAATGCAAACAGTGTGTGTTTGCATGTGCATTGGAAATGACACACTGTGGTGTCCAAAGCCAGAAACCTTGTGAAAAAGCCATGCTGAATCACTTTTAACCTACACTCACCAAGTTATGGAGAATATGCATACTGTGGTAACTGAGATGATATGATGGTAAAACTGACAAGGGCACACCTTGTCTCTGGGAGGGATTAATCTTATCTCCTGATACAAGATAAGATTCAATCTTTTGCAATAAGGAAAAAGGATTGCAAACTCAAAATTGACTGCACTGAAGCTTGAGTGAGTTACTTATTGAATGGGCATACATGACAGTAACATAATGAGGATCAGTACACAAATGATTCAAGTTGCAGTTTGTAGGTTGAGGGCCTGTTTGTTAAGGGTGACCTGAATGCCAGGTTTATCTGACATGTCTGCGACCCTTATTGTTGAAGAGAGAAGGAGATATTTCAAAGATTGAAAAGTTTATTTCAGCTCTCTGAATCATTTATTCAGAGAAGGATGGTTAGGGTTAATGTGTTACTGGATGAGTTCCAGACGTTTACACATTTATGATCCTGGGGTGTGACCAAGTGCCAAGTTAAAAATACAAACGTCCCACCTGCATCTACCACCGCAGAAAACAGCCAGTTTCCTCAGTGCCAAAGTGATCATGTTGAATCTGGGAAGCCAGTTAGGGTTGGACTTTTTTACTATAGAAGTGACTTAAACTGATTGGACTCAATATAGAAATTTTAAATATAAAGCAAAATTAGAGTAGAGTAACTTATAAAATAAAAATGTAAGCTAAACGCCTACATGTAATAATACTTAAAAAACAAAGACAGTGAAACAGTTCTGAGATGTGTGTCAGAACCACACATGATAAAAATGGTCCAAAAATAAATGTTTTGAGATAGAGAAGGCCTGTTTACAGACATAATGAAGTTCAATTACAGATAACCAGCGCTCCTTAAAATTTTCAGCAACTTTAGCTGTCAGGGCATGAGTGAGATGAAGCAGTGGCTGGAAAACAGTACCAAGGCTTTTATGTTGTAACAATCAGCAGCTCAGAGGGAACTTTCAACTACATGGAAAGCAGCCATGGTCAGTGTGCCAGAGTGGCATCCATGTCCAGAGTACCAGCATAGAAGGGGGGCTGATAAATATTGTCTGGTGAAAGCAGCGGCCCAGCTGTCAGTAATATGAGCACTTGTGTGGAGAATCATCCAGGTACTTACTAGGTGCCCTCATGAACAGCACGTAGCTCAGCAGAGGTCAAAAGAAAGAAAAAAACATTTCACTTTTCATAACTCAAAGAAGAAAATTGGGGTGTTACCTGCTCAATTAAATTTCTTATTCAATAGATTAATGAGGTGTGTATGTTCTCTTGCACATGTGCACACATAGGCACAGTAGTCAGTAGACAGACACTTAAAATGTAACTTTTTGAATGAACAATCTCCCTTAAGCAAATTTTCTAAATTTACAAGCACACAGAAATATTGGGTTGGTGGAAGGAGTCTAAATATCATCAGTTTGCATTTGTGTCATTTAGATTATTTCTGTTAAAGCTGTATGCTTTTCATTATTAATTGTTTTCCCTGTGGCCCCAAGTCAAGTTTCACTGGTTCCACAAAATTTAATGATAGTAACATGTAAAGTAGGCCAGCACGTCATTTCTTCCACATCACTTATGGGGGCAGAGTTGTTCACCAGCTCTATCAAAACACTGTTAAACATAATATTTAGCCAGGACTGTTAATCATCAGGCTTCCCATCTGAGGCATATTGATTTTTTGTCCACTGTGTGACCTTGTCAGTGACACAGCTAATCTACCTGGCTAAGCAGTGTTCTTCTAAGGTCCATGGGTCAGTTTGAGGAAAAACACTTGAGTCATTTAGTAACATAAATGAATGCATATATGAAAAGTATTCTATAAAAACACTGCAGGATGGTCCATTGTCACTGATTACTTTGTGTTTTGTTATGTTTTTTAAGCGGAGGATGAAGTGCTGTCCATGTGACTCCAGGAACCCAAACGGTCAGCTGGCCCACACTATTCAGGATGTCCTGTCCACTTCTGGGCCAGATAGATGGTGGCAGTCCAAGAAAGGTAAACTGTGCTAACAGTCTTCTCTGGCTGCAGGACATACAAAAACATCTGTCAAAAACTGTCTGAAAAGGAGTTTAGGTCAAAACAAAATATTTTTCTTTTAAAAACAGTGCCTTATACATGTGTACCTAATAGAAATACTATTTTGCTTGTTTTTCCTTCAGAGGTGAATCCAGTCACCCTGGAGTTGGACCTGGGCAACCTGTTCCAGCTTGACAACCTGGTGCTTGGCTTCAAGGTATGATACAGAATGCAGTCACTGCTGGATCACATTATTCTGTTCAATTCTCTCTTTCTGTTTAAAGTTTGAAAAAATATTTAGATGAATTTATTTTGAAAAAAATAGTTTATTTTATGAGGATTTAATATTTTCTGATACACTTCTCAGTACAAACACACAATATCAGTATTTTATTCCTCTGATGTAATTTATGAATTTTAACCTGAAATCTTTTCTTTTCAGGGTCCTCGTCCTAATAACTTTGTTATAGAAAAGACACTGGATAATGGCAGAACGTGGCAGCCTGCTCTCTACTTGGCCACAGACTGCAACAAGGCTTATCCTGGCATCCCTACAGCAACGCCTCTTAGACTTGATGAAACATACTGTTACACACTGCCCCCTACTGGAGCAAATCCTTACCAAGATCACACGGTAAGGACAAGGCCATGGCTAATTACTTAGAATGGACATATTCAAGTTTTATTTTACCTTAAGGACTTTCGCACACAAACAGCAGTTTATATAAACTGTCATTTCTTCTGCAACAGAAGTTGATTCAGATATATTCTCATTACAAGGATCACATTTCACAGTCTTGCAACTGGTTCTTTAAAAAAATACACGGTATTTGAGTCTCATGAGTCTTGTTTTTTCTGTCTCTATTTTTTTTCCATTATTCAGATTCAATTCAGTCCATTGCGTCAGTATACCTATGTCCCTGTTCCCAAAAGCCAAAAAATAGAAGGTAAGTCTTATTCTGTCATGAATAATTTTATTTTTAATTACTTTTAATTACTTTAAGACTGATGCAGTATTGACCTGTTTAGAGGTTGAAGTACTGAGACTGACAGCCTTCTTGTCCACAGATTTGACTGGGTTAACGGGGCTGAGGGTGAGGCTGACAGAGCTTGGTGATGTGCCACGTCCACCAGGCAGAGCTCTCAGTAGATTTTTTGCCCTAAAGGAGATGAGGGTAATGGGTAGCTGTATGTGCCATGGGCACGCCAACCGATGCCTGCCAGAGACCTACAACAACCCACTGTCCAACAGCATACAGGTATGAATGTGTTTCTGTCTTTTTGGAGGTTTTGAGGGGAAAGAGGGCTTTGGGAGTAGTTGGCGCAAGTCAAATTCCTTTTCTCTCTATGACTAAATGTTTCCTCCTGCTTCCAATCATTTTGTTAAGTTTGGCTTAACACATTCTGGACCTACAGGTATGAGACTGATACTGATCTTTTCATTGGACTCATGGTAATTTTTTGAGATTCAGAGTTAAGTTACATACACAACATTCAGTCCTTTAGCTTTCCTACTGCTTTGGACCCAAACGCCTGCAAATACAGAGAGCCCTTACCAGAATTACTACAGAGACATTTCATCGTAAAACCCTAAATTATTTAACAGTTCTTCTGCTGCAACTTATACATGCTATGTGTAATGAATAAATGAACTATGTGGTATCTATTTAAGTTTACCAAGCCAGTTACCAAAAGCATTCAAGTGCCAATGAATAAATAGAAATAAATAAATAAATAAAAGGAAATCAGAAAATTATGGCTAAATCAAAACTGATTTCATGGCAAACATATTTGCCAGCTGTTTTGAATTGAATTCTGTTATAGATTTCCAACCTCTAACATTCTGGTGTTCTATAGGTTTTTTTGTTGATTTTATTGTTGGTTCCGGCTCTAACTGAATTGTATTTCACTTAAAATGCTCATGAGGATTGCTTAGTGATGGGATACACATATCTTTGATTCAAGTCTTTTGATCACCGCTAAATCAGCTGACCTAAAAAAAATGCTTGTTGCCTTTTCTCTGTGTCTGTGTCTTTGCAGGTGAATCCCCAGTGTGATTGCCAGCATAACACAGCAGGTGTGAACTGTGAGCGCTGTGCTGATCTCTACAATGACCTGCCCTGGAGACCTGCAGAGGAGGACAACACTCACACCTGCCAACGTAAGACTTCACTGGATCTCTAACACGTTTCTGTATACAAGGATGGTCAGCATAATGACCTCATGGCACATGACAGACTGTAAAACAGCATGGACAAAAAAAACATGGTTATCTGTAATGTTACCAAGATTTCTGATAAGAATTTGATACCTGTCAGTCAGACATACCAGAATAAACTTCTTTGAGCCATTATATCTAATCCATGTAACGGATGGGAAGGTCTGTTAATGGCCTGCTAATACTAATTCTTTTGGAAGACACCTCTGCTTGTCAAATGAAATGAAGAATTTTTGTTTTTTCATTTGTTTCAGTTTTTTTATGTGAAGTGTATGTGGGATATGTTAAAGGTCCTTTGCATAGAATTTAACATAATTATTAACATATTTGATTTATGTGCTCATATCTTACTCTGGTTCCGTATACTAACTATTTGCCCTCTCCTCAGGCTGTGAGTGCAACAACCATGCCCAGCGCTGTCGTTTTGACCAGGCTGTGTATGAAGCCAGTGGGCGGAGGAGTGGTGGTATGTGTGAGGGTTGCATGCACCACACCACAGGGCCAAAATGTGACCAGTGTGCCCCAGGCTACCAACCAAACCCCCTCAGCCAAATGGACCGTCCTGACGCCTGTATACGTAAGTGGTTCACTAGCCAAACAAAAATCACTCTAAACTCTAAGTTAGGCCCTTAACACAGCTTGGTGTAAAAAATAACAACATACAAAAATCCACCTTTGACATGTTGGGTCAGGCAAAGTTCCAACTTTAAACTTTAAAAAATACAAAATATTTATGTATGTAACACCTTTGATGAGTAGCTCATGGTTTTGTTGTTGTGTTTCTACCAGGTTGTATCTGCAGTGCCGAGGGTACAGTGAATGGGGGCCGATGTGACGACAGCACAGGCTCGTGTCAGTGTAAAGTGAATGTTGAAGGTCCCCGCTGTGATCGTTGTAAGAGAGGATACTACGGCCTGAGCGCCTCCAACCCTCTGGGCTGCTCCAGTGAGTCACCGATCACCTTCATATCACATTGCAGTCCGCTTTTATCAGCCCTGCTTCTTTTTAGCAAACTTTAACACACAAGTGCAAAAATTTGACAATTTCTCCAGAATTTTATTATCTTCAGATTTAAGTTTTTACTAAAAAAAAAAAAAAAAGAATTAAATTTTGACTAAAAATTCATATTGAAACCCTCTTTACACTGCCACAGTTCCTGCAGTAGTTAGCGTATTTATGCATACTTGTTAGGAATCGTTTTAATTTGTCCAGTGCTTCTTTCTAACTCTGATGTTACATCTGCTATCCAGAATGCTCCTGTTCTCCAGATGGGTCACTTTCAGATGTTTGTGACCCCTTGACCGGCCAGTGTCCCTGTCGACCCCACTTCCATGGCCTGACCTGTGAGGTGTGTTCAAAAGGCTACTGGAAACCATTCCTGTCAGGACAGTGTGAACCCTGTGGCTGTGACCCTACTAGGTCATACAGTGATACTTGTGACCAGGTATGACTTCTACTTCACACAACCCTATAGCCCAGACTGAGATAACATTTCTGTATTGTTTGTTTTGAATATTAAAGCATGAAACTAAATGTTTTAGGGTGGTGGGAGAGTTTGGGAAGGGGCACTTCATAGAGTCCTGGATGCTGGGTATGCTGGGCTGTTTAGCAGCAAGTAGTATTTAGACAGAGATAAAGTTAAAAGAGTACTATAAACAGGACCCCAGCATTTGTTTATTAATACGACTTTGTATCTGTCAGTTTGTATTTGTCTCTGTTTATAATGACTCTATAACCAGTTCTCTGTCTCTCTTTCCAGGTGACAGGTCAGTGTCAGTGCAGACCAAACTTTGGGGGCCGAACATGTACTGAATGCCCAGATAACACATACGGGGACTCTCTCTTAGGCTGCCGACGTGAGTCAACCCTTTTTTGATAACTCTGATCATTGTTAAGAAGCCATTTGTTGCAACTTCAATATGCATAAATTTACATTCAAGGGTGTGGGCTCCTGAGACATCAAATAAGTGCCTGAATTTTCTTCTTATTGTCTTGTGTCTCCTTCATAGCGTGTCAGTGTGACACCGAAGGAACCATTCCAGAAGTTTGCGACAAGCAGACAGGAGCTTGTTTGTGTCGGACCGGTGTCATCGGGGCGCGCTGTGACACCTGCAGTCGTGGACACTGTGACTCCTTCCCTGCTTGTGAGATATGTCCCTCCTGCTTCTTCATCATGGATGCCCAGAGAAAGAATCTAAGCTTAGCCCTGGAGAGACTCTCACCAAGCTTCCCTTCCCGCCCTGGGGGTACTGATAATTTTGGAAACTTTGGGCCTCGTATCCGTGCACTGGAGGCCAGCCTAAAGCAGATCCGGGATTCTGTCTCCTTTCCACCCAATATAGTCAGACAAGTTGATGATGCTCTAACGCAACTGGACAAGCTCAGGTAAGGGACTGCAGGGATATCCTGAGAAAATATATCAAGAACTGGATTTCATTTTTTTCTGCTTAAATATGAAAACACTAATCAGCTTCTCCTTTCATCTTTGTTTAATGGAATATTACTCTATAGCATATTTTGATATTCACAAGTATAATATCTTCACCCTGTTCTCTTGGATGGAAACTTATACTTGTTTCTGTCTCACAGGGACCAGGTGGACAAGGTAAACGGTGACCTTCCACCCCTTGAAAGAACTCCTGGTCTGGATTCAGAGTTGGACAGCCTACGGGCTCTGCTGGACCGCCTTACTACAGAGTACAAAGCCAAGAAAGATGCAGTGGAGAACTCCATCAGCCCGAACAATGCAGGTCAGAAAAAACAACACAATAATCAAAGCTACACATGGCTTAAGTCATAATCATTGATGCAGGTTTGCTGCATACA
The DNA here is from genome assembly GCA_029783805.1 of Acanthurus tennentii. NCBI lineage: Eukaryota > Metazoa > Chordata > Actinopteri > Acanthuriformes > Acanthuridae > Acanthurus > Acanthurus tennentii. The sequence continues at coordinate 27,244,541 of JAPZDZ010000012.1, read as the reverse complement.
TTGAGTAACAGCATCCTCAAGTGGTTCTTACCAAAATCCAGTCTTGTAATAAAACTTAAACTATGGCATAATGTGACACAACATTGGTTTGAGCAGAATGTCCAAACAAACCATCTCACCATCTCCACCAATTATTGTTTCTTAAACAGATGGCCATGTAATATGTTGCATTTTTCTCTCCTATTCAGGTGCATTTACTGCCATTAAAAACGCCTACGATGAGTCCACAGATGCGGCTAAGAGAGTGGATGACAGTAAAAACACCGTAAAGGAGTCAGCTGATGTCAGGGAGGAGACTGAGGACCTTCAAAACCAAGTACAGTCAGTCAACACCAGAGATCTGGACAAACTGAACCAGAGCATGGCCTCCCGACCTGACCTCACTCCTGTTGCCAAACAGGTAACTTCTATTGACTCTGTGATGCTTGCTATCTTAAACAAAATAAATTTCTGTCTATTTATCCATTAATATCTGTCTATTTACATCCATGCATCTGTGCCAACTTTATTTTCCATTTATTTCAGAAAATCTAAGTGAACTGTTTGCTTATCTCTTGAAAAAAGCGCTTGAAGAAAGGCTTATGCCTCTCAGAGCATGAACTTAATCCCGAGTTCATTATAACCTGTTCCAAAGGAAAAAGGTTTATAGACTGGGGAACATAGATATATTCATTCAATTTCAGGGGATATTTTCTAAATCTATTGAGAATTCCATTAACCTGTAAAATGTAATGGCCTTTTTTAATGGGACCAAAAGTTTTCTTCAATTGGACACTTGCCCCTGGATTTCTATTTTAAATCACATCTGTAACCTTTCAGGTGTGTGGCAGTGAACGCTCAGAGCCTTGCACCCCTCTCCAATGTGATGGTGGAGAGTTGTGTCCACCAGAGGGCACCCCACCTTGTAAAAAGGGAGAAAAGTGTGTGGGCGCCCTGCCACTGAGTAAGAGGGCTGAAGCTGATGCTAAGGATGTGAAAGACCAACTGGACAAGCTTACTGGGAAGATCACAGAAGCTGCAGAGAAGGTGCACACATTGTGTTCATTTCAACTTTGATTTTCACATGAAAATCACTGTAATTATATAATGAAAGATATTATCTGATTAAAATACACACTCTGTACACATTCTTACAAAATATTCTCACAAAATATTTATGTTAATTTAAATTCCCTACAGCTCCAGGAAACACAGGATACAACCAACCAGGTGAGGCAGTCTGCAGAGAAACTGACCAATAAGATGAAGCAGGCCAGAGATGAACTAGAAGAAGACTTGAAGGAGGCACGAGACACTGTAAAAGAGCTTAAAGATTTCCTGTCAGGTAAGGATTATTTAAGCGCAGAGGGTAGTTTGATGAGTGGAGTGATATATATTAAAGTCAGTTTCAAGGTTTTAATTATCGAAAAAGGTTCTGTATACACACCTGGCGGCCAGGGGCCTTTTTATGTTGAATTTGCATGTTCTCCCAGTCCTGTGTGGGTTTCTTCTGATAGCTTTGACTTCCAAACCTAGCATGCAAGGTAGTTTGGCATACAGAGCAAGTCCTTTGTCTTTTTCGAAAAAGTTTCCAAACTATTTGGAAAAGGGCAGGCCCTGAGCCCTTTTCCAAATGTAAGGGCATTTTGATCTTTTCACAAAAATATTTGTCAGGTGATTGAACAAACCATCTTTTTATTACTATCTATCCAAGACTTTTTTCAATCAATCAGATCAATAATAAGATGTAGAAAGACAGCACTACCAATAGAGCCAGGTTGCAGACAAACTCTTGCCAAAGCCAGAGAAGAGTGAAGTAATGCAGCTGTGATTCAACTGATAATATAACAGCATCTACACTGACCTCTTTAGGAGTCACCATTGTTGTTTTCTCAATGATCAGTTCCTTGTCTTGCTTGTCCTCTTACTTAAAAAAACATCTGTTGCTGCAGATGGTTTCTCACACAATGCTGATTGGTCTCAACCACAAGCACACAGAATTAAAAATGACTGGATGGATTTGCATAACAGCAAATTCAGCTGCCTCACAGGGGAACCAGTTTACCCTCACAGTCCAAAGACATGAAAGTTAAAACATGAAGGCACCATAACTGGTGACTCTAAGGGTCCCATAGTTGTAAATGTGAGCATGAATGGTTGTTTCCATATGTATATGTATTAGCCCGATGTTGAGCTGGCAACATGCCCAAGG
>JAPZDZ010000012.1:27216095-27229557 GCA_029783805.1 Acanthurus tennentii | reverse complement strand
ACCTTTTTACTACTGTCTTTTAGGGCAATGATAAGAAGGTTCTGCTATAACGAAAAACATATTTAAAGGCTAAATTAGTTTTTCCTTCATAAGAAACAAAACATTGGGCCCTATTGTACACCCGTTCCAAAAGCCGTGCACCAGTGGCGCAGATGTCATTGCTATCTTACACCCGGCGCAAACGGCATTTTTGTCACAAGTGTAAGATAGAAAATCCACTTGCGCCGGGTCTGTGTGCAGAGGGATGGAGGTCTGAGAATGAAGGCAGAATGGAGGCGGCACAATGAGGTCAAATGCGCCAGGAGTTTAGAGCAGCCAGAACCTGGTCTAAACGGAGGCACAAACGTAAAACAGCCTGGACCGCAACCTGCTCACACTCTTCTCCACAATCACAAACACCTTTATTACACCTTTAAGTGTACTTTTGACATATTTAGTGAAGTTAGTAAAGTGTCCTTTGAAAATATTTTGATCACAAAATATGAAGTTTGAAGTAAACAGCGTGTGTATGGGAGTGTGTGTCGCGTTTGGCTAAGACGCACAAACCCCTTTCATTTATGCAAGGTGGCAAAGGTTGACCTGGAAACTCCCCTGAATTAATTTTTAACTTTCCCCGCCCAATGCACCACTGGCACATGGCGCAAAGTGTACGATAGGGCCCATTATGAAAAAGTCACCTCTAAATGTGTGTGTGCTTTACCTTCGAAGTACATTGATTTCATTTTCCAAGTTGCTATGAGCAAGGTGTTTCTTCTTCAGACATTTCAGGGCATATAGTTTTCCCGTACTCTTCTCTCTCACCATAAAAACTTCCGAAAAAGACCCCCTGCACATAAACAATAAGGACACAGACACATAGCTTTTAAAGGGGATTTTGAAGAGGAATTAATCTATGGAAATGCAACATATCAAATTACAACTGACACTGTTTTCTTATTTGTTGTTTTCATGTCTTTATTATCATAAAGGTCAAAAGCACCAGTTTTTGTTTAGTTTGATGGACCTTACCTTGCCTGTGCAAAAAAAAAAAAAAAACAAAAAAAACCAACAACAATGAAAAAAAGGAATCCTATAAAGTAACAGTATTCAACCATGTGGACCCCAGGGTTATAGTTAGGGAGCCAAGCCAATGGAGAGAGAATACATTTGAAGTTTCTTTATTAATATTTTGAACTGTGTTGTGTTAGGTGTGAAGGAAATATTATACTAGATAACCCCAAAATAAAAACTTGGCTGACATCACATTGAGTGCAGGTGATGTAAGTATGTTGGAAAAGATTTATATTAGCACAATAAAATAAACGATGAAAAACCTTTCAATAAAATGTTCTAAAAAAAGTTGAGCCATGAACAGCTTGTTACCCTTGTAACCCTTTTTATATTTTGCCTTTTTCTCTAATGCTGATTACTGTGGGGTATTCTAATTGATTTGTCTTTTTATGTGGTGCTAAGTACTAATTACTCTACGTTATACTGTTATTAGATCTCCACATTGGGTGATAAGCATTCACTACTGAAGTGTTAGTCCATACTCTGGTATAATATGAGGTTCTTACAGTAACTGCTCACTGTAGTTGTTGTTTTAATAGTTGTTGTTTTTTTGCTTTTAATCAGGAGAATTAGAATTAGAATTAATAATTAGAGTTTTTATATCTGGTAGATGACAAAATGTCAGCACAGTAATGAGAAACTCTGTTATGGGAATATATGTTGTGAATGTACTTAAGTGACCTATTGAGTTAACATGTTAACCGAATGTGTTCAGTGTGTGGTCAACTAATTAACACAGCATAGGTCTGATGTCAATATCTACCAACCAGCATAATTTAAACCTCCTAAGCACTAAATTCAAGACTCAAAGCTACAGTAAAAAGTTATTGTTGAGTCGATCATAAACCAGGCAACAATGGCATGGGTTACAGAACCATGTAACCCAGTTGGTCAAAGATAGTCTGTGCCTAATATGGCACCTCTTCCTTAATAGGCTCCAAGTCAGATGAAAGCCAGGATGAAATCCTATCTTTTGGCCACTAATTAAAGCATTTGTATTAGTGACAGTGACCTCTAAAGACCCTTTAACCCCTTGACCTGCTCGCATATTTTTTTCAAGCACTGTTTTCTGCATTAATGTTTGACTCATACATTGATTCTTGTCATTTATTAAAATGGCTTTTTACTTTTACTTAAAGCTTGTATTTCACAGTCATTCAGAGCAGTCAATTAGCTCCTTATGAACTAATTTTTAGAAAATTTAACGACCTTCATAACTTGGGGACATTATTGCACACTGTTATGCCATGCAACTCTAACTATCCTTACCCTGTCAATATGCTGACATCACACAAAAAAATCAGTTAATTTACTTCTTTAGCTTAAAACTAAAAGCACCTTTGTAAAGAAATGTGGGTACATTTCTAGTGTGTTGACAAAGTGACAAATGTGTTGCCTCAGACATGTTTCTGTCTCATGTTTGCACAAGCACATCCCTGCACATGCTTACAACCTCCTTTCATACCCATTCAGTCAGCTCACACACCATTATAGTCAGTCAGACTCTTAATCCTATAAAGAAGTGGTGCTAGGATGTTCCCACACTGCTGTACTGACGTCAAGGCTCAAGAACCCCAGACATACAAACACAGTCGCACGCACGCATGCACGCACACATGCACACACAAACACACACAAGCCTTGTTCATTCACAGTCAGTCGAGGATGGAATGCTTAAAGCAGCTTTGAGACTGCAGGACAGCTCTGAGGAAATAACACCTAACAAACAGCTCTCACAGGCCATTGCATTCCCTGCATTTCTGGAAATGCTGTACTGAACGCAAATAACTATTTCTGTGCAGAAAAGGAGAGAAGCACAGTTTGCTAATAATTACTCATTATATTTATTTCAAGGGTCATATGGCACCTACCACAAATAACACACACCAAATGTGTGCAGTCCTGTTCACTTATTCTTGTTCTTAGATTACATCATTTGTTTGTGAAATAAATTTGTTTAATTTTTAATGTATTAGTTTATCTAAAGTTAATACAAAGCTGCTTATATTATGACAATACACATCATGTATTTATGTAGTTTGGCTTACCTTATTTATAAGTGAACCATTACAATTCCATATAACTAGGTAGAGTGACAGATTTAAAAAAAAACAGTTGAAATTGATGCACTAGAAGCTGAGATCTCATTACTTTCAATCCATTAACCCTTCCTGTCTTGCCATATAAAAAGACATTGTAAATTCTTTTCATTGACCAATCATTGTGTATTCTATGTGTGTGTGTTTGTGTTTTAAGTGTGCTATGTATGTGCATGTTTTTGTGTGTGTTTGTGTAGTGTAACCAGTATCTTGTAACATGTATGTTTATGTGACAAGGTGGGGTGGCTCTTTGATTGTGCTCTTTTTTTGGTGTTTTTGTTTGTTGTATTTAACTTATATTAAAAGTATCTTTCCTGGATTCAGCATTTTATGGTCTAATACTAATGTTGCTTATGTTTCCTATGTTTCCATATGTATGCATCTTGTTACTCTATTTTGTCTGTCAATGTAAAACAAATTAAGTTTACTTACAATGAAATGTACTATAAAAGTTAAATTTTCACTGCCATATAAAAATGGTAAAATGGCCCTTTAAATACAAAACAAGGTAAAATATTTCAGGCAAAACATGGTTTTATACTCAGCATACTGAAACTAAGGTGTTACAATGGCACTGGTTCGGAACGGCTTTTTGGAACTATATTATATTTAGCTCCTGTTTTGTTTTGTTTTTTTAACAAAGTTGTGATCATGGTAATTTTACAGTAAATTGTGAATTCTGTCTTTCAACAGGTTTACAAGGTTAAGTTCTCCATGAGCAGATTTTGGTTTAAGTTGCTTACCTAGACAGTGTTAGAGGCCCCATTGATAAAACAAGCTCTCATGGCAGTGACAAAGGGATTATCCATAGCCTGCGGCCTGATCTGAGCTTGATAACTAAGAGACAGCAAGACCTCCTCCTACGTTCTGAAATAAGGGGAAACCCTCTGAATTTGGGCAAAATAATTTAGTTATACTCTAAAACAGCAGCTGAAATCAAGCTAGTGGCTGCATCCTTGGAGATGATTCATGGTATTTACTTATTACAGTAACATGGAGTCTGGAATGTTCCTCAAGGGAGATGTCCACCTTCAAGATATTCTGAGTAAAAAGTTAAAGCTGCACAATGCACAAAAGATGCTTTTTTAAGTGCAGCTTACACTTTCATTTTTGTCCACAATGTGTTTTGGACCATACTGACCTGCTGCTAATGAGACTACATCAGCTGGTATCTGCAAGATTTTCCGACACAAACACTCATTACCACAAGTCATTGCACCAAGCCTACCTGCTGTTTAAAATCTGTGCCAGTAACCATAACTAATTGGTACTTAAGTCCTGATTCCTATAAATGTTTCTTAAATGTACTCTTAGTGTGACAAAAACATCAGCGATGATTAACAAATCGTCAAATAGTAGTTAAGTGTTGCAGGGTGCTATGGTGCTACAAGTAGAGTAATGACTATACCACCTCATCGACTGCATGACAGCCAACATGAATACCCTACTCATAACAAACTTGGAACAAAATCTGCTGAATGCCTCATTTTCCCCTCTTCCATACCTGAAAATGTCACAGTCACTGCACTTTCCCTCATGAACACAAATCAAATCTCACCTTTCTATATGAAATTCTTTGCTTATTTGTTAACAGCCAAGGAATATTTGTGTCCAATATGCTTATTATTGGTCTTCAAAAGTAACTTTTGAAGCGTTTTTGAGTTGTTTCATATTGTTTGTATGTTGCTATATAGTCATCTCTTTCGTTGTATGTATAAATGGTGACATTTTCTTGTATGTGTTCAAAATAAATTCATTCACTCATCCATAACTAAAAACTTGCAAATTAAGTATCAATGAATTTTGACACTTGTATACATTGTCCCTCTCTCCTTAAGGGAACACTCTGAGCAACTTCCATTTCTTATCTGTCTTTTTTTTTTACAGCAGTACTTACGATCCCATTTTCGCCTTGAAGTCAAACACATCCTTGATGTTAGTGATGCTCTTCTTCCAGCTGCAGATTATCTCCTTTCGCCCCATCTTGGCTCTGACGTTGCCGTAGACTCCTAAAGCACAAATTACATAAATGATTCACAATTCTTACAGGTTTCGAAACCTTCTGGGAGAAATCAGATTGGTTGCATATGTTTGTAAAGCCACCAGGGTCCATATGGGTTGCAAACAGAAAATGCACATACTAGTTCTTTTTGGAATAGTCGTATAAATCACCTTCTTCGTTTGCAAAATATAAGGACTGGATGGAAAATTTTGTAATTAACAATTAAATGATTATTAGATAACCAGCAAGTTTAGACACTAAACATTTAATAATATTCATTTTGTTAGTAATTTATTTTGTAAAAATAAACAGTGGCTGTTCAAGCTTCTCAAATGTAAGGATTTGCTGCATTTCTCAATTATTATCATTGTAACTGAACTTATAAGAGTGGCTGGCTGTTGACACACAAAACCAATGTGAGTTCTAAGTTTGGAAGTGTATTTGTTAGTATGCATCTTTTTAAAACAGAGTGATAATAAAAATATGGCCAATTACTTATCAATCAATGTTCAAATATATTCGATTAAAAAAATAAATAAACCAAAGTCATAAGGCCCTTTCCTGACCCTAACCTTTCCCTGTTCTGTAACCCTTTAAGATGTTATGGCACATTTCCTTTGGAACTGTTACATAAACAGTTGCATGTCCACAGCTGAGGTCAGTCCTCGCCAGGTAAAGCCCATTTGTACCTATCAGTTACACAAGATTCAAAAAGATGGAGGATTAGAGAGGCAAATAGCAGTGGCCAGATAATCTCCCCAGCCATCTCTCCTTCTAATCCCCTGAACTCCCTTCTTGTCTCTGTTGAGGGAACAGATAAGCAGCTGATTCCCTGACTGGGTTAAAACTGGGTCATCTGGCCTTCCAAAAATACTTGCTTAAACAGCCTACACCAGTATAACATAGTACATCCCAAAATTAATTTGCCAAATTAGGAAATTAGTTTGAGTTAAAAATCTCGGAAAAAACATTCTCGCATTTTTGAGATTGCGTAATTTTTATTTTTTTTAAACTTGCAAAAAATGCAAGTCAATAGAATTTATCAAACCTACTCTGTACATTGACCCCTCGTGGTTTCAAAAACCATCACCGAATACACTGAAGCAAATAATGTACAGCGTGCATGAATGTGACAGTCACGTTCGTTTAAATTAGTTGTTAAGCAATAAGACAAAGTCAAGAGTCAAGACAGAGACAGGTGTGTACTTTTCTATGAAAAGATGTGACGTTAGTATTAAATTGTAACTTTCATGGATTACAATGGAGTTGATGAGACTATAGAATCTATCAATAGATGGAAATGGCAAATTCGTTTTTCTTTTCATTTTAAACATCTTTGAAAGAAAACCAACAACTGATTACGCGAGCTAAAGGCAAACCTTTGAACATAGACGACTGAATTACTTACAGCTTGAATATGCCAACATCCTGCCTTCTTTCACTCCTAAAAATGTATTCAAAAAAAGTTTTTACCTGAGGAGCGATGAAGAGCTGTCTCTGCTGAGGTCTCCGTGGACAGACCTGACTGTTTCACACAGGCTGCAGCTGTCTGCACGCGCAAGGGGCGGAGCCTTGTCCATTCACCTCAGTTTTCAGGCAGCATGTTACAGTCAAAAGCTCTTACAAACTGCAGCATAACAGCCACAAAGTGGCCTCCCTTAAGTGACACTGAAGCATAGTCTCTGTTAGTCACAGTTAGGACAACGTTGCGTGAATGATTTTGTTAAATTCTGCAAATCAGAGAATCTCTTTACTTTACGTTCTAGTGGGTAAAGGCTTATCTATTTACAGTTTTTACAACGATTTGCATGTTTGACGATTTCCACATGCAGCATTTAAAATGTGTCATATTGCATTCAACTTATTGATTTATTGATTCGAAGCAGCAGTGTATCAAGAGTGTCCAGATGCATTATCTTTTACTGATACTCCTGACCTTAAATTCAGCATTTCTAATCACGGGGACACAAAATTATCCTTATTTTGTGTTTTAGACCCCTTTTGTTTGTTCAGGTATGAATTTACAAGTCCCCTCTTTTAGCAAAATATTTTTCTCATGTATTACATGGGTCCAAAGCAATTCCTAAATGTTTAATTTATATTTTGCTCATGTAATTCGGTATACACATCTTATTTGCATATTCTGAAACATAAAGTCTCTATCAAGAGGTGTTTAGTAATTGGTAAAAAAACAACAACTGATACCTTAAAACAAAACAAAAAAACCTTCTCACCGAAAAAGAAAGCTAATGTTTTTGTTATACATACACTCCATCACCATTAGCTTCAGGGGTTTAGTTGTTAGTGTAAGTACAGTCTATTTGATTAGTTACATTTTGTGGTAGTTTTATCTTCCATTATTGGGACTGTGGCACCACTCAACCTAATTGGTTTCTCTGCAGTCAGCATGTTTTAAATATTCACAACACATTGACTCATATGATTAATCCCTGTAAACAGTCATCATTAAAGAGCACAAAAGGAATAGCATGTGAAATTATCTCATATACATACAGTCAGCATGCCTGCAATACATAAATTACCATAAAACCTCTTTGTTACATCATAAATCTTTTGTGTTAACAGTATTTTATTTACTTATGAGCAAAATTAATAAGTGGTTTTAACTTTTTTCATGTGTGTAGAACAGAGATTAAATTTAGAGTAGAAATAAATTTGAATTAAAATCAACCAATGAATGAAAAGGAATTTACAATATTAATGTGCTCATATGCAGCCTAGCTCAGGAGTAGTCTAGGCCCACTAAAGTGAAACTTCAAATGTTATTTGACCCACCAACTTTTACTATGATCCATGCAAATATTAACTTTGGCTTCTTCTAGGATTATAAAACATTCTGTTCTTCCTCCTTCTTTCTCTTCTCTTCTCTTCTCTTTCTTCTTCTTTTTTTACATAATTAAAAAAAGAGAAATCAGCTATATTTATACGTACCAAACAGTTTCATTTATTATTTGATGAACCAGGTTTGGCTTGTTTCTTAATTTAAAAGATGAAGGTGGTATTGACATTACATCAGATGAACAGAACTTAAACACGCACGAAAATAAAGGAAAAGTAAATGTACTCATTAAATAACACATTTGACACGATAAAACATTCTTCATTCTTAAGAAATATTTAGGGTTACTTCATGTTAATTTGGACAGAAAACAAGGCCTCTAAAAGTGCCCCATGTAAATGTTCCTCCCTCCAGCCAAGTCACAACAAAGAGACGTCGAGTACGTCACTTACTGACGCCGTGTTGATTTTGAGCGGAGAAATAATTTATTTATAAACTGACGCAAGGGCGCTAAATCTAAAATAAACCGTGAATAAAATGTGAAAAATACATAAAAATATTTGGTGAGGCAGCTTCACGCATGAAAGGTGCGATAATATTTGACCTTTACATAATAAACTCGTTAGCGTCAGGTAGCGTTAAATGGAAAATTCAGGGAAAATGACTTGCTATCGCTGCCGGTCGGGCTAGCTACATTTTGCCTAGCTAGCTAACATTAGCACGAGGATAGTACTTACTCCCTAACGTTACGTTATCCTGCAAATGCTGTTAGTGTTGATTTTTTTTGTTTCATTTCTCTATGCATTGATGCGGTATGTGCTCTGATATGCTATATTTTTTTAATTGAAAAGGGTAGTAATTGCACCGCTAATTTATTGTTAGCCTGCTAGGCTAAGTAGCACCGCTTAGCTAACGGTAGGTCGCTTCGTAAGAACGAAGCTATGACCTGCGAGAACTTGCTTAGCCCCTGTTAGCTTGCTAGGTTAGCATCTTTAGAAACAGTTTGGCAATCGTAGGCCATTGCGTTGTTTTATCCATTTATATTTAGCTGTGTTGTTAACATCAAATCGTAGGATTATGGCGCCCCGCTTACAGCTGGAGAAAGCGGCTTGGCGTTGGGTGGAAACGGTGAAACCAGAAGACATAAGACAGGAGCATATCGACCTAGCTTATCGTGTCAATCTCCCGGCCTGCAAGAGAGGGGCCTGCAGGTATATTATACATATTTTTTGAATAAAATCTCAATCTTGCTAGCATTTGCCAGAAATAACATAGCCGTTAGAAATGTAAGTTACGATTTTTACGGTGAAGGCTCAGTGGTCTGCTCCACAGAGGGATGCAAATGTGCATCAAGAGTCTGATTTGTTTTATGCTCGTGACATACATTCATAGCATCAGGGCAGCTTTATAAACTTTGTAGAATGGATCAAGATGATCAACTCCATCTTCAATAAGACATAGGTTAGATTTGATATACAGAATTATTGTCTGAAGGCATCACAGTTAGCACTAATTAGCACAGTAAGATGGTACTGAAAACACTGTAATCTTGTGCTGTTACTATAAACTGCAAATAAATAGCCCATTTCAGAGGGTGTGTGGCCCCAAAACACAATTGAACTTTTGGATTTTTAATTTGAATTTGACGTGATTTGTATCAACACAAGAAATACAGTGAGTTGTTACTTCTTATTAATGTTTTGGAACAGTTAGTTTTATTTTCATGACTTGCAGGAGGAACTGCAAAGGGAATCCCAACTGTCTTGTGGGTATTGGTGAGCAAGCATGGCTGGGTGAGATTGATGAAAATGCTTTCCACAATATTGATGACCCAAATTCAGAGCGCCGAGACAAGGTAGGATACGTTTTCTCTTGTGCACTTTATGTACCTCTCTTCTCTCTAAGATCACACATCTGTTGTTGGTGGACTACTGAAGTCCAGGAAAATTATCACAAGGCCAGAAATGGAGTTATAGCCAAAAAGACTGTTTATATATCTCTCTCTTTCTCACTTTCCATCTCCCTTTTTGTTTCTGCCCTCTTCTAGAACACATTCGTTGGCCTGACCAACCTGGGTGCAACATGTTATGTGAACACATTCCTGCAAGTGTGGTTCCACAACCTGGAGCTGCGTAGAAGCCTCTATCAGTGCCACAATTCCCGAGCACAGGCACACAATATTGAGTCTGGTATAACTGAAAACTAAATACTAAGGCAGCTTCTTTCATGTTTGTTATTTTCTCAGTTTAATTTTGGGTGTTTTTGGCCACATTCTGTGAAATATTTTTACATCTTTGTGCATGCACCTCAAAAAGCGCATGTACCATTGTCAACAAATAATAATGTTCATCAGATTGTTTAACATTTTTACACAAATTTAAATAGAGGAAACTAAAAAAACAACAAACTTTAACAAATACCAAGCAAACGTTTAGCTGGATGTTAAATTAAAAAATCATTAGCATTCCTATTTATAAATATATAGAGAGAGAGTAAATGAGAGCGAATTTTTATTGTTGTTACAATTATTTGGTAACCCTCAAAATCTCATTTTTTTCCTACTGCCAACTTAATCAAGCTGTGTTTTCTACCAAGCCCTATCTCCCCACTGAAAATTAATTCATAAAGCATTTTATAGGTTCACTATCTCATATGCAATCAAACAAGCAAGCTAACATAGCAAAAAACACTGTCATGTTGGAAGTAAAAACAGTGAACTAAATATTACCATGTTGTTGATCTTGAATTTGTTTACACATGGTAATTGGTAGTTGTGAGTTTTCCTCACATAATTTAAAAGATTGCTGTTAAAAATGATTTGAGAGAAGAGAAGGCCCATACTCATTGGCTAATGTTCGAGCATGACTGAGAGTAGCATGACACTGCAAATTCTTACTTTGATTGCTCCATAGGTTATTACCTTTTCATATAATAAAACATTCAATTTAGTCTTACAGAAATCTCTATCTTTTTTCAGATTATGAGCCTCAGTCCATCTGTGAGCATCTGCAATATCTGTTTGCACTCCTGCAGAACAGCAGCAGAAAGTACATTGACCCTTCAGGGTTGGTTAAAGCACTGGGTCTGGACACAGGACAGCAGCAGGTAGAATACTTCATGAAACCTTTAATGACTTAGAAATACAGAGCTTTTTTTCACATTTTGAAATATGTGTGTAGATATTTAAAGTATTTCCCTAGGGTTAGATTTTTTTCATCTTTCTTTATTTTTACTCTTTTCTATAAAACTGTTCATTGTATAATTTCAATAACCAAATTGTAAAAAATGCATCCACTAGAATTGACCAGAGCCCAAGGTGATATCTTTACATTTGACCAACTATTAAATAACAGATTCATAATCAAATTTTTGTTGAACTATTTAGCGAGGCACTGTATCACTATAGTACTTTCTGGACCAAATGACAGAATTAAAACAGAGAATGGGAGCACCAGCATATTTTTAGTGGTTAAGTGTTTGAGACATTGTTTGTCTATAGTACATTAAATTCAAACTTTTCATTTTCAGGATGCCCAAGAGTTTTCAAAACTTTTCTTGTCTCTATTGGAAGACACACTATCCAAGCAGAGGAACAACAACCTGCAGGATGTCATCCAGCGGCAATTCTGTGGACAGTTCTCCTACGTTACTGTGTAAGACCACTCCTTGCTTAAAATTAACAGCTCATACTTAATGAAAGATGTCATGAAGTGTCTGAAAACAGAATACTTGTGTAGTACATCAGAGACATAGGTTTACTTACTTGTGAGGCAGGTAAAGTATATATATATATATATATATATGTAATATGTATAACTTAACACAAGAACAATGTTTCTGAGCATTTTGCTGTCATCTTCCATGTTCCTGCTGAGTGTTTAGTGATATTCCAAATACTGCGTGAAGATGTTTCAGACTTTGCAGTAAAATGGTAGGTGTTTATATCTGTTGGATATGCAGAAAATTGATTACTTAATGTCAGAACTGTGTTTTTTGCATTGTGTGTCTTTTCTTTTTAACATATATTAATTGTGCATTAAGTGAGACTACTTAATACACCATCTGCACTCCTTCATGTTCAATTATTTTATTTTATTTTTTATACAATAAATTAATCAATCAAGAGGGAACCACATTTTAATGTCATTATACAGCCTGTTGTATAATGACCAGTAAACTTCCTTGTATTCTTGTATCCTTGTAATTAAGCCTTAGTCTGTCACCTTGGCAGCCTCACAAATACTCAAGCTGATATTCAGTTGTGAATAAGGTGTTGGACCTTGGCTCATAACTCGACCAATAAAAAAGGCTGCCTTTTTCAATTTTCATTTAAAAAAGACTGTTGTATATATTTGACTTGGACATGTCAAATGCAATTATTTGGAATACAAACACATACAGGCTTTTGCAGAGGGGACATTTTCTTTAAAACCAAGAAAGTTTTGTTGTTCTTTTCCAATAAGGCCTGCTGTCTGGTTGTGTAACATTACTATTAGATGTAATCCCAGTCATGTGTGAGATAAGGTTTAAAAAACATTTATTTAACATTCTTCAAAGAGATGAAAGTCTCGTTGTCATGGTAATGGAGCCTGTTAAATATGAGGTATTATTTTAAACTTTAGGTCTTACAAACAGCCATTTTCTACACTTTGGTGAAATCTGTTATATTGGTTTGATTGTTTTCCAGTTGTAACCAGTGTGGACGATCATCTGCACTGCCATCCCGATTCTACGAGCTGGAGCTGAACATTCAGGGCCACAAGAACCTCACTGAGTGTGTCACAGAGTTCTTGAAGGTAGCTATTGGTATTATAGTATAGTTAATGTTGACTTTATCAACACTTAATAGTGAATTAAGAGTGAAGAAGCAGTGTGGTAGGGGCAAGACTTTGAGATACATAACCCTAGAATTCCACTTGTTGCATGTGTGGTGCACAACAGCTACCCCATCCGTCAGCACCCACCAGCTGCGTTTCAGCACACCACAGCAGAGCACAGCCATAATGACTAAGTCTCACAGTAATTACGGAATTTCCAGGGAAATTGGTATAAAGATAATAACAAACAAACTAACCCTAAGCCATTGTGACATTTAGTTGATGTAGTAAAATAATGTACGATCTGGCGTGAAAATGGACTGTTTACATCAAAAATTAACCAGATGTTTTTTTATGTTGACTTCCTTTTCTGCTCAGTCTCGTCTTTGATTAATTTGCCATGCTCCAGCATCTGGCAAAAATAGCAGCAGCTATATTGAAAATATGATAACTCCATTTTAACTCCAATCTTTACATAAACTTTTGTGTCCATTTTGTTATTTTTAAAAAGCGATGTAAAGTGGGCAGGACTTTGAGAGAAGTTTGCTGATGTCAGCAATCTCCAACCAGTCAGGATTCAGGACAATGCTAACTCGCCATATAAATTCACTTTACCCAGCAGCTAAAAAGTAGCACACGAGCTCCACTTGGTCTGGAGAAGCAGCAGCATTTATTAACTAAAAACTGTGACTTA
>JAPZDZ010000012.1:27189777-27208965 GCA_029783805.1 Acanthurus tennentii | reverse complement strand
ATGTCAGTATCAAGCAAATTACATCCACGTATTATTAACAACTTTTAGAGTGACAAAAAGAATCAGATCGGTATCGGCCGATCCTCAAGGCTGCAGTATTGGTATCAGTATCGGATGTGAAAAAGTGTTATTGAGCCATCCCTACTCAAAATATAAGAAAATAATAAGTTCTCTATCATATTCATAAGCTAACGAGAGGTAAGTATTATTCCTACTGTTGCGTTCTCACATTTCTTAACATAAACATAACTCAGCCTTGTCATGTGATATTCTACTGGAGTTTACTTAAAGAACAATATAAGTGACTCCACTACAAAAAAATGCAGATGAACATTTAATATGCTGGAATTTAATGATAGGTACTATTGCTGACCATACACAGACCAGCAATATACAAGTCTTGTTTATCTGACTGCTTTGTCTTCCTACCCTATTGTTATTCTGTGTTACATTTGCCATGTCTGAAAATTGCTTGCAATTCTAAGTTAATCACATGGATTTAGCCAGGGGGAAAAAATCCTATTCCCCAGTAAGAGAAGACTTAAGTCTTCAAGGGAGCAATACAGAATTGCTGTCTGTATGTTTTCCACAGTGGTGAAGGCTACTGGGTGGGCAAAGCATCCCTGCGTAGCTGGCGGCAATTGGCTTTGGATCAGCTGGAGGAGGACGAACAAGAAACCCAGCACAGCAACGGCCAGACAAATGGACAGGGACCACACACCAACAACAGCAAAGGTAAGGGAATGGTTATGATTTTAATTTTCCTCCTGTGTTATCTTGTATTTTATGTATTTATTTTTTTTAAAATCTGTTAACCAAACTGGAAAGACTTAATTGTGTCATGTTTTCTTTAAGTGATTTATTGCTTTCCATTGCGTTATTGTACATAAAATACATTTTGCTATAACTGTATTTTAGGTAAGTTTGATATTTGTGCTAAATGTTGAAGCTGAAAAACAAGTATGAAAGAAGTTGGTGCAGACACCAGCACTGGTTAAAATGAGAGTCTATCAGTAGCATGAGACCTACCAGTAAAATGTGCCTGATAATCTAGTGTCTAAAAGAAAGGAGAATGTCATCTATTTTTGGACATTATTGGTTTAATAAATAAATAAACAAAATAATTAATTAAAATAAATAGATATAAAATTTTGTGGTTTATTGGCTAATGAAGATTTTAAACCACTGGGGCCGGTTGCACCAACTGGTCTTCACTAAGACTGGTTGTAACTCCTAAGACTGTCTTAGTTAAGAGTGGATTCTAAATCCATTTCCCCAAGAGAACTTAAGCCTAGTCTGGACTACACCTGGTTTCAGCACTGCCTGTTGACCTGAACTCCCCATTACTCTGGTCATGGCCTAGCAGCATGCATTGCTAGGATACACTGATTCGTCTCTCCAGCTGTCTTGTTAATATCAGTCATTTCGCCGCTGCTATGGGGATCAAAGAAAATGCAAATTTAATTTCACAGACATAGAAATTAGAAAATTAATATGTGTGATGTATAAAACGCTATTTATAAAATGCTAAAATAACATTGCAGTCCGGCACAAATTGCAAGTCCAGTGGCAGCTCTTAGTACGTTCTTCTGCAGAATTAAAACACCTTAATCAACTCCTCTTCTCAGTATATGTCCAGTAGATTGCTTCTGTCTCTCATTGCTCTCTCCCATCTAAATGCCTGCTCCTTGTGGCTACAATCTATTAATTAGATGCACTATTATTAACAGTTTTAGGTAGAGGTATCTTATGTTTTTGCTACAGTGACAGCCTAGATTCGGACTATACGCCTCCCCCTGACTAGATGTAAGATTTATGACCGGTCTTTGTGAGAAGAATACTTGCGCTCTGGTGGTGCAACAGGCGTAACTGCTAGATTAGACTTGAACATCAAGGTATGACCAGCCATAGCTAGGACTAGACTTGCGCCCAGTCAGTGCAACCAGTCCCTAAAGCTGTGTAAAAGTCTGCATTTCTATGCTTGGTGCAACAGTATCACAACATAGTTTTCTATTAATACGTTACCTGTAATATCACCAACGAAATCATATTCATGAAGTTAACTTTTACTATTGGGTCCAGAGCAGAGTCTGAGGTGAGTAGATATATGGAGAACCAAGATGTGGCGTGTCACATTCATGTCAAGAGTTTGTGAACATACATCACATCTATCTCACTTGTGAGAACTAACGTGGCTGGTATACTGTTTTTAATTTTTTTTTAGAATTTGGCTCAGAGCTCTCAGAGGGCAACGAGGAAGAGATGAAGACTTTTAATGAAGACATTGTCTGCAGTCATGGTACTGTCCCATCATCAGTATCTACAATGATTTTAGAAAATACCTGTAACTATGACATTGTATAACTTTTTAACAAAAATCATGCTTTTGTTGCTACAACAATGACTTGCACAGTTTAATTGCTTGTTATTTTGGTTCTTCAATACGTTCCTGCTATAGGGGGCTTAAGCATTCTGGAGACTGAACGGAAGCTGGTATCACCTGAAGTTTGGATTAAGCTGAGAGCATACTTCCCCAAAGCCCCAGAATTCACCCAAAACCAAGAGCCCTGTCAGCAGTGTCTGGTGAGTAGACATAAACTAATCTTCCAGGGATTTACCATTCTGATTCTTCACTTCCATCTTTGACTTATTATTTTGTGTTTTGTTCACAACTTCCTACATCTCTATCCCTCCATTGTTTCGTTTGTCTATTTTCAAGCTTGCATTAAATTTTTTTATTGTAGGAGTGGAACCATGCATTGTGCAGCCATCCTACCATAGATGCCTGGACTGTCCTTTATTTATAGCTCAGCCTTTGATGATATAGTACCACTACTACTTAAATGGATATAAAAGGCTGTATCCTTCTTCATAGATATCGCCAATGCAACTTATGAGACAACATAATACAGCTTAACAAATAACAGCAGTTTCTCATCCCAAAAACATGTGGGTCCAATGAGCACCACAGAGGATTAATGATTAGCCAACCAGCATCATGAGCAGGACTAATGTTGCTGTCATGCTGTTGTTAATTGGCTGTTCATTGTTTTCAAAGCTAATTACCTCAGCACAGAATTGTTTTTTTAGGATGGTTAGGCATAACTTGAGTCAGAATGCAGGTCATGCCTTTTGCCATCCTGGGTAAAAGCTATTGCATACACTGAAACAATGTTGGAAACTGTTAAACTAGGTAGTGCTGATAAGATATGAATCAAGATTCTGGCATATTTCTTTTAGAGTTCAGAGTTTAGAACTCTTTAGAACTCTGTCATCATGTTGAAAATAGAATGTTCTTTAACCTGTATGTTCTTTAACATAGTACATTACCCACCAGCTGGAGCATTAATTTGTCCAATGCATTCAGAAACATTGCCCTCCTGTGATTTGTTAGGGAAAATTGAATCTTCCTCCTCAGATCTCTTAGAATGAAGGCATTGTCAGTAAGTGTAGTTGACAATTATTTCTGATATTTGGCTAGAAGGTTTGCATTGTACATGGTTTAGCTAAATGTGTGTGTGATGTGAGTCATAGCATCCACAGTTGATAAATGTGTCATAATAGAGTTAACCCATAAGTTAGTTGTGGAATTAACACTTTACTCCTTGCGTGTCCAGGCATTAGAGCAAGAAGAAAAAGACAATGAGGCAGTCAGTAAGTTAATGGCCCTGGAGCAGAAGAACCAACTGCTCAACCTTTTCTATGAGAAGAATCGACCAACACTCACCAAGTGGCCTCAGGTAGACACAAAGCCAAGCATCAAACTGTCAGACTAATATAACCTGTGCACATCAGTAGGATATCCTGGTGTTGACATCAGAAATGAAAAAAATATGAAAAACTGTAACAACTGTAATTCTGGCGAATACAATAAAACATCTGGTGTTTGTCTGTCTAGGGCACAGATATACTTTATGTGGTCCCTCTTTTTTTTGTGGATGAGTGGAGAAAATTCATCAGGTATGTTAGTTTCAATGGTTAAATAAACAAAGTGTTTATAATGTTTCTGTTGTTACCTTGTCAAAATAAAATGACTGTATTCATTCAAGAACGAAGTTATTTTTCAAGAGTAAAAAGTTAAGTATAAATGTCAGATGTGTCTTATGAGTAATGACTAAAAGTTTGAATTAAGGTTGACCATTCAAGAGTTGTTAAGCCTAATGATGTTGAATATGAATGGCAGTAAAAATTCACTGCCAACCTTTAAAGTAATATTTTTTCTTCCATGTGTGTGTGCATTTTGTAGGAGGCCTACAAAATCCTCTCCAGTATCTAATGTGGGCAACACTCTGCTGCTTTGTCCCCATGGAGGCTTCATGTTCACCTACGACTCCCTGATTAATGGAGATGCACAACAGTGAGTTCCTCATAATTCATTGACCAATGACTGTTTTTACCAAAAAACAAAACAAAAACAAAAATTCAGATAAATTGTGATTCTATCAGAATTCTTCATCTCAGAGGATGGTAACAATAACTAGAACAGCACTTGAGCTACACTGACCATCATACTGGCTTTCACTAACCCTGAAAGCCAGTGATGCAGCATTTGTCCCGATGCTGTTTTCATGCGCCATGCATTCACCCAGTGCATTCATGTAATTTTCTTGTGTAACTGTCTTAACAACCTGATAACCCAGCTAATTTTAATCAGCATATGGCCCTAATCTTTTAAAATTAACTGGTCAAAATGAATCTCTTTAAATAAAAAACAAGGTGTAGAGCTTACTGGTCAGGAGGCATTAATAAAGTAAATGTATGGGGGGAAAAATGAATGAAAACCATGAGTATGCATTACTGACTGGACACTGCTGTGGTCTCATTGTTGTGCTGTTTGTGTTGCACAGTATAGCTCTGCTTTGGCCCAGTGAATGGGAAGTGATTAGCAGACTCTTCATTGTTGACCAACCAATCTCCATCCACTGCCTCAAACAGACCACATCCAGTGGTCCCACCACTCAGTACACAACTCAACCTGGTAAGAATACAAAGTTAAAGGTTTACCTCACATGTTCACTGCTAAATTTTAATATATTAATTGTAAAGCACTTTTTCATTTAATTAAAGCAATACTTTACTCAAACTGTAAAATATTAAATGATCACTGCCTGTAGATTTAAAAAATGTCTTCAAAAATTAGTAGAGGGTACCAACTGAAGTCAGATTAGATTCACAGCTGTTGGAAAGGAGTCAAATTAAGAGTCTGCTTGAAAGGGACTTTGACATAAATAGGAACTTGTATTATTAAGGAGGAGCTACAGTACACCTACAGCACTTACAGTATATAGATACTTTAAAACTCAAAATTTTTTTGGTAGTTGCTTTGACCTTATTTTTGGAATCTCAATAGCCCCTTTTACACAGCTTGTTCAAGGTAAAAATACTGTGTCATTTTTCTGCTCCAAAATTCTGTAGAAATGTTACAAAGTCAGAATGTGGGCACCATTGTTGTTTTGCCTTTGAGCTGTCATGGAAAGTAATAACAGCACCGAGTGTTTTCAAAAAGCTGAGTGGGATTTTTAATACCACTTATCAACAGTTAGAAGCTAACTAGAAAGAAAATAAACAAAAAAATCTTCCAATTGTGGGGTCTCTGTGTAAAAATGGCTCAACTTTTTGAATAAGATGACATTGATATCAGTGTTTGTTTATGTGTTCAGATCTGTGTTGGGAATGCAGAGAGAGCTTCCTTTTCCAGCAGCAGAGGGACCTTAGAGAATATACCCAGGCAACGATTTACATCCGCAAAGTCATGGAAGATCAGAGGGTATGATATAAAAAAGACAATGTAGCTCATCTAAACAGTGACAACTGTATAATTTCAAATAATATTTAAAATAAGATCCACAGCTATTTCCATTTTTTAAGCAGACTATTATCAAAAGTTGTATTTACACCATGTCTTCTGCCTAGATGTTAAAGGAGGCGGCTCCAGAGGTGAATGCCAGCAGTTCTGAGGCAGAGGAAGAGAAGGAAGAACATCCAAAGGCAGATGGAGAGAGAGACCCGGATTTTAGCCAGGTAAGTCCATCACCACACTGTAGCTGTAAACCCAAGGATTCCACCATGCATATAGTCCACACAATGTCAACTGACAAGTGCTACCAGAATTAGTAATAGTGACGGTATTTGAGACAGACAATATTTCTAAGTAAATAAAGGCCAATAAATTGCTTTGTGGAAGAGCATTTCTTCCTCTTGTTAGTTTGTTTCCTTTGCTTAAACATTTTTCAGCTTTAGAATAAAACAATTTAAATCATCAAATTGTTTTTGTCTGTCTTTCCTCCTTTTTTGTTGCAGCAGTTGCAGATTTTTTTCTCTTTCATCACAATTTCAAATTTTTGTCTCACGGTATTAGACAAGAGTTGACAGCTGGAGAAACAACTTAAAGTACATGTGATAGAACTAATCAAAGTAGCAATATACACAGATAACCTTTACATTCACATTACTTTCCCGTAGTCAGAAGATGGTGCAAAGCGGCTAAGGTTGAGTGATAGCAGTGCAGCATCAGCAGCTGCTGTTCCTGTGACCAAACTTGGTGGAATCAGGAGAAGCACCCGGCACAGGAAACTCAGAGGAGAGAAGGCACTCATCGTTTCAGCTAATCAAACGCTTAAAGAGCTGAAAATACAGGTGAGAGCTACAAATTACTGGATGCAATAACAAATTTCTGGATACAAGCCAGTGGCATCAGTGTCCTTTTTTTTTCATCTGTTCTTTGTGATCTGATCACAAGTAGACAGCCTTAAGTACAGGTGGGAATGTACCAAAGATCCATTGAGGACGCATTTGAGATCCGATCATTCAAATCACATATAGAGGTGGTCTAGGCTACATGTGGCCACATTCTTTTAGCAGTGGGAATAGCTGTTTGTCCTTGGCCACACTGAAGGACTGCCTACTCAAGTGACGTCTTCTGTGTAAGCAGATGTACGCACTCATTCGCAGGACAACCATGTCATAATAAAAATAACAAGCAGGAGCCATGACAACCATACACCTCAAGATAAAGTGTATGTTGTGCACACAACAAAAACAATTGTCAGTTATCATCTTGACATTAAGGGTGGCATGATTGATTCCCAACATCAACTCATGCACTAAGTAAAATGAAAGAAAACACTTGCACCTTCAAATTTGAAGTAGCTGTCACATGGTGGCCACAGACTGTGTGATAGCAGCACAGTCAAATCCTCCAGTCTATTTAACTACCCTTTTGGAGTCCAAGGTATTGGATCCAATGCCAAAATACATATTTACAAAACAATATATAGATTAAGAAGGCTTTTGAGTAAAAAATTACGCTTTTTTTTTTCAGCCAAATGCTAACTGCTGGGCTGTTCCAAGGACAGCTTCAGTGCAATCGTATTCCTTATACCAACCAATTCTCTAGAAAAAACAGCATTCCCATTCATCTGTCCATCCATCTCTGGCTCTCATCTTTTTGCTGGTATTTGTTCTTCAAGCTTTACACTGCAAAACCTAGCAGTACAGTCGATTGCTTATGCACTGAATGATGGATTCAAAATTCAGATGCTGATGTATTGAACAGACCTTTGAACTGTTTAGTCCTATGGATAGATAGAATTAAATTTAGTTAGATTAAATGGTCATTAAAGAATCAGTACTTATGCACAGGTATTTAAAGTCTTTAATCAGCAATGATGGTGTTGTAAGAAAGGTGTTCTACAAATCTTCAAGTAATAAGTAGTCTGTAACCAACCTTGCTGTACATCTGACCCTGTAGATTATGCACGCGTTCTCAGTGGCTCCATTTGATCAGAACCTCTCCATTGATGGAAAAAGTCTGACAGATGACACAGCCACACTGGGCAGTCTGGGTGTTATCCCTGAAAGCATCATCTGTCTTAAGGTATGTCCTATCCTTATTTTTTGCATGAGGACCTTAACCACTGCAGCTTTGATCTTGAGTCCAATCAGATTATCTTTGTGGTGATTACAAGGATTGTACCCAGTGTGTGAACTGCCTTTATGGTGCTGCAATGAAAAATTGTGTGAACACCGCTGCTTAAATTTCGCACATACATTTATATCCTGCTATAATGTTCTACTGTAGCATTCACCAAGCATACAAAGTGGATCATAGGAGGGATGAATAGAGCACACTTGAGCTGTCTCTGCTCCGCAAAGACAGCATTATTTTCAAGATAAGACGCTGACAATGGCAGTACTGCTTACAAACAGGCTAGGTAGAGCTGTTGTCTGCATCAGTAGCATTAATAATAATTCCATTGTCTTCTTTTAGGCTGATGAGCCAATAGCAGACTACGCCGCAATGGATGATGTATATCAGGGTAAGTACTGGTACTAGGCTCCACTACTGGTACTACATTACTTATTTATAGAAAATAAATTACGGTAATATTGTTTTCTCATTTGGAGTTATCTACTTCCTTCACAGTGAGAATGCCTGAAGAGGGATTTAAAGGTGAGTGTGCTTTTCCTTTGATTGTTTTGAAAAGGATCTTTTTTTTTTTATCTACTAGGAAGATAACTCTGTTATGTGCAGCGACTCATTTAAAATTTAGAGGGACTACCCTAATAATTGACTAAAATAAGTTTTGATAACTGTCGAGCACTAAGAGTTGATCAAATGCTTGATCACTAGTTATTATTCTTTTGATGTTGTTGTAAAGTATTAATTGGTTCTAACTCAACAATCTAATGTCTAATGATTTCTGTCCCTCTCTACAGGCACTGGACTTCTCGGGCATTAAGGAAAGCTGTGCTTTAGCAATGCTTTAATTGGACGCATACACATGTAAATTTTTTAAAAAAAAGCTTAATTTGGCAAGTGTCCATATATTAAAAAGTGCTTTAATTTGTTTTTTTATGTTTTTAGTAGGCTTTCTTGAATAAAACTGTGAGTCTTTGGCAAAGCCGCTATTTTTCTCTAAATAAGGTTAGCTGGCCTTTGATATTTAAACTTCCTAATCATTCTGAAACACTTTGTGTAAGACCTCTGCCTGACTGATAGAGACAGGTTGAGGTAGCCAGGTGGATCTGTTTATTCTGCGGCTTGGCTTCAGTTGACTTCTACTGTTACTCAAGAAAATGGATTTTGTTGATGACTCTTTTAAATTATGGCAGAAAAAATTCAAGACAAGAGTGTGTTTTTTGTTTTGTTTTTCTAATTATGTGGAAGCTTGTGTTCTCACTGCAGAGTTTTCAGGTTTGTCAAAAGAATGCACGAGTTACTCTTAAGTATTGCAAATATAACTGCTCTTAAATGTTAGAACATTTATTACCTCTACAGCAAATCTATATCCATATACTCCATATGGCATTTAGAGATACATAGCTACAAGGTATGTATAAAGGCTGATTCCTACGTACGTTTCAGCAGTGCAAACCTCGAGAGCTGAAAGTGAGAAACAGAAGCACTGATATGTAATGTTCTTTTCACTGTTATTTCTTATGGACAATAAAGTTATTTTCAAAGCACCATGTCTTCTCAGACTCATTATTATTAGCTTCGATAACTTGCCAAAAATAATGCGGTATAGTGTTTGTTATAGTTACTCAGTGGCATGATTGTTGTTTCAGTAACATTAACACCTACTGAAAAATTCTTAGTGTGGTCATGAAGTCACTGTGTCAGCAGACTTTTTCTACTACCAAAGCTAATTTCCATGTATTAAGCTATCTTATAAAATTCAAAGTAAAAAACTGCAATTGGTTATTTAATTATACTGAAACAACATGCAGCTGTTTTTCTTTCTAATCTCTTTTAGCACACTGTATGCATGGTAGATACAGTATAAGTGGTGTGATTCCAAAATGTCATAGTATTGACTTCAGATGATATTCACTGACAAAAATAGACATAATTGGTCAAAGGCATTGACTTGCTAATGATTATTTGCACGGTTTGTTTTAAAACTTGTTTTCCCTAATTGTACAACTTTGTTCTCATATATTTATGTTTGTTTGTGTGTGTGTGTGTGTGTGTGTGTGTGTGTGTGTGTGTGTGTATATATATATATATATATATAGAGAGAGAGAGAGAGAGAGAGAGAGAGAAAGAAAGAAAGAAAGAAAGATAAAGATACACACAAATATGGATATAGATAAACATACAAGAATTTTAAAAAATGGACACCTTATTTGTTAATTTATTTTGCTGCTAATCCCTGTGTGCAGGGTCGCGGGGGGACTGACATTGGGCGAGCACATTGTCTTTCTAGAACATAATTTTTGAAATGACGGATTTTTTTTTTCTTAATGTAGCCAAATTTAGTTTGAAATAAAACTGAGGAAAAGACAGTCGTAATTTACAGAGATTCCAAAAGAAAGAATTTAAAAATATGTGAAAATAAGCTATTTAAATTATTACTTTATTTTTACATGGCGTGTTTTACAATAGCTGCTGTAAACTATTAACCTTTTTTTTTTATTGCGTTAATCCTTAACGTATGCGCCATACTGAAGGTGGAATTTCTCGTTCAAATCAATTATTGTAGATGAGAGTGCAAATTTATTTGGGTAACAGCATTTGTTCCCTAAACCGGAACTGTTTCTTTTAGTTGCCGTACTGCCAGTCACCATCTTCAAAACAGCTAAGCTTTATTGCGCACAGCAGATTTGTTCAACAAAGAAGTTTAAATAAAGAGACGGATCGTTTGAATTGCTCAAGGTAAAGACACCCCTTGACTGGAAGTTGCATCACGGATGATCATCGGCTCTGTCAGCGTGTATTGCTCATGTAACCCAATAAGTTTCACTGAAAAAGCATTAGTAACCTTCTCTGGGTTACATTAGCATCCGTAGCTAAGGCTAATAACGGATTGCCTGCCAGAGCTGGCTAGCGTGTGTTTGATAAATTTGCCGAATACTCTAGGAACGTCACTTTCCTGAACATGTATGTTAACTTGACCAAACAGGCGGTAGCTATTCAAGCTGGACCAGCTGCTCTTCTGATGTGAATTTTCCTATGTCATATGAAAAATTGATTGCAAACTTACAGAAGTACTGAATTGCTTATGTTATGGACACGTAACTCACAGAACATTAGCTAGTTTAGGAATATGTTAATAAACTTAAAAGCATAGTCAAATCCTGCACGTTGAAGTTCGGTTTCAGCTTAAGCTCTAAAAAATCTATTTATTTAAAATCTACCACTATATCAAGTGTACATGTTAAGCGTGTGCCAGTCCACCAAGATACAAATTATATGTACAATACTCTTTTCCATAAATGTTTGCTAATAGCTCAAAATAAGAACAAACAAACAATCAAAAAATTTTAAAAAAAAACAACTAATACGAAGTTCTCTCCATAGGGAGAAAACAGGACATTTCCCTGTCAAGATTGCAAAGACAAAATGATGGAGCTACCCAACTACAGCAGCCAGCTGATGCAGCAGCTGTGGGCCCTGAGGAAGGACGGTCACTTCTGTGACTGCACCATTCTGGTGGGAGACAGCCCTCACCGTGCACATAAACTGGTACTAGCTGCCTCCAGCATGCTATTCAGGTAGTGTGAGCAACTGATTTTAATGAAACTTTGAAAAGTTTACTGTCAGTGCACTTTACTGAGGTGAAATATTTAATGGATTTTGCAAGTATTAAGTCATTTAAGAAAAGTCAAAATTCATTTAAAGTGGAGTCTCAAGTTGAGCATGACATATCATTCTTGACAATGAAAGTAATATTCAAACAGAATTACATTTCAAATCTAAACTTCAGGTCTGTGCACTGGCTTTTTCTCAAGCTTTTTACTGCATCTAATATTTTGTTTTTCTCCAGAAAAAATACCTTAAGTGAGTATCTGAGATATCATTTTGTCAGACTACAACAGTCAAGCTCAATGAATGATCTTTCATACCAGTAAGATAAGGCTCTAATCTACTCGCAAATATTAAAGGGTAGGTTGTCAGGTAAAATTTCCTCAAAACCAATGTCTCAGAAGTCTGAATGTTCAGCAGACCAATCACAGTTCACCATTGCACGTTTTAAGATCATTTGGTATATAACAACATTTCAAATTTAATCAAATCAGGTGAAAAAAGCTCAGCACAAAATTTAACTGAAACTATGGTG
Organism: Acanthurus tennentii; assembly: GCA_029783805.1. Taxonomy (NCBI): domain Eukaryota; kingdom Metazoa; phylum Chordata; class Actinopteri; order Acanthuriformes; family Acanthuridae; genus Acanthurus; species Acanthurus tennentii. Next base: position 27,196,900 of record JAPZDZ010000012.1, on the reverse strand, counting down.
AACAGATTAACTAGATCATTTGCTAACACTCTAAAACAGATAAATAAAACTTTTTTTCCCTTTAAGTTGAAGTAGGATGGGTGCTTATTCTACTAAGCTTAGTTAAACATGTCACAGAGCTTGCTTGAACACACAGAGATTAAAGTGAATTGATCCTCTTCTCAGCTAACAAACACAAAAGCATTTCTTAAAATAATGAGAGTATTTATTTGATGTCTGGTTATTCTTAGAGACCCAACCTGACTTCAGTGAGTTCTCAACTCTTTTATGGCATGTCCAAATCAAGTTTAAGACCTTGTTAGACCTTCGCAAATCTAATGTCTCATTTCTTTAAAATTGGCCTTACTAAGTTAAAGCTGTGGTAGACAGTATATTTTTGTCATCACTGGGCAAATTTGAACAAAATTACTTGAAAACCTTAAACATATAGTAAGTCAAGTGGTTTGATTTACTGCACATTCTCTTACTGGTTCTGTTTATAGACTTCAGAATATCCAGGTGGAAAACTGTGAATAATCATAGGTCATTTCAGGGAGCAGACATTCCTATTGTTCCTGTTCCTATTCCTTGTCCTCTTCCTGTTCTTATTCTACAAATGTAGATGCAGCTACACATTCTTTTAGATGATGGAAGCCTTGTCTCACACTGCCAGACCTGTCTCCACACTTAGTTTTAGGGCTGTGCCATTACTGAATAAGTGAAAGTAACAGCCTGATTCAGTTGTGGAATGTCATGCAGAAAATTGTGATACATTTCTAACACCTCCTTTGCCTACAGTGGCCTTCCTAAAACAAATATGAACATGTCCTTTTCAGATGTTTCCTATTGCAGCTTCAACCAAGAATCAAGTCTCCAATTTCAGCTCATTGTAGGAAAGTCCAAGTCCTCTAGTCTCATCAAAGCCAGGCCACGTAAAGTCTGAAGCCTCGAGTCAAGTCTTAACTCCTTTTGGGCTGGTCCAAGATGAGTTAGACATAATTTAAATGCAAGTCTTAGGTTCTATTATAGGTACTCTGAAGTCAGTCGAGACAAGTCCAAGTCAAGTCTCAAACTTGTCCAAAGAATTCTTGAGTTCTCTTTTGATATGTTGTATAATGTTGTATAATAAAGTAATTTTTAGGTATTGTTGCCATACAGTGCCTGCCCGGCATTGTATTGTTTTAAAATTTTACCAGGTCATGTATTTTTGTCTTTTTTGCTTTTAAATCTCTGGTCATGGTCATGTGTTTCCGAACTTGGAGTTTGTAGGCGTTTTTGTGAATTACAAAAGTCTAACTCGAATCCAAGTCTCATAACAGACTGAGTGGCAGACAACCACATCACATCTACAACTTTATTTGGTTGTGTAACAGGAAACTCTACAATCTACAAGACTTTTTTGTAGCTAGCTGATTTCTCGCTTCTGCCAACTGCAGTATGTGGGCAGAACAATCATGTTTGTGTTTTATGTTTCCTTTTTTTCATTTTACTAATTTAGATAAATATTGCACTGTAGAGACAAATGGGAAAGTGAGGGGAAAATGACAGATAGTGGAATAATCTCTCTGGGACTCTTTTTTCAAATGGAGTCAAATCATCTTAATCTCCATCAGGTCCCTCCTGGATGGCTCAGATACCATCTCTATTGACACAGCCATGGTTTCATCTCAGGAGTTTGGCTGTTTGCTGGACATGATCTACACTGGCAAGCTCCCCATAGGCAAGCATAACGTCAGCCGCATCATTGCTGCTGCGGACAGCCTGCAGATGTTCGACGTAGCTGTTGGCTTTAAAAACGTCCTCACCAGTCTTGTGAACCAGCAACCTCCAATCTCAGTCCTTTCTACACAGACACCACACCTAGCCATGATCAACAAAGCCCAGACCCTGAACACTGAAGTTTCAGTGCCATCCAAGAAAGATGACTCATCTTCAGACAAGACAGAGCCACTGGATGAGCTGAAGAAAGAAGACTGTCAAACAGAAAGGGAAGACACTGAGGAACCAGCCTGTAAAAGAACTTGTGTGGAGCTCTCCGAGTCCTCAGGTCAGTTTCATCTCTTTACCATGGAAGAGGCCTCTTGAGTTTAGAAAGATGTCACAACCTGTTACTGTCCTCACACTCTCCGATTTCAGTGTAAAACTGCGCTCACATGTTTTTATGTATGTGTGTGTGTGTGTGTGTGTGTGTGTGTGTGTGTGTGTGTGTGTGTGTGTGTGTTCATGTACACACAGTGCCTGAGAAAGCCAAATCCTCAGAAAGTTTTGTGGAAGAAAACAAGGAAACATCAGTCGAGGTAACAAATGGACCTGGTTTTCCGGAACATTTCTCTCAGCTTGTTGAACTCCTCACCAGCATGTCATCTGTCTTGGAGCTGCTGAGCCAGGCAGCCCAGAGCGGTTTGGATGAAAAGGAGAGACAGGTAGAACAGGTTGACCCAGTTCTGGTGTCCTTTACCCCTGGTGCATATTGTGTTTAGATGCAAAATTATACCAGGATCCCAGGTTACCCTTTGCAAAGTTTGCCCCTGCTTGCTGTGCTCAAATAATGAAACATGACTAATAATCAGGAATCTTGCATATTTAAAGAGCATTGTTTTCCCACAAAATTAGACCAGCATTGTATCCAATATTTTTTCAATAACAACAACTACCAGTATTTTTTGCTAGATAATCTGGCAGACCAGATCAGGACTTTTTGTTAAACCATCTTTAGCCTATGGGCTTTTTGGGTGCTTTAAAGCCTTACATGTCAAATCTAAGGATATCTTACAATGTCTTAGTAGGTGTCTTATTTTGAAAATATTTTTTTTCCCTTTTTTTCAACCATTTCTAGATTCCTTTGGATTATCTTTTACACACATTTTACACTTTAAAGATATTCCCTGAAATTTTCAAATCCTGTTATCAAATCCCCTACATCCACTTGGCTCATGTACTTTTTCAGGATTATTAAAAATTATGTCCATCAATTACTGCATACAGTAATGAGTTGTTAGTGAGTTCGCATTAACAGCAAACTTCACATTCAAACAGATCATATCAAAAACAAAGAGGTCCCTAAAAAGTACCAGAGTTTGATGAGATATTCACATGGAGAGATAAAATTAGGAAAAAGGACAAACGTCCAACTAATGTAAGCACTTTTTCAAATAAAGGCCTGGTTTTCCCTACATATCTGTTTCTGCCAGCTTGTGTGTCAGTGCTGTGAGGAGGCAGATCCCAGCTCAGCATTGGAGAAACTGGTGAGGAGAGTGAAGGAGGGGCACCTCAGTGAGGAGGCACTCTTCAAACTGCTCCGGACTGTCCAACAGAAAACTCCTTCCTCCTTTCCTGCACTACTGCTCTCTCTGCTTGATGAGATTGAAGCAAAAAAGCAGGAACCAGAAGGAAACAAAACAGGAGGTAAAGAAGAGAACTTTGTAAATCTGTGTGAGTGGATATTTTCTTTGTTAATTAAAAGCACATCTTCCAACATCTATTTTGACAAAACTTAAAAAAGCCTATTGTCAAGTGACCAGTCAACCGATATTTTAATCCATTTATATTTATCTTTTGTTACAGTGATAATGATTGTATGAATTTTTCAAATAATTTTTAACCTTTTTTCCATCTTTTACAGTTGACTCAGAAAAGCAGACCAGCGCCATTGGAGAAAAACAGGATGAAGAAGGAGAGGAGGAAAACAGTAAAGACCAGACTGAAGAGGACAAGAAAATCATTAATGCTACAACAGACTCTTCCTCCCCTCCTGCCTCCTCTTCTCCTCCGCCCCCCTCCAAACCCTTCTCTTGTCGCTGGTGTAACATTGGTTTTGCCTACAAGTGTCGAATGCTGGCCCATGTGAAGCGCTGCTCCATGTCTCAGGAGTGTGAGCAGCAGTGCCCACAGTGTCCAACAAAGCTGCCGAATCAGCGAGCCCTGCAGCGCCATCAGGCTGAGGCTCACCGCAACACCACACGAGTGAAAAAGAAGGTCGCCTGTGACCTCTGTGGGCGAACCTTCGCCCACCCATCAGGTAAAAGTCTGCTGGTTCAGGAGGAGTAATTACTGAAGCATCATTTTTATACTTGTACAAAACAGCAATGATAACGCCCAGCTTTACAAACTTGAACCTAGGTGTCAATCTGGTGTCTTGTTAAAAATCTCACATGAAGTCAAGCTTAAAGTAACTATCAACAAGCTGTGCAGCATAGCTGAAAACATTTTGCCACTTGAAAGCCATTTTAACTGACATGTTGTAGAACCCAACAACCAAAGTGGAAGCAACACTGAATTGGTAGCAGCATGTTAGCTGTAGAGTTTATGTTGCATTCAAACCAAGGCACATAAGTTTTCAGCTGAGTATGAGTTCAGACAAAGCACCACTGCTATGGCAATAACACACTCATACTAAATTACTCTCTATTCATTTATTATGAGAATCCCCAGTGATTTGCAAGGAGCAGCTTACAGTTAGAGACAGACAGGTGGTGAAGAAAAGTTCACATGAATAAAGTGTCACCTGGAAAGAGTCGGATAATACAGGTGGAATTTGGCTTTTCCACAATGCTTTGATCAGATGCAGCTCCCACACAATTCTGCTTCACTGGAGTGAAACAGCAGTGGTTGTAGACTTATTTGGAAAGTGGAGTTGGATAAGCAGCTCAGTGGATCACTGTCAGCTGAGTGCAGAAGTGTTGGTGGTTCCTGGCAGCCTTGTTGCTTCCTCTGGGATTGAGGGTGGTAAACTATCATCGATCAATCTCCACCAGCTGCTTTAAGCATCTTGCTTTGTTATCAGTTACATAACAGCAGAAACAAAAGTTCCCAATAGATAATGTTAGTCCAAAGAAAAGAGAGTTCTTTTTCCCAAAGACTTTTCCCTCTTAAAGTGAAACATGCAATGGTTCCATCAAAGCATATTATACATTAGGCTCATATTGTATAGCTTGTGTAAGTATGCTTTCAGGTATATTCAGGTATCTGATTCTATATTCTATACATGAAGTTCTTTGAGCCGTCAGGACGGAACCCCATGGCTGTGAGCGTTTCCTAGTCTTTGAGTTTTTCACCATGACACTGTGTGACAGCAGTAATTGCTGCCTGCTTAACAGATGATTGGTTCACTCTGAGCAATTAAGGTTTTAAGTGATGATTTGGGCTTATTTATTTACATGTTTAGGCCACAAACAACCCATACTGCAACCAATTCTTACTGTAATGTAATACATAAATAGTACAGGCTCCATTCATTAAGAAAACATGCTGCTATAATTACATCATGTCACTATAAACTTCTTTGTAAATGTTATACAAACACATGACTTTGATGATGATGTTTGTGTCAGGCATGATTTACCACAAACGCACTGAGCACTTTGAAGAGAAGCCGTTTGCTTGTGAAGAATGCGGCACAAAGTTTGGAGCAAACTCATCTCTGAAGAATCATATGAGACTGCACACAGGAGAGAAACCCTATCGCTGCAAACACTGTGACATGAGCTTCAGTGTGGCTGCAGCTCTGGCATACCATACCAAGAAGAAACACTCTGAGGGTAACACACACACACACACACACACACATCACTGTGTACCACTGTGTGCTACAGCACTTAGTAAGAGTTTAGAATCTCAGGACACAAATCATTGAAGTTTTGAGTTCCTACTCAGCTACTCTGATGTAGACACTGATGTGTGTGTCTTTACCTCCTTCTTTGTAGAATCAAGAATCAGCTCTTTGCTTTGCTGACACTGACATTGCAGTGCTCTGCACTGCAAGATTGTAGATTTCCTCCTGATATGGACTTAGTGTTGTGAGACAGGTGGATGATGGTGGTATCATCCAGATACTTAGCATTAGATTTTTATCCATGTTTTGTGTGAGCAGAAGAGGACTGTGCACTTTGTTCATCATTCACTTTGTTTTTTTTGTGTTTAGGGAAGATGTATGTGTGTCAGTATTGTAAGGCTGTCTTTGCTCAGTCCATTGAACTGACACGTCATGTGCGAAGACACACTGGTGACCGGCCTTATGTGTGTCGAGAATGTGGCAAAGGCTACAGCCAGGCCAGCGGACTCACTGTGCACCTGCAAACCTTCCATAGTAAGATTACACACTTACATTTTTAAGGTGCTAGCTTTCTGCATTGTAAGGAACATTTATATGTGTGCATCATTTACTCATTGATTGCATTAGACTATTCTAATTAAATTGATCAAACCGCTTAACTTTGATAGCTTCCTTAAACTTCCACCAGTCCATGTTTTGTCCTTGCTTTAACAGTAGAAACCTCTCTCGTAAAGTAGTTGGTGTATGAATTTGCTTCCTCTCCTTGTCAGATTTGTCGGAGCCTCACGACTGTCAGAAATGTTGTCTTAGTTTCTCCTCATTAGAGGAGCTTCGCAAGCACATTCAGGAGTTCCACCCAAAAGAGTTCCACAAGTGTCCCACCTGCAACAAGGTGTTCACCAGCGCCACTCTGCTGGACAAGCACAAGGGCACACACACTGGAACAAAGCCATTCTGCTGTGACCTGTGCAACAAGTCTTACCAGGTAGTGCAGGCCTGCTGAGTTTCACTGTTCTGAATGTATAATCAATTGGTCAGTAGTGTAATGTGTATTTAATGTTTGTGTTTTTTCTGTTGCCATAGCAACTCTCAGGTCTGTGGTACCATAACAGGACAAACCACCCTGATGTGTTTGCTAACCACACCCAGCAGCTCAAGACTCTGGTCCAGTGTGATGTTTGCTTCAAGTTCTTTCCCAGTGCTGCCAGTGTGGCCAAACACCAGGCCACTGAGCACCAAGGTGAGGAAAACACTGGCCTGGACTGGAGACATGAGAGCAGTGAAGTTTTCAGTTTTTTTACGTCGTAAACTAGTTCTACACATGCAAGCATTTGTTTGACGTGTTTAAAGGACAACTTCAACTTTTCCAAATTTGATTTTAATTTATTTAATGACAGTGACTTAGCACTGCTGGATTTTTTCTGAGTTCTACTGTTGTGTAGCAATCATCAGAGCTTACAGCTTCCTCAGGGATTCAGTAAATGAAAGTTGCCACAGTGTTCAATATGATGGATAATTTAATTTAGGTTATGTTAAAATATCTCTGGTTTATATTCACCTCTGAGTCTGGATCTGTCCGAGGTTTCTGCCTGT
>JAPZDZ010000012.1:27149137-27164859 GCA_029783805.1 Acanthurus tennentii | reverse complement strand
ACCATGAAGGACATAACCCCACTTACAACATGCTTACTTGCCATAACAATAAAAATGAAGACCATTACTTTATATTTTTATGTGTTTTTTTTGCAATTAAAATCTTAGTTTATTCACTAGCTATTATGCCATTTTCTTCTTAAAGCCTGTGGTTTTGACCAATACCTGGAACAGCCATTGCCATTCTGTTATGTTTTACTGAAATCGAAACAATGGCCACTACTTCAGTACATAGGACGTACCTTAGATATAACTTGGCTATGGGAGGTATTAACTAGTCCACTTAGCTCACTTAACTAAAGTTATGCTTGCAAAATTCAAAATCAATAACACTGCACACAGATGGCAAACAGTAAATGTAATTTGACCATAGAACAACAACACAAGCTAGTGATCTAATAAATACCAAAATTTTCATGAAGAGGCTATGTGTACCGTTGGCCACAGCCTAAAGTAGAATATTGAAGACTTAACAGGACATGACTACTTAAAAGACAAAGTATCTATACCATTAAGTTCAGAGAGGCTGTGTACTTCCGACCACTTTTGTGTTACAGTTGCCATCCTGTGGTTTTTCAGAGGATGAGGCACTGAAGGGTTACACTGTTGTTAATTAGATATTCTATTCTTTTTTTCTAATAAAAAATAACTTGACTTGATACAGATAATGCTTAGCCAAAGCATTAATTTAGAAAAGTAAACAGACAGTCTAACTGGAACACCTTAGTACATGTCTTGAGTCAAAAAATTAATTGAAACCCTGCAGCCAATCAGAATCAAGTATTAACCCAGACCATGAAATAAAATATTTTAGTAGATAATTTAAACATTGTCTTAAAGATTCTCAGCATGGATTTAGAAAATAGGACCTTGATTATTCAGCTTGTTAATGATTAGTACAACAAACTACATGATAAGCATCGATCCTTACTCACATACTTTTTCCATATTTCCCAACTGTCACCATTTCATACTCACTTGAGGCCACTTTGTTATAGGGTCTTGGAATTCGGTGACCTGGTACCGCAGAGGCCAGAGAGGAGTCCTTCCTTTGACTCTGGGCAGGTGGCCTTTCACTGGGTGTTGGTCTACCAGGCGGGGTGCCTCCATGTGGCCAGGGCGGGTCTCTGAGTGATGGAGGAGGAGAGCTCATTGGAGGCTCCAGAGGTGGTGGCTGCTTGAATACTGATGACTCTGTGTGGCTGCTGTAGGAGGACTTCTCCAGTGGGGAATGTCTGGGTGATTGAACAAGAAAGGAAAGTTCAAAGTTAACTTTTTGACTCAACTTTACATACTGGCATAAACAAATTAAATAAATGTTCCCATAACCTTTTTCTGTGAATTGTTTTTTTTTTAACTATTACACTGCAAATTGATGGCTACAGCTTTATGGCTGTAAAAATCACCTGTTTAGAGTGATTTGTTTGGCTTTGATCTGAAAGGACAATCAATTGTTCCTCAAACTTTGTAAAAACCCTCCCCACTCTTACATACAAACACTAACTAAAGGCATTTTATATGGAAGTAAACTGAAGGAAGGACTCCATTAAATGCATCAACACACAGGACGACACTCTTTAATGATTTTATCCACTTTCTGTGAAGTTCAATTCTGTGACCCCTGAGCAACGGTTCAAACTTTCGTCTTAATGTCCCCCACTTTGATCTTACCGTACTCCATCCTTGGAGTTCTTGGAGTGTCTGTACTGCGGTGGCGTAGAAGGTGACGGCGGGGCTGCCCGCAGCTGCCCAACCCCCTGCCCACGACTCTCCCAGGATGAAGCAGAAGCAGTGTTGGTCCCATGGGAAGGAGAATGGCCGTGGTGGGGCCTCTGCTGGGGCGCAGGGGTGGGAGAACGTAACCGTGCATACAGCTTGGCAAGAGGGCCATGTCTCCGCTCACAGTGCTTTTCAAATGCCTGTGGCTTCACTACTTGGCCACAATGGTTACACACCACTAGGTAGAAGTCATCATGGCCTGGGTAGAGGCCAAATATTGACATGTCTGGAAGGAGAGGGAAGAGGAGAAGTGATTTGAAGCGTAACTAGCCTAAGTATAAGCGGTGCATCTGCTGCAGTGCACCAGGGCCCTGAAGTTTCAGGGGCCCATGTAGGATGGCAAATATTGCCCCTCAATATGGAACACGACACATAGGCATTAAACTGCAATATAAGAATGACTCTAATATAATTATATTTGCTATATATAACAGTCTGGGGCAAGGGGGAGGGTCCAAGAAAAATATTTACACCAAGGCCAGTTATTTGGACAAGCTGAATGACACTGATAGAAAATATTGATGAAATCAGTTTTCGACTTGAAAATGTTCACTCAGTAACCTTCAGTGTCCCCAACTTCCTGGAGTGACATCAAATAATATACTTGTAGCTATTTTAGAAAATTATAATTCAATTTTTAGTAAGATTACAGAAATTGAATAATTTATACTGGCTGCATCAGGAGATCAGTAGTCAGCCATGGGACCTACTTGCTGTGTTTAGGAGTTTGTACGTTCTCCCACTGTCTAAGTGGGTTTCCCCAAACATCTCAAAGACATGTGAGCTAGATCTATTTTAGTAACTTTACCTATAATTATAAGTATTTACTAGCCCCCTGGACAGAGTAAGTAGGCCCTGGTCTCTACAACCAGTACATCAATTTACCTTCTGTCTCTGAGAAAGGCTTGAGACTAAAAAAAAGGAAAGTGTGCACTACTACTGTGCAGATCATTGAGAGTTTTTCAAGTGTATATGCATAAATGCAGAGTAACTTATGCACACACAAGTAAGACCTCCTGATTTTAAGATGTGCCGAGCAACAGACTTAATTAAGTGTTGTAGATGATAGGGTTCAGACTTACCCTCTTTACTGAGAGACATGGCCTCAGCTGCCTTTTTTCCATTCTTACTGCAATCATCCACATCAGGCCCTGAAACAGCACACATTGCATGCAAGTTTAATAAGCCCCTTTAGAGGTCAGATGTTTTCCAAAAGTTGGATGTCAAGTTCTTCAGCAAGACAAAGCCTGACCTTAGTCCACAAATTCTGCACATAAACAGACTTAACAGACCTTAAAGTGTGTTATGTAAAGGATTTGATTTGCAGGTCAACTGCTTCTCCACTGACTGCTGCTGGTCGTCTTCTTCCTGGTTATACTTCTCTTAGTTGACTAACAACAATAAGTAGCTATGAGTAATGTATGGTAGAAGAAGACTTTAGTTGATAGTTATGAACAAAGTAGCACTTGGAGGGATGCCAGACAATGAGTGAGCGCACATAGTCAGAGCTGGGAAGGGCAAGAGCACTTATTGAGCTTAAGTCACACGAGATTTGCTGTTAAAAATGTAAGTTAAGGTTAATTTGAGTTAAACTGATGTGGCGACGCTGGCAATCACAGAGAAACATAAAAACGAATCGAAAAGAACACAGAGTAACGTTCGCCAATATCAAAGGCTGGGCCAGCATTTACATGGTGGCAACAGCATCAGACTCCTCCTCCGTCACCGGTGTCTACTCTCAATCCTCCTGCTGCTAGCAATAGCATGCTAAAGCTAACTGCCTCGTAGTCAACGGCTAGTCTGGTTTGCATTCTACCTAGCTAGCCTAGCTTTTTACGGCAAGAAGTTGCTCGCCCAACCATCCACACTAGCCTCCTTCCGCTCTGATGCCACCGCTGCCTGGTTCGTTTCACTAAAATGAAAGACGTCCCTTAAACGCTGGCAACTTGTTTCATGGTCACAGCCGTAAAACACACACTACGCGCTCTATATCGTAATGATTATCACTTATTTTTTTTCCCCTGAAGATAGCGTATGCAGTGGGATCAGGGAAAAAGCAACATGTTACCCACCCAGCGCTAGGACCCGGCAGGGTCTTTGTTTGGGTAACATGGTTAGCTCTGTCCTCCTTTACCTCGAAAATTAACCCCGGTGTTTTGGTTAAATGGCTTTGTAGCTACCAGTGATTGCGTCAAAGTGCTTCCTTACCATCCGCCGCTGTCACACCGGCCCACTCGGCCCAGGCAGTCCAGCTTTGACCCACGAAATCATCGAGGCTAGGAACCCGCCGATCCAGAGCAGCCATTACTTTTACTGCGCGTTCACGCACCGCCATCATCACTGCGCGGCAAGCAACTTACGTCATATTTCGCGCTCTCGACAGAATGGGAACTTCCTGCGTGCGCGTTCTTGGAACAGAGTGAACTGGAACACTTTAAAACATTAATAGCTTACTACGTGGCTTTGATGTCTTAAAACAATAAGTTGCGGAAAAAATGGAATTCCTGTCCTGGAATCTTATCTAACCCGAGGTTTGCTGCTTATATGTGTGCGTGTGTGTGAGTGTCTTTTGTAAATTGAATAAACAACTTTATAAAGTTGTTTGGACCATATGGTCGCTCTTAAAACATATGGTCCTAGAATAAAATGTTTTTACACATGGCTCACGTGAAACACATATTCAATGTCTGATTTGGGGGCCTCAGGTAGGCCCTGCGGGAAGTTGCTTGGGTTTCTCGTATAACAAATCGGCCCTCATTAATTTTTCTAAGGCGGAACTAAGTGTGTATTTAAATTTATATGAATAGGGTTCTTTTGTGCACAGTCCTTTAAAGTGATTATACATTTTTTCCAAGCAACGTTTCATTGGACAAACCACTACTTAAGTGCAAGAGTTAAATACGGAGAACATTTTCTTACATGGTAATCAGGAATCACAGGTCCTCACACGTGAACACACCTTCCCTTTTCCTAATCCCTGTAAGTGGTTAAGCCTCACACAGCTAGTCAGAGCCATACTGCTACATTCACCATAAAAATGTGATGTAACTGTATGCTGTTTCACATGTTCACTGTATGAGTCTGCAGTCTTGTACAGTCAACAAGTAAACCATATCATCATAAGTCAAACTCAGAAAAAAAGATGTGTGCATCTGTTAGTGGCTGTATTTAATGTCACTTGGATGTGTCTGAAAATAATTGACGTGTTTCCTTAAAATGCCAATGAGCATTATAAGATTCTAAGATAAAAAAACTAGCTTTTAAGAAAATAATAATTTCCAACAGTTTTGGATTTATTTGAGAGTATTCTCTTACCTGTCTCACATGCAGCAGAAGTGCATCAGTCACACACAGAAACCAGGATAAAAATGTGTGACCCTTTTATTAAGTTCAAATAGCAGTGGCTAAGAGGCTTGGGTATTGACAAATCCATTTTGGATTGTGTTCTCGAGTGAAATTAGTACAATAAACACAGAAAAAAGGAATAGAATAATCTAGCTGACACTAATACACATATGGCTTGGAGACTAAACAAAAAACACCTCACACTAGAACTTGAAATGACTACCAGTGGACCCTTTTTATATTGTGAAAAACATCTAACAGAACCAAGAAGTAGATCACAGTTTCTGCAAAATATTACACTTAGGTGTCAACCACTGGACTTTTTTATTTCTATTTTAAAAAAATATATCATTAAAATTTGAGGGAATGACAAAATCCAGTCCCCCCATAGCAAAAATGCATTCAACAGTTCAGCTGAAGCACCATGAGTCTGAGTATTACAAATCGAATATCTTTCAAAGTTCCAGTTTTAACTTCTAAATTTCCTCACTTTTCCTTGAAAGCGTTTCCTTGCTGTGTTGCATTGGAGGGACAGTAACACACTTGCAAACACTGTCAAATCAATTGAGTTGATTTGAGTTGATTTTTATCACTCAAAATACAATCATACAATATATTTATGGTCTATGTAACTTTATACCTCTACTTCAATAAATTACATAGGACATAAAATTTTATACCTTTTATGTAATTAGACACCCATGAAACTGTGTTGTTTGGGCCACAATGTAAAAATCTAGGCTGTTATCAAAAGTGGCTTTTCCCCTGTAAACTTTTGAAATTATTTCATTAAACACTCAAAGACCACATATCTTAAAAAAAATGTTTAAAAAAAAAGAAATATGTTTTTTTATCTTCTCTCCTATTCTTTCTCACATTGCAAGAGATTTATCTGGTAAAGCCTAATCAAGTTGGAACTGAAGTACAAGTACTTTCAGTCTATTTTGCTAGACTGACACCATATTTGTCGCTGGTCAACTTATTTAGCTACAATTCAGAAGTATAGTACCAGAGTGGAATCAACATCCGGTTTGACTGAAATTTTCCCAAATGTTACTTTATTTTATTTACTTTTTTTGCTCCAATAGCACACTCTGCAGCCCTGAAATCAGTAGTTGATCAAAGCATTAGTTGATCATCAAATATTATTAGTACTACCACTACTACTACAACAACTACTATTACAAAAACTATTACTACTCATAATAATAATAAACGCAAACAAAGAAATGCAAAAAAATGCAAAGGATTTACTATTTGTCTTTTTCATTGTAAATTGAAAATTAAAAATTACCCATGTTGTGTGTCATGCTGTTAACTGATTTGTAATCCAAATAGGAAATATAATTCACAATATTTATAGATAGTAAGTTTCTTAATTTGGCACCCTTCAGTATTAATATGATAATCTTTGGCAGACACATGAATCCTGAGACTGATGCTCATAAGAAGACTGCATAAATTTTAGGCAGAACTGTCCAATTTCACAACAAAAAATAAAAATTTTATCAAACAAATATAAACCCCTCTGTAATCACAAACAAGTTCGGTACATAGTGGCTTTAAAGCTTCTGTAGGTAACAGTTATAAAATACCATTTTGCAATTTTGCTAAAATGTACATCCCATCCTAACAGTGGTACATGAGACAGATAATCTAACAAGAAAATGAATTTCTGACTTTCTAATGCTTCTAACTGCATATAATGGCCCTTGAAAATTAAGGAGACAGAATCCAGCAGTTGCAGCTTTTGTTTTGTACAAGTCAATACAGACAAACCATTGTTTCCTTTTGCACAAATAAGGCATAAAATACTTAAGGTTCAATGTCAATAATTCATTACATAAACATCCACATATCACTATGACTATTTAAACTAAGATTTATATTTTAAAATTGATAAAGCAACTACTAGATAAGAGTTTAATTTTAATATAAAGTTGAAAATATATCACTTTACTTATAGTGACTCAAACTGCCCCTCATTTATTGGCTAGGGTGATGAAATAAAACAGTTACACAGGTGGCCCAATAACTCAAATAAACACAATTACTTAGTAAAGACAATTAGATCCCTCTTAGTGCAATGCAAAGCCAATGTGTTGACAAATACTAATCAGCAGTGAGACTCAGACTTACTGTAGGATTTCAGTACAAAACAGTCTAATCAATGCACTGGCTATGGAAAGCATATGTTGAATCGAGATAAATGTAGAGCACAACTGAGGACAGGAGTAAAAGAAATACAGCAGATTTTAACAATCTGGCAACCACATTTTGCTGCTTTTGTTATTTGAATTATTTACTATCAAATGATTTAGGCTAAGGCTCTCAGTGGTACAACAGATTTTACAGCAAAACTGACAATGTTACAAAAAAAGATGAGAGAGAAGCTGCACACTGACATTTTTCCATTGGGAAATACAAACAGAAACCCAACATTGGTTTTAAAAAATAAGCAACTGACCAATTAATCAAGGTAAAAAGGAAAATGAACTGTATATAAATAATGTCACTGCAATTCACCTTTTGCAAAAGATAACTTAAACAGGGTTAAGTCTTAGTGTTATCAAGCACTGTGGACACAATATTTTAAAATGGAACTACACAAGGTTTGACCTGACATCTATGTGACACTTCAACTGTGAAGTCATAAATTACATATACTGGAGTAAACATGTTGAGAGCCTCCCTTGTTCTGGACACAGGCTAAAAATAAACCAGACAGTTGCAAACCTGAAACATAACTCAAAATGATACTGTGAAAATAGAAGTCTCCGCAGTACAGAGAAATGCAGAAGAATGTGCTGTGATTTCTCTTTTTTAGTGTGAATACTTTTTGTCATCGACAGTTAAGTGCAAAAAATCAGTGTGTTTAACATCAACGGACTATATTGGCATGTGTGCGTGGATTAGTGTGTAAATGGCTGTTAATTTTATCATTAGATGGTCTCGTGCCTCTAAGGAGTTAGAAAAGGGAGATCACTCTATAAACACATGCCATGGTATGATTATACAACAGGGTTCTGCTATCAGACCCTATTTTAACTAGAGGAAAAATGTCGATTATATTTTTAGCTTCAGGCTCTTCTATTTAAATTACATTTTTAATGACATCTTAACGATTATAGTACTTGGAAACTGTAGTGTAGCACTCATTTTAACAGCTTATTTAATGAAAGGAGAGCAGGCCCTCGCTGGCCTGGCTACAAAGAACCCCAGGTGTGCATTTGTTCCTACCTCAAAAGTTTGCATCTGAATGTTATTTTTTATAGCTACACTTGCTTTTATTCAGTGTGAGCGTAGTTTGATTTCATCTTTTGTTGATCATTTGCCTTTCCCTGCAGAGGACCAATAAAGATTCTGGATTGTTACATCACAATTTCATCACTTGGTGACTCCCTGAAGGGCAGACATCAAGGGAGCACGATGGGCTAATGTAGAGGCAAACACACTTCAGGCCTGCTATTCTGAACACACACACACACACACACACACACACACACACACACACACACACACACACAAGTATTTCAACTAAGGCTACAAGCACAGTAGCTCTTATTGTACATGGCGTGTACAAGTTTTTGTTAATATTTGCACTTAATGTTTTAAAGGCACATGGATATTGAGAGTTGGGCATTTTTTACAAAAATAAAAGCACAGTGTTGCTCAATCACTGAATTGACGGGATTAACTTCCCAATATTGATATGTGATGGATGAGTGTAGGGGGATATTTATAATAATTGCCTTACTTTTTGTTTTTTATTTCTGCAAGTTAACTTAGGAGACCAGTGCTGGGCACAAAGCATTTCTGCTGTGGGTACATGGCCATGCATAAGGACATTAGTGATATGGTTAGGGTCCAGGGGCCCCTCCTTCCTCCATGGTGGCTGGAGGGTTGGGATCCTTGTGAAAAGGAGTCTCCTTGTAAATGAACCAGCAGTTCCCTGCCCACAGAATCAGGTTCAAAAAGCCAAAAATCTGTAGAAAGACAGGAAGACACAAATGAGGAGTGACAATGAATAATCTTTACTTTTTTTAAACTTTACAATGACTTTGTTGTTTGAAGCAGTGCTCATTTAACTGGTAATGTGTGAGGTCAGTTTGAGGTAGATTCATCATATTCATTATCCTATTTCCCTCTCCTTTGTTTTTCAGTGTAGTAATGCTAAAAGCTTTAGAAGAGTTTTGTATGCCTGCATTACAGTATTCATTGCAGACACATACTCTACATACCCATTCCTGGTAACACTGCAAAGCACACTGCAAAGTTTTGTAGTGAACACACCAAAATTTGGTTACTGGTGACCTTAAAGTAAGGCTTGAAACAAATTTGCAGTGTTAACAATCAACACACTCAGTTTTTATTATTAAAATATATGCTAAGACGTTAAAATTTGTACAATTGTTGCATTTTCACATTTATTTTGACTCACAAAGTGCATATTGCAGTTTTCCATCTAAAACTGGAAAATTAAAAAGCTACTGTAAGAATACATTGTAATTCAATGAAATGCATTGAAATTGTGCAACTTAAATAACTCTTTTCTACTGCAGCAAACAGCAATCCTCATAATGGAGGTTATTGTCAATTTTTTTTATTTTGAGCACCAGATGGCACTGGCTGTACTGTACCACTAGAGCACCAACTTACAAAAATAATGCTATCTCAACTACCCTCCACTAGTACTTGGAGATACTATGTTGAGAACAGATATGGTATTGGTACCAAAGATGGAGGTAAGCCTCAATATGATAGGAGAAGCAAATAGTATGAAAGTTCTAACTGTGAGAGAGCAGATGGTGAAAGCAGTAAGTGCAACACATATTAGTTTGGTTGATCATCACATCAAAATAGGTATTGTTTAGACAGATGAAGTGCATACATCCAGGATGTCTCTGGTACAAACAAAGCACAATTATTTATCAATCAAGCAACCTACAAATATCATTGGCAAGGACCAGATACATTCCTATTGTAAACACTATGTTTCTACTGTTACTGTAAAATAACAAAAAGAAATTAATGCCATCCTTTGGATTTCTCTAAATTGTTATGCAGTGGATTCAACAAATAATAAATAATAAAGACTGACAGGCAGATCTACACAATTTTGTAAAGGAAAAATTATACAAATGTAGAAAGTAGCATCACTTTCAGGTTTAGGTAAAGTTCTATGCAGAGGTAAAGGCAAAAAGTGCCTTTTGGTTGGTGACGGTGAGCTAATAGACACTTTTATAAAAACAGATGAACATTTAGTCCACTTTTTAAACTAAAGTTGGCCTACATAAAATAATGTGAATGAACTAGTTGCAAAAAAAGTTGGCTGATGTTTTGATAGTGATGTTGGTCTGCTATCATGGTCCGATTGTTTCCTAAGTTTACACGTTTCTGATGATATAAATATATATAGTGCCAATATATATACATTGGCACTATATATATTTATATTGCCAATAAAGCTACATTAAGAATTCAAGTTGAGTCAAGCTCCAGAAGGAGGCAATATGGTCTACAACAACACTGCACCACAACTCACCACAGAGGCGTTGAGGCGGCCCATGGAAGGAAACTCTCCTGGTTTACAGAGGTCACTGCATGACTCCACAAGGTGCTCTGGGTTAGTGGCCCATTTAACATCAGTCAGACCTTTACCCCAAGCTGAGGAGGACACAAGCCACAGGAAGGCAAAAGCAGCGGTCACCACAAGGTCCTGAAAGGGAGAAGTACACAGTGGACACTGAGCATGTTTTCATACATGTTAGTTTACCATGAGCATTCAGAAGGTTCTGGGTTCCTGATGTATGTAAAAGTTATTTATTATATATGAAATGAGTATTCTCTCATTTGAAAACCAAAAACACAATTTTCAAGTCTTCAACAGTTCATAATGTTGAGTATTTTTTCTCTTGAATTCAAAAGTAATTAGCACTACTTAAACTTGGACCAGTTTTGTAATACACCGTGAGGTGAGACCTGGACACATCATCAGTAATAAAACTGAAAAAACTTTAACACCTTCACCTGGACAACCCTGGACAAGCCCTGACCCGCATCCAGGCGGCAATACAGCACTTTTCACCTCCTCTTTAATCAGAGCCAACATAAAGCCTTCTCAGCGGCATCCAGGATGTTTCTGATGGCCCTTCCTCTCTACAGCCTGATTCCTAGGAAACTCAGGACCCGGTTCAGAGACTGGCCTGTAAAGCCCATGCATCCCACTTTGACTGGCTAATGGCGGGCCTTCCACCCATTCCTCAAACACTCTGAACCCAGTTTGTATTTTTGGCCCTTCTCCTTTCTGGTGCCTCATACATCCGGTCTTCCCAGGGGACAGTCAGTTTAACCAGCACCACTTGTTTTGTTACCTTAGACAAGAAGACAACAGCTGGTCTGAGTGTGGTAGCTGTGATGATGTCTGGGAACCTCGGTTGTCTCCCTAGGTCAACCAGGCAGTCCTTGCCGTTGCAAGAATTAAGGCACAGATTAAGGCAACAATGGAATTCGATGGTTGTTGGAGCTTTCTATGGCTGATGGCAGAGCAGATGGTGTCCACTATTGCCCACTGATGTTGGTCTACTGACTAAACTTTAACTTTTCAAAATTCTTAATCTGCCTTACAAAATCAAAGCAGGGTAGCTTGCTTTGTAAGTGGTATACCTGCTCATTTTGAAAGTACACATTTAATGAATTCAAAATTTTTTTCATAACTCTAAAAGAAAAACAGAAATCAACAGACCAGACTAGTGTAATATGTTACCTAGTTCCGACCAGTTCTAATAATTCGGTGGGAACACAATAATTGAGTGGGAACAACCAGCAAGGTGATTGAACATTTTAACTTGTAATCAAGGTTAAATCTAACAGCTGTGATTTACTGTTTTTTTTTCTTAACAATAAGTGGCATTTTTTCTGTATCTCCTTCAGCACTTTCTGACTTTAATTTTAAAAGTGTGATGTGTAATTCAATTTTACTTACTTATAATGTTTATCATTGTTTATCCCATTTTGGTAAGGCAGGCCACTGTTTGAATTCCTTTTGACAATTATGGAAAAATTAATAGACTGTCCATCATTATGACAGATTAAGGTGATGTACCTTAACTTTTAGTTCTTTATATGCAACAGTTTTAATAACCAGCTGTTCTAGTAAGTAACTGTATGTAACTACTAACTACTGTTACAAAAGCTAGCATTCAAAGCAAGGCAAACCATGCGCCTTAAGTGGCGTTGTATGCAGCAAAGGAATGGTACCTCATTAACAAAGCTCCAACTTTAAGAAAGCAATCCAAATCCTGAGTTGTCACCTTCATCGCTCCCAGCAAAAACAACCACAAAGACGCTACTGCTTGTACAAAATTGGGAAATACATTGGCTTGGTGTTAAAGAGGTGAAAGATGACTTGCTTCTTCTGTAAAGCACAGCCATGGACCTCTTAAAGCCCACAACAACTTAGTAGAAGGGAGTAAATAAGTAAAAAGTCCTCAGCTTGCTCTCTCAAAGCAAGCAACATCATCAATTTGCTTAAGGTAAGTTAAACAACATTACCGTGAGGGATGTTCAATTGTTTTTGGTCTGGTATGCTGGCAATAGTGTTGTCAATCTGGCAGTAAACATTAACATGTTAATGTCTCAGATCCGACATGTCGGTCTGGCCGACTTGTGGCTAGATGGACGAATGGCACTGACTCACGTAACTGAGCTCAAAGCACCAGCTGAAAATACACCAAGCTTTTTTAGTGCAAAATCCAGTCTACTAACTTATGATTTAAAATGTATTTAACTCATGCTTAAAACATGAGCAGGGATAAATAAAGAATGCTTCAATTTCCAACTGCAGTTATATCCAGATCTGCCTCAGTAAAGAAGGAAGATAACATTCATTTTTATTCTTTTAACAGCATTTTTCATCTACTAGAAAAAAGTTTTCAGTGAAGGAAGATAACATTCATTTTTATTCTTTTAACAGCATTTTTCATCTACTAGACTGTAATTTTGTGCACCACTTAAGACCACTGCATGCAATGTATCAAAGTCACACTAATGAAATTACTAACTGAGACCCCAAATTCCTCTCTGGTCATTTTTCTGCTTTGTGTGGCGCTGGCATAAAAGAGTGACCACAGGATCAATGTCTTTGTTCATCTTTTTTGTCCATGTCCCCATGATTGCAAAAAAAAGTTTGCTTTTGCATTAGCTCAATGAGACAACATTAAGCAAAGCGTTATGGCGGACTAGAGAATGTGTACTCACTATGATGGGACCACGGCTGGTCTGGCGGTAGACAGTCTGGTAGCCCAGGTAGAGGATCAATGTGGCAGTGCAATAAAGGAATCCAAACACACCAACACACACAAAGAACTCAGCCGAGGAGGAGAAGTCACCCTGAAGGAAGGTCTCTTTGGATTCACTGCCGTTACATAAGGGTATCTTATAGGAGTGTGCTGACAACCTGAGGGGAGGTAGAAAGGGAGAATGCAACTTCAAATGCTGCTTTAATGACTCTTAACTCACTGTTTTTTTGATTTCTGACAAGTCCTCACCTGTGTGACTTGTTCTATCCAAGGAAAGCAAGAAGAGAAAATACGAAAGGATTAAGGGAGACTTGTGAGATATTACAAAGACTGTGTGCACAAATAGTAAATGGATGATAAACAGGTTTGGCTCATATGGCCTGTAAACAATATTGCGATATATTTTGTCAATATTGGGAAACATGATATATCTTGATATTTAGAAATCTCCTCTGAAAGCACTTTCTAAATGTTTAATTTAAACCCTTTGATGCATAAAACAACTACAGTATAACGGTCTAAGTAGTCCCCATAGCATTTATCTACATTTAAAGAATCTTATGCACTTTATGCTCATTATACAGGGCTTGACATTAAGCTTTTTTAGCAGGTGGCTGGTTTGTTTGACTTGCCCAATAGCAAAAGTCATTTGCCAAAAGGGAATGTGTAAGCATTTCTTTTAAAAAAAAAAAAGAAAAAAGAAAACCATCTGGTATTTGTTAATTATAATTTATAGTTTTTTTTTATTAACGTACAAAACATAACAGTAACAGTCATGGCTGGAAATAGTACTGCAATGCCATCCAATCACAAGCAAGGACCTGAACCACTACACTGTCCATACTGTTCCAGGGTTTTTTAAAACTTAAAACTGGCCTTGAAGTGGTCAGATTCATTCCCAAAATTGCAGTTAATTTTTAATACTTTCCAAGGCTTCATCCACGCTTTTAATCCAAGTCACTATATACATGAACAGTTTGTCTCGTGGTTGTAGTGCTATTTTTTTATTTTAATTATTTTCTAACCTATGATGCACGCACATGTGTGCATGCGCATTCTATGCCGTTCCATGGTGTGTGAGAGGCTGTTTTGTTAAGTTATTGTTATCGCCCTCCCTCCTAGTTAACTAGCATTGATAGTGGCCAACCACATCCATCTATCCATCCCATTGAAAAATTATAAAACCGAAGGCAGCAGGAATGTAGAAAGCTCAGCTTCCAAGATATAGGGTGCAGATTATTTCGTATGTAGTTTATTTTCACATTCATTTATCACTTGTTCGAACGGGCAACCATGTTACATGTTACATTTAAATGTGCACAGGAGAGTTTTCTGGATGGACGGGGGGAGTGAGTATGCTGAGAAAGGGCATTCGAGGAGAGCAAGAGACGTGAAACTCAAGAACGTGGACAGAAATTCCAAACAATAGCTTTAATGTACTTACAATTTTTTTTTTTTTTTTACAGGTGCCAGCCAGGTCTCTCTGGCATTAAGATTAGTAAGTCAGGTTTTGTTTGTTTGTCATACATCTTTAGTTTTTTTAATTTTAAAAGGGCCAGTACTCTTCTCTAAATTAAAAGTTTAGGACTATTTTTTACAGACTTCAAACTTGGAACATGTAAGTTTTGCCATTTTTTGCATTGCTTAACTTTTTACATTGCAAGTTAACCCCTTGAACCTGGTGTTAGCATGTTGCACAACTAATCTGACGAGTGTCTCCTGTCGGCCTGAGGCTGCACTGGCGTTTAACATAAGTATTGAGGGACACAGTCAATAAAAGTTTTGTGAACTTAGAGCCTCACTTGAAGCTAATATTTAAAAAACTGAAAAAAAACAGTTAAAAAGGAAACAGAAATAAAGGTTCAAGAAAATTTAAAAGTAACACAAAAAATCCCTCTTTAACTTAGTTTATGGTGTTTTGTCTCTTTTTTGAGTATGAGTTATATTCAAAATACAAGTGTAGAAAGACATTGACAGTTTGTAGTTATATCTGTACAAAAGTGTACAAAGAGAAACATTTACATATAGTGAACTGTGCATTTTATGGGTGATGGGAGTCAGCAAGGTGCATTGCCAGCACCGACTGCAGGGGTCACCAACTATATTTGTCAGAGGGCAAGAATTTTACTGGACAGTCACCTTGAGGGCCGGACCCTTGAATCAAAATTAAATAAAAATCAAATTTTGGCGTAACATTATTATTTGATGTTCATTGTTTATGTTTTTTTCATTTCATTACAAAACTGAAGGCACTTTTAGCCTTTATGAGTCAGGCTCCTATCACCTATACCACAGTCA
>JAPZDZ010000012.1:27111569-27125727 GCA_029783805.1 Acanthurus tennentii | reverse complement strand
TTGCTAGTGGGCTTTCTACCTAGATAGTGCTCAGTCACAATTATGGGCATGTTTTTAAGACGATCAAATGATCATGCCAGCAGAAACTCTTTTGGACTCTTAGAAAAGTAAAGTCAAAAGCACCCTAACCTTACCCTAACCCTAACCCTTTGAATTACAGATTTGGGTTTACAGACTAACATGGGAGGTGGGTGGCTATCATTGACTGTATAGGTGGCTATACACTTATCAGTGAGGGATCGAGTTCAGGCAACGAGCACTAGCCAATCAGAGGCAGAGCAGGGCAGGTCATAGCTTCGCAATCCCGGAAAAAATACTAGCAGCCGGCATGCTTCTACTTCCGGGTTAGTGGATGTAAACAGAAGGACGTTTCCACTCTGGAGACAGCGGTAGAAAATCATGACCAAACTGGAGCTATTGAACGTGTTTCTAAACGACAGGATGACTGCGGCTGCGGAAGAGATCTTCCGCGCCGTTAAAGACACGGTGGTAGAGTATCAAAGCGAGATCCTGCGGTCCAAAGAGGAGAATGAGCGACTCAAACGGCTCCTCAACATAGCCGTCCAACGGCTACTACTGCAACCAGGTGAGGACCAGCAGCTGGTTTCTCTGCAGCTGAGATGCTTGGAAATCTTCTGCTCTGCTTACTGATGCCATTAATTTTAAGCTAAATCTCATATGAAAAAGAGATTTCTTTTTTTAATGGGCCTTGCAAGTAGTTGTGTTGTGACCAACACCAGTGTTATACATAAGCTAACATTCTTCTTGTTTCTTTTTGTAAAATAAAAATGGATAGTTCATGAGTATAAGAAACAGAACATTTGAGCAAAACCAACAATAATAGTAGAGAGAAGTAAACTTAATTATTAAAAACACTTGTGGAAAAAAACTAAAAAAACAATGTCTTAGTTTAAAGTCTATTAATGTGATATTCTCCCAGAAACGAAAATACTTGGATTGTTTTGTATGATGGATGCAGTTTCTTTTATGTTCACAAATCTTAAGAAATTTAAAAAATAGAGCTGAGCAGTGATTCCATGTGATGAATTACTGTTCATCGATATTTTATTGGGCATCAATTGTGAAACAACAAAAAAATAATTTGAAATACCATAAAAACAGAAAAACTTGAATATTACAGCAACTCATGCCAAATATCAATGTTGTGATATTGCTGTTATACTTTCTGTGATATTTACTTTGTTCACAGTGCCTACCTAACTAATAAGAATTTATTTTCTGAAAATGGTTTTGTGTATATATTATTTGGGCTCAGGATGTTGAGTGGATCATCTGCATATTTAGAGGTTTGTGGTTCCCTATGTCCTTTACTCATTATGTCTGTATGTCAAAGTGTCCGTGGGCAAGATGTTCCATTGTTGTGTGCGTGTGTGAAAATGAGTAAGTGGGTGAGTGTGTGTGTTGGGAGGGATATGTATTTCTTCAGAACTGATCAGCATTTTTTACAGAAGCCCCTGATATTATTGTGTGAAGGTGTGTAATAGTGTGTGCTGCTCGTGTTGTAAAGCTCTTAAAGTAGTAGACAGACTAGAGCTATATTAAAGCAGTTAATTTACCATTTAATAGAAAAAGTGGCAAGGTAGAATTGTTTCTCATAGCAGTTAACATTATGGAACATCAGTAGCACATAAAGATAATCAAGTTGTCAAGAATTTGGAACAAATATTTTAATAGCTTAAATTTTTCTATCAACAAAATGTTAACAATGCCATTCCAGAATAAAGTAGCATAATGTTACCTAACAATATTAGCCAATCAAGAGGTTCCTGCTTTTTGACCTGCACAGTCAATCAGTGGCTCTTAGACATTAGTTCCTCCTGAAGACTTTAAAAATCAGCTTACAAATTTACAGTTCTGTGTTATGAAAAGGCTTGGTTATTTCCTAAAACAACTGGCTACTGATTTTCAGCAAATGTTACCCAAACAGGACAAAATAGCGCATTTACTAGGGACCATTTTCAGCTGCAGAGATCCACAGGACAGTGTAAACTGAACTGAAAATAAACACATGCATATGTTCAACTTAATGAAAAAACATGTCACCCTGTACAACAGTTTAGCTTTGTGATATTTTTAAAGTGTTCAAACAACATTTGAATATACACAAACCCGCTTTAATAGTACAGTTGAAGAACATTTATGCTATATCAAGTAGTACAATCTATCAATTTATTTTTGCACTACAAATGTCTAAAAGTCTAATGGCAGTATGTGAGATTTCTTATAAGCAAGATTAAATCTGCACATATTTTGAGTTTTAGGAGAAGAGAGTGATAGTCTTGTAGTTGATCTTTGGGCATCCCTGCAAAAGACAAAGTTACACTGTACGTTTGTACAAATACACCCAGCATGATTGATGTTTGTTACCTTCTAGAGCCTCACTCTGTCCAGCCCCAAGAAGATGGTCAGCCCGTGGAGTCTGATTGGAGTAGCAGTGTTGAGCTTATGCCGCAAGTTAAAGAAGAACCAAAACTCAGAAACATTCAAACAGATTGTTCACAAGAAGCAAGAGATTCAGAGGAAGGAAACTGCAGTCATCTTGAGCCACTGCACAGTCTACATCTTCCACCAGCCCAGTCATCGTGTAACAGACAAAGTGTCTTCCCACCTCCGCTAACATCTCAAGAGATTAAGGCAGAGAGTGACGGAGAGGAAAGCACAAAACAGCAGCCGGACAAGAGCTTACCGCCCCCCATGGCTGATTTTTCAAACTGTAGAGCAGCTCAGAGCAATTTTTGTATGAGCACTGCAAAGATTCACAAGGCTCAGAAAACAGACCAGCAGGTGAAAGGGTTACCTCGCTCAAATGGAAAACAGAGCGCACATATACTACAGATCAAGACTGTGAGATCTGTGAAGCCCCCTCTGCCTCGCTCCTCTCACCCAAGCCAGAGCATCCAGAGGTGGCACAGTTGTAAAGAGTGTGGGAAGGGCTTCAGCTTTGCCTGTCAGCTAGAGGTCCACATGCGCTGGCACACCAAGGAGAAGCCATACAGCTGCGAAGTGTGTCGAAAGAGCTTCACCACGGTCAGCATGCTAAAGAGACACCACCGAATTCACACAGGGGAAAAGCCCTTCCGCTGCCATGTCTGCGGGAAATGCTTTAATCAGTCAGCACACCTCAACACCCACTTCAGGCTCCACACCAGAGAAAGGGCCAGCTGGAGCCGAGCGCCACATTCAAAGTGAACCAAGACTTACCACAGGAAAATAACCTGACAATCTGTAGTCTGCGAATGCTTTAAGTGGCTGAATTTCAAGTGTAAACAGTGTAAAATAATGGTGTTTGACTGTGTGTCTTGTCTGTTGTGCAATAAAACGTGGTACATAAAGATTTATGATCCATTGGTTGTGTTGTTGAACACTCAAATGAATTGAAAGGATCATTTTTCCATTTTATTTGCTGAACCTTTTCATATTTAAAATGTGCAGACATGGTGACAATGGTAGCCAGAGCTGTAAAAGAGCCCAACATCGGAGAAACAGATGGGCTGTAGGTCTTTTTCTAAACAGATAGAAAGGCAATTACACCTGAAATGTCAGCTAGGATTATCCACTGTGATGTAAAAATTGTATTTACCTCAACCGACAAGGGCATTTCCTCCCACTCATAAAAAGTGAGACCTTTATCATAGTAAACATTTTGACTTGTCACTGCAGGGAAAACAAATGTGTAACCAGTTACATTAATGACAACTGTTTAGCATTAAGATATATCAGTAACTATTTACACTGGGCCAGCATACACAATGCCAGTGCTTGGACTGGTCAGCCCAAACAGAAAACAGCTATTATATTTGTATTACTTGTAGCAAGTCAACTTTATCTATTGTGAACCAAGAAAAGCCACTGTCAATGTCTGAGCCAGAAACACTTCTACTTGGTATTCTAGTAAGCAACTCTAACTTGGAAAAATATTGTAATCTCACAAGACAATGGTGGATGTGCCAGGGATTAGTCTATGGTTGATTTGCAGCCTGCTGTGGCTGATTGGCCCAATTCTTGAATATCAGTCTTGGAGAAACATAATAAAAGTAAAATGGCTTAGAGCCTGCAGATATTTACAGTTGAGTTTGACTAAGTGTCACTATATGGATAATATAGGAATCCTAAACTTTTCTAGGTATTTGTTTTTTAGCTCTATGCAGAGAATAAATCTAAAGATACCCACAAGACAAGTCTTAAATTTGTTGGCCTAAAAGACGAAGACCACATCAAGTACACGACACGTTTATCTAAGCTGCATACTGGTCCATCCTCTTGTTTACCTCTTAACGTAAGATTTATGATGAGGACAGAGAAACTCTTAAGCAGATGAGAATTACAGATTCTACTAGTATTACATGTTAATATGTTTCACCATTTTTCATATATTAAATATTATTCTTTTTGTTAAACTTTTTTTTAAATTAAAGTCATACAGATTAAACATGTCTGGACAAAAGAGGACCTCATACCGCCTCCAATCTACCAATATTATTTATTAAAACATCTTGAAGACTGGTGCAGATCCTAAGAAATTGCTGATTACAATGTTCAAACTAGGTAGATATTTTATTTGGAAATTTCCTGCCAACATTTAATAATACACAGTGCTTATATAGTGCTTTTAAGGATACTTCAGACGCTTGACAGAGAGAGCAACAAAACAGAAATTAATTACTGAAACAGAAAAGGGAACATTTTGAAAAAAAGATGAGGGATTATAAGCGGTATTGAATTGAATGTGATTGTCGTTGTTGGCACTGATTTTAGCAGTTTAATATAGACCCGTGGGTCTGACAAGAGGGATGGCCCACCTACCCCAGAACTCATCTTGAGAGAAGAGCTTACTCTGACCTAAACTACTGGAGGCCTGTGTGGAATGGACCCAAGGACAGCCACCAATAGAAACAGCTCTCCTTATACAAGGTTCCCTATGCCAGTGCTGCACATAAAACACATCAAACCATTTTGATGGTGCCATGTGGACTCTCTGATCTTGACTTGAAACCTGTGTTCCTGTGAAGCTAAAGGCACATAACTTTGATCTTTTGTGCGTTATTTGATAACAGTGAAACAAAAAGGGTTTGCTACCTTTAACTCTCAGTTAAAAAAAAGGTCAATATAAGTTTGAATATGATAGCATGAAGGTGCTCCTGCAGCACCAAGAGGAAACATAGTTAGAGGACTGGAGCTGAGGCTGATTAGTGAGCCTGGTTGCTGAAAAACACCTACCTAGGTCGAAGCTACAGAGCCAGCTTAGGCTAACAAGCCAGGATATATACTACTCTTAACTGCCAACCAGATAACCCTGTTATTTTGTTGGTAAGCCAGTTGTCCCAGCTCAGGTTACTTGAGACAGTTACCTGAAACTCAACGACAAACATTTAATTAATTACCTATCTGTAACATTACTGCTAATTCATGGTAACATTTAAATGAAATAATACTTCATACCATTTCAACCCCCCCCCCAACAAAAACAAAAAAATACCCACTGAAGCATAGACTTCTTGGACAGTGTTCCAGTACAATTAACTGCAAGCACACCACATTATTTTGTTTAAAAGATTATGATCTTTGACTTAGTCACACTCTTAAATGCAGAACTTTAAGCATTTATGCAATGTAAATGAGGGCAGTGAATATAATTTCCTTTTTTTTTTTCTTTCACCATGTTTGATCTGCTGTAAAATTGGCTGTTTTAATAAAAGGGCCTATAGGAATTGACTTGTTTGAAGCCAGCCTCTAGTGGCCCTCGGAGTTTTCAGTACTCTTTCAGTCCTGGAGGTCGCCACTTGGTTGGCACTTAATACTGGCAGTGGACACATATTATATGCTATATTGTAGTTTAAACATTATACCTAGAGATCCTGGGCTGGGGATTTGTACTTTCTGTTAATGGTGGAAGCACTTCTTAGAGGTACTTTTTGTTTATTTTCCTTATGTCTGTAAAATTTCTGACATGAATTTTTGAATTTAAGATTTTTTTTCAGCTGCTGACAAAGGGTTGATTGTGAGCTTATTCTGAACCTGGGCTTGTGATAAATTCTAACTTCGCAGCAAGCAAACAGGTAGCCTATCTGTTGCAATGGACGTGAAAGTGTGACCTAATCTTTTCAGAGACATTCCTGATAATCCTCCCTATCTGGAGGTGTGTTTGTGTGGATGATACACTGCTAGAACCAGCTCACCATCTTGCTTTCTGTGACCA
Organism: Acanthurus tennentii; assembly: GCA_029783805.1. Taxonomy (NCBI): domain Eukaryota; kingdom Metazoa; phylum Chordata; class Actinopteri; order Acanthuriformes; family Acanthuridae; genus Acanthurus; species Acanthurus tennentii. Next base: position 27,119,510 of record JAPZDZ010000012.1, on the reverse strand, counting down.
ACCCTCTCAGACTCAGCAAACTCTTCAGATTTCCCTTGGGAGCTTGTCGATCCAGTTGTCTGGCTTGCACTTCAGTGTGGTTGTTCATCTAAAAAAGGTAAATATTTCATGGTGGTGGGTACACAAAACTCTGTTTATCAGTTTCTTTTGTCTTTAAAGTTGATCTTGCAGAGTGTCTTGCAGTGTGGAGACCTGCCGTTTTGGAAGCTTCTTCTCAGTCGAAAGTCCCTTGTCTTCTTTCCAGAGGAAACAACCGGTGGCTAAAATGTATTAGATCCACAACTTCCCTTAGTGCAATGCCAGCAGGACCCTGCTACTCTTAGCCTGACTACACCCATCTGCTTCTTCTTAAACACTTAGAACAAAAAAAAAAATAATGTGTCTGTCCTCATACTGATACCAAATGAAATAGATTAATCATGTTCATGATATGGTGGGTGCTTCACAGCAAGAAGGTTCTAGGTCTGACAGTCTAAAGACATGCACATTATTAACCCTGTCATAAATTGATTTGGTTTAAGCTTTGTTTTTGCATGCACTGTTGTGGTCAGAGAAGCATAACAGTGAAACAAAAATGGAAAAGAGGAATAAAAGTTATGGGTAAACTTTCAGAGCGGTTAATAAAAATAGTGTTCATTAAACCATAATGTATGCCATGTAAGTCATGTACTGTTTCTAGAGGTTCACCATCGCCTGACTGAGTGTTTGAATGAGGGCAGTTCAGATGGACATACTGTATTCAATTTAATATAGACAGAAAAGGGATTGCAAATCAATGTGTTCTGTTCTTGTTTACATTTTACATAGTATCCCAACTTTTTGGGAATTGGGTTTTGTACAAGACATTTCATAGATAAAAAGAACCAAAACAATTTGTGCAGGTTGCTGTATTAGAATTTGGAAAGGTCAAGTGTAGAGTTTCTCAGGCCAAAAACTTTTTTTTTTTTTTTTTTATCATAATGAGATCTGTAAAGTTTCAGAATATTGCAATTTCTAGATTCCACAAATTGTTGCTCTTGGCATTAGCACTCATAATATAGTTGATTAATATTAAACAAAATATTAAAAATAATATTCCAAAAGTCTAACTTATGTATTGTGTAACTCATAGTAGAAAAAACTAAACTTGTCTCGTGTCTTTTTTGGTTATTTCTTAAAGGATGTGAGAATGAAAATGATTTAAGATTGAGTTCATATGTAAGTATATTTAAAGCTTAGTTTTTGGTGTTTATGATGAAGCACAAACTAAGATAAATTCTGGTAGAAAATATATAGAGAGAACAGAGAAGTGAGGTATAAGATGATGAGGACCATAGAATTAAATTTAATTTTAAAAATCTGTGCAGGCTTACTACATCAAAGCAGATGTATATTTTAACATATGAAGTGGAGCTGTGGAGTTCCTTTAACAGTGGCTTCATACTGCTCCAACATTGTGCAGTTTTAATAAAGAAAATGGGACGTTGTGAATAGATGAATGTGACTCATTTTATCTAAGTTACAGGCCTACTTATGTTATGAAGGGTGTTTGATGACTGTTCCTCTTACGGTCATGGAATGTGTAGCCTATTTGGGTAACACTATGTTTTTTGTGATTTTTATGATTGTTTTAGCAATTAACTGAGTTGATCGAAATGAACTAAATATGAATAACTGAATGAAAGTCGCTTATGTAACCGCATCTCACTTGACAGCAGCTGTTCGAGGCTTACAGTCGGCTTCAAGCTTATCAAGTCAGCAAAGGGTGAGATTGATATTTATAACGGCACACGTCTCTACTAACATCTGATTCGTTGTATGAACCCAGCCGAGTTGCTTTGCGTATCTCTTCACCTTTTATTTTGATATTGCCTGTTATTAGGACACACAAAGACCAATATGTTATCTTTGGTGGTTATTCAGCAAACTGAAGCCTTCGCCTGAGGTGTCCGCCGTTATTATATTTTGGCAACAGAAGTCCTCGTTCTCGCCATGCCCTCCGCCCCCACCACTGGCCGACCAACCCCTGTCCACGCTGCATGCGGCGACACAATCGGGGATGCGCGCTTGCGGACCACAGAGAGAACAGCTGAAGGAGGGGAGGAGTGCAGTGTCCACGAGAAACAGCGAGACACTGAGAGACAGAGAGCGAGAGAGGTAGAGAGAGAGAGACCTGCTCCGCATTGACAGGAAACACGGAGTCAGAGATCCTGTAACGCCGACAGCACAGTGGAGAAGGTAGATAGTTCTCTGATGCCGCTGCGGAGTTGACGCTACCCGTCGTAGCAGCGGGGAGAGGAGCGGCGGACCAGCGCTGGTAAGAGGACAGTCTACTTTCTACTGTGATGTTCTGTAGTTGTAGCTCCCATCACACTGACGCATCGGGTGGTGTCCCGGTAGTGGCGGGCCCGGACCGGGATGGTGATGACAGCCAGGGCTGTGAAAAATGACAGCAGCACGGAATGAGTTACGGTTCCTTGCAGAAGGCTTGGAATGGTATCTCCGCGTCTGTTTTCAGCGCTTTCCTGGGAACTCGGTGCACACAGGCCCCCGCCTTTCTCTGCGCATCTTCTGGATGATGCTGCGGTTTCCTGCGATTTTTGCTGCTCTGCGCAAATCGCACATAAAGGTACCACAAAGTGCGGGAAAATAACAGGGCCAAGCTTCGCCGTCTGCATCTGCAAAGGCCCGTTTGTTAGTGTGATGTGTAAAGCGAAATGTCATGCGGAGGACAAGCAAACGGGACATTTAAAGGCTGTCAAGTTGGGCTTGTTTGGTGAGGCCCAGTGGCTGCAGCCCGAGCTGCACACAGGGTGAGTCAGGTCTGTCTGTCAGCGCTGGAAGTGGCACACATCCGAGTGTTAGGGAGGTGACTGCAATGAAAAGCAGAGCACATATTGTCGATTATATCATGTCTTTCACTGGGCAACACACACCTAAAAACAATACTCTCTTCTCACAAAAAGTCTCTTTCTGATTTATTAATGGCCTGTAGCGACTTGTATGTGTTTCCGTGCTACAGCAGCTAGTACGTTACGTGGTGACCTTGCTGTGCTTTATATAATTTTAATACCTTATGTGATGACATAATTCCTACATCTCTTCCATCATAGTCCCATACAGTCTGTCTACACTTACAGTAAAAGGGACTGGTAATATGTGTGTATAAACAGCTCTGTAATACAGTTAGAATGTTTCCAAGGGGGGTTTCATCAATGGTGGGATTATGGTGACCTTAAATTTATGGTGGTTCTTCTTTGGTAACGTAAAACCCATACAGACTACTGTAATATTGTGGTTACCCTGTAGTTACTTTTAAGTGTGTATCAATGAGTGGTGTGTGTATTGCATCATATAGTGGAATTTATCTCCTGCAAACCGCTCAATTTTACAATTAGAGTGTATGTTTCTCTAGAGTCTCTGTTGTTAGGTATGATAAAAGATGAACACAGTGAATTAGTAAGAGGTGAACCTTTAGGTTAAATGTCACATTACATCTATATATTAGTGCTCCATTAAAAGCAAATGTTTTACTGATTCAATAACATGTAAGAGGCATTTTTTGACTTTAAGCTAACCTCAGCTAATTTATATACTAGTATATAGTTTATTTAATTTCTATTTATCATAGTTTATAGGATCAGCATTTGTAATTGTTTGAAATCATGGACTTCAAACGACAAGTAAGTTGCCAGATACACGTATTGCAGTTAAGATTACATTCCGCTCTAAAATCTCTAAAATGTAGTAGGTGAATTGTAAAGTGAGGCTAAAATATTTTGTCAAAGTATAAGACAAAGTATAGCCAAAGGACAAATATTGTACGGTGCTGGAGTACATTTACTTTACATTGAATGGTTTGAGGATAGGAAGTTAAGACCTTGTCTGTAGGGCTTAGTTGTGAGTTTCCATGATTTTAGGTACTTCTAATAGTTCCTAATGTCTGTATCTTTTATATTCTTAGAATGTTCTGTCTGTGTAAAGGTCAAGGGCATGTAAGTGTTTTACTGTGTAACTGTAAAGAAAGTTTACTTGTTGACTTGTGTAATCAGACTGTGGGTTATGCACCAAGTCATGGCGAGAGAAAGTGTATGTCAGAGCAACTGTCTGTGTCCCAGAGATTATTACACAAAGTCTGTAGTATAACAAGGAGTAAAGAATCTTTCCACACTAATTTTCCCTGCATGATTTTAAAGGATATCTTTTCTTTGCTTTAAAAAGAGCTTGTAAGTTTCTGGAACAGTATTTTACCTCAGTTAAAGAAATAACAAAATTTACATTCCTAATGTAAAACAACTCTACCGCAAATATAAAAGCAATGCTTTAGGTGGACTTTGCTATTTAATTTATCATTTGGCTTACATATCGAACAAACTTCATTGTACCAATCTGTTTTAAAAGGAATGTTTGGTCACAAATCAATAAATGAGCTTGATCTAAAATTGAACACATCCAAAATGGACATTGTTAAATAAACGCATCAAAAACATGCACATTTGTAGAACTGAATAATGTTGAATCCATTAATAGTTATAGGTAGATATCTTTACATCTCAAGCAGATAATTTTTCCATGGGCATGCTGAAATGAGTTGAAAGTTGCCCCTGAAGTAAAAACAAATCGAACAGAAGCATCCTGAGCAGTATACTCCACCTACATGCATGAACACAACATATGTAACATTCCAACACTTCCCAAAAAAGGTTCTCTGCGCCATTCTCTAAAACCAACAGGAAGTCAGCTATTTTATATCTACAGTGCAATTTTTGCATTTTTTTTTTGCACTTCTGATTTGAACAATGCAATCTAAAGGCCTTTGTTTAGTTTAGTAATGTTTAGAGAGAAACAAAAACTTGTTGGAACTCTCATGTACATTATACAATATGCCATAATCTTTATGTTTGATAAGAGTTCTTGCCTGAAGACATCTATTTGCCAATTTGAAGTTATAGACGTTCCATCACTTCTGGCAACAGGAATTAAGCTTTGCTTGACATTCATCATTTGATTTACATGAAGTTTAGATGGTCAGTCTCCCCTTCACTGACTGGAACATAGTGTATAATCAGTGGGTGTTCTCTGGTGCTTCATAGTTGACATAAGAAGTAACATTAAGGGGGGAGGAGTTCAAAGTGTGTGGGTGGCCTAACCTAGGCCCAAAAGTTCATGGTTTTCAAAAGATAGCATTTGGAATGTAAATACACACAGCTTCAGAGGAACTCGACCTGTTCACATACACACACACACCCACACACACACTTACACACTGACACACACACTTACACACACACACATACAGAGAGACAACCATTGTTGTGTCATTGAACATGATTTTAGCTAACATCTTATTTTCCATGAAAGAAGTCATAAGGTTCATAGGTTAAATATGGTTAAACAATGCTGAGGTTACTTTTAAATTGCCATAAATTACAGATAGTTAGTAACCCTGTTAAAAAAATTATTAAGGAGTGAACTATTTTACATTATTTAAGTAATCTTACTTTTTACATTTCATTACTTTTCTGTCAAATGTTTGAAGGGGCAAAATGTGTAAAAATGGCCTCAATATTTTTAAAAAGTTCAATTAATAAAAAAATATCAAACCAGTAGAAGAAGTCACAATTCTGTTAAAAGGTCAAAGATGTGTATTGAGTGTTGCAGAGATATTTACTGATGTTAGCATGCTTTCCTAGGCCTGCTATAAACTGATGACTTATCCATGGTGTATCCTTCCACTAGCTCAATGTCAGCAAGAATCTGCTTCAGCCCCCTGTGACGCTGCAAAGGAAAAGTGGTTAAAGCTAAAACATGGATGAATGAAAACTCTTCAAAATCACAATGGCTAGTCATTCCACTGTTCTAAAAAACACCAAAGCTGTTAACGAACTCTTATTCAGTGAGTAAGATGTAAAATCCATGCTTATAATGCCTAACAATCCTCTTGCTCCCTTTGTTTCTGCTTGTCATGTGTACATCATTCAGGGAGTCAGGGAGTCTGGGTGTGTTCACTCAGTTTGAACATTTACTTGTTGGTGCTCCACGTTTCTGTTACATTCACACTTCTCAGGTAACAGCTGCATGGCTAACTGAGCTCCCAAGCTAACAGCAGATTTGGCTGATGCCAAAGAGTATAGTGAGCAGCAGATAGAGACTACATTAGTTATAGGCGACCTGTTTTTGCTTTTACTCATTCTAAATTTTAAATTGGGTTTAAAAACTTTTATTTAAGTTAATGGTTTTGGTTATATTAGGCTGTAGATGAATGTTTCTATTTTGGAAATATTTTCACTGCTAGTAAACCAAAAAAATTATGGTGAAATTTTAGTGCTTAAAAGTGCTGTCCGGTGATATTTGGCAGTATTGTTGGCTGGTTTCAGGTATGGCAGACAATTCAAACTCAAAAAAAGAACCAGTCAAAAACAATGCTCTAAATTTGAGCAGGTGTCGCTGTGACACTGCTCCTTTTAGGTAATTACACACATATATTCAGATGCCGCCCCTTTATAATTTGAATTATTAATTTGAATTTTTTGAAACTGTAATTTGATTTCATATGTTTTTAGTCACTGTAACTGGTTACAATAACATTTGAATTCTAATTTTATTACATAACTCTATTACATGTAACTAGTTACTACCTGCCCCTGATGATTAATGTGTTTTTAGACAGGTAGACTGGATGCACCATTAATTGTACCCCTTTCTGGTAGTTTTTTATTATTATTGTTATTATTAATAATGTTTTTTATATAAAGATATAAACCCCAATAGAGTGAAACTTAATTTAAAAAGTCAATCTGCCCAAAATCTGTTTGCACTGCTGGGGATTGTGAAAAGGTCATTTTGCCTCATTGGTCACTCTTAGTAAAAGTAGGCCTTAAAGAATCTGGTCCCTGATAATGGACACAGATCATAAGTCCATTTCACTGTTCTAATAGAGGCTGTATGAGGGTTAATGCATAGATTTCCTTTACTTATTACACCACTAAACTACATTTGAAACCAAGAAACTTTTGTAAAGATACTAAAGAAAGAAAGAAAAAGATATTCTGACAGAAAGGTACAAATAAACAACCCCAAAAAATGACTGTCATTTTTAAAAGCTAATACTAATGCATAAATAAGTAGAGATACTGTAAATGGAATAATTCTTACGAACCAAATGAGATGAATTCCCATCTGTCTTGTCTGCTATTGGCTTCTATACTGAATATGGGCCACAGTGCCCTGGGAGCTGCAGATCTGGATCTACTTGAGCATGTCCTGTTTCTGAATGGAATATGGTTTTCCACTATGAATTAAAGATGTCAGGGCAGTCAGAACATCTTCCATGTTGCTTAGACCTGGAGCCAAGCTTTGTTTGGTGGGCTCCAGTGGGCTTGTGCCATCTGTCAGTAGTGCTTTCATGGCTGGTGGGTTCTGTGCAGAAACCAGTCTGGTAGGTTATGACAAAAGATGAACGTGGCATGCTTAAAAATGCACCAACCGTATCAAGATTCAAGACTATGCTTAAATGTTTTTACTTACTAAGAAATCTACTTTATGGTGTCAGTTGTCTTAAGTTTGACTGTCTTCCTCTTGTAATGTGAACACAGGGCCTTGAAATCCATCATTCTTAGACCTTGGCGTTTGATGAATACATGTGCAATTCAGGAACCGAGACAAAACTATTGATGCAATTACAAAAAGTAATAATCGCAATGTATGAATACAAAACAGAACTGAGTGCATTAATCAAATGTTACTCTGATGTTTCATTTTTCTGATAAAATGCACATTTTAATATATTAATTGTTATTGTTTATTGTATAGATTAAATAAATTCTGTAATAAAATGTTGATGTTTTGCGGTTATAATTATATTAATGTATGCTGGAAATATATTTGTAAATGAAAGAAACAAAATATCAAACTTATAAATGTTAAACAATACTTAAGAATGAATAAGTATTATGCTTTGGA
>JAPZDZ010000012.1:27021385-27031838 GCA_029783805.1 Acanthurus tennentii | reverse complement strand
CAACACTCATTCTGAACGCACACAGAAGCAGAACCACAACTTTTTTTTCTGCCTAGGAAGGGTGTGCATCCTAAGAGGCCTTGCCAGCATTGTCAGAAGGGCTTTGGCTTGTTTCCTAGGCGCTCACTGCTAGCTATAGCTCCTTGATCCTAACGCTTAATGCCTTCTTTGTTCTGTATGTTTCTTCTTTTGTCATTCTTCCTCTCTTCCCACTGTAGCTGACGGTAACAATACATGACAATAACAGATCTTTCTCTCTCCCAATCCTGTCTGTATACCAGCTACTGGAGAAGCTAACCGCTAACAGATGCTTTAATCCCACAGAGATCTGCATCACAAAGGAAGCTAATGCTAATGAAATCCCACACAGTGCTCAGCAGTTTGTAGCTCTCAGCTGACTGTGTTTAATATCCACAGTGTGCGAGGAGTGGATCACAATGAGAATGTGAAATACACAACTTAGAGAAATAATCAAAGAGTCAATCATTTAAAAAGCACAATATTTTTGAAATTGTATCAGTCAATGGTTTAATTGCAAACAACTATCAAATATAATTTGCATTGCTGCACAAAATTTGATATGAAGCAATTAAATAAATATGAACACTTAAAATTTCTGTTTAAGTGTGAATAAGTTTAAAAAAATCTCAAAAACAAAACTTTGTTGTTCAAAAAGATTTCTCATTTATGTAAACCAAAATTAAGAGTTAAAATATGGTACAAGTGTCCATATAACTCATACTCTTTGTGTAATTTATGTGTTTAAGAAAGGAGCTTGACTCCTTACTGCACATAAAACAGAGGAAGTGAGTGTTTTCTCAACTGCATGCCTGCTTTAAAAGCCACCTACATTTGGGTGTTGCAGTATGCAAACAAAGATGGTACTTGGCAGTTTGCTCACATCCCAGACTGCTTAGATGAACTGACTCTTTGTGAATGAAACATTTGAGGATAAATTAATCAGTTGGTTTTCAAAAGCTTGTTCCAACCAAATTACTTTACATCAGTGTTTTACTAATCCTCACTTATTGTTTTAAAGCACCTGTGCATTGAGCATGGGGTTAAATTCATCTTTGTTTTCTCCTCTTCATCCAAGTGATTTTACTACATGAGTGGATTATAAAAGCCAACTCTAAAGAATACCATGATTCTCCTCTAAAGGCTCTGCTTTTGGCAAGGCAACCAGTTACATGGCTGCTGTGGCTTATGGCTTTTGCCAAGCCCTATGGGAAGGTTTAACATGTGGATGAAGACTAATGCTTTGAATTACATGACCTTAAGTATACTCTAGTTTAATGTTAAACTAATCTCATTACAGCAGAAAAACTGGACAAGTTTTATCAGCTGCTTTTCTTGAGCTTTCAAAGCCAATCTTTACCATCTCTGTTCCCTTGGCAAACATAAAGCAAGATCAATGACCCTGTTGTTGTTTCTGCTTCTCCTAATGTCTTCCTGTGAGAGAAGCCAGAGGGTGTAAAACCCATTTACAGGCTGCTTTGGCCTCACATAAGACTGCAGAGAAAAGCCAAAGCCTGGCGGAGATGGAACACAGCCACGAGGCAATGATCAGAATAATAGTGTTAGCTTATGTGGCAGTGGCTACAAATGGGACGTTTTGCTTCTTGTAGGAAGTGAGTCATTGTACAAAGATAAACTGCTGTTCCCTTGGATTTGATTTTTTAATGCGTTTTTGTTTTTGCATATTAATTCCTCCTCTTTCCCCTTCTGCAGGCCGTAAAGTAGCAGAGTCCACGCCGACCTTCCTTTCACCTTCAGGGAGTGAAAGTTCGAAAATGGTGCTAAGAGACCAGCAACTACTGCTGGAGTGTATTGCTGCCGGACTGTGAGCTATCTCTCTTTCAAACACACACTCATACACAGATACACACAAACAACTTACGATGGTATCATTTTGGTTGTAGTGGGCACTGTAGGAGCACCGCAAAAATTAAAAAAATCAAACACTGGAAAAGAGCAAAATATAAAACCCTAAGCAGAGTGTCATTTACATCATCATGTTTCTCCTTTTTTTGTCCCTCCCATACAGTCCAACACCCGCCATCAAATGGTTTAAGAGGGGTGGTGACCTGCCAGCACGGAAAGTAAAATTTGAAAACTTCAACAAGACAATGAAGATTATCAGTGTGTCAGAGGAAGATGCTGGGGAGTATGTATGCATGGCCACCAATCAATTAGGCAGCATACGTCACTCCATCTCTGTTCAGGTCAAAGGTGAGAAGGTTACAGTGGCTACGTTTTTATACAAATATGTAATTTTGTGTTAGTGTGTGAGTCAATTATATTTACCTGACTTCCTGTGTTACACAGCTGCTCCTTATTGGCTGGATAAGCCTACAAACCTGGTGCTAGCCCCGGATGAGAATGGGCGCCTTGTATGTCGAGCAAATGGCAACCCTAAGCCTAACATCCAGTGGCTGATCAATGGACAACCTATAGAGAGTAAGTGGGGTTGATATTTCTAAGCCTTTCTTACTCTCTGTTTATCTTTTTTTCTCTCTTATTTTTTTTTATCATTCTCATTATCATTGACAGCCTACTGAGAAGTTTTCAGATTGTTTTTGACTCCAGTTTCTGCAGTTCTGTAGTTAAAGGTTGTTTTTCTTTTTCTACATGGTTAGATTCAAGCAACTGAACAAAGGATATTATTTTTAAAGTATTAAGGTATAAAGGTAATTTACTTGTAACTTAACAACACAAGGTTGCACAATGAAAAGAAAGTTGTGGAAACAAAAAGCTGTATGAAGGTTGAAGAAGCTACTGCTTGTTGCACCACTGTTAGCCGAGCAAAGGCAATTGGTTAGGTCACTGATTATACTAAAGATCAAATCACACAAATGCAGACCACCATATAAAGAGTTGGCATTTAAAAGGTTTACATGAGAGATTTCCAACAAATTTGTACAGTTTAAAGATGCAACAAACGCAACCACACAATGAATAATGTCCTCCCATCTCATATATGCACATATTTGATTGCATTTAGAATGTAATAAGTAGAAATTTGGAGGCCTTAGATATTAATGTATGTACTAAAGCTAGTCAAGACAGACAAAGGGAAAACATCTGATACAGACAAATAAATCACTGTTGTTTGTTATTATTTTTGTTTTACAATATTATTTGTCTCTAATTCCTCCTTATCTCCTTGACTTTAGGTGCTCCACCCAGCCTGAGTAGACAGGTGCTGGGTGACACCATAATTTTCCGATCAGTACAGATGGGAAGCAGCGCTGTGTACCAATGTAATGCCTCCAACCAGCACGGCTATCTGCTGGCCAATGCCTTCGTCAGTGTCCTCGGTGAGACACAGATTGAGAGACTGATTTCAAAACTGGGATTGTTTCTTTCTATGCTTTAGTTTCTCTTCTCACCAATTTATGAATGATGAATATATGAATATGAGGGCTTGCATATAGGATATATTATATATACATTATATATCCTATATTCAAGCCCAAGCCTATTTATTAAACAGTTTTATTAAGGCTCATATTTGTTGTTAGCTCGTGTTGCCGGGTTTCAGCATGGTCATAACCTAAAAAAAAGCTGACTCTTGCGCTGCACTAGTTTGCTAGCTAGCTTCATTTGGCATTTTGTAAAATGGAAAAGTTCTGAAGATTTTGAAAAGTTTTTTAGCAGCTTGCAATTTCCATGTTGTACTAAGCCAGGCCTAACACATCCTGGACCTACCCCTTAGCTAGACATCAGTCCATAAAACTGATATCAATCTGCCCCCTCACTCTGTGTAACAAAGCAAAATTATGTATCCTAAATTTTTTTTCTTTTGTACTAGTGAACTCCCACTGTTATTCATCTGTGAGCAGTCCAAATTTATATGTATGTATTTAAGTGATTAAAGTGAAGTCAAATATGTAAAGGTGTTTTACAAAGTGACATTTTGACATGTCACAGTAGGAATTATAATGAATGATGACTGAGATGGTTGTTATAAGAATCTTTGAATGTGTGCTGTGGAAACTATTAGGGTATAATGCATTTTTTATAACACAAACAAACTGCGGCAAACAAGTCAAAAGATCAACAGATGTTTATCATACTTTTTGACACCGTGAGATCCCAGATTAAAAGTTCTCAGTGACATGCAGACAGTTATGAAATGTTTGTGGTATGATCCACTCTCTGTCTCTTTATAGACATGTCTCCAAGGATGCTAGGCCCCAGAAACCAGCTGATTAAAGTAACTGAGAACAACCGCACTTTCCTGGACTGTCCCTTCTTTGGTTCCCCTCTGCCAGTCCTACGCTGGTGAGAATCTAATTTTTCTTTTTTTTCCTCTTTCCTTTTTAATTAAAAAAATGCTTTGGGCATCATCATCTGAAAGCAAAAGCAAAACTGTTAAATTGACAAGTTCACTTGTCCAGCCTTTCATCCTTGTCCATGTGTTTTCTACATGTGTAGGTTTAAGAATGGACAGGGCAGTGGGCTGGACGGTGGTCAGTACCGTGTTTATATCAATGGGACCCTAGAGATCAAACGGGCCAGAGCAGAGGACGAGGGCACCTACACCTGTGTGGCTAGCAGCATCCTGGGCACTGCTGAGAACCAGGTCCGCCTGGAGGTCAAAGGTCAGACATTACATCACTGCACTTAGACTCCTGTTATCACTCAGCACCCACACTCCTAGTAAAGCTGAAGACTAAAGTAGTCTTCGGAATTTTGCACAGTGAAATGTTGATTTAACATTCTGTATGTGCAACAATCAGCTCCAAAAGGATTTATGATTTTTTAAATAGATTCCCACTGCATTGTCAGATTTGAAAATGCTGAAATATGTAAATGATTAAATGATTTCCTTTTCTGGTGCCAAACAGCCTGTACTGCTGGATGATATTCAAATCCCTAGTGCCTTCATTTAATTACCTCATCTTTTGTTTACTGAGAGTTACTTTTGTGTTTCAAACTGCATACAATATAGAAATATCCATTCTAGTGTACCGGGTAGAAATTAATCATAAAAAAAACTAAAATACATAAACTTATCTGACAAGGTGGAGAGATAACTTTTATTTTCATTTAATTTAACTGACTAGACACCCTCTTCTTTAAAAAACACCCTCCCCTCAAAAATCCAGTTTGTTCATCCTTGTTTCCTGTAAATATTTAAATGTCCTATAGATTTACTTACTTAAATATATTTTGGAGGAAAAAATCATTTTTCCAGTTCACAGATGTGGAATGGATGGCTTGAAGTACAAAGCCTAGGACAGGGGTGTCAAACTCATTTTCAGTGAGGGCCACATCAACAGTATGGTTGCCCTCAAAGGGCCGATTGTAAATGTAAGACTGTATAAACGTAACTATTCCTTAACAAATTGTTAAATAACTGTCTCTGTATTTGATTTTTTATATTATTTAAGTTACAAGAGACTGTAGCAAAAGTCCTCTCCCTTTCAGGTCAGATTTGTGTTATTTTCCTAAACAAAAAAAAGAAAGATATTAGGAGCTGTGGTAGCAAATTAAATGTTAGACTAATGTGGCCTTAGTGTCTGTGGACTTTTTAAAAAGAGTGACCTGCATCCAATTCTGTGGTTCTGGTCATCACACACAGGTTCATCTTTGACTGATTTTCCTGGACACTTAATGTGCAAGTTCATATAGTTTGTGTGTGTGTGTGTATGTGTTCCTCTTCAACATCAATACAACTCAGAACCCACTCGCATAGTTCGAGCCCCAGAGCACCACTCAGCAATCAGGGGCACCACCACTCGCTTTGCCTGTAAGGTGAAGTCTGATCCGAGTCTGCCCATCACTGTTACCTGGATGAAGGATGACAAGCCTCTTCACCTGGGATGGAGGTAACGGCACCCACACTGACCATTCCGTACTGACCATCAGTACATAAAAACATCAAATCTATGGCACAGTCTCCCAATCCAAAAAAAAGATTTCTAGAGAAATACCTAAAAAAGCACAGAGAATGGTAATTTCATTTTTGAGACTTGAATATATCTATAATCAATTGTACTGTAAATATGTTGCATTTACAGCAATGAAAATAAACATACATTGTTCTTATAAATGGGGTGGAATTAACTTATTTGGGGAGGTAGATATATGTTCCAGATAAGGAAATTAATGTCTAAAACTATAGTGTAATTAACTCTCAGAGTTACAGCAAACAGCAAGAACAAACCTTGTCTTTGAAAGGAAACAGCTAAAGTTTGTCAAACATTGAGAAATCCCACCGTAAGCTCAAAAGTTTCTTTTGAAAAAGAAAAAACTTGAAAAATTGATGTGTATTCTCTGTTTGTCTCCTTAGGCTGAGGAAAGATGAGGAGTTCCTAACCATCCCCAATGTTAATGAAGGCGATGAAGGAACATACACATGCACTGTAAAGTCTGAGATAGACCAAGACTCAGCCTCAGCCCGCCTCACTGTGTTAGGTACCCTCACACACAGTGCTGAGACAAGCAATTCTCTGAACCCAAATATGTCTCAGTACCTTGTTTCAACTTCAATGGATCCATCATCAGTGATGTGTTTTGCATGGAGAACCTTGCCAGTACTGATTAGTGAAGCAAACATTATTTTATTTCCATCAATACATAGTGAAGAAATCTTGAATGGGAACCAAAACATTAAAATATTATTTCTTTACCTCATTTCCAACCCCCCACCCCACCACACACACCCATTTGCACACACACCCACTTTCTCTCTTTGTTCGCCCACACACACAACCATTCGCACACACACACAAATACACACACAAAAACACCTATAATATTATGTCTTTAATTTTATTGTTGCTATTTTGTACCTTTTTATTCAGATAATTTTTAGATATTTACTGTAAATGTCTCCAGATTTTTTTTGATCTTGTACTATTTTACAGCTTTACATCCTCTAATGGAAATCATGCATGTTTTATTGTTGCTCCAATTTCTGAAATACTTTCCTAGCTTAGTTAAACTTAGCTTAGTTACTCTACTTATTCTTACTAATTCAAAAGTTTTGCATGCAGCGTAACAAGATATTATAGTGCTGTATAGATAGCGCAGTAGGGGAGCTATATTGCCAACTCAGTTTGAGCACCCTGAGTGAGTACTACTTTGATATTTGAGACTTTTGTGTTACAGTTTTTTCTGCTTGCAAGCATGCATTGGTCAAAAGTTATGTCACTTGTTTAAATCTTCTTACAGTCTACATTATAAACATGTCCAAAGTAAATGATTCAGACATCACCTTTTGTCTGTTTGTTAATTACCATAAGTCCAGGATACATGAATTGGCTCTTAGTTGAAATTGCAATTGGCTGTATTAGAAACAAATATTCTTCATGTAATTCTGGTGAGATTTTCTGCATGTTTCATTATAGTTATATATCACGAAAAGTATGAAAATTTCCATCATTCTGTTCTGAATGTGTTTTAAACAGTCTTAAAGAGTTCATGGGTTTTGAAAAATGTGGTAATTAAATGCATTTTGTCTGAAAGTAATGAAAAATGGTTCAGTTTGGTCAAAAGAGAACTTCTGGCTGTGTGAAGAGCTTTGATATTAAGTTTTGACCAATGCATGTTTGTGATAAAAAAAATGTTACTTGGATTTAGTCATAGAAGCAAGCCACCATCGATTTTTCTACTTCCTTCTTGTTTTTTTTCCTTTTATTTCTGAGTAGACAGGCAGGCATCATTTTTTGCAAATGGCCCAAATTAACAACTGGTCTCCTGGATTCACAGAGTAAACTTTTACTCTCAATTTTTCCTTATTTTTGGAATGAGGGAACTTGCTAACATTATTCATAAATATGGTTGTCAGTGCAAAAATCTCAAATATAAATATGATGGTTGCATGATTGTTCTAAACTGGAGTTTACGACTTCCTTTAATTCAATGTGTACTAATTTATATGGTAACCATGTGCTCCCTTGCTGTTGATTGGCTAGTAGACTAACTTGCAAACTCTAACCTTTATACCCACCTCCTGGTCCTTGACCCCGCCCCACAGAGGACGCCTCCCTCAACCCCTCAGTCTCTAGTGCCTTGCCTCCAGGTAACACACGGCTCAGGTGGAATCTGTCTTTAGTCTTCCTTTTTCCATGTCCTGTTTCTTTCCTTTTGATTTTCTCTTCTAATTGTTTTCTTTTTTTGTTCTCTGCTTTTTCTTTTTACTTGTACCTCTGTCCTAATGTTTATATCATAACACTGTTACAGTGAATATAATTTTATCATAAACCACAGATAATTTTTTATTTCGTCCACGTGTGTTTGAAAGAAGATATTTTTATTCTACAGAATGGATTTGTACATGCATGCTCCACAATCCATCCTGTTAAGTCATTCGATATCCTATTAAGTCTTAAAATGTTTGTCTTGAATGTTGATAATAAACATCAAAGTTGTTAGATCATGTTGTTATTTCTTCTAAATACCCAGAAAAACTGTTGACTTTAAAACTCACCTGTGCCTTAAAGCATCAACAGTGAACTGGAAGATTTAGAGGTGCTATTGAGTGTATCTGCAGGAGCAGGCAAAGAATGACTTTTTCTGAAAACTAATGATAATGCACGATATCAGTAATGAGTATTGCAGCTTGCCTGTCCTTGAATGTGTCCTCCATGTCCTAGATATTATTTTTATTTTGCTGTTTCTCCTCAGATCGTCCAGACCCTCCCATGGATCTGGATCTATCAGACCCAGCTGCCCGCAGCGTTCGCCTCACCTGGATCCCCGGAAATGACCACAGGAGCCCGATTACGGGTCAGTGCACACACTCTTTACATACCTGTGTTTTCTTACTTCCCCTGGACGTTAGTTAAATTGCTCTTTATGCCATATTTTTAATGTCTGACGTGTTTCATTAATCTCTGTCTCTTAACATAGCAATGAATTGTATCTTGCAAAGATTGTAAAAGTAAAAGCACTAAAAAGGGTAAAACAGTAGAGTTTTTCTCTGCCATTGAAATATTTAAGTTTACATGTACCTCACTTCTTCAGTAATAGAACCACAATTAGAATCCATCACAGAAATGTTATTTGTAAGCCTATATTTATATAATTATAATTAAATCTGTATTTATTATAAGGTTGTAAAATTAAGCAAGAGGAGATGAGGGGATAAGATGATTAGATAATAATACATGAAGCCACAATTGCAAGTGGTCTGCCACAGGAGTAAGAACTGACCTAGAAAACCTAGAAAATCTGCTGAACCTTTCACATTTACACAACTTTGACAGTAAGTGAGATTAGTTTTCTGAAACTGGTTGCATGCCCTGCAGAGTTCCTGGTACAGTTTGAGGAGGACCGCTGGGAGCCAGGCAGGTGGCAAAACCTGTCAACCTATCCTGGAGACCTCAACTCAGTCATCCTGCAGCTCGCTCCCTTCGTTAACTACCAGTTCAGAGTTATTGCCATCAACTCAGTCGGCCAGAGTGAGCCCAGTAGATCCTCACCACGATACAAGACCAGCGGAGCTGGTAAGGAGCGCCTCACACACTAATCTAACCTACCTACATGAAAAATATGATTTTGTTCCTTAGTATCTTTAAAAAGGCATTATTAAAAGTTCATGTGTTGACAGTTTGTAAGAACATACCCTGTAAAAAACATACCAGTGTTTCAGAATAAGCAGGAAACTGTATTCTAAAGCACCAACCAGAAAGCTCCTGGTCATAAATTTGTACCTGTGGACATGAAATGTTTTTTTAGATGATCTCTGATGTAAATGTTATGCTTACGCTCTAAAGCAGAACAAAGACCCACAATGCAGGCCACACTAAACTCAGGCTGTGAAGTAAAGATTTTATTTTACACAGTTAAAAAAAACGAGATCAGAGCAGGAAGAGGTGTGCTGGTTCAGTGAGAGCTTAGTGAGGATGTGCTACTTTGGTGCTCATATATACATTGAAAACTATGGTAATCAAACGAAGGCAGATGAAGACAGGGCTGGGTGAGGTGACAGAGGAAGTGGCAGGGCTGGAAGCAAGACGAAAAACAAAGGTGAAGCACAAAAAACAGACAAAGAGCAAGCAAGGCAAAGTTGCAGGCTAAATCTCTGAATCTGGCCGAACTGTTTTAACACAAGGGATCAATGAGGAACTGGTGAGGAGTGGAGAGTTAAACCAGACGTTTATACTACAGAGGAGAGAGAGGCTGATGAGCTTATACAGAACGGGTGTGTAGATGGCCCAGGTGCAGGTAATCAGGAGCTGCACCCAGCCCACACTGACAGATACAGACAGGGAAAACAGGCAACACAAATACAGAACAAAAGGGGAGGGAAAAAACAAAGGACAACAAGGGGAGAGACACTGCAGATCCTAACAGTAAATGCACTTTGTTCTGTTAAAACAAGCCCCAGATGCCATTCCCAGGGGTCTTCGAGGATGGGGCTCCAAGAAGGACAATATGGAAATCTCTTGGGAGGTAAGACATGTACAAGGACAGACATCCTGACTTGTAAGTAAAA
>JAPZDZ010000012.1:26983704-27018977 GCA_029783805.1 Acanthurus tennentii | reverse complement strand
ATGAACCGATGGATGATTAATGTAGCCAAGACGTCTTTTGATTACATCAAGATCAAAGGTTCACACCAGTAGGGGGTGGAAGTTCCTAGACGTTGCTTAATTTCAGTTAATTTCTTCATCACAACTAATATTATTTTAATCAGCCTACTTTTAGCCTCCCATATTATATCAAACAGTAAGGTTATTGGATTCTCCCCTATGTTGCATTATTACAAAGATCCCGACAGTTTTGGGCTGTATCAATGGCCTGCTGTGTGTGTTGTGTCATTATGTGTCGACCACAGAATAAGCAGTGAAGCCTCTCTCTGTCATGCACATTTCTAACATTTGATTTTGTACTTTTAGAACCCTGTTGTTATTGTAATTATATCCCCACGAATGTATGAATATACAGCCTTTAAGGGGGCTTAAATTCTTCTTATAGGGCCCCTACCCTCACTGACCCCCACATATTTGAACCCGGAGTATGTCATAGGAGAACCAGTGAGAAGGCATCTAATCAACTTTGTTAAAAGTTTTGGAACTGAAAGTCTGGTAAAACAATGTCAGTCAAAAGAAATAACTGTGAAAAGGAAGCACTCTGCTACCTAACAAGAGGATTTTAGAATAATTTTGATAGCATGTAAATGTGTGTGTGTCTCTGTGTGTAGTCAATGGCTCCAGGGTTGGTCGTGTCCAAGTGGAGACTTTCCTTCCTAATGTGACAGAGTTCACCCTCCGCTTGCCAGACAGATCTACCCGTTATAAGTTCTACCTGTCAGCGCTTACCCAGCAGGGAGCAGGCGAAGTCTATGCTGAGGAGTCACCACACTTTGCCAATGAAGGTGAGTGTTTCTACAGAGTGAACACTTGGCCAAAAAAACTTACATTCAGTGCTTACGAAAATATTCTTGTTAAGGGTGACAGTGCATCAGACACACTGAAACTTTGCGTGGTTTATATTGCTGTCAGTTCACCAGGGTGATGTTTTTAATTGCCTGAGCAGTTTAATTGCTCCTTTATTTTGTAGTTGATTATAATTATAAAAAAGAGTAGAGGAGTTTTTCAAACTCAGTTTGATTTATCATCAGAGTTATGGTGTCTTTAGCATTCTGCCTCCCAGTAGGACACTAAACCTTCACTCTGCTACGTTGCGTCTTTTACTCTGTAATTACACAACTTCAGCCTTTCTTGTTGCAAAGGAACTAAGTTAGTTTGATAGTGTGTCTACATTTTGAGGGTCTGTTTTTTATGAATGACTGAATCTGTGTGCATGTGAGAGATAGTGAGATAGAAATAGACTGCGATTAAAGAGACTGTAGCCGTTCAACAGACACAAGCTTCTTTGTTGGGGTACCAGATGGCCAGATGGTAAAAGAACTGTTTTTTCTCTAATGCACAACATTATCAAGGAACAAACATAGTGACACACACACATAGACACACAGCAGATCAGAGGAAGATCAGATTCAAAAACATTATTTGTCATAAAGCTAACATGTTAACCGTGCATGTTTTCACAGCACAGCTACTGATATTTTACTGTGTTGATTAAAAGTGCACCAGATTCATCCAAAATTAGAACATTTCCAGTAGTACTCAGCCTCAACTTCAGTGATAATATCTGTTGAATTGACATTCCAGCTGCTGTCATTGTTGTTGTCCCTCTCTGTCTTACACCTTTCCTCTCCTGTCTCCCCTTCTCTTTTTGTTGGCAGAAAACTTTACTGATTCTACAGGTCTAGGTAATGGGGAATGAGAAGCACAGTGTGTCTGCCTGTTGCCTTTCCCCACCTCCATCCTCCATATCTGTCTCCTTGTTAACTCTAACACTAAGCAGCAGTGCAGTCCACCTTCATTGAACTGTTCATTAGTGCAGTTCTAATTTGGTGTTGATATCACATCTTTGTGGGCTAGACAGGGGTGCTCCAGTTCTCATATTAAAAATGGGCTTGCCCCATATGACTATATTTTACATCACTAAATTATGGTTAAATGAACCTTAATACAATCACATTTGTTTGCATACATAGGACATACTGTGGCACACTGCAGGAACATTTTCATGGCTGTTTTTTAACAGGCTAAAGCAGGTTAGCAAAGTAAGAGAACAAACTTTATTTGTTGACGAAGACTGTTATTCTGCTGAAAGCTTTAAAGAATGCTGGACCTGATCTGTCAAATTACTTCCAAGTCAAGATTGAACTTTGGTTTACATATACAATGTAACAGAGAGCAACAAGTAAATATGCAGCAGTGATGTCGGACAGTGTTAAAAATGACTAATTGAAAAAGTGTCAGTCATATAAGACTGCAGCTAATTTTTAAAATCAATAGATGTTTCAGATAAGTTTAAACTCAAAATATGTCAAAAATAATCAGAAAAACTCACTAAAATGTAACCAGCCCAATGAAAAGATTTTTTTATATAAGAAGCTGCTAAGACAACCAAATCATGACATAATGATATAATACAATCTTTCTAAAGCTCTCGATAAAAACTGAGCATTTTGTGTTGTTGTGATTGGACTGAACTGCTGTCTACACTATTTTTCTTTCTTTTCTCATCTTTTATCATCTATCAACCAGTCTGCCACTCATAATCTCTCCATCTTTCCTCTGTATATAAAGCTGCTATTTGTCTGCTGCTATATGCTATCAGGGACTGAAGAAGCCCGCTCAACATGCTCGAATCATCACTGGCTACATCTGTCATCACTACAATAGTTCCTGTATGATTCACACAGTTAGTGAATGGAATATGTGGCCTCGTTAAATACATTTAACTTACTGGATACATCACATCACATATTTCACATTGTCTTCATGATTAGGACCCACACCATCACACTGTTTGTATTCATGTTGACTAGATTTTCAGTGATCGTCATTAGATACAATGTCATGTTGATGCTGCTGTTCTACTTCTACTGTGTGTGGGATGGGAGCAGATGTGCATCCTCGCATCAGGATGTCAGAACAGGGGAAACCTTTTCATGAATGATGCGACTTGTTGAGTGTGCTGGGGATCACAACCCAGCGTTTGGCTTACACACTCACTCACTGGCTTGATTGTCCTGCTTCTGAGCTTTTTCAAAAGTCATGTCACTCTTGCATCTTTATCCATTGCCTCTGTTTACCCGGTCAGTTGTACATACAGTATTGGGGATTACAGGTAAGGTGGCTTGTAGCTTTGGACTGAGCTGGCCTGCCTCTCTGGGCTTTCCTGACTCCTGAATATGCTGATGTTTCATTACATCCTACTTTCTTTTCACCTTGCATGGTGCTATCAGGGCATGCTTGGCATTCAGTCTGCTGATTCAAGCATGCTGGCAGGGGTTTGAAGTTGTTACACAAAGGAAAATTTGGGTGGGGACATCAGTAGTGGGACCATCGCTGACTGAAGATGACCTCAGCTTAAGGTACAGTAAGAGCGTCTCAATTCCAGAGGGAAATCAGTGAAAAAGGATGTGCTGGTTTCACTCTGAGGTTGTCCTGAACCCCACAAGGGGGCAACATCGTGTCAAAAAATAAAAAAAAACTCACGAACATTTTTCAATACCAGTGCCACAGTAATAACTGTCATTTGCTACAGATACCAAAGTTTTGTTAATAACTGCTTTGATGGATTTAAACATTTTTTGTCTGTACAAAAATGAAACATTTCAAAAGGAAAGCTAAACTTCTGAAGCTAATCAGTGCTTACTTTTGTCTAACAACCTAGACAAGATGAAATTTAAGAATTATAAATTCACTTTATTCTAAAATTATTTTTGTTTGAGATTGTCTAAAACTTGTAAAATTACTGAGTCGAAGCAGGCACGATCAAACAATAAGTGACAAAGATTAAGAACCTGAAAAAGAATTTAATAGCACCTTGGACCTTGGCAGCTACCAACTGTGTGCCATATTACTGACACATTTGGCTGGTAGTGGTGGCCTGTGATAACCGGCTCAAATACACACCTACTAACAAGACTGATCCAGCAATAATAGCAAGCCCTCCAAATATTCACCATCTGCAAAAATACTGTAGAAAAGATAAAAGGTTAGCTCACAAATATCGACTGAATGTCAAAAGAAGAAAAGACTGTATTTTTCAAAATGGAAAGATTGACTGGTTGTCGCAAGGACTGTCATTGCAATGAAATGTTCTTAACACTACACAAGATGTGTGCATTTTCCTCTCATTGATGTATGTGTGTGAAAGAGGTGTTTGTAAATGGAGTCTGTAAATGTTTTATATGACTTTCTTTCGGAAAAATGATCAAGTAACTTTTATTCAATAACCAGAGAGGAACAACACTAATCTAGCTCTTACGTATTAAATGCAGTTCATACAGTTGTATCCTCTTCAAATAAACACTGTGAGTGACAGTCATGTTGTAATATCAGCATATGTCCTCTTGGTGGCAGTGGCATCCAAGTCTGTAGAAGACTATGATCAAGTGTAAGTGAAGTCCATCACAGATGGAGTTTTAAACATTATGAACACTGTGATCATTTATTGACTCAAGGTAACTTAGTGAGGCATGTGATGTGCATGTGATGGAGAGTGCTTCTTGTGGGGGTTGCATTTTTGTTTCAACTCAGGGCTTCATTGACTTTCCTGTGTGTGTCTGTGTGTTTCTGCCAGTTTTATGTTACTGCTGCCTTGTCTTTAACCCTTTGCTCTCTTCCACCTCCTCCCTTGTAGTTGAGCTTACCGATGCCTCCGTGGCTTCAGCTCTCACTCCTACTACTCCTCCTCCTCTCGCTCCTCTTCCTTCTACCACCATCACTCCTACAACCATTAGTACCTCAGCTTCAACCACCCCTACAACTGCGACTTCCTCCACTACTACTACTACGACTACTACGACTACTACTACTACTACTACTCCTTCTCCTACCACCACCACTACAACTGAGGCGACCACTACCACCAAGCGTACTGGTCAGAATGTCTTGGGTACATGCTTTTGTCCCATTGTGATTTTACTGTTTTTCGAGTGTTTTGTAGTTATTCAATGATGGCAAGTCACTGATATTCGAGGATGATTACCTCCTCTCACTTGGAGAAACAGGAAACTATATCAGGGCTGCATTCTGATAAGCTATGTTATATTTGCTGTACAAAATGACTTCAGAGTTTTGGGATGTAGCCAGCAATAAGTTAGGAAAAGAGAATTCAAGACATTCGTAATAACTGGATAAATGGATTATTATGAATAATATATGGATTTTGATAGGTGTAAAGTTCTGAATTACTCTTGAGTGTGATGAGGGGTTGCCTTTTGCAAGTAATTATATTGACAGAGTTCACCATTTTCTTTAGCTTTTAGATTAAACTAGCATTGTGGTCCATTCTAAAACAGAAGCGAGCATTGCAGCTTAATGTTTCATGAATTGAAAAATCCTGAAACTTTTTTGAGGTTGAATTTTCTGTCCAAATTTACCTCTGGTTTTGAGTGGACCGTGGACAAGATCAGTATAGATCAAAACAATACTTGTACTTAGACTCCCTTAATGCTGGCTCCATGCATAGATCTAAATGAGGCCCTGTGTATGGTTGTTGAAACTGTGCCTCTTCTGCCCCTTGCCCTTGCCCTTTAACCCTTACCTCTGACCCATTCATCTCCAACCCCACCCCCTGTGTAGTTGCCCCTGGGCGGGAGATCTGGAATGTGACGGTGGTGCCTAACAGTAACTACGTTAACGTCAGCTGGAGACACAACTTCCCGGCCGGCAGCAGCGAGTTTGTGCTAGAGTTCACACTGGACAGTAAGACACCAGACCAAACCTAGCTCAAACTGATGATACTTTGAGTTAAATCTTAACAGAATTATCAGTGAGCAGGTACAAAGAGTAGGGGCAGAAAAAGAGCATTATTTGAGTGAGCAGGCAAAACAGATTAATAAAAAAAGATATAAATTCTTGAATGTATTGGGATTAAAAATTAATCCAGTTGATTTGATGGGTAAGGCTTGACCTCTGAGGTTTTAATACTAGACTTATTTTAAAACTGTACTATCAGTATCTTTTATGTAAACAATTATTTAAATAAACAAGTATCAGTCTGGTTTTTGGGGTTTGTGACAAATCACTAACAGAGTCCTCTCTATATATTCCATCAGCCACAGAGTATTTTGAGTGTCTTTCAACTTCCTCACTTTCTATTTTGGTATAAAGGTCCTTGAATTATGTTTGGTTTAGCATCACGGCATAATTATCGGTGCCTCAGGCTGTGGAAGTTATTTTCCACATATCTGAACCATATCAACTTTAGTGCCCTTTAATCTCTTTGGGGCCAATTGTGTTAGAGCTTGACCCCAAAGTGGTCAAATGAGCAAAGTGGTCTGGCTCTAAAAAGGCTGATATTGTGTAATTCCACATTTAGCAACTTGACAAAAAATCCAAAGTTTGACAAAGACTTGATAAGTTTGGTTTCGTCTACAAAAACATTGGCTTAATTCCTAAACGTTAACAAAAATGACTGGGTATGACAGACATCTTGATCTACAGCAGGAATCTGTGCCTTACCTAAATTGCGTTGTGAGACTGCTATTAAGTTCATCTTTTTTTTTAACATCACCATTAGATAGAAATGTGCTTACCTTGCTAAACCATATTTTCCTAACATGTCTGATTGAACTGCAGTCCTGTTAGAAGCAAATTTTTTAATACTATTACAAGATCTCATTTGGAAATATTAAACGATTCAGTATTGACCTATTGCCTACATACAGACTTTAATTACACCTAAATGACAAGTCTTTGTTCCCAAAAATGTCTGTAATGGTTTTCCTGAGATGTGTCTTCGCCTATTTTTTGCCTAAAGAATTTTTATGGTAGCTCTTTTTGGAAATCATTTGCTGACAATACCTGCAAGTAAGGAAACAAAAATTTGATATTAGAACAAACGTGACTATAGCGTGATGAAAAAACTAACAAAGGGAAAGGCAAGGGACACATAAGGGCAAATGGTGCTGATTTTTAAAAAAAATTTAATATAAAAACTTTTAATCTAAAAACAATAGCTATCTTTCTACCAATGGAGCAGCAGCTTCTGCTTCACTGGCCTTTTTTAAAATTCGTTTTGAAGAATGTGACATTCGAAAGAAACAACTGACATCTTGATATGAACTTTGTTAAAAAAGCAGAAAGTACAACATACCTCAGTCGTCTGTCCATCTTTCTCTTTTGCACTCTTTCTGTCTTTATTCGGTCTTTATATGTTGGAAAATATTGATCATCATCACTACTTTTGTGCAGTGCACCATCACAATGGTTTCTTTTCAACACTGCCTGGCTTTGACTGGCTCTTGTTGAACCAACACTGTGAATGGGCTTTTGGGCTTTTTCTCTTTAATTTGCTCTTTAAATGTGTCACTCTTTTGGCCATGTGCACTTCCATACTCACTTGCTTTTGCTTTGGATTCAGTGTGAAGCACGCTTGAAAACTGCTGAAATTCCTAATTTTTTACTATACCAGAGCTGATTGAGATTGCATAGTGTGGTGCTTATAGGCTTTATGTTATTGTTTTCTACTAATTCAACAGTCTGTGTTCTTTGATTGAGGATGGAAAGAGGGGATGATGTATTTTTCATGTACTCGGCCAATGGCTTTAATTCTTAATGGCGTCTGAATGTGAGCAGAAAGAGAGAAACGGGGAGAGGGGGATGATGAGACTGATCTAATGATCTCCACCCCTCCCACCCATTCCATGTTCTCTAAGGTCAAATTTAAAAGCTTAGACTCTAATAAAGAGTGAAAGGGAGTGCCTCAATTCCCCCCACCTCCCCCAATTATACTGTCTTCCCGCCCTTGTCTTTCTGACTGTGGCCAAGGAGTCTCAGCATGATTGAGATGAGGGATGATGCTTTGGTGCCATAAGAAAAGAAAAATGGTCATACTTGTGATGGAAAAAGAAATAATAAGGAAAGTAAAGGTATTAAGGAATAGGGCGTGGGCATAAATACTATAATTTGTACATTTATACTAAGCAACATATCTTTACTCCAGCTTCTCTCATTAAATTAGTTGATATCTTTCAAAAACTTGTTGACTGATGTGGTAAAGGTGAGGAAGAGCTGCTTAAAGTAAATCCAAAGTTTATTTATTCACCTCTGCTCTACTTAGAGCAATTTTTACATGATGAACACATAAGAAGAGCATGACCGCTGTATATTATATTTTTGTAGCCACGATTTACTTCTTAGTTGATATGATATAGTTCTACTATAGTAAAAATAAATTAACAAACAAATAATAAATAAATAGATAAATTTAAAAGAAAAGTTTTAAAATCCTGTTAACTGTAATATAGTGGCCACAGCATGTATTAACCCCAAGCTTGACTGCTATCTGGAACAGAAAAAGTGTTGCAGACAAGCCTTTATATCTGACATGGTTTCATAGATTCCTCCCTGTTTGCTGGTCTGACCTGTTTTTGTTTGTGCAAATTAAACACCGCCTCTACATGTTCCTGCTATCTTGATGAGGCCAAGACAAATAACATTTCTAGCAACTCCTGAAAAACAGTTGTGTTATACTTGAAACCTTTTTTTCAACAAGCTGCAAAAATTAAACTGATTACTTGTTGTACATGCATCTTACATCCAAATCCTTTCAGCAGCTCATAGGGCAAAATCCCTCATCCTTCATCATCCCTTTGGCTTGCGTGTTGAACATCTTTAGAAAGTGTTGAGTTTTACTGATGGTAGCTTAAAACCAGTGAAAGGTGTGGCAAAGTAAAGGCATGTGTGCTGTGGAGCTGTATATTATGCTGAGGTTAACATGTGAGTACAGGTAATTGCAACCTTTCTCAAAATTTTACCTAGCCTTTTACTGAGATTATTTTTATGCCAGCCTTAATTTAAAAGATGTACTTGCTCACCTTCTGTACACTTTAAGGAAGCCTGTTTGCTCACTAGCACATGGTAGGCAGTAGATTTAGTTATATGTGAAATAGTGAAATGAAACAGGTTGACTATTTAAGGATTTACCCTCCAGTTCATGTCCAATTTCTTCTTTAAATATTTTTGTTTGTATGGCCTTGACACCTACCACAGCATTTGTATTTCTGCTCTTTTCACAAAATATTGTGAGATATGCAAATAGTGAGGTATGCAAACCTTTGTTGGTAACGCAAGCTGCAGATATCAATGCAGATGTTATGGCAAAGACAAGTATTATATATACAATAGCAATAGATTGATCTGCAACAGCAATACAGGAACATTGTAATTGGTCCAGCATAAATCTTTGGTCTGAAAATGTAGAACTTTCTGAAATCTCAATGAGGTGCTTAAAAGACATTTGAAACTTTTTTGCATTAGCCTGACAACAAAAAGATCACCATGCTGTACTTGTTATACTGTAAACGTCAGCCTTCACCTTTACCAAAGCACTTCACAGATTAAGTATATTAAATAGACTGGCATGTCTTCTTATGTGCCTGCAATAGTTGTTTTGTTTGGCTGGTATTAATAGCATGGCTTTGGATAGGGTACCATTGTATGACATCAACCTTGTGAAATGGTTGATAGCATGGTGCATGATGTCACCACCTCATGCTGACCTTTCCTCTGCAACCTTCCAGTCTTACTACTGGCTTGGCCATATCACGTCTTTCCACAGGAAAGATGCAGGGTGTTGTCACTGTTTTTTTTTTCTTTTCATCTCATGGAGATAACTATGGACCTGTAAGTAACAATGCTTTGCAACTTTATCTCTTACCCTTACCCATATGTCATACAGGAACTAATTAAGTTCTGTAATGGTTAATTTTGACTCTACCTGATCAAAAGAAGTTGCACAATGGCCAATTCAGGCAGCACTTAAAAGTTGTGTGAGACACTGATGACCATAATGTACTAGTCACATCTTAAGGAGCACCTGTTCTTTGTGCCCCTCGACTCCCTCACATTTCATTTGTGGATGATTTTTCTCTTAATGACAACATTTAGAGAAAAAATGTAGTCTCAAGGCCGTTAAAAGCTCAACAGCTGAACTGAGCTTCGAAGAGTTGCACTCCATACTTAATTTCATGTGTGTACTTCTATACTGTAAAGAGGTGAATAAATCACAATGAATAGGATGGGCACTGCATTGTTATCAGTCTCAATGCACTTAACACTTTTTCTGCAAAGCATTTAATGCTGTGACCTGTGCTAGTGAGCACAGCCATTATTGTGGAATGAAGGCCACACCCCATGGAGTGTGATTGGCCCCTTTGTTGTGTCTCCAAGGCGACAAGACGGTGAAAGTTGTACCAGTGAAACAACAACCCCCTGTTACAGTGGCGGATCTGATCGCAGGCGCCACGTACCAACTGA
The DNA here is from genome assembly GCA_029783805.1 of Acanthurus tennentii. Taxonomy (NCBI): domain Eukaryota; kingdom Metazoa; phylum Chordata; class Actinopteri; order Acanthuriformes; family Acanthuridae; genus Acanthurus; species Acanthurus tennentii. The sequence goes on along the minus strand of JAPZDZ010000012.1, from coordinate 27,008,678 downwards.
GGGTTTACTCCCATGAGCTCAACAGCATCAGCAGCAGACCTTACACCTTTAAAACCAAAGCAGGTGAGACCCCACCTGGCTAGATGGAACAAGGGCCAGGTGGGCCACTCTGGGTGTAAGTCTGTCAGCAGTATTATCAACAGTAACTTAGTCAAGGCTGGGTGAGTTATTATGGTCTGTTTTTTATTTCATAAATGTTCTTTCAAAGGTAAACTCAAGATAGTCAGGACAAGACATTTTACCCGCCTGTATTTGGATGTTATTGGACTTCAGCTTGGTTAATGCTGTGAAGAGTATCCAATTTATGAGTGGAAGTAAAAGTTTCAAGTGTGAGCAATGAAACATCTGTGTTCAGACTTTCAGTGACTCCCTATGCATTTCATTTGCTAATATGGTCATGTGTTTTGAAAATTGCTCATAGACTTTTCACAGGAAAATTTGCGTCCAGGATCTCCATGTTGTTTGCATAGACATCATTTAACAATATTTATAAGCTTTATATCTGTGCCACTTAAAATCCTCATGATCTTGAAACATATACAGTGGTGATTGTACTGTACATCTGATCTGCATTTTGCAACTGTATTTGAATATATTTAAATCATAACAAACTAGGTCTTAAATGCATACAGAAGAGTATAAAACACTAAATACTGAAGTATAATGTAAATTTAACCAGCAAAGCTCCATCTTATAGAAGATGCTACATTACAATAGCTTTCTGTTCATATCATCCTTTTACGTAATGATAAATATTACACTTTACGTTTGTCAGATCATATTTCTGGTTCTAATTTTCCAACGAGTTATAGAGGTTGAAAAAATGGCAAAACTATTGAGATGGTAACTGTATATCTCTAGGTCAATAACTTAGAATGCACAGTGATAAATTTCTAAGTTCTAAAGGGATAAAGTTGAAAAACTGGAAGTGTTATGGATGTTTTAAGATTTTGGAGAATTATTTCAGAGTTGGCAATAATATTACTGGATTTGATTTGAAACTGAAGGCTTAGACTTTTAACAAACTAGACTAATATTAGCTTATTTGTTTCAGAGACAATAATTTTAGTGACTCTTACAGCAAGATTCTAATTTCTGTTGAAGCCTGTCAGCCAAATATTATCTTGAAATATATAAAAATATATCTTGAAATATTTACTTGAAATCTGATTTGATTTTGTGGTGGGCATATGCAGTTTATAACTGGCAGTTTAATGCCTAATTGTTTACTGGTTAAAGTTGATAAATAGTTAAACCGCCAAAGGACTAAATCACTCAATCACACGGGTTAAAAAAGACATCAGTGCTAAAAAGTATTATTTTCCAAAAAGTATGGGTTTCAAAAATGGCCAGTGCTATATAGGCTTAAAACCTGGTAAAGCTAGCTATTAAAACAATAGTGTCTATCACATAAGAACAGCACTGTTCTGCTTGGAAAATAAATTTTTAATTATTTTAATCAACAGGCCTCTTGTGAAGAGACTTCCATTTTTGATTCCCATCTGTACACGATGAATATTAGAAAAACAGATGTGATCATTTTTCAGATTCAGCTGGTAATATCTCTTATGTTGGAATGGCTGTTAACTGTCAAAACATTGTGTTGTTTGTGACTGTTCTGAAACCTTTTTCGGTGCATTGAAAGTAACTACTATTTTTATTCCATAAACTTCTTGTCTCATACATTTCTGATTAAAGTACACACACTGAGTAATGGAAAATAAGGTAAACACTTTATTTTATGGATGGAACCTTTTGTACCTCACCACCCTGGATATGAGCTCCGGGGAAATAATAGGATGTTGATTCTGAGTCGTTGACTTCTGCTTAGAGCTCTGGGATGAGAACACATTGTCTGGTGTGTTAGCTCTGACTCAATGTGGTCCAGAAAAGTTCTCACTGTCTCTCCACTCTTCTCTCTCCTCCTGTCCCACCCTGTATGTGTGTGTTCCATGTGTGTCTCCAGCCTACATAGACCAGGTAGACATCGCCACTCAAGGCTGGTTCATTGGCTTAATGTGTGCCATAGCTCTCATCATACTGATCCTCCTCATTGTCTGCTTCATCAAGAGGAGTCGCGGGGGCAAATATCCAGGTAAGGCATGGTTACTGGGGCTATGATACTCATTAGAGGACCAGTGTTCACCCAAGGGCAGTTTAATGCATCAAATACTTCTAAATACTTCTAGCATGGTAGGAAGGATTTGTGACTGTTTTGGGGAAGAAATCAGCCCACTGTAATCACTGAAATGTAAAAAAACGTGTAAAATCTTGAACAGAATTAATTTAGTCTCCTGAATTACTGAACTTTAGAAATTTGACAAGGCTCAAACCATAATTTCAGTCAACTAATACCAACACTGAAACAGAATGTAAAGCTCTCTTGTTGGTTCTTTTTTAACTAAACTTAATAGATTATTCTGAAGTGATTAGAGGACTAGACCATTATTTTGCTCACAAAGAAACAAATGAGTCATTCAATCGCAGTCTTAGCTGTGTTCTCCTTCACTAACTAATTTACAGAGATATGTACCTTTAAGCAGTAGATGTTACTCCAAAATAGTACAGGTCTTACTTCAAAATTAGTAATGTCTAGATATTGATCATTTATTGTCAAGACTTAGGTTTCATAATTTAGTCCATCACAAATCACAGTAAGATGTGCTTAAAAGCTGTAACTGTTGCAGGTTTTAGCTTCTGATTCAGTTGTTAAAATTCTTGTTCAGTTGTTTGGAAACTTTGTTTTAGGGTTAGTTGTGAGAAGTATTTTAATGATGTTGTTTGTTCATTTAACTGTGGTAGTACAAAATCCAGCCTTTCTGCCGAGAGGTTAAAACAACAGCACTGACAGTGTCAGCATCTGCTTTTTATCAGCTGATACAGAAAAATAAAAACTACAGATGGTCTGTATGTGTATGTGATAATTTAATAGTTTAAAACTGAGTTGTGTTAATGTTTTGCAGTTTCTATAATGTCTAGGTGGTGGCTGCATAACTGGTTTCACAAAATGTCTAGGTGGGTGCCTAACTGTGATGCTGTGAAAATAAAGAACTAACAGCTGCTGAACTAAGTCGAAAAAAGATCATAACAGAACAGTGATGGACGGAAGAAGACTAATTAGGCGAATTCACACATGTAAACTGGAAGTATGTTTTCAGTACTGACTACAGCACTGACTCTCCTAACAAACCAGAACCAGTGTTCAACAATTGCCTCTAAAACAGGCTTGTAAGTCTATAAAAGGTAAACTGTGTCCCATATGCACACAGTACTACAGCATATATTAACTACTGGAGCAGCAGCTTCGAAAACAGAAAAGCTCTATGCCAACTGCACTAATCAAAACACAGTTATGATTAATATATTCAATTTCTGTCATTTTCTGTTAATGGATCCCCCTAAATCTAACACACTGGACTTTTAAGAAGTTAAGTCTGAAGATAAATCTGTAGAGCTAAATTATTGTATGAGGACTAACAGATGGATTTTGTGTTAAAATAACTCCAGGGATCCTTTAACATGTGGATGGTTTTGTGCATCAGATCTAAATATGAAGTCAGTGGAACTCTTAGCAAAATGCTGAAAATGTGATTTTTTTTGTTCTTCACTTTTCAGTACGTGACAAAAAAGATCTCCCCTTGGACCCAGTAGATCAGAAAGACCAGGACGGATCCTTTGATTACCAGTAAGTATCATCAAACAGACTGCTCTCAGCTTATGTACAGCAAATATGTTTTAATTACATTTGCAACCACTTACCCATGTGGCCAGCTTTATTTCAGTGCTAGCCATTAAAGTGATTTGTTGTTGAACTGCTAGGCAGTATTACATTTCCTCTCGTATATTTTACAAAGACTTTGGCGTTGGGCAGTGCGCCCTAGCAGAGACTATGGTGACCAACTGCAACACTCGACGTGCTGTATGAAGGTTTTACTAGATGGTGACAAATTAATTCACAAATACATTTTTATAATTTTGAGAAATGATTCAAATGTTATAAATGGGATTGTTTCTAAGTGTTGTTTTAGCAGATATAAGATGTTTTGATATCTGAAAGATTTTGCTCAAGTAATGTTTAAAAAAACTCTTGTTATTGGTGCAGCAATTCATGCAAATGCTTGGGTTTTTATCCACAAATTCAGATCAGATGAAACATCCATTTATATAAGAAGAAGTTTAAGGACACAGAGGCGTTAGCCTTGATTGATTTGTCTTATGTGTGTGCTTACAATCGTGATTGAATCATTTTGAATTATTTGCTCTCACAAACTGTTTTTTAAGGCAGCACAAAGTGTTTCAGAAAAGCCTACAGATCGACTTGATGATTGATGTTTGCCTTCACTGGCACATCTTTGAGTAAATGCTGTAAGATGACTTCACATAAGGGTCTTTCTGGGCAGGTCTCAATGCAGCTGTCCAGAAAATTCTGTTAGCCTTAGTCAGCATGTAGCATAAGAATGAAGAAGGTCATATTTCAGCTATATGAGAAGGTACTGTATATACTGTAAACTGTGTCTGTATGTGTTGGTAAGTAATGTGTTCTTTGCTCCCTCCAGGTCCCAGTGATCTCTGTGGCTCCATTTTCCTTTATAAAGAATGAGCCTGTCATTTTCTGTCCACTTTGACTAAAAATATAATCTGCTTTCTAAATCAAAGTAAATGTTGTAACTCAACTATGTGTGAGTGACACTAAAACATCTTCCTTTAATTGTAGACACACTCTGGTATCAAGGATTTTGTCTTCCATAGTATTCAGACCATCTATATTATACATATCCAAAGCGGTAGGGAACGTATGTAAATACTTTGTCTTAAGATTATAGACCCATCTCATTCACAGCTTGTCAAGTTTTGGTGTTTTTTCAGGCCACTCAGTCTTTAATGCATATGTACAAGATGCCCTTAAATGTCTGTGGATAACACACCAGGCTTTTTAAACAAACTCTAATGTAAACCTGTCCAGGTCAGTATTACACACCATGGTCACTGCTCCACTTGTAGTAGAAAGGGCGACAAAGCCGTCTAAGTAGCCTGACCTTATAAATTTGGTGCCCAAACCTGATCAAAATGCTACTGCTTTGATCTTTCCCTCAACCTAACCATATAGTTATGGCGCTTAAACCTAACTAAACTGCAACAGTCTCACAAAATCGATCACATTTTAGAAAGGCTGTCTGGCAGGAAGTGTTTGAGCCTCTCACACAGACACTTAAGGGTACCTTGTTGGTGTGTATGAGACTGACAAGCTCAAATGAGAATTTATTTTTCATCATATAGCTCTGCTTTGGTGTCAAAGTGCAGAATTACAATCTTTTATAGATGACATATGATGACACCAAAATTCATATGATGGCTGTATAGGAGAGTGCCTTCAAAACAGATCTGCATTTATTATCACCAGTGTTGTACTGTGCAGTTGTTGTTAATAGCGTGTCAATAGCGTGTGATTAATCCATTTCCAGTGTGTAAGATTCTGCTCAAGTTTTAAATCATTAATGAGTCTAACATTATTACCCAACCCCTTTCTCACAGTCAAGGTCATTGCTTTACTTTAATTCTGACCCAGACTTCATGCCTGTTGCTAATCCCTCAAGTCCACTCAGCTCTGTGCGCGTGTGTTTGTGTTTATGTTTATGTGCATGCAAGGATTTACATGCATGTGTCATGTGGAGCTTTGCTCCCTCCTTCCTTTTTCTTTCTCTTCACTTCCTCTCTCTTGCTGTCCTCGTTTCGTCACGTCTCGTCCCTCTGTTTCCCCCATGCTGAAATGGGTCATCTGTCCCTGACAGGAACGAAAACGAGAACAGGTACTTTGGATTTGGCTCCACATCTCACTTGGCCTGTGCATGTTTGGGGGTAGCAGATGTTTCCCTTGAGCCGGGGAGAACGGGGATAGATATGATACAGTTTATCAAACAGGACAATCAATCTGATCAACGAATTCCTGGCTCTTTGGTCGGTTTGTAAAGAGTGTGCCATTTTTTATTTATGATGTCACCAGTATCAGTCAAATTAACCTGAACTACTTTTTAAAGCCCCATTTGAACAATGTGATGGACTGTGGAGTTATCATATCCACCATAGCAATATACATTTAATTAGCAGAGAGATGGACAGGATCTAGCTGATTGCCTGTCTTTTGTTCCTTTATCGGTGTCCAATTGTCGGTCTAAAAATCAACCAAAAGTGTCCTCTGCTCAAAAATAAAAAATGTCTTTTGATCCATTCCTTGTATCCATAGCTGCTTTTTGTTGGGTTCAGCATTGGACATAACACGACGAAGACTTTACTGATCTTAATATAATGAGATCCAGTGTAGCCTTGTCAATACCCACAGACTTTGTCTCAACATATATCGTGTAAATAAAAAAGCAAAGAAGTATTTGTCCTCATAACTACATCAAACTGCTTCTAATTCAGCTGTTAATAACATTATGAGGACGTGATCCCAGAGAGCAGCCTGAATGAGTAGCATTGCAGGTCTTGCTCCTTTATTGTTCCAGCTGATTCCCTAGCATATGTTTCATCCTTCATGCTCTGTTTTTTTCCACGAGGAAACGCATCATCCACACACACACATTGACATTTAAAAAGCATCTGCCACTAGGTGAATGGGGCAGGAGATGGCAAGGGAAATCAGTTTGGCTTGTAGTTAAGGCAAGAGGCACAGGACGGTCTTTGTTTGGCACAATTTGACACCATTTAGGAACTGATATTGGCAACAAAAACTAGAGAAGATCTGGAAGACAAAAACAAATTTTACAAAAGAGTCATGATCTTTGATTTATAAATATTAAAGTAGAAAACACTCCAAAGTAAATTTGTACATTATATATTTCCTCTGTGTATACCCCTGCCTGATTTCTCCACCTTGTTGTGCATTGTCTTCTTTGAGATGATCTTCAGTAGTTTTAGTCTGCATGACAAGAATGAAACATCAAATTCTCTAAATCAAAACATTTTGACTTGCCATCCCGCATAAAAAACAAATGGGATTTTATATTTTAGTTGCTAACAGATAAACCTCACTTATTACAACCTGTATTTTTGAAGAATTACTTACACAACCCTTAAATTTGTCACAGTGACAAAAGTACAAGAAACAATGGTAAAAAGTAAACTATTACCCCAACTGTCCACTGTAAACATCCAACACAGTCTAGCAAGCCACTCCCTGCCCAAATTAACGTTTCAGATAAGCAAATTTTTACATTGACCGATTCATTTTGATAGTCTTACTACTTGAGTTTCTTGCCCTGTCAAACTTTGTCCCTGTATTCCTTTATAGCACGATTGGTGATGTAAATGTCAATGTAACTAAAAAGTGATGGTCAGAACTATTTAAATAGGACCCAAGTTGTAACAAGTTCGAATTAGGACTTTGACATGTGATATGTTGCTTACAATGGACAACACAAAAACTGAACTATTTTTTACTTGCTTAAACTACTTTTTTAGGCTTATGATGTCTGAAATGTATTTACTTAAACTCTAAGCTCAGAGCTTAAAATGTAAGTGTTGTTTCCTATGTCCCTCACAATGTGGTCAGTCTCCTGCAGTATCCATTTATCTAACATGTCTGGTTATCCATTTGTCTCATGATTGTATTGCAACCAACCCCCTCTTTTATGTCTGTGTTCTTTGTCTCTTTTGGGATTTATTTTCTTCATTTGCCCAAAGGTCTCTTCAAAGGTATGAAGGAAAAGAGTCTCTGGTATCACCACCTGAGTCCTCTTACTCTGCTCTAACAAAAAAAAAACCTTTATCTCTGCAAATAAGCAATCTTCTTTTGCTCATTTGCAATGAGCTTTCAACAATTTTCTGTTAGAGACATTTTTTTACTTCCAGATACATTTTATTGGTCAAATTGAGGTGTTTCAAAGCATAGCTGATCCATTTTGCATATAAACTTGTACAAAGTTCCCGATACCAGACTGTCAAATTAAGCTGAAATAGAGAATCACCAAAACTAGAAAGCTGACTTGTGGACTCTTTGGTCATATTTGTCTGTGACATGTCTCATAGACGCTGCAGATGAGTGAGTTTGTGTTGTGTAATGCAAGGAAGTTTATTCTAAAATCACTCCCATTTTCTACTCACTTTACCCACATTTCTCTTCCCAACACATTCCCTTAATCAGATGATAGAATCATTCTTGACTCTGCCCTCTGTCATTCTAAAGAAATTGTTAAGTCACTGAAATAAAAGGCTCTCTCTTAGAACCTTAAAAAACTGAATTCAGGTAGCTGGTGCAGTACAGTCAACAAATGAAAGGGAGCTTGACAGATGTGACAGCCAGTTTGAAAAAGGCTCTGCTGCCTGGTCAAATTTTTTGAATTAGCTGCACAAACCACAGTTTCTACCTGCCAGTTGCAGTACTGCTTACTTCACTTCACATCACTTCTAATACACTGACTTTGAGCATTTTTAGATGGCATTTAATTTTAAACAAAGTTGAATACTAAACTTAATTTAAAAATATCAGTGGAACAAGATTGTTTGTCAGAGTTACAAAGAAGAGTGATATGGTCACCTCTATGGTAAACTTTTGGTAAGATTTACACAACAATGTCAGGGGCAGACTATAGCAATGGTTAAAAGACAGTGATGCTTAAGGTGTCAGTTCATTTAGCCTTTTTACAAAAAAACAAACAACAACAATAAAAAAGATATTTTAAGCACCAAGAAAGATTTTCTTGATATCTACTAAAATAAACTCCATTCACATCCATTGTTTCAGAGTTAAGGCAATTATGTTAGAGCTGAATACTAAAGATCATTCTGCTTAAGACCAGACAGTAGATAAAAGGTTGCTAAAAACAAAAAGCTCACAGAGCTCCTGCAGGTATCCTTTAATGTCTGTGGATCAGAGACTTTAAATAGTCATAAGCGACATAGAATGTTAAATTAAATATAAATTATGATTACTTGTCTAATAAAAACTTTCTGTCCACTAAAAGTCAATTGTGAATAATAGCTATATGACAACTAACTCAGTTCCTAAACCTCATAGTCATAGTTTGGAGTGTTGGAGCCACAACAGGAGGTGTGACACTGTTTTAACACTTGCAGACTGTCCTGTGTGGTCTGAGACATTTTGCCTAATGATCGGCATTGTAATTGATCATTGATGGAAGATTACTGGTATTCATGCACCACCTCACCCACAAATGCTCAACTTCCATTGTCTTCATAGGAGTAGCATATTTTCATCTCTTTATCTGCCCTGCATCTGCCATGGACTATTTGTACTTTTAACTCTTTAGTTTCTAAAATGTAACAAGTGATTTGTGTGGATTCCAAGGTCTTTCAGCATGGAGCATGATGTGAAGCAACTGCATAAATTTTGCCCCTCTCAAGACAATCTCAATAGACAGCGGTGATAACCTTAAGTGCATTACACAGACATGAGCAGAAAATAAAATTCCAAGGAAAACTATAACACTTTTGCATCCTTCCAATGCATTTCTTGCTTTTATGCTACTGGCTTGTTCTGAGACATGAAAGCTAATGCTAGACTGTAGCTCTTTATCCCTGTGCATGAAATTTTCTTATCTGTAAAATCTGAGTTAGTAGATATGCAGTCATGCTCTGATCTGAGATTAAGCACAGCTCCACCACTGTAGTTTGGAGTTTTCATACCCTGATCTCATGTCAGATTTTGACAAACAATTAGCATGTGTATGCAAATGGATTTTTTGAACATTTTAGGAGAACAATTATCTTTTCTATTATCCCTGTCTCCCACAAAATACTGTACATGCATTTATTTGCTTTGTAAATTGCATTTTGGAGGAAATGAAAATGCTGCCTGGCATATTTTCACAGGCACCAGACTATGACTTTGGAGCCTGAAGTTAATGTTCTGCATCCTACATGTCCTGTGTGTCAGGTTGAGGGTTTGTTAAAAGCTGAGGAAAGACTCAAACAAATATGTTGACAGTAATCATTTTGCAGATTCTTTAGATATGAACAGCTTTTAAGGACATTCATTGTTATGCTGGTTAAGAACTTATCTCCTATAAAACATATCCATGCAAATCAGTAAAACATATCCATGCAAATCAGTTTATATGAACATATTTTAGGAGACAGGATGACTTATAAAGATGGACATGAATACTATACAGTGTTCAAAAAAATTGACTTTTGACTGTAGATCAGCAAGCATCTTGTACAAAATGCATTCTAAAATGCTAATGCATCTACGTTTAAAGGAATATTTTTGTATCTTGTCAAGTCTATATTGACGCATACCCATGTGCCAAATATATGTTGAGAAGGTTGTAGTCGCATCTTCAGTCCACACTGGTCATGATTCAGTTTCATCAAAGCAAAGCCGAAGCAAAGCAATAACGAACTAAGGAGCATTCCGTTGGTATCAGTCATCAGCCATTGTATGTCAGCGCCCTTTCAACCTTGATCATACTCTGATTTGCCTTTTACCTTTTCACTGCCCAAATGTACAAAAAAAAATAGCTCCAATTATTTCGACCAGCTCCAGTTTTACCTTGTCCAATCAAACATTTGTGATATTAACAAGTGATTATATTCATGTGTCATATAGCTTGCAACTATATGGACACGGAGACTACTATTTCAGCCTTAGCCAAACAATGAGGATACCTTCCAAAGTAACATTTGTTATCTCTCTGTCTTTTCATGGACTGTATGAGGTAGGGATTCATTCCTAATTTTTGTTGCTTGGAAAAAAATTGCTATTAAATTTATAAACAAAAGGATGGTCACCTACAGTATAGTTGTCTTATGAAGGAATTGCTTCATCGTCAGTGTGGTCAGACGGTTGAATATAGAGATCTATAACTCTTCTGAATGACATATAGCATGGGAGTACCAAAATTACATTAAATTGAAAATATTAAGTCCATTCTTTGAAGCAAAATTGGGCAATAAATAAATGAATAAATAAAAAGTAAATACTACTCTGACAAAGGCCTGAATGCTGTAAACATTGAGTCATTTCATGAAGAGTTATCAATACCTGAAATCCTCATAATCTTTCACTTTCCCCTTTTAACCTGTGCCAATGTGGAAAACAGGGTCCTTAACTCCTGCTGACACTATGTAATAACATCCTGCATCCATTTAATTGTTGTTTCTCCTCCTCATTTACCTTTGCAGCAGTGATGAAGACAACAAGCCTTTGCAAGGCAGCCAGACTTCACTAGATGGCAACGTGAAGGAAAGTGATGACAGTCTAGTGGACTATGGAGAAGGCGGTGATGGCCAATTTAATGAGGATGGGTCTTTCATTGGCCAGTACACGGTGAAGAAGGACAAAGACGAGACGGAGGGTAACGAGAGCTCCGAGGCTACCTCGCCTGTCAATGCCATCTACTCGCTGGCGTAGCCCTGTAGCAGTACACGGGGGACTCAGTGGCACCCTCTATAAGTTGAGGGCTTTGCAACAAATTAGAACACTATACACCAGACACAAACACACACACATAAAAATATAAAAATATATGAAACACGTTAAACACACAGCAAACACGGAAGGGCCTGCCTGGAGACTGTAGGCTTTCCTCTACAGATAAAGTAACAGGGGAACATGGGAGTGGATTTAGACCACAAGCCTTCATTTTATGTTCCAGCTCTGAGACACTGGCCCCTTGGAGGTGACGCTTGAACAAAGTGGACAGTGCTCGTTTTCCTCTGCGCTCTTCCTGCCCTTTACCCACACAGACTTGAAGTGTGCCTTCAGGGCAACTTTCAGCACTTGGAGGCTTCAACAAGTTTCCTTTAGAGATTTTTTTGTTTTGTTTCTGCTCCGTACATTTTCAGTGTCCTTGCTCTTCTTCCTGATTTATTCCTCATACCTCTGTGTAGCATCCCAGAAAAGTACACACAAGAGGTCCCTTACACACACACTGGCCAATCCTATAACATATCAGCTTCTGATTATCAAATTCAACAGGATGCTGGCAGATATGTTTATCATATTGATATTTACGCAATGAAAGATTTTAGTTTTCCTCAGCTGGTAGACGAGTCATTGAATCTTAATGAGTGCTGTACACAGTCACGGCACACATTTTAGTGCCCTGCAAACTATGCACTATCACCTCATCCATACCATTTTGGGTTGAGTTTGATTAGTACAAGTACACACTTTGGGTTTCTTTTATACCACTTGTAGGCTAAATCACGTGCATTATTCACTTTGCCTTGTACAATGTGGTAGACATCTTTGTCTTACCTCGAATCCAATGTTGTAGTGCAGGTGTTCAAAATGGCCGCCACAAGAGAAGATATTTCAGCCACAAGTAGTAAGCTCTGCTACAGTATGTTATTGATTAATTCCATTGATTACATGATGATTCATATTATGTACCATAGCATGTTAGTCACTTAGTCCAAGAGAAATGGGAAGGCAACAGAGAAGAAATTCAGTTTTACTTGAGAAACAACGGTTGCTCACAACCCACTGACTTCCCTGGTCAGATTGCAGGCTAATGCTGCATTCATATCAAATTAGAAAAACTGCTTGTTGACAGTTGTACTTCTTTGGAGCCATTAAGCTTTCATTATCCTGGCTTCCTATTGACATTGGTTTCTTATTTGTTGACACATGAGTAAGTGAGCGGGACTATTGAAACTATGTTTTATACTAAACCATTGCAATGTCAATCCAACATGAGGATCAATTAATCATCATAGACATTTTTGATAAGGGAAGGGTTAAAAACTAAAATATGAAAATTTTACAACTTAGTTCATGCATATTCTATGTGTCCCCAGACATTTTATCCCAAACATGTTGAGGTTTGGGACAAAATCCCGAGGTTCCTTGTTTATTTTCAGCTCTTGTTAGCTGAGATGTATAATGTTCTCAAGTTGGTAGCTAGTACTTATGCTCTCTCCTACAGGACATAAATGCAGCATGTTAGGCTAGAATACTGAAGGTGTGTTCAGACTAAATTCTGTTTTTTTTCCACAAATTTAATCACTGCATTGTTTTATGCAGTCTGTGTTTGTTTACCTTTGAAAGTTAACATACAGACTGAAAGCTGTCAGCTAGCTATTAACATCCACATTATTCATTTTTTATTCAACATCATTTTTTTTTCTTCACCAAACTTATTTCCTTTCTTCCTTGTATCTGTGTATTCATCAGTCATAACGCAGGCAAAAAATGTTTTGAATTTCAAGGTAAATTTGAAACATTTTGGACTCATCGACCCTCTTCTGCTAAATTATTTTTTTTTCTTTCCATGTCTTTCCATAACTTTATATGCAGCTGCACTGCCTGTAAAACTGTAAAACTTAAGAACTTCATATTTAGTCTGAACCCACTTTCAGAAAGGCCTCCCCTCAACTTTTTATACGCTCTTTAATTTGTTTATCATTACTGGTTAAAAAAAGGAGCCTGTTGGATCAACATAGAATACTTACACTTAAATTGAAAGATTCACAGCATGTAAAAATATACATGGAATAACAGTCACCTGTGAAATAAAACATCTACTTTTAGTTTTTGTAGAGGATAACAGAAAGAAGAAAACTGAGTAATGGTACTAGTTCTTAGAAATATGTACGCTCAGTATTTCACTTGTCTTGCAACCATATCCGTCCTGCAGTCATTCTGTTTGCAGACTGAGTCAATGATTTAATGGGTTTCTTGGATTTATAATAATTGTTCACTGAGTGCTGAATGATTTCACTGCATAATTTTGCCACTCATGCTGTAGTTACTTACTACTTAACAACAGGCACTATTAAACCCAAAATCAAATAGATCTTCACTGCAGTTAGCAACTGGAGTTAACATTGTATTTTAAATATTTATTTTATACGTCTATTTATTACATTATGTGGATAGTATTAATATATCAGTCCTACAATAATAATTGTTATATAGACATTTTTGACAAACTTATTTTGATGTTTCACACCAGAAAAAGCCAAATTATAGATGTCTTCAGAGGCTCCTTATTGTTTAACATGAGAGGCATTAAACACAGTATGTTCAACATATTTTTGTAGCAGCTGGCTTGTAAACAGAAGAACAAAAAAAAAATCCTGTCATTTTACATGAAAAGGTCATGTTAATCCGTCCAATGTGCTGCTGTTTTCATACTCATGTTGTATTACCGTAACTGTGTTGTTTTTAGATTTATGTAACATTACCACTGCACAAATAATTATTAGTGTAGCTTATTATTTATTTGACATTTATTATGTGTAGGTCCTGAAAAAAATCTTTGATCTCTGTAAATATTTAAATGTCAATTTCCCCAGAAAAATGCGTTATCTGAAAAAGAAACAAAAAGTCACAAATATTTATCCACCAAGCAAATGTGATAGATGCATCTTAAGTCTGTCATGCATCTTTGTATCGTAGCTTTGACTACCATTTGCACTCTGAAAAAAGAAACAAAAAACATCACTCACTCTATGTTGCCCTTCGCTTTGACATTATGAAATTTGGTACTGACTGTGGCAAGTCTATGAGTCACTTGTTTGATGATGCTTTGGATTCTATATTGGGAAAGTGAGATACATAAAATTCTTTATGATGTAAATAAGATGTAAGTGCTCCTGCAATATACTGTTTGTAGCATTGTCGCACACAAGCTGCTAGCAGGCCATAAAAAGATGCATTTTCTAGGTTTTTGGAACACCCCGCCCTTAAATTGTCATGCATATTTTTTGTCTTTCTGAGACTGCTTTGACTCTTTCTTTGCAAAATGCAGTATACCTAAACATGCCTACTGTGGCACAGCTAGCCCTAATTTTGGAGTAACCTTCAAGGACTGAAGGCTGAATCTGCTGCTCCCGGCCAGCCTTACATAGAACGAAACAAAAGTTCTAATGATATTTTCTGTGTCTTTGGGGTAAGGTGAAAGTCCGCATGTGTAAATTTAGCCTTCAGCACATGGCCACAAAAGTCTGCATGCAGCCCAAATTTTATTTGAATCAAACACAAAGTCTTTGAAAGAGTGATTATGTGCACCTGTACAGATGCCTGATGTCATGTCTTCACAAGAGTGCATGTTCACTGTCTACATCTGACCCATACTTTTGAATTAAATGCTCTTTTTTACAGGAGGACTTTAACAAATCTTGAACTTTGAATCTCCTGAACTTTAAAAACATGGTTGACAACTGATGAACAGTCTAGCAGTTAAAAAGGCAAATCTTTCACCATTTAACTATTATTTGTCCCTAATGTCCATTAATCTGTTACATTTTTCAGTTTGCAAAGAAATATCGTAAGGTTTATTTACTGCATACAGTACTTGCTCCCAGTTTTGACTTTAAATTGTGTCAGCTTACTCTGATATAATACCAAGATGGCAAGAATCTCCTCAATACACCATTAAACATATGATTGGCTTTCAATCCATTAAAATAATTTGGGAGAAGCCTTTGAATAGGGCTGACCTTATGGATCCATTGTGACATTTTCAATCTGCAGACTTTGAAACAGTAGGGCCCCTAAAATGGAACAGAGCGTATGTCCTGGTGACAGGCGGCCATTTTGAAAAAAAGTTCTGGCCTGGTATTTCTTTCCCCTTTCGAAACAAAGAGTGTCTGGTTCTCCTTAAACAGCCTTTCTGCCACAAATTCCTTCCTAAAAAACTCATTTTACCTTATGTCTTTCTGCAGAAACTCAAAGCAAGTCTATGAGTTTTAAACAGTTATCCGTGTTATTTCTGAGGCCATTGTCTTACAGTGTTGTTCTCTCTAACTTTGTTGTAACCACAGGGGGCCGTAGTTCAAGCACCTTGCACAGATATCTTGACAAAACAGGAGCCCAGTGTTGAAATAGATAAAAAAAAAAAATCAAAAAAGCATGGAGATATATACATATTTGTTCAGAGAGTAGGTCTGAACTTTCTCACTGGACTCATTTGTAATGTTTTATCAAGACTTGGCCTGGAGACATGCACCCCCTCTTCCCATATGGCCTTTCTCTTTCCTGAGTGTAGTTGAGAAACATTGTAAGATGGCTATATAACAAAGAAAATTATGCATATTTGCTGATACATATTGCTTTTTTTCCTGTCTTTTTGTTTGTGCACGTTGATTTTAGGTACGCACAGAGCTGAGCATCTTTTTTTACTGTCCACCTCAGCTCACCTTTCATGGTAAAAAACAAAATGTCAAGTGCAGTTTGACAGATTTGTGTTTGTCTTCATCTTTAAAATGCTGCAAGTCTAGAATTTTACTTGAGTACATGACAGATTTGCAACTGGGTTTTTTAAATGATTGATCACATGCTGTTTGGCTTTTTTATGAATTCTCACATGAGCATCTTCTTGTTTTAACCATGTGTAACAGAGCAGCTCATCAAAGTCTTGCTTCAACACGCAAAATAACAGCTTTTGTAAGGTACATACTCAACAGAAAATGGCAAAAATATATTCACCATGTATGCGTGTATACTGAGATGTTGCAACTTCTGCTAGCGACGCCTTCTTTATAGTAAAGCTATCTCCTTTTCTCTACCTCCTGTCTCTGTCTCTGGGATTTTTTAAATGTTTTCAAAGCTTATACAACATTTTGCTGTCGTTCCAAAGGCTTAAACAGAACTTAAGTAGTAAAGTTCATCACTGTTGATCAGTCCTGTTTTTTGCTTAGAATGATCATCACAGATACACCTCACTGATGGGAATTTTTTTCAGAGTTCAGCTTCACCTAATTACACAGTAAGGCAACTGTTACTGTCTTGATATTAACATCTGCTTGAACAAAGCAAGTGCTGCCATAAATAAATTGTGCTTAGTAATATCATTCATCCACTATCTTTAGTTGCTTATTCTATACAGAGAGGCAGGGGCACGGATCCTAGTTGGTGATGTACACCGTGAAAAGATCTATCACAGGGACAACACAGACATCGTAGACAACAATGCCTGACCTATGGGCTGTTCCCAGTGTTTGTCAGAGGAACTGGAGAGGATGAAAGGAACCCACACAGATATCATGGACAGTGAGCACTGGTGAAGCAATGAACAAAACTGTGTCATAAACCTCCTCACTGGGAGGCTTCGGTACTTTCTACTGCACCACTGCTGCACCACAGCAACATTCCACAGAAAATGTATTTTTAGTGTTGTCTATCTATCTCCATAGGGTTTTGGCAGGTGACTGCAAATAAGCTGTTAGTTTTATAGAGAACAGCAGCTCAAGAGATATGAAGGATTTTGTTTTCTTAGGTGTACTAGTTTACTATCCCCCATCTGGAATAAACTGTCAGTGTCCCATCCAGGTGCTGGAGCACACTAAATGTTTAGCCTTGCCTTTAGCTTTGTGCTTTGCTTGGTGTTCCTATAACATTGTTATCTTGACCCAAGATGGAGAACTGAGTATTATTTTTTTTTTTTAACATTAAAATGGATTCAGCATAATTAGAGATTATCTTTTTCTATTCACCCCTTTTTTCTTGTCAAAACCTGGTGCCCATAGCTGCATTACCTACAATGCATCTAAAGATTTAGGTGTATAATAGACACACACACACACACACACACACACACACACACACACACACACACAGACAAACAAAATCTGTTATATTTGGACTCGGAGCTGAGCTGTAAAAGGTGGATATAGCTACAAATGTATCCAATCCCCTCTAGCCTTAACATTATACTACTACATTATATGTAACAGACCTTTCCACCTCCTGTGTAAATCAGTCATAATACCTCCATGACCAGGTTTACCTCCTGATACACATTACTTTGGAAATGATAATGGCAAGCTCCTGGATTTGTACCATGCAAAGTGCATCTACAAATCCAGGAGCTTACCGGTTTTTAACCCTTCCATGTAAAGTGATAAAGCTGGCATAATAAAATTTTGATATCTTGCACAGGTTACCTGTCTAAAAGCTTTTATACCCCCAGTCACTGCACTCATTTTTTACAGTCTTGTCTTAGCCCACAAAGTAACCACACCAGAACTTTATAGTCTATTGATTTATCCACTGTACCCTGGGACAAAGTAGATTACACCATTCCCATTAAACTGTCATGACCACTGAGCTCGTTTTGCACAAAAGACATACACAAACCAGCACAGAGATTAATAAAAGGCACTTGGACAGTAAATCTAGTTGTGGGTATGATGAAGCATATGAAAGAGCACATGGGAGTGGTCACTTTGGTGATGACATATTTTATTTAAAATGGCTTGATCCATTCTGTCTTGACCCCCTCAAGACTAGTAAATATTAATGTCCTATAGATGACAGCTTGCACCATCTTGCACATCCTTAGGTAAAAGCCATTAGCAACCCAATACCTGTATCGGCAGAGGAAAAGGACCAGAGCAGAGGAAGTGTAGGTAATAATTACATCCTCCTCCAAAAAGAAGACTCAGGTCCCCAGCAACTAAGACAAAGGTTCAGAAAATAAAGGCTGTTCTGTGATCTGAGTTGACAGTAGTGATCCTGAGTGTTTGTGTTGCTAGAAATCATGTACATGTGCCTCTGGTTTCTGGTTTTTGCAATCAAATGGCATATATTTATTCCCTTAATAAAAATCAAGGAAATGTCAAAGTTAAATGTGAATTTTGTTTTCATCTCCTCAGTGAAAGGGAAAACATCTTGTGTTTCCCTTTTCACTGCTAGGTGAGGACATGATAAAGATACCCATTTAAAGCTGTTATTTTCATAAGGTGCTCAGCTATGGTTGTAGAGACTAACATAACATTACAAATTTGTCCTATTACAATGAAACTTCTCATAGCTTAATATGTTTAGGCAATGGAACAAGGTGCTCCCCAAACACCCTTTTCACCTAATTGTGGAGGCTGATTCTAACAAACAATTTCTGTGACTAGCCAGCTATATAAAGGTGAGAAATGACCCAGGGTTTAAACTTAAAAAAAACAATAAAAAGTAAAAAACATTACTTTTCATGCAAACAACTAAATAAAAATGTTTTCCAGAAGATGCTCTGTGCTGTTTTCCCCACATTTAAATATCTTTTTGTAATCATCAGTATAATGCTGCATGTAACAGGTTCTTACATCAAGACTCAATCATACCTGCCAGTCTCTATGAAGAACAGCTTAATACCATTGCCATGTGGCCTTCTAGAACAACTACAAATACAATTTTAAAATGTTACTAGATGCAAAGTCAGAATGTCACAATGTTTTCAATGTGTCAAATGTGTCAAAAATCTGCATCAAATTTTATGGCACTGATTCAATACAGAATGGAAAAAAGTCAACATCACTGCAGTGCATTGAAATACATTGATGAGAATCATAAGCGTTAAAGTGTTACATTTTTGTGCCTTTTTTTTTGCCATACTAGGTTGAGGTAAGCAGAGTGTCCACTGCCTCCACCACATCTACCTCAGCCATTACTCCATCAGGGCCTCTATGGGCCTGCTCAAGTAGAGCCAGTTGAAACACAAATTCCTGGAATTATAAATCTCTGTAGGTGCAGTGCCACATACAAGAAAATTCCCCACATGTGCTCTCTTTGCATGAGGTCCATGCCTCTTACATGATGCCATAGCCTGCTGTCTGGTTAGCAAGCAGAAACCCTCTATCACAGCAGCTACAGGACAGGGAAACGCTTCAGTATTTGGACAAAATATTCAAGTTGGACTTGCAGGGGTTTTTTTTAAGCTTGAGAAGGGAAAATCATTCAACAATCTTCTGCGCTCATCAGGGTTTTTTTTCCCCTCAGACCTACCTTTGGAGTATATAAAAAAATGTTCCAGTAAAATCTGTAACAGCTCAAGTTAGAGACAAATATTTTAAAACCTGGTCTAAGAAGTAAATCTTTCTGTCTAGAGAAATAAAGTGTTTTAAACTGTTTTGTCTTATTTTATAAAACACTGTGATTCTGAAAGTCTTGAAGTGCAGTAAACATATTCCACCACACAGAAGCCAGTGTGTTCTTACTTTGTAGTTAGTTTTATCTTACCATTACAGTTCAGATTGTGCAGCCTATTAAAGTTATACTACAACCTAATTATCTCAAGTGATAGTTTGCCCATGTGAGGTTATTAGCCTACACTGCCTTGGAATAGTTCAGGCATGGACCTGTGCATTCATGGCCTCAGTAACCTGATCAATGCTTGAAATCAAGTTCATTGACAAGAACAATGACAAAAGCATCTAATTTGCTATGGTCCTCACACATTCTGCTGCTTAAAAAGAGTAAGCACGATTAGGACATCACAGATCCAAATTTGACTACAGAAAGATTATTCCAATTTGTTGTAGATGAAATGTCTGCATGGAAATGTAGACATCATTTCTACTTATACTGTACATGTTTTATGATGTTTCTCCATATTAAAAAAACAAAAAAAGTTTAAAATTTGGGAATGAATAGTGAAGAACATCTCCTGTCTTCATGGAGATCCTACTAAATAAAATTTAACAAAATAAATATAGTTTGGGGTCCATAGGAACCAGAAAGGACAGGGGTGGTTATACCTGTATACACTTGGCTTGGCCACAACCAAAGATAATATATAGTATTTTTTGGCTTTCGTATCCTGTCCATAGTGCTAAACTCCAAGCTTATTCAATCTTTAAAAAGAGCTCACAAATAAACAATTTTATTATTTTAAAAGGCTACCAACAAGGGCTGGTTACTTTAGTTTTAAGCAAAAAATTTTAAAGCAGGAGAAAATATATGTTGGGGTTTACCTTCAGCTCAGTTGATGCTCTAGTGCAGGATGGAATACATAGGATTTGGTTACAAAAAAAACCAAACAAAAAAGAAAAACAAAACTGTCCAGTGTATTGACAGTTATGAAAAAACATTACACTACTTCCAGTGTTCTGCAATGCACCACAGAGTCTGATATAAAACAAGTGTTGGACAAACAATTTGTCCTTTCTCCTTATTGTCACAGATGCTTTGGCGTCTCCAACGGGAAATGTTCATATAAACATTGACAGATGAGTTGCAGTTGGTGCAGGCCCCATGCCAGTTACCCAATCAAGTCAGCAGCCTGTCCTGGGACAGATACATACTCACACATATACACATCTTCTCACACACACAAGCGTTGGGACCTCTAAATTTAATCTGGTAAAGTGCTATGGCCCACTCCCCATTTTTCTTCCAGATATGAATCTTTTTAAGACAGAATCTTGTTTGAGTCATTGGGTTAAAAGATGAGGTCATTGCCAAAAATCTTTTCATCTCCCTCCACTGAAGATATTATTAAAGCCCTGACCTGCTAATTTTGTAATGCATCCTTCTTCAAACATTTGCATCCAACACTTAGACCATTTTGAGAATGAATGAGTTTTCACCCTCCATTGTCACTGAATTGAATGCATTTTCCATGGGGAGAAGAAAATCATGTTTGGGCTTTTTCTCCACAGTCTATTGCCTGGAAGCCAAACAACTTATCTCAGCCAGACAGTCCATAGAATGACAAATAACATGTAGCAAACCTGTAGAGATTCAGGAAATATTACAAGGGCTGAGGTTACCTGTATATTTATAAAATACAGGATTAAGCTATATACATTCTGTGGTTTGTTAAGTTATTACACAAAATTTCACCTTACCTTACCATGGATTTTTACTTTTACTTTTAATTAAAACAACAACAACAACAACAAAATTTACTATACTTGCAACCATGACTCAAACGGTATGAAAATCTCAAATAGAAAAAGGATCATACTATGAAAGCAATAAATGTCTGTGCAGATGCCAGTTTCAACATAAAACACCCGAGTTCAAATGCATCACATATCCGAGGTCCTGAGTGAGCCATGTCAAGACAGGAACGTGTATTATGCAAGGTCAAAAAAGAGATAATTTTGAAGCATGTTTCAGTTTGGACAGAAAAAGATAAGCTTTTAAAATGTTGGACACAGACTTTCCGACACAATTAGGGGCTGAGTGTCAATAATGTTAGAGGTAGAGTGGGGGCGAAGGGATAAGTTCAAATTCTTAAGTGGAAGGTGGTAATTTTAAAAAATTTATCACATTTATATGATCATCATTACTGTCAAAAAGGTGACCACCGAGCTCCTCCTGTGTTTTGGGGAAGAAGTCTGACTCTGTGGATGTTAAATCAAGTAAATTAGGCGATAAATACTGACTGATAAAATTGAAATTCAGACTGATAGAAAGATAGATTACCTTTGTTTTTTGCTAATGAGGGAAGCAGTCTCATATTTTACCGTCACTTGGCCTGTGCTAATTTGGTGATTTGATTGTTTATATCATGCAGTTTCTTCCATATGAACAGAGCTAGGAGAATTAATTTGAAAAGTAGACACTCACTGCTTATTGAAAAGAAAATTCTAGTACTATCCTTTGATAAACAGCAATCAGCAGCAGACCAGCCAAGAGAATGCAACATAAAGAAATGAGCTTCCTCTTTCTGCAGAGGCTAGCTGTCAACTTTAAATCAATAACAGACATAAGGATGGGTGTTGTAATGATGCTAATGTTGATCCTCTTGGTCCGTTAAAAGCTGAGGATCTAGTTTTAAATGTTTCCTATGTCCAACATCGAACATAAGTGCCTCTTTGGTAAAAAGTAGCCTATTTCAGCAGCTCAGCTTTAGCCTGAACACACCCTCCTTTTAAAATCAAATTTAAGAAAAGCACTGATACTCACACTGACTGCGCCAGACTCACACACACATATATAAATATAGATAAATAACCATAATAATATAATACATTTGGTGTCTTTTCTAAAGAGCTGACACTGAAAACAACAACAGTGACCTCAGTTTCCGTAGTCTCCCACATTTACTTTAAGCCAACGGTGGTTCTCAGCTGCTCATTTAGCTAAGCTTAGGCTTTAGCAGATGCAGCAAAGGCAATAGTGAAAAACTACTCACATAGCCAGTTGTAGCACTACAATTTATCATCCATTATCTGACAGAATCACTTAATTTTATCTTGTTAAATTATATGAAACATCTGTTGAAATGAAAAGAATGGAACCAGGATCAATTGCTAGAGTTATAAAGTGACTACACATAATTTACTAACTCAAAAAAAGTAGATTAAGTGTGACATTTGTCTCAAATAAATACCAGGAGCCACCAACACCTTCTGCACTTAGCCACCAGAAGCCAGGTCAGTTGTATTGTCAATCCCATTGCAGTTTACTGCAGCACCCATCATGATTGATAATTCCACTGAAAGTAATACGGACCAGTGCAGGAGTAAAATAAGATGCAAAGACAGCACTTTCATTTTTCATCAACTGACCGACTATCTTTGCTACTTTTAGGATCAACAAGATGATCATTTCTGACAAGGAGTTATTTCTTGGAAATATTCACGGCACAGATGTTGAGTTCTTCAGACAGAAAAATTTTGCATACAGAGTAAACCTACATCAGTGTAGTTTGCTGTCCTGGGAACAGCTTTGTGGCAGCTCACAATGTTGACTGATGAAAAGCTGTAAAAATGGATACACTACTATGCCGCCAATAAAAAAAAGTGCGATGACAACATAAAACATGTTTATGTCTCCAGTCCAAATTTATTTAGCTTCTTGGACAAACCAGAACTGTCCTCATCTCCAAGGTTTGTAAAGGTAGTTATTGGCTTCTAAAAAGGAGCTACCTTCTTCTCTTCCTTCCCTCTTCTTCGACCTCCTCCTCAGGGAGCCCTACAGGCTGGAAGTCTCCAGTTTTCCACGGCCATGGTCTCCTCATTTTTTAATCTATGAAACCTCCCAATCAATCTCAGTCCACACAAGAGATCATCTGTCAGTGTTTCATTTCTGTTGGTCAATTTGCTGTCTTGTGTCATGCATTTGTATTAAGTCCACTTCATCTCTGTCCATCTTGGTCCAATGAGACACCTAATTTCGTGTTAGGAAACTTGATTTGCTACTCAAGCTCCTTCCTGGTTATAAATGCATTTGCCCACCTTTCAGCCATCAATCTGTGTTATTTGTCATATGTTGTTCATTAGTCACGGGGAGAATAATAAAACGCATTGCAGCACAGCATGTAATGCCATTAATGTTCATTTGTCTTTGGAGGGAGCTATTTAAAGGTGGTGCAGTGACAGCCCTAGTAGAGCTTAAAGGCACTAGGCAACCACAGGCTCAATCTGTCAGGACTAAATTATTCATATTGCTTAAGATGTCTGGTAACAGGGTGGAAGGGGTGAGACAGGCCAGGCAGAAAAACTTACTATTGTCTACGTCTGCTTATTCACATTTGGTGTATTGTGGCTTGAGAGTTTAGGCTTTTGGGAAGTCACACAATGACTAAAATATACCTAAAATACCTAAAATACAGATTTTTATTTAAATCTGTAGTGTATAATAATTATTATATGTAAATATAATATATGTCCATCCATCCATCCATTTTCCACCGCTTATCCGGGGTCGGGTCGTGGGGGCAGCAGCCTAAGCAGGGAAGCCCAGACTTCCCTCACCCCAGTTACTTCTTCCAGCTCTTCCCGGGGACCCTGAGACGTTCCCAGACCAACCGAGAGACATAGTCCCTCCAACGTGTCCCTGGTCTGCCCCGGGGTCTCCTACCAGTGGGTCGTGCCCTGAACACCTCACCAGGGAGGCATCCTAATTAGATGCCCAAGCCACCTCATCTAGCTTTCTCAATTCGGAGGTGCAGCGGCTCTACTCTCCTCCTGGATGACCATGCTTCTCTCCCTATCTCGAAGGGAGAGCCCAGCCACCCTATGGAGGAAGCTCATTTCGGCTGCTTGTACCAGAGATCTTGTTCTTTCAGTCACTACCATGACCATAGCTCATGACCATAGGTGAGGGTAGGAACGTAGATTGACCGGTAAACAGAGAGCTTTGCCTTTTGGCTCAGCTCCCTCTTCACCACGATGGATCTGTGCAGAGTCTGCATTACTGCATCTCCCGCTCCATCCTTCCCTCACTCGTGAACAAGACCTCAAGGTACTTGAACTCCTCCATTCGGGGCAGGATCTCATCCCCGACCCGGAGAGGGCACTCCACCCTTTTCCGGCTGAGAACCATGGACTCGGATTTGGAG
>JAPZDZ010000012.1:26947080-26963117 GCA_029783805.1 Acanthurus tennentii | reverse complement strand
GAGTTTGATTTAACGCGTTAGACAGCCCTAATATATATATTTATATATATATATATATATATATATATATATATTGTGTGTGTGTACTAAAAGGCAAAAACAAATAAATAAAGACGCCAGCACACTAAATGTATTCTAAATCCCAATAGCTCCCAAAACAAGATTTTATTGAAAACTGCTACAAGGTTTTGAAAGTGGCTTCATTCAGTTAATTATTATTATATGTACACCAAGCTTTACCATCAAATACATCAATAAGTAAATATCAAAGATTTTGTAGTGTTACAACACTAAACTCAGAAGTATTTGTTACGTACCAATCAACTGGACACATTTAAATACTTTAAGTCCCTAACGTTAAATCATCTCAGTACAGATATTTGATGAACGCAGTGTATAACTATAGTAAGTCTTACTGAGAAGATTTGGACTGCAAAGCTGCATGCGCAATTTCTTTACTGCATTAAGCAATTTGGGAACTGTTGACACAGCATCAGTTTTTGTGATTCTTCTCCCTCCAAGAACATTTTAAATATCTGTTTAGCTTGGTCTTATTGCTCACAGTGTGAACACAGAATGAAAGTCACTCATTAAAGCACTGAAGAATATTTTATCATTGATTTTCAGCTCCTGCTAATGTCTGTTTGTGTTTTTGTCTCTGCTGTAGTTATAGGAATATACTGAAATATGTCACTGGTTCATATGAATGTTTACATTTTCTATTTTATGTCTTATTTTGGGAAAGTAAAATTGGACTACTAGAGTATTGTATTCTTTTTTATATTTGTTGTACCTGCATTTTTGATTGTACCTACATTGTTTGAATAATTCCCATAACAATGTAAAAATGTTTTAGTTCAGTGTTTATTGGCTTTATTGCAGCTGCTTTTATGCTGGTGGGCTGATATGAAATGCCTGGGGCAGCAGGGATGAATCACTGCAGCAGATGAAAGAGCTGGTCTCCACAGTTAAGGTGCTTGCAGTTTACAGTGTTGTATATTGTGCTCATTATGTTCTTGTCAACATCTGTCAGCTTTTATTTATTGTGCCTGGTTACCTACAGTTTAGAGGAGGAATGTGACCTCTCTGCCAGTGTCTTTTCTGTTCACAGCTATCTTGTCCAGCTCAGGTCTAGTCCGCATGTCAAAGATAGACATCAAGTGCTTACAGTGGGTGTCTTCTTGTTGTTGCCTTAAGTTTTTTTTGGTTGATTTGCTTGGAGCTGTCCTTTTGCTGTCCACAGATTAAAACTCAAAAGTTTTAAGGGTAACTACTGCTTTGGGTTGAGGTTGTAGTCCATGAATCAGTAACAAATGGAAAACATGTTTTAGGGTATCTTTCAAAGGCCAACAAAAACTACTCTACTTTACATTCAGTTATCACTCTTGTCTGCTATATAATAGCAATATTTTAGTTCCATTTGCTGTGAATTTGTTTCCAATCTGTCCCAATCAATTCAACTCCAGAGTACACCATCAAATTTCAAATTTCAAATTTCTTCTTGAAACAGTAGTTTTAAAGTTTTACATTTTTGACAGTTTTAACAAGCAATTGCGCTAGCCTCACATTTCACTTGCAAAGAAAAAATTGTTGACCAAAACTGAGGTACATTTCCACCCTTAAGGTTTAATAAATCTAAAAAAGACAAGCAATATTCAGTTGATTATCCGATTATTCTTTGTTAAATCGACAAAGTTCAGCATCTCTTTGGGTAAGAATTTCTATTAGACCTGGACTAATAGGCTGGCCCAGCCAACATACCAGCTGATTCTAGTTTATGCAGATATATCTTCATTTGCATATCTTGACAGATGATTGACAGGTCTTTTACAATTCACTTTTTTATTGCTTTAGTAACTTTTAAGACACTCATCAAAAAAGAAAGAGTGTCCTTTCATTGGTCAAGTCTTTGGAGTAATAATTGTCACTCAGCTGAGGCTGCAACCTGCACCTGTACAGTCTCCACAGACCACCATCAAAAGCTGTCATTATGGCCTTCTGCTCTGTGGCCCCTTGCCTTATGGAACATGAATCAGCTTACTGCTGACTTATACGCTACATGATAAACCCACCAGTTGTTCAAGTTTCCACAACAACTTAAGGCCATATGAAATACTTATTTCAGGCAGCATGTTGTATCGTAGGTCAGTCAAAATGTCACTATTGCTTTGAGTTTTGTTCAGATTTTTAAACTCAGTCTGAAAAACGTTGATAGCACTCACTGTTTGTTTGTCAGCAAATGAGCTTTCAGATGGCTCTCCATGTTTTTCAGTTTTCAAAACCAAAGCATCAGAAGTTGTTGTTTTTGTTGAAAGAGATATTAAAAGAAAACTACAGCTAATTGCATGTTTAAAAAAAATGCCAAATGAAGAGGTTTGCTCTGAGAAACAACGTGTAAACAAGTTTATGACTTGAAGGGTTCTGTTACTCATAAGATCCCGTAGATCTATTCTTTTTTAAATACTTATGTTTTAAAATTGTTGTTGTTGTAATGTGTTTTACATTTGAGTGGTCTGGACAACCAAAACCTTTTTGTGTTTCCTCAGTATTACATTTTATATTTTGCAAGTGGTTGAATGAAAGACCGCTTGACCACTCGCTTGATAACGGCAAAAAAATGTTACTTTTTCTGTTACATGCTTAATACTCGACATCAAAATCCAACATATTAGGCAAAAGATATTTTCTTGAAAGCAAAATATCGCAATGTCTAAAAACATACACCTTGAATTTCACATTGTAGGCTATTAGCTGTAGAAAACTATTATTATCACTCATGTGTTTTAAATCAGTGAGATTTAAGTTTTTTGTTTGGACTATTATATTTGTGTAGTGATGTTTTAAATTTGACAGTCCGAGTTCTGGTGTACTTCTGGGCCTACATTCAGTATTCAGGCTTTGGCACATTGTCCCACAGTGGCCTAAATACTGATTCTGGGTTTGCTTAAAAAAAAAAAAAAAAAAAAATACATTGGTCCAAACCAAAACTTAAATCGCCATTGCTGTACTTCACTCAGAAATGTTGAGCCTCACACAGCTGCTTCATCTCTTCACTAGTCCAGAAGTTGATAGAACTTTCATAAAGGTTAAAAGATGTCCTGATTTTGTGTTTTTGTGGTCTGTACAAAGTGTTTTCTCAATGCCTTTAGATGAGCCATAAAGTCATTTCACTAGTAGTGTCCAGGGACCCAGTCACTGAATGTTTTGGCTGATGGACTGGCGTAATGACTGGTTTCATGTGGTAACAGCGAGTCTTTGTTTCATATGGCTTGGCTGGATCCGTTTGATAAAGTACCTTTGGGCCTTTTCAAAAATTGTGATCCAATGGAGATGTATGGGAGGGGTGTTACTTGTAAATTTGATTTAAATAAACACCTTGGATAGTTTTTCTGTAACGTGTGAATTTACTGCATTCACTATCCTGTTTGTTGGTTAACTTTCCACACAGATCAAAGTTGGTTCCACTGACATTTTGCTTCTGTAAGAGGAATGATTACTAACTATTACATACTATAAGAGGGGAAGATGCTGAAAGAATAATGCCCTTTTTTAACCTATTTTAACTCCTTACTTTCTTATTTAGAAGTTACTTTAATAAGAGTGCAATGTCAGGTCTAATTCTATGACTCCAAATTTTTTGGACTAAGTATTTCTCAAAGCTTTTTAGCACTAAAACAAGCTCCTATACCTGCAAACAGTTAAAAGTAGTTACTGTATAACAGACAGGGGGGTTAAAGAGAGTATTAACAATAAAGTGGATCATTACACCCAAATGGATCAATATTCTCAGTATTTTCAGTATAAAGTAAGAGTAGAAAGAAGGATCACTTATGCAAAAGCTGAAGGAAAATTCAGCTGATTTAAATTGCATACAAAATATTCAAACAAGTGATTTATGTTACTTCAAAAGGCAAAATGAAAGTGACAGAATAAATAACATAATGACATGATGGGTGTCAGTCTGTCAGAGTCTTCCTATAGGTACCTGAAGGTCATTGTTTGCAGATGATGAGGCTCTGGAACAGAGAAACAACATACAAGAGCAAAAGGGTGATAAAAAATTATTTGAATTGTGTGATTTGCAGGATATGAGGAGCAAAGTATTTGTCACTGACAAGAATGTATGTGTCCATGATAAGATCGTGTTGGTTATGGAACTGTGGTGGATGCAACAAAAACTCTTACATGGAAAATGAATATGATTCAGGCACACTCTCACTCTGGGGAGTCACACTCTCAATTTCTGTTTCAATTCCTCTCAATCACTCATAAAAGTGGGACTTTAATCACTGCAAGGGCTTGCCCTGCAGGAAAACTTAGGAGAAATGGCTGTGGAATTTACCTGTCTTGAATGTTTGGATTGACTATTAAATGACAACTTCTTGAGTCATAACTGTTGTGTTTTTTATCTGATGGCCTCAAAATCTCATGATATCCTCTACACTGGGCACATAAATATATGTAGAACTCATGATCATCACTTTCACTGAATTTTATACAACTTTGTCACACCTTTAGTGATCTGCTCTAAAACGACCACCATAGGCTATGAATAGGTATTATATTATCTTCATGCAGCACATGTTAACCATCATACAAACACCCATTCACCCACATAACAACATCTCATCAAAGAGAGATGATGTGGAAGAAAATCAGGGATGCAGGAATTCACATCTGAACAGTCACTGAGCAAGGGTAAGACAGCATGGATCAGGGTGATGAGGTTTAAACATAGGGAAAGAGGTTTTTTAAATTAAAGACATGATAGATAACTAGGAATAGGGTAAGAGGGTGGTTGACATGCACCTGAATTTTATAATAGGATTAGAGTTTAATCATGGAAGATTCGGTGTACATTGTGATGTTTATTTACGTATTTATTTTTAGAGGGTTGAGATTGTAAGTTACACTCCGGAGCAGTATGTGGCGGTAAACACCAAATAGCAGTTAATTTCCAACTGAAAAACTAGTCTGTTGATTTTGGGTGGATTTTATCTTTAAATTGTGCTCTATGACTCGCTGAGAAATACCGAAATGCTTCCTGGGAAATTAAGTTTTCCTTTGAACGTAAACCCTTTAAACATGGATGTCTCTAGTCTGATACACGAGACAACTTGGACCTCATTTCCCACAATTACCAACTTCCTGGTAAGATTACACGTAGCGTCACCGCTGTGTTGAAGGGATGCAAACAGAGCAGAAAGAGAGCTACAAACGACGACTTTTAGTGATTTAATGTACGCATCGACGATCATTATTCGGTCTTGTTTATAGACGTTCCTGCTTACTTAGATTAGAATGAGCCCACGGTGGCGTGCGTCGCTGCGTCTGGCTTTATATGAAGGCTAAGCTAGGCTATCAAGCTAACATTGGTAAAAAAAAAAACAAAACAAAACAAAAAACAACAAAAAACAGTTGGCAAATAACACTCCTATTATTGTTTACACTTTGTCCAAGATGTACACTTTATTATCTGGATTATATAAGTACATGTTCCAGAAGGACGAATACTGCGTTTTGATCCTGGGATTGGACAACGCCGGAAAAACGGTAAATAGAAATTATCATTTGAAATTATTTCAACTGAATTGATTCTTTCGACGTTTGTGTACGTTGTATTATTTTTTTTGCATTGCGGTGTTTGATTTTATTTTGTCATTCTCAGTAAGTTATAGGACTCGGGTCAAGAGAGCCGTGATAACGACCCAATCGAGTCGCCGATATTATGGGGGTTTGTTCATAAATGTGTTAACGTTGGATTGGGTTCAGCGGCCGAATGGACGTGTATATGCTTATCGAGAACATCTTTCACAGAGTAACGTTACTTGTTGGTACATACTCAAGTTCTTTAAGTTCGTACATCTTATGGAATGATATCATGATGCAAAATGTATAAAACGTCTTACCTTGATTTAAGATGCGACGTCACCTTGACGTCCTTATGTGTCAAATAGCTATCTACCTAAAATGTCTGGTCAGATTTAATGGCGTCATGACACAAAAAGTCTCGAACAACATCTCTCATGTAAAAAAAAGTGATCTTAAGGATACATAAGTTGCTCTTTCTTTGTTTACCATACCAATCTACTTCAGTATAGCTTTGGTCAACATATATACAAATAAATATATGTTGTATGTCTGCATTTGTATCGAGGACTGATACAGCTGCATCTCTGTAATGCCAAGTTAATGTGCATTGTAAAATGTCTCAGAGGCCCATATTTGAACTATCACTAAATCATTTTCAGAGGTTTGCTAAAAAGAATCTCAATACAGGCATGTTCAGTATGTGCCTGATCATGGCCATATAAAATTCTAGAAAAAAATTACTCAGAGATCATCACCACATATGGTAGAAAGTCCCTTGGTATTTAAACAACAAAAAGTTAATTTTCTTCATGAGTCCTGCTGGGAATTCACGGTTTCTAAAATTAATTCTGCAGGGGTGAGGAAGAGAAATAAGAGGACAAATTCTTTATGGCCACAAACAGTCATACTCAGTGCACTTAGAAATTGGTTCTCTGCATTAAATTCATCACTAAAGAGCACTAAGTGGCCACAGTGTATAGCACTAAGGGACCAACTCCAGCTCTAAACCAGTGCCTTGGTAAAGGGCAATGACAAGTGAATGAATTTACAGGTTTTTGATTATCCACGCCATCAAATAAATTAGAAAAAGTTCTAGCCATAATAATTCATGAAGGTAACTTCTATGTTTTTTGTAAGTAATAGAGCCTCATATTTAACAGTTAAGAATGATTAGAAGTTCACTGGAAGTTTTAGCAAACCCTTTCAGAATGGTCCTTAAGTTCCTTTAAACCCATCGTTTATGGGTGGATCTATATATTACAGCGTGTGTCATTACTGTAAGGAGATTTACACGCTAATCCTAAAATTGTCAATAGACAGACTTCAAAGTGTGTACTGGCAAAAGGCAAAGCAGTTCTGAGCAAGAATCCAGTGCAATTTTTAGCAAATCTCATAATTAGTTTTTTATAAAATCTAAAATACAGGCAATTGTCATGTCTTAGAATGTGTTTTGACTTTGAAGGTGTATCTGCATGCTGGATGCAGCAAACCAGTGAAGAAACGTTTTAACTTTGGTGAAGCATTAGGAGAGGGTGAGAGTACTGCAGTGAATACTGGGGTACCAGGAGGTGTAACCTAGATACTGAACCAGTATAGGGTTGGGAGGAATGACGGTATATTGTGAGGTGGTGGAAATGTGTCCTCTGCCTTCAAAAATATAACAAAGTGCTGTATGGTGAGGTTGTTTAAAACCATTTCTCTACTGAATTTACAGAGCAATAATTGTATTTTTACATATATACTATCGGCCTGATTTAGCATCATATACACCATCAAAGAAGACTTTGGCTATATTGACCACCCCTACCTTGTGCTTATATTTTTCACAACACTGAGTGAAAATTAACTTCAGGAAAGAATTGTCATCAATTTTCTAACAGTTTAGATATATTTTTGTTAGTATCACCTACTTTATGATTACATTATGTGCCTATTAGGAATGTAAATCACTGAATATAAATGTGTCTAGTCTGACTTGTCTCTTAATTTAACTGATGTCTTTCTTTGCAGACCTTTCTGGAACAAACCAAAACAAAGTTCAGTAAAAACTATAAGGGAATGAATTTGTCAAAGATCACAACCACAGTTGGCCTGAATAGTAAGTAAATATTTCAGTACTGTATGTCTTCAGTTGTGTTTTTCACAAAGAGTAATGGACTTGTTACTTCAAACACTGACACCCTTGGTAGATCAGAAAAGTTTTTTGTTACCCATGGGTTTGTACCTAATGTCATTTTTTGAAACTCAGACCACTATTGAGGTTTTCGTACAGAGGTTATGACATCAGCAGCCCTTTCCACCTGACATTTCTTCATTTTCCACTGCACAGTTGGTACAATTGATGTGGGCAAGGCTCGTCTAATGTTCTGGGATCTTGGAGGGCAGGAGGAGCTTCAGTCTCTGTGGGACAAAGTGAGTCAAAACTGTAACACCAATTGGAGGACAGTTTTTTTATCACCTCATACACATTATACATTATACAAATATTTGCATTGCGCTTGTGTGTATTCTTGATTCACGTTGCACCTAAAAGATGCAAAATACAGATATAAATGTACCAAAACCTTTTACTCAAGGTAAAATGCTGGAGCACCGTTATCTTTACAGGGTCACTGTGAGCGTAAAAGCTGAGCCCCCATTGATAGAAGCTGTTGTTTCCTGCTCAGACGTGTTGATGTGCCTGGCAGGATTATTTTTAACATTGAGTGTAAACACAAAGTTCTTCCAAATGGGATGGTGCATGTCTATTTTTTACA
Source organism: Acanthurus tennentii (assembly GCA_029783805.1). Classification (NCBI taxonomy): domain Eukaryota; kingdom Metazoa; phylum Chordata; class Actinopteri; order Acanthuriformes; family Acanthuridae; genus Acanthurus; species Acanthurus tennentii. The sequence continues at coordinate 26,954,769 of JAPZDZ010000012.1, read as the reverse complement.
CTGGCAGTGACCTTCTGTCTCAGTTGCCATTGCTAACAGTTAAGACTGACCTCTAGTGGCCACCTCTATCCTCTATGCACTGTAATATTTTATGTAATTGCAGTATCTCCACATAAAATTAATTAAAATAAAGGAGCATATGTATTTTTGTAGTAGTAGTAAAAATTATACCTCTGGGCATTCTAAATAGGCTAGTATAATACCTTGATAACGTGATACCTTGATAGGGGTGGGGGGGTGGAGGGGGGATGTAGCACATAGTTGTTAACTGATTCCCTGTCCAGCCGTAATATGTATCATTTAATCCCCTTTTTTTTTCTTGTGACTTTATTTTCAATATCCCATCTTTATTTTTAAACTTAAATTTCAAACAAACTTTTGAAATGTTACAACTTATTTCTTCAAATATTACCACACTTGAAGCTACAGGGATGTAATTTATCCATTTTAATACAGAATTCTGGATTTCCAACCGGTTGTTGTTGCCACCCCTGCACCCTTGGAAAGCTGGTAGCAAATTAGAAATTAATTCTTATCCAAAGTTATCCTTTTTTTAAAAGTGAGAATTTTATAAAATAACAAACTTTAGTGAGAGAAAAGGAATTGGTTTGATATTTGATAAGAACTGGACTGATAAGAGTACAAATAAGATAAGGATATCCTCCCCTTGAGCCTGAGGTGATGCACCTTGACTTCTCAAGGAGAGCAAAGAGCAAATTAAGCAGTTTAGGTTTGTTCATCAAAAGCCTTGTTGTTATTTTCGGTAGCACATAGTGGGGTCATTCCGAAACAAGACAGATTGTTAATAATCATATCTTTTCACTTTTTTTTTTTCTAATGTCTGAATATAATGTGAAAAACTGCAGCCTTTGTCTACAGTTAAGAGAAAATGCTCAACAATAATCAAATATCACATTTCTTAGTGTATTTTGACCCCTCCACCCCCAATTTCACAGACAATGATCTGTTTATTTTTCTGCTTTTTTATATGTTGTGACAAATCTGTTTTGTCACAATATTATAAATTACATCTTGAAATCTCAGATTAATATCTTCACGGGTGCTGTAACACTCTTATGTGCTTTTCTTGTCGCAAAAGGTTATCTTTAAGGAAACTTGGTTTTTATGACATGTATCAGCCAGCTGTGATGCTGTTGGTTGTTTGACCCAGGAGCCTATTCTGATGTTCTCTTTGTATTCCTCATGTTTGTATTTAGTACTACGCTGAGTCCCATGGAGTCATCTATGTGATAGATTCAACTGATGAAGAGCGCCTGTCAGAATCAAAGGAGGCCTTTGGTGTGTATGCACTCTCTAATCTATTCCCTGTAGTTTGTGTGTGCTTATGTTTAAAACAACCCTAATATATAGGCTTATTTAGTTTTTATGTAAATTTCCAAGTTTGTCTGAAAAAAGAATGCTTTGGTAGCGTTCAGCAGTATAAATACAAATCAAAAAATCTATTTATTTTTGTTTGTTCCTGTTCAATTGAATTGTTTGTATCTTAATTCTTTTATGAGTAGCATTTATATATTTTTAATTAATGTTTTTTCTTAACATTATATAAATGATGGTCAGTCCTCAATTATTTTAAATAAACAAGTATAAATAAAGGCAAACAAAAAAATAAATACGGTGATAATTCATTGCACCCAAAAATAAACTTCTAACTTTAATGAATTTCCTCCAAAGTCCTCACTTAAAGTGACTCATTTAAAGAAGCATAAACCCATATGTGTTTTTTGCTAGTTATTAAATTTAGATTCTAATTGTCCTCTTCAGAGAAAATGATCAGCAGTGAGGCGTTGGAAGGTGTCCCTCTCCTTGTGCTGGCCAACAAGCAGGATGTTCCGGTACTGTATGACCTTTTTAACTAGACTATGACCCTGTTCGGGTTAATGCAAATTCATTTTATTATAATATTCTCTATGATTTTACCTTCCATGAGTACAAACATTGCACCTTATAAATAACTTGTTTGAGTCCTATTTTAAACCAAAATCCAAAATATATGTTTTGCTTCCAGCTTTTCAGATATAAGGATTTACTTGTTATCTCTAATTTATGTCACTGTAACTTGAAAATCTTGGGTTTTAAATCCATTGGGGTTTAACTGACTGTCGTGCCATCAGCTCAGGGTTTGCCCCAAGTTGCAATTAATGAGACAAAATCATTTTTGGGATAATGAGTGTGTTCTTGTGGTTTTGACAGTTTTGTCTCTGTTGTTTCAGCTTTCAGTTACATCTTGTGTTTTACTCTTTTTTAGAACTGTTTGTCAGTGCCGGACATCAAAACGGCCTTCAGTGACTCTGCCCCGAAGATCGGCAAGAGAGATTGTTTAGTCCAGCCTTGTACCGCCCTCACAGGGTGAGACTTGTACTGTGGCTAAATGCTATTCTGTATGTGTGCAACATAGGCAACCTGGCAAATATATTCCTTGATATAGTATTTTGTCCTAAATGTGAAACTTCTCATGCTCAGTTTCTGAAGTAGAAGCAAATCAAAGGTCATGCTTCTTATATTGCTATTGGACAGGATTCCATTGTTTCTTGCAGGTGGTCATTTTGTTGTTGTTGGATAAATGGCTGCGTATGTTAATTGCATTAATTTGATAATACTATATTAATAAAGGCTGTTAAAAAATACTTTAAAAAGCCATCAATAATAATATTTCAGTTAGGGTTATCTCACAAAGTGCAATGCTAAAATGGTGGCAGTCATGTCAGGTTTGTTTATATAGTCCCAAATCACATACAGCAGCATTACCTAACTTCAGGTGTTGCCCATTGACAATAACCCTGTGACATGGGTTTGTTAGTCCTGACATGGGTGTGTTGTGAACATCCAGCCTGACTAGAGAGCCTGTAGACAAGTACCAAGATAATTCTGGCTCATGCATTAAAACAATATGATAAATTCACTGTAATGTTTTGCAGCTGAATGCATGTTGCCTTATGATAACCAAGTTCAACAAAGAGATACACAGAAAAGATTAAAAAAAAGTATTCATGCAATACCGATAACTGTGGATCTGCCCAAAATTCCAATAAATGCATGGAAATTAAGTCATTATTTAAAAAATAAATAAATACAACCCTCATGGTAAATCAAGTATAATACAACTTAACAAGTAAGAAGTATAGATAGAACATTGAATCAGTATCTCATGATTTACATTTAGCTAGCTATCAAATACTTATGATTTTTATGTTTTTTAACAAAAGGAAAATATTCTATAAAATGACTTTCTTGTTTGCCTTGGTACAGGGAAGGAGTAAATGAGGGAATTGAGTGGATGGTGAAGTGTGTGGTAAGAAACATTCATAGGCCACCCAGACAGAAGGACATCACGTAACAAGTCATCAGGACTCCTGATGCTTCTCTTGGACTTGGACTTCTCTAGGACATTCCATGTGAAGTCTGGAGCTGACAACTCTCCTCTCTCATGTGTTTGCTGTGACTTTGAACAGTTTGAACTTGTGCTTCTAGGAGTTCACTACAGGCAAAAGGATACAGGATTTTTATCACCAAGCATGAACAGGTGTGCTTTGAATGGACATCTGTCTGTTCCACTTGTTACACTCTTAAGAAGTGTTATGATTTCCTCTGCTTCATGTCTGAGCAGCAGCCCAAGTCTCTGGCACTGACTGTAGTTGCTAAGATTGGGGCTGCCTAGAGCTGAAGTAACTTACACCCAGCACTATGATCACAACAGCACATGAAACACCAGTTTGACTCATCAGTTCTCACATGAAATATACAGAACTGTGATAAGGTGTTTTTTTGTTCTCAGTATCAGATAAACTAAACAAACTTGGCCCACATTTGAAGTTTACCTGAAATTTGTTCTTTATATTGTGTAAAATATTTTATCAACCAACAAAGACACTGTGTGCAACAACAATAATACAATAGTTATGTAAGGAAAACACCTTTTGGGAGGCCTAAGGTCCAATTATACTGAAAACGTCTGACACACTTTTTTTAAGTTCACCTTTTGTATAAATAGCTGAACGCGAACCAATAGCATTTTGAGGTCAAACTGTCCTCACTGCTACAAGAAAGGAGGAGGAGGGGCGACAGTCAAAGCAATGTAACATTAGTTTTGTTGGTGGCAATGAGACTGTGTTTGTTTATGTACAAAGTGTGTGTGCACATGCTTGGGGTCCTTCTGTGCAACAAGGTCTTCCATGTGACAATAAAAAAAAAAAAAAAAGAGTTCTACATAATAACGGTAACATTTTCTTAAATTATTATTTTTCCTGTGGTGCAGTGCACTGTAGGAGCACCAGTTGACTGTATTCTGACCTATAATTAGTGTAAGGCCACAAAGAACTTGTACCAATCCAATTACAGTACCATCGTCATCAGACGCCAAACAATCTTGTCCCATGGACATAGGACATGCTGTCACCCTCACAAAAAAAGATAACTGAAACTATAAATACATATATATCTTCAGCCTGCTCACTCCCTTTGTAGAACAAGGACACGTTTACTTGTAATATTCTTTATTCATCTTGTTTTTGATTTTCAAACGGTTGTGATTAATACATTTGAACCAAATTCTTGAAATTTAAAAGGTCTCTAACAGGCCATCTTGAAATTTCTTGTGTCAGCTGTGTAATTGGAAGTGTGAGTGTACACATGATTAACAGACACTAAGTTGTTGATTTTGATTATTCCTGTTTATCCTTTCCTCTACAAAAAGTTATAATTTAATCTACACAAAAACATCTATTTAATTTTTGGAATTGTTCATAATCAGAAATGGGAAAAAGAAAGGCTCCAGCTGGTTGGGTAACAAGGCAGACATGCTGAACACACTGATAAATCTTGCTGAGCTCTGCTGAATCACTGTATAACAATAGTTTAACTTGGAATGAATGAAGTGGTTAAAAAATGAAGGTGACATTCTCTGCCAGTTACATCCTCTATAGAAGATGACAATAAATTTCAGTTTTCAAAGGAAAAATCTGTCCTGTTAAAATTTACCGTGTAAGTGTTCTGCTCAAACTGGAAAAGTGTGCTGTGGTCCGACAAGTCCACGTTTCAAACTGTTTTTGGAAATCATGGATGTTGGGTCCTCTGGGCTAAAGAAGAAAAGGACCATCCAGATTGTTATCAGCGCAAAGTTCAAAAGCCAGCATCTGTGATGGTATGGGGTTGTGTTAGTGCCCACGGTATGGGCAATGTGCACATCTGTGAAGGCAGCATTAATGCTGAGAGGTACATAAAGATTTTGGAGCAACATGTGCTGCCATCCAGAGCTGCCAGTCTTTTTCAGGGACGTCCTTGCTTATTTCAGCAAGACAATGCCAGGACACATTCTGCACGTGTTAAAACAGTGTGGCTTCGTAGTAAAACAGTGAAGTCTGCAGTGCGAACCTGTCTCCCACTGAAAACTGCGTGGCACATTATGAAGTGCAAAATACGACAAGAGCCCGGACTATTGATCAACTGAAACTGAAAGAATTCCACTTTCAAAACTTCAGCAATTGGTGTTCTCAGTTTCCAAATGCTCACTGGGTGTTGTTAAAAGAAAAGGTGGTATAACCAAGTGGTAAACATGCCCCTGTCCCAATATTTTTGAGATGTGTTGCAAATGTGAATATAAACATTCTCATTCTTTCCTTCTGGCCATCTTCCTTTATGAGACAATTAAAGCTGAGAAGCAACCAAGTAGTTGTATCTCTGACTTAAGATGGATTTTAAAGGAGCAGATGGACATTTACTTTGTGTATTGCTTTTACACAACAATATAAAAAAGTATTTAGTTGTGTGCAATAACTTTAACGCTCTAGACAGGAATAAATGGGTTGCTAACTGCGACAGACTGGTAGACATGATTTGAATTGGGAGTTTTTTTATAAGGAAGAAATTCTTCTGTGTCAGGATGCTTTGTGTGTGATGTTGAGTGGAGCTAGTACATCCATCCTGATGAGCCTCTTAATAATAGATGACCTTGTGGAGAATGCACCAACCCCACTCTTCCTGTCATGTCAGTAAGACCTGGGCCATTAAACACATTTCCTATCCTTAAGAGGAATGACCTCCACAACTACAGATTATAATTGATCTACATAGAAAAGGCTTTGGCCTGCAAATGAAGAGAGGTTCAATGAGGCATCAGGCAGTTGAGGAGGCTGATGAGGAGAGGTTGGAAGCTTTTGCAGAGTCTGGTACTTGTGGCCAAGATACTTTAGTATGTTCTGCCAGATGGTGAAATGTTTCACTGAAGTGATCTGCGATGGAGACAGTTGCAGGGTGGGGTTTGCTTTGTGATCTGGTATGAGGGGAATGTTCCTCTACTGTCCTCAGCTGTGATACAGCTCGAGAGGATGCTCTCTTTGCTTAATTTATAGAATATGGTATGGATGGAACTGGTGGGGGCTGGACTGTTTTACTACCTGATAGTGCTGAAAGGCTTATTTTGGTGGTGCTGTTTTGTGTCAATTTAAGATCCTCTGTGGTCTGCAACTCCAGGAACTTAAATCTTTTGACTATCTCTAAGGCAGATACAGTAATACTCAGTTGGTCAGAGATGATTGTTTTTTTGGCACCGCTATTCCAGTGACTCGACCTCAGCATTGTATGCAGACTGATGATACAGTTTAAACTGATATGCAGCACAGTTATGGGTCCTCAGACTGAATGACAAATTGAGAATGCAGTTGGCAATATTAGTGCACCTTTTGGTAGCCCTGGAGTTGTTGTTTCCTGTTCCAACAGACTGAGGCCTGTCAGTTGGGGAGTGTAGAATCCAGTGGCAGAGTGAGATGTTTTAGGTTCAGCTTTAATCTGGGCTTTAAGGGATTTAGTGTGAAATGAGCTGATTAGGTTGGGATTTCATGTGTCTCAGTACTAGCCTTATGGAGCTTGTTCCAATGATGGGCGTGAGCAGGGTTGGGCATCAAGTTACAAATTCCAAATTTCCAAGAGCTACACTACTACAACTACTACAAGAACTGTTAAATTAGCAGAACAATTCTCCTATTTCTTCTACAAGGTTTTCCCAGGCCAGACAGCTCTTTTTTTGTCTGTCTAACCTAAACTCCACAGATTCCCCCATCTCCTTTTATAAGGATAGTATGAACCTTCCACAAGTGTAAATGTCATGCTGCCAGCAGTGACTGCATTCCTTAATGCCTTACTGCTGCATGTGCTGTCTTGTAAAATATTTTCATATACTCTTCTATTTAGCATTTCTATTTATGTTTTCCATTAATTACTCATTATGACACTGCTATTCACTATTAACTGGCATGATAAATTTACTCAGGAAGGTGCAAAAAGTACCACCACACTACCATATTAAGAATGTTACTGACAGAGACACTCCTCTACGATGCTGGTGAACATCCAGGGAACGAACATTGAGATGGTGACATCTTACAAGTACCTGGGTGTTCACCTGAATAATAGACTGGACTGGAAAGACAACACTGCTGTGCTTTATAAGAAGGGCCAGAGCAGACTCTACCTGCTCAGGAAACTGAGGTCTTTTGGAGTGCAGGGGGCTCTCCTGAAGACCTTCTATGACACTGTGGTGGCATCAGCCATCTTTTATGGGGTCGTCAGCTTGGGCAGCAGCATCTCAGTCGCAGATAGAAGGAAGCTGGACAAACTCATAAAGAAGGCCAGCTCTGTCCTGGGATGCCCCCTTGACCCGGTGGAGGTGGTGGGAGA
>JAPZDZ010000012.1:26919615-26940936 GCA_029783805.1 Acanthurus tennentii | reverse complement strand
TCTACTTTTAGAGATTTTTGGAACCACCAGTAGGTCTGCATCCTGAGATCTTAGTGGTCTAGTCAGATAATAGGGTACTAAGAGCTCTTTAAGATAAGATGGTGCCTGGCTGTTAAGCGCTTTGTAGGTGAGAAGGTGGATTTTGAATTCTATTCAAGATTTTACAGGTAGCCAATGCAGGGAAGCTAATACTGGAGTAATATGATTTCTTATCCCAGTTCTTTTCAGTACACGTGCAGCGGCATTTTGGACTAATTGCAGACTCTTTATAGACCTTTTGGTGCACCCCGATAGTAAGGAGTTGCAGTAGTCCGGTCTGGAGGTAACTGGGCTAGCCAGATTGAGATAAAGTAACTCAAAGGCCTGCCCAGTCATTAAGGGCTTTTGCACAAACAAATATAGAAGGGAAAATAAAAAAAAACATATTTTTTTTCTCTATTTTTAATAGATAATGAAGAATTAAAAGATGACTAAAATGTAAAATTAAATGTTAAAAGTTTCATTTATTTAACATGTAAGATTTTAAAAGTCCTGCGATGGACTGGCGACCTGTCCAGGGTGTCCCTTGCCTTCGCCCTAAGTCAGCTGGGATAGGCTCCAGCCCCCCCCCGCGACCCTGCAGAGGATATGCGGTATAGAAAATGGATGGATGGATGGATTTTAAAAGTCTCTTACCACAGGTCTATGACATATTTATTATTGGAATGGGAAAAAAAAAAAAGTTTAACTAAGTTTTAATAAACTAGTATGACATTTTGGTATCATAAATTATCAGTGACTGCTGTTGAGCTGAGAATACTAAATTTTAAATTAAAATCATTATTACTCAGACAAAAGCAGTAGCCTTTTTATTAGGTTACTCCTCTTATCTTATCTTTTCTTTATATCATAAAATTCTGCTTGTGAAAAAATTGTCTAAATGTAAGAAGTAGCCCAAATTATTATGAACTAGACAAAAGGTAACTTCACTAATATTCATATAATCCCATTATCACTCAAATAGATATATAATAGTTAATGATGTGGCAGTTAAACTTTCTTTCAATTTTTTTTCCCACTTGTATTCCAATGTGCCTCTTGGTGTTCTCTTCATCAATACATAAAGTGTTCAGCACCAAAGCCTCATCAATCACTGCCACTGCTGCGTTGTTATTGTGACCAATTCTGTCGGTATAAGTGACTATAACCAACATTTTAAGTCATTTTCCTTTGCAAAGTAGCACGTATAATGTAGGTTTTTAAAAATGTCCAGGAGAGGCTCTCACATTTTTTTGGGGGGGGTTTATTCATTCTGCTATGCCACTTGCTTTTGGATACTATACTTAATTATGACATTAATTTTTTTTTTTCAGTAGCATTTTGTTTTTTTGTTTGGTTGTACAACAACAGATACTTTGCATCTCTTGCCAGATGGCAGCAGGGTGAACACACTGTTGCTGGGGATAGTATCGTTTTTGAATAACATTCAAGCCCTGTGCAGGCACGCCACCTCACTGATATCAAATTTCATGCCACTGCATGTCTGTCTTTTCATGTCAAAAATGCTTTCTATACTCTGCAGTGCTGACAAGTACACAAATTTGTTTTCTTAAGTTTTTTGGAAAGTTGTCAAACCCTAATTTGGGAATTTTTTTTGGTCTTACACACATTCAGCAGATTTGGTGAAGAATGATGTCACTGTTAATGTATATTCTTGAAGATTTATTTGGTTCTCAAAGGTGGTAGCATCTCTGAATGTGTGTCATTGTAAACAGTTTTTGCTGAGTTTAGTTGTAAAGTAAAGGGTAGTAAGACATACAGCTCTTGATAACTTCTGTGGTATTTCTGCTTTGGAAAATTGAAAAATGCAAGTCAGCTCTTTTTGTTTATTACCAAGTTTGTACAATATAATGCAGAAACTTCATTCATTCATAAGATCGGGTGAGGCGAAGAAGAAACTTCATTCTAAAGGAGCACTGTTCACTCCATTGACAAACAATATTCTAGAGGTGCTCTGATCAGGGTGGGGCCGGTCACCAGTCGCCACTCACTGAAATCAGTATTGCCAGTACTGATTACATGGCATTTGTTTGAAATTAAAGCTTGCTTTTTATAATGTAGCATTCATTATTAATTATTTTAATTATGTTGTTCTTACACTCTATATTAAGCATTATTGAATTAAGAGATTCGAGAAACATGAATTGACAACTTTTTCATTTACAGAAACATACAACTTTCCACATGCCTGAGGCTAAGCTCAAAACGCAGCTTTAACAATTCAAGTTGATTTTGGAAAATAAATAAAATTTCATTAAAAATTAATTTAAAAAAGCTCTATGTGCAATATTACACACTCTAGAGACTGTTAAGAGACACAACTTAACCTAGTTTAACGATACATCTACCTTCCTGTAGAAAAACAGAAACGATTTTATAAAAGATAAAGTAGCAAAATGTGCATCATTTGTAACATTTTAGCTTGGGGACACCATCTTAGCTATGCATTTTAAATTTTCTCACATGTTTTTTGTCATACAGTTAGCTCTTTTGTCAGCCTAAATGACAACTACAATTAATTCAAGTTTGCCAATCAATCGTAGCACCCCTACAGTATTCCATTGAAACTGAATCCTCTGTTTTTCTTTCATCACCTGTTTGTTTAACATGAGCCATATTCTGCACTTTTAGTCAGATTCTGATTGTGTTTAGGCCAAGATCCACCCCAGTCTCGATAGTCATTTTATAATTACCAGTCATTATCGGTATTGCTAATTTATTCTCTTATTTATTCGTATCACGCATCTTTGTCAACACACTTAATTTACATTATGGACAAAGAGGATTACAGATGTATAGATATAGGTTCACATAATAAACGCATATGACGAATATGGATCCAAGAGGACACTGAGCAACCTCCAGATGCTGCCACACTGTTAGGACCTAAGCCAAAAGACCTCCTGTCCAACACAGAGACCTTGTAAGAGGATAGAGAGGATAGCAAGCATTGAGAAAAGAAAGGGAAAGCTCAGAAATATAACGTAAAACATTGTCCAGGTAGTATATCATTAGTGATGTGGAAGTGTTAGGGGAACAATCTGGCACAACTTGATCAGTCTTTTCTGCAAATAAGTAAGAAAACATTTACTAAAGTAAGATATCTTTTGTCATTCCTGTTTCTGTAAAGTTAGAGGAAAGTTTACTTGTGATTTCCTTTTGAAACTTCGTTTGTAAAGGATATCCATAAGTGCTTTAGATCATGTGTGCCGCTTATAAACCTTGCAAATTAGTTCCTAGACGTCCATAAGGACTGCTAACTAGAATCAACATGGATGACCAAGGTGAGGGATTTTTCAAATGTCAAGGATGTCAACACTGGTTTTAAGCTATTTTTTGATGATTTAAAATAGGCCGAAAGAGAAAGAAGCCCGTGCACAAAAACTTAGCCAAAACAGAACCAGGGAAAGCCATTTTTGAAACAAGCAACACCATACCTGTTGTTCATAGGCTGAGTAGATAAGAATATTTTCTTGGAAAAAAATAATACAATCAGATAAAAGCTAGCTCACTCATTTGCATCACCTTCAATTAGGAAATGATGAGATGGAGCCATTAGATGCATTGCTAAGGTGGCTGCAGCCTCCATTTTAGCTCTTTTTCCCTCTTTTTTGTTAAATTTTTTACTTGATATCTCTGTAGATTACAAGCTTTACAACTCTCACAAGACACCATGGGTCCAAAACAGTGAACCTTTTATGTTTTAATTATGTATTATTTGAAATTCGCACCTAACTTTTTACTGGTAATTTAATCACAATTTTGTATGATTCCTATTATTTACTGCTGCCTCTGGCATTATGTATGTCTAAAATATTTCTATTATCTTATCCTCTTAGAGTGTAAGTGATGGAGTAAAAGGCTGAAAAGAGATCAGATAGGTGTAAAGGGAAGAGCCCATTTAGAATTTTGTAAGTCATCAGAGACATCTGAAAGTCTGGTCTGACATGGATAATTAATGGCTAATTAGATTGATATATTACGGTAACATTTTCTACTTTCAGCTAAAATTTTAGCAAAATTCTGACCTATTTAAAGACAATTAGCATTTAAAAGTAATGGTGTGTGTCTGACAATAATTTTATTTTAATCAGGACTACAGGAGCAAAAAAAAAAAAAGCAATGTCCAGTTTTTATTGGTGAAAGAAATGTGAAATGAGAGACTGAATTGAGTTACAGAAGCTAGTGAAGAGAGGCTTCTCCAGACTTGACATCATTACTCTAGCTCTTTTTAGCTGGTTAACATAAGCAGATGGCCAGCCAATGGATGTTGCGGCTAGATGAGCACTGCTGGGGTTAGGAGCTAGGAGCCTCCAAAGAGTATATGGAAAGCCCCTTAGTAGCACTGGAAGGAACCAACGAGGAAAAAGAAAAAGACACTGACTGTCAAAAATAAGAAAACATAAGAGGCACAGATTCTAGAGTGGACTTCTTTGTTAGCTCTCTAAGCAACTTAAAAGGACAGTTTTGGCAGTTTCCTATGATTGTATTATGGCAGAAGGAAGCAATTCATACACTAAGACAAAGGTGATAAGCAGTTTACTACGTTTAATAGTAGATCATCAACAAGCAGGTAGTACATGCAGGTAAAATGACCTAAATGTGCATATGGGCAGAATTGCAAGCAAGGCATTTCTTACACCCAGGTAACAGGTTTCATGTTCACAGCATAACATGTTTAAAATGGTCATACAATAGGTCAGCATGTGTGAAACAACTGAGAAAGACTAAGCTGTTAAGGTAAATTCTGTGTCTAAACATTACGGTGCGTTCAGACCGGTCGCAAAGCAAATTTTCGCCTTGCATTACTCGCGCAAATTTGGCCGCGTAGTTGTTGAATTTACTGAGTAAACAGTAAATTGAGTAAACAACTTGCGAATATTCGCCCAAAACGAAGGGGAGGGGCTACCGCAATATAATAAATAAAATAAAACAATTATTCCCTCCATTTTTTTCTGTCATCAACCATGGCTGATATCACCACAATCGCGTCCCTGTACCTGCTTCACCTACTTCTCCCACATCCTTGTCCTGCGTGTACTCTGCGGTCTTCTCTTCCCCGCCCCATGTTGCCACTAGTCTCCCTGGGGGTGACGAAGGGGTCGAGAAAAGAGAGGACCGCAGAGTACTTCCACCACCCCTTCCCTCAGCCCCTTCCACTTTCTGCGGCAAACCTCCTCTGACAAGAAACACTAGTAAACATGCATTGTTGAATACAGATCGCTAGCCTTTGAGCCAGATAAATGTGCCGGCCAGCGAAAGCTGCTACTAGCTTCTGGAGTAGTTGGGACTGATGTCATTGTCTAGAATCTCAACGCTGATAGGCTGTCCCGACACCGCTTCACGCGAATATTTCGCCAAAGTTCAGTTTTTTGAACGCGCGCGAATTTGCGTATTCGCATCATGCCAAGCCCGCGATTCGCACCCTCGGCAAAAAATTTGCATGTATTTGCGTCTTTGCATTGACTTTGTATGTAATCTCCACGTGTGAAAATTTTGCTTTACGTCCGGTGTGAACGCACCCTTAGCCTAGCTACTTGGTGCTCTGTTACTCTTCTTAGCAGTAGTGCACTGTAGTGTCAATATGATTGTCTTATTTTTTCCTTTATGATCCAGAAACATCATCGTGGCATTTTAAGCTTAATTGCTATTTTTTTCTATATATAGAGACAGCTTGTGCACGTGGCGCTGCTCAAGCAAGAACCAGGAGCTTCATTTACCCTGGTGACTGGCGACATCAATTCTGTGCCCCGCATCTACTCATCTGGTGAACCCTTTCTCAGTGATGACCTGACATATGACATTAGTTTATCTTTCACATCCATTAACCCAGGCCTGTATGAACAGTGGTTAGTGCTTGATTTCGGCATGAGACCAGTTCTCCGGAAGAAACTCAGGGTAAGGGTAGGTCAGCTGTCACTGGATGACACTGAAGAAAAAACTGTGTACCATGGAGCCACTATTCAAAGTGTTGAGCGTTGGCATCGAGGGAACAGAGTTATCATCCCATGTCTGTCAAGAACTGAAGAACAGGAAGAGCTGTTAAAGGAGTACAAGCCTCCACAGATTAGCTTTTTGTATAAACTCCCCTCCAAAAGCCAAACACCTATGAATACTGAGAACTACAAAGAAAGAATGCACCAATTCCTGTACAATGAAGAACAAGCAGAGGCCCAGGTGGTTTCAAGGTAATATGCTTATCTCTACTTTTCTTTTTCAGTTGCATATAATATGCACATATTTACCAAATAATGCCCAATCTTCTCTTTCTTACGCCAGGCTAAATGTGTGTGGAGAAGTTACAACACTTAATACGCTGAACAGTTCACAGTTCAACATGAAAATTGCTCCCGAGGGACAAGTGTTCTGTGCTGTCTCGATTCCTTGTCATCTCACACCAGACACCCCTGAGGGACAAGTACTAAAACGAAGCATCCGGTCTAGCCTTATAGCACCTTTATCCTCAGGTGGTCAAAACTCCAAAGTATATGAAGCCATCATTTTACAAGAGGAAACAAATGAGACCAAACTGTATTTGCAATTGTCTAAAAGATGTTGCTCCGATCTTGAACTCAGAATCAATGAACTGTATCAAATGGAGGTGCAGTTTCAGCTGGACCGCAACCGCTTCTGTGCCATGCACAAGGCTGTAGACCTCCTTCCTGATACAAATAGAGTGCTACCTGACCTTGAAAACTCTGGGGTTCCTGTGAATAGCATTCGGTATGAGGAGCTAAACACAAAGCAGCAGTTAGCAGTTGACTTTATCACAGGAAGTTCCAATGTCAGAAAATGTGTGGCTCCTCTTCTCATTTATGGACCATTTGGAACTGGAAAAACATTCACCCTTGCCAAAGCAGCCAGAGAGCTTTGTAAGCACCCTGACGGCAAAGTGCTAATATGCACCCACACCAATAGGTATTACATGCATATATGAACTATATATTTATACATTTTTTGTGTATAAAAACACAGTTCTATACCCTTTCCTTTACATTTGTGCTTTCTTTCAGTTCTGCAGATCTTTATATCAGGGATCACTTCCATCCATTCTTGAACAGGAAAAATGAGGAAATGAGGCCAATTCGAATAAAGGCAAACAAACAAGGGAGTGCTTGGTCTGCCACAGATGAGATTACTTTGAAATACTGTTTTCTTTCAAAAGATGGACAGCGTTTTCTACCACCTACCAAAGCTGTCTTAGATCGCCACAAAATAGTGATAACTACCACAACACTGGCAAGACATTTTCATGATCTAAAGCTCCCGGAGGGATACTTTACACACATATTGATAGATGAAGCCTCTCAAATGCTTGAGTGTGAAGCTTTGATGGCCCTTGGGCTTGCTGGGCCAAGCACCAGAGTTGTTTTGGCTGGAGATCACATGCAAATGGGACCCAAGCTTTTCTCAGTTGACGATCATCACCGCTCAAATCACACACTCCTTAATCGCTTGTTTCACTACTATCAAGGTCAAAAGTGTGATGCTGCACAGAACAGTAGAATCATTTTCAGTGAAAACTATCGCTCAACCAACGAAATTGTGGAGTTTGTGTCCACCCATTTCTATGTTGGTAAGAATGATATCATCAAAGCTAGTGGAAATATTCCGGCTCCTGCAAACGGCCATGCCCTGAAATTTCTCCATGTTAGGGGAGAGTGTCTCTTGGACACTGTGTCTATGTCCTGGTATAACAGAGAAGAGGTTGCCAAAGTGGCTGACGAAGTGAATAAGATTTTGAAACACTGGCCGTTAACCTGGGGGACTAAGGACCAAAGCTCAATCTGTGTTCTATCAGAGGGAGTTCAGGTAAACTATTATGCTGCAGTCATCACAAGACTGAAACAAAAATATGAACTATATTATTGATGCAGTATGTATTCTATGCATTGATGTATTAATATTGTCTATGTTAGATATGGTTAGAGTCTTAATCATCTCAATCGTTTCCTCTTTGTAGGTTCGACACATAAGAACAGCACTTTCAAAGAGAGGCCTTGCTAAAGTCCATGTTGAGAATCTTGCAAATGTACAAGGTAATTCTGATGTTGCTTTAAGAAACTTCTACATGATCATTCCATAATGTCAATATTAAAAGGTGGCTAAAGCCAAACTGCATGTCTGTCTGACTATAAACACTATACTTAGATTGTCTTTTATTCATATATTATTGTTTAATATAATAAATATTGTTTCATGTATTAACAGGCAAACAGTTCAGAGCAGTCATTGTGACAGCTGTACAAACACGTGACAGCCTAAAAACGTCTCACTTGCCTGGCCTGGAATTGTTCAATGATGCCCGTGTGTTAAACACTGCAATAACTAGAGCACAGTCTCTTGTGGTTGTGGTTGGAGATGCAGCTGCACTCTGTTGCTTTGGAAACTGTTCAGGAGTCTGGAAGAGTTACACAGACTATTGCATCAACAACAACAGTGTTGAGCCAGAGCATTTCACCAAAGATTTCTTTGAAAAAGATGTCATGGAAACTGCAAGGTTCCAAAAGTCTAAACACATGGATGTGAGCAGTCTTCTAGGAGATGAAATTCTTCAAGAGATGAAAGATGAATATGAAAAGCTGAAAACACAATATAGTTCAGATGAGGACAATTTTAAACTTGAAAACTTGCAAGAGCACAAGTCAGAATCATCATGCAATATGGCTGATGTTGACACAGACCTTTCTGGGATATATGAAAAACAGCCAGAGGTATACAAGCAAGGAAAGTTGGTCAGGGAGTCTTACAACAAAGGCTATGTCATACCATTCAAAGATCCCACCAAACGCATTGGTGTTAAAGGAAGGGCAAACCTGGGTAGGGTCTTCAGTGGAGATGAGGTACTCTTACAAACAACAAAGGTAGTCGGCATCACCAAGGAAGCGGAATCAGCCCGTGTACTTGTGTGCCTGCTTGAGGATGAGGATCACAGCAAAACAAGACAGAATTCTGAAAGCAAATTTATCAGAAGGACAATGATGCCCATTATAAAATCTGCACCCAAAGTATGTATACTGATCAGCAAGAACAAACGTAACTTTATGCCAATATGGGAGCATATTAATGGACAATGGACAGTTGCAGCATACGAACGAATCAACGAAAAACTCAAACAGAACAATGTATTTGTTGTTCAAGTGATTGGCTGGAAAGAACATTGTTATTTGCCACTGGGAAATGTAATTGATATTCTTCCAATTGGAAAATCTTTGGATGATGGGCTAAGGATCCTGAATGAAGAATATAAAGTTGCACCCACTACAGTTACATCAGATGAGGGTTTCTCCTGGGCAACTGAAGATAGAGCAAATAGACAAGACATACGTGAAGCAATCACCTTCACTGTTGATCCAGAACAAGCAAAAGACTTAGATGACGCCATTAGTGTCAGGGAAAATGGAGACCACTATGAGTTGGGAGTCCATGTTACAGATGTGGCAAGCTTTGTGAGTCTGGGTGGTACATTAGATAAGTATGCAAAACAACGCGGTAGTACATATTACTGCAGTGGGAACAAAGCTATTCATATGTTTCCTCAAGACTTGAGCACTGGACACTTCAGTCTTTTGCCAGACAAAGAGCGCAGGGTGGTTTCATTGATGTTCAAAGTAAACAAGCAAACAAATGAGATAATTGGAAAACCCACATTCCAGCTATCGCTGATCAAATCTAATAAGCAGTTGTCTTATGAAAAGGCAGAGGATATAATCTCCAAAAGATATAAGATGAACTCCAAATTTGACACAGTTGAGGACTGTGTCACAGTGGCTTACTGTTTTGCAAAAGCTCAAAGGAAGATTAGACTCAAGGATTGGGCTTATTATCAACCTGATCATGAAAAGTTGCCTGGGAAGCGCAAAGCTAATCTCATGATTGAAGAGTTAAGTGTGTTGTTCAATACACTTGCATCTGAGAATTTGATTGATTCAGAAAAAACCAGGTGTTACACGCCCCTTCGTTGTCAGGGAAAACCGGATCCTGAAAAGATCGAAGAATTCAGAAAGGAGAAATGTGCAGAATTAATACCTCTGTCTTTTCATGTGCGCAACAAAGTTGACCATGTTCAACAAGCCCCAGACTGTGAAAATTTCCACATACTTTCAGAAGTGTGGGAAGATATCCGATCAGCTGCCAGGGCAGATGACACAGACAAAATGGTGGACCTGATTGCTGCAGATGACATCCACCCTCTGCTCCAACCAGTCATTAATCAGTTCAGAAGGTGCTCTAGTAAAGCCTTTGTCATCCGCTTCGACTCCTCCGTCAAAGCAGAGATTGGGCATCATTCTCTGCACGCTAAGTCTTACACACAAGCATCCTCACCAATACGGCGATACATGGATATCATCGTACAGAGACTTTTGCACTCTGTTATATGTAACAGAGATGTTCAATACACTAAAACAGAGGTTTCAACTTTGTGCAGTCAATTTGAGCACAATATCAAGAATGCCAAGGAATATGAACAGAAGGCTGAGAAGATAGCCTATGCAGTGAGCATGAAGAAACAAAGTGCTTCAAAGTTAGCCTTTGTTGTGAGTGTAGATCCCAACAGTGATAGTTTTGCAGTGTCTTTTCCTTTTAATAGGAACATATTTGCAGAGAGTTTATCAGTTATGTACAAAGATTTACAACTGTGCGACCAACCATTATATGATCAAGCAAATCACCTCATCACTCTCACATGGAAAAAGCGGATCTATGCAGTTGACACCAAACAAATCTACCAAGAGTTGAAAATGACAACCAGTGGTCCCTACATAGAGCTTCCACTTGCAATATGGAAAGCCACTATTGAAGCAATTGACAAAGAAAACTGGGATCATGCAAAGTCTCTCATAATGGGCATTAATACAAAGCAACTGGAAAACCAAAATACTCTGCCTCATTTCAAGACTACTGCATATACCTCGGCGAAGCAAGAGGAACCAAAAGTACAAAGGGGACATGAGGTAGACATGAACCTCCAGTTGCAACCAGGTGACATTCTTAAGGTCCAAATGACATCAGAGGTAAAAAGGGGTTATCACATGCCTGCTGTTCAGTTAGTGCACATTAAACCAAAGTTTGAGATTTGTGTGGACCACGTTCACAGCCCTATCACATGCTTCTCAAGATCGACAGATGATCCATCAAGGACTCATTACAGTGACACAGAGGAGTATGTACGGATCTGGAAACCAATGTGTGAAATGGAATCTGCTGCTACTGCAGTGGATGAAAGTGACAGCATAGTCATTGAGAATTTGGTGGTAAACTTCAGGCAAGAGCAAGAAGGCACACTAACAGGAAGCTTCTTTTTACCTCTGGCATGGATCAACGACTGGGCCATTGAATGTAATCTTTCAAAGTGCTTACTGTGCATACGGAAAAGAGGTTTGAAGTTGATGTCAGCCTTGGAGAATTGCGCACTGGTGGACCCAAGAGAGTTCACATGGGTCGCCCATTGTGTTACAAGAAAAGTAGAAGAAAAAAAAGACCCTCCAAATGTAGGAAGCAAAGTGGAATTTTATGTAAGCCATCTGCCAATGGAGAAAATTCCTGATTGTGTTTATCAGGCAAACACTTCTTTCACAGTTGAAATAATCCCTAAACTGCTGCCTGACATGTAAGTTCACTTGTATTTAATGTTGACCATACCACTGTAACATTGTATGTGGTTTGAATTTTCATTCTTTATCTCACATTTTTCTTACAACACAGAGGTTATTTTATGATGGAACTTTTCTTAGCTCTAGATTATGCTGTATAACATACTGATATAGAATTTATTTTTTGTCTGTTTTATTTTTATTTACTTATTTATTCATTTATTGTAGCCGGAAAGAAAATGCTGTGGTCAGCATTCCATCTGCATGTGAACTTGTCAAGACAATAGCACTTGGTAAACACATTCCAAAAGAGGGTATGTGCATGAGTCAGCAGTTAATGGTTGCATAGATTTTTAACTATTAATATTTATGTGAATCAAACAGAAAATTGAAAACACAGAGCACACATTGTAGTGCCTTTTAAATTTGATCATTTTTTTCTTTTGCTTGTCACTTTGTCTTTTAAGTAAAACCAGAATGGCACACTTGGAGGAGAGAGCTCCCCAATGGACTTCCAAATCTTAACCAGAGCCAGTGTATTGCTGTGAATAAAGCTCTAAATAACACCTTCACACTTATACAGGGACCACCTGGTAAGAGTTTGTAAGTTCAGTCTCATGCTTCATAAATTTTCAAAATCCTTCAATAATTTTTACCATTTCTGTCTTAGGAACTGGAAAGACAATAGTAGGTGTGTACATTGTACACTGTTTCTTTAAGCTGAACTCTATGAAAAATCGACCAAATGTGGACAACAAGAAACAAGTTATTCTATACTGTGGCCCATCCAACAAGTCTGTTGATGTTGTTGCAGGCAGGTTACTTTGTTTCACTGTTCAAAAATATGATTTTTTTTTCTGTTACTATGACTCATATTGTGTTGTTTTTGTTTTTTTACAGAACACCTTCTAAGATTTGGGGACAGCCTGAAGGCTCTCAGGGTCTACAGCCAACAAGTGGAGATGCTTGATTACCCTTACCCAGACTGCACCCTTCAGTTTTCCCAGAGGACTCTCCGCCAAGAACGTGCCAAACGAGAGCTCAAGTATTGTGATCACACCAGCTGACGAGACTCATTTTAATAATTTTTTCAATAGTTAAAAATATTTTATTAAAGCATACTGTTTTACATGGTTTTAGGAGCATTACTCTCCATCACCGCATCAGAGAGGACCAAAATCCTTTTTCGGGTAAAATAAAAGAGTTTGACCAACGCATTCTACTTGCCTTGGAGAAAAAAGAGAAGCTCCAACAAATTCAACTTGCACTTGAGGAAATAGAAAAGCTCAGACGCAATCATCTTGACCTTGAGAAAATAGAAGAGCTCAGACGCAGTCAACTTGCCTATGAGGAAATACATGAGCTGACTGCTGCAGAGGTGAAAGAGTAAGTTCAGATGTATGACTGGTTTAGAAAATTGTAAAACTGCATGAAATCCTCAAAGCACTAACTTTTACTTGTCACAAGATTTGAAACACCTTGGCTCCTCCAAGTTGTCAAACATTTGAGCTAAAAAAGGCTCTGCTATCATAACTGCGACAGAGATTGTCAGAAACAGCACAAAGGCCTCAAACCCCTTACTGATATTGGGTATAAAATACTAGTTTTTTTTAATGGGCTACTTAGAGTACAAGCTTGAGTTTGTACTAAATCAGTAATCTATTAAGATAGGACCTTTTTTCACTGCAAATTTCAAGGACTTTACTCGTAGCTCTAACTCTATGGATTTTTTTTTTTTTATCCCAGATACAAAAAACTTCTCAGAGATGCTCGGACATATGAGCTTGAACGGCATGACATCATACTGTGCACATGTACACAGTCTTCCACCCCAAGCTTGACTAAGACAGTTAGTGCACGTCAGATTCTCATTGACGAATGTGCAATGGCCACTGAACCTCAGGCCTTGATTCCATTAGTCTGTAACAAGCCAGAAAAGGTGAGCTTTTTATTTATCATCATTAGGATGCTTATGCTTTTTGTTAACATTGTCATTAATTTGTCTTTATGCCTACAATCAATGCTGCTGAATGCTCTGGTGACAAAATGCTTCTGAAATTACATTTTAAAAACACAATCGATTTTAATGTTGCAAAATGTTTTTTTTTTCTTAGCCTAATCCTCAAACTTGTGATTATATTATTTTTTATTATGTGTTGTAAACCTGGAGTTGTAAAAGCATAATTGTAACTGGCAGGGTTATCCTGTATGGTAAGATAACTATTTATTCTCAAAGAATCATTTCTAATGGTAATTACAACTGCCTCAATTGCTTTTCTGGTCTCTCGGTCAGGTCAAATCTTCCTCTCGACCAACAGATAGGACAATAGCCAAAACTTTACAAACTGCCGGTCATATTCCAATTGTTGCAGATATTACCCTAATGAAATAATCTTTACTGTATGTTACTTATGACCTCATGACCTGTCCTCATGTGACCCCAACACATTTTCAATGTATTAACAACAAGTATTAGCTATGATTGATGGATTTCTTTTGCACTTTGATCACCCCAGTATAATAAAGCCTTTCAGTTTAGGCGACAGGGTTTTCTAAGTATTGGATGCCAGCTAGTAGGCCGCCTGCTCATCTTCATCTGTTTTTTTTTAATTGTACACATAGCTGTTTTTCAATTACAGGAGTTTGGGTCACTGACTGCATCATTGCTTAATAATGGTCAGCTGATGTTAGTCATCCTGAGATACTCATCCTCATATCTTATAATGTTACTTTTAGATTGTGTTGATCGGTGACCACAAACAGTTACAACCCATTGTAAAGAATGTTCGTGTGAGGAAGCTGGGGATGGCCAAGTCTCTGTTTGAACGATACCATACAATGCACAAAAACACAGCAGTGATGCTGGACACCCAGTACAGGATGGTGAGGAAATACATTCATTTGTACACACACATACACATATACACACATGCGCATGCACACACGCACGCACAGACAGACAGACAGACAGACAGACAGACAGACAGATAGATAGATAGATAGATAGATAGATAGATAGATAGATAGATAGATAGAGACACAAATATAAATATACACACACGTATCATAATATGTTTATTGGCAACTGTCAATTATGTTCTGTCACAGCATAAAGACATATGCAAGTTCCCATCAGATGAATACTATGAGGGAAAGCTGGAAACTGGGGTGGAGCAGCCAAACAGTGTTCTGCTTGTAGAAAACAAGACAATGCCAATCGTCTTTGGGGACATCGAAGGAAAGACCATCAAATTAGTTGTCAGCACAGCCAAGGGCAACGAGAACTCTAAAGCAAACCCAGAAGAGAGAGACAAAGTGGTACTGTATCTCTTTGCCGATTTTTAACAAAAATACTAATATATAGTGGTAAATTTGATAGTCATAACCTGGTGGTACTCTATGATGATGACGATGATAATGATGATGATGATGGTTATTATTTTACTTTTTTTTTTTTACAGGTTGACATTGCTGAAAAACTGGTGAAGACTGCAAAAATTGAACAGCAAAATATTGTGATTCTGTCACCCTATAATGCTCAAGTATCAGAGATCAGGGATGAGCTGAAGAAGAGGAAAATGGATCAAATCCTTGTAACCACAATCACTAAAAGCCAAGGTGACAGTGTAACCATACCTTATTGTGAAAAAATATAAATTACTAGTCCTGAAGAATTTCATCCTGTTAGTAATGAGTTGTAACTGGTATTTTATTGTTGTGGCTTGCTCTAGTGTTGGGTCTAACTGCTTACTGTCCTGCCATGTAGTTTAGATTAGCAGTCACAGGCTATCATATTTTTAAGACAACTTCTCATAATTTGAATGCAAAAACATGATCTTACAGTAAATACACTTGAATTTATGGGATTTTCTTCTCCAGAATGATGTGAGATTAGTAAGCATCACAGAAAAAACATTCTCAAGTAACCTGTATTGTGTATTTGTCCATTTTTGGTTCAGTTGACATTAGATGTTTTCACACTTTTTCTTGCCTTGCAATGATAATAATAATGATGATTAATGACACTGACCTTATCCAGTATTTTGGTGCACGTCCGAGGAAACCAAAGAAAAAACTCTATGTTGTTGTATTATCTCATAATCTGATATACTGTACAACATTTTGTCTTATAGGAAGTGAATGGCGCTACGTCATCATATCGACTGTGTGCTCTCTTCCAAGTGAAGAGATAGAGAGTGAACCAGATGGAGCGTGGCTTTCCAAACATCTGGGTTTTGTTGGTGATCCCAACCAGATAAATGTGGCCATTACCAGGGCCAAGGAGGGCCTGTGCATCATTGGTAAGACATTGCAACTTATCTCTTATTCCTGCCTGCGTTTAAGGCTCAAGTCGAATATGTAGCTTCACAACTCGATTGTTTCTGTCCTCTCAAAGGAAACCAAAAGCTGCTCAGCTGCAGTCAGGCTTGGAAAAAGCTCCTGGACCACTACAAGCGTCATAATGCAGTGGCAGATGCGGACAAGATTTCAGTACTTTGAGCAAGATAACTGATCTCTGCCACCCTAAAAAGGCTTGCAGCAGATTAGAGACTCTACACCTATGAAAACTTAATATGCACATACTTAAAGCTTTTTCTATGATGATGCAATAACCGGTTTACAGCAGACTTGCAGTTTGATATTTTTACACAGTTTGTTTTTGCTGATTCCTACAACTTTTACTGTTTATCAACTGTGATTAAATTTTATTGTTTGATGTTTAAATTGTAAACATTCCAATTTGAAATCTAAAAAGTCTGTTTTTATTTCTTTGTTTTTTGTATTTCTCACTTTTGGTACTAGAATTGTAAATATGGATTTTCAAAAAAATAATACATTACAATAAGCCTGACTGTGGACATGTGACTGAAGAAAGAGTTTAGCAAATGCTGTTTGAAACTTTTAATTCTTTTTTTACTTTTTGTTGAAATGAAGAGAATAACCACTGTACAAAATCAACCACACTGAGGTAGTGTTTCCATTTACTGATGAACTAGTTATATTTCTGCTAATCATAAAACAGTTGGCCTTAATACTTAAACTGCTTCCAATGAGTGAGCCTGGCCTGTGAATTTTTGTTTGAGTTTTAATAGTTTTCAATACCTGTAAATGATATACATTCAGGGAACTTAAAAAATGTTTGTGATGTTTGAATTTTTATTGTTAAATTTACTATATTCAGTGTTGTTATTAAACGTGTACAAATGTTTGATACATTAAAATTGATCTATTAATTTTTTGTTTGTTTTGTGATCTTGGGTTCCACCTTAAACAACAAAATTATACTTTTTCAGAGGTGTGCTGCAGATAATGGCAAGTAGAAATTGTAATTACAGGCTAGAACTGACTTCTGATCACAGAGAAAAATGGATCAATATTAATTTTGCTCTCAAACGATTGGTGGTTGACAGTCTACACTGGTGACATGGGTTCATGGGATTACATTGAGAACAAAAGACAGGTGCCAAAATGGTTGTACATGATGGAATTAGGGATAATAAGGGATGTTATGATAAATAGAAGCTTAAGGTGATAGTTCACTCAACATTGAATTGTTCCCTATTTCCTACTCACCACTATATTGGTGGAGGCTCTGGAGACATTTTCTAATCCACATAGCCCCTCTGGAGTTCACCGAGGGAAAGAATTCCACGCCATGGCGATAAAATAGAAGTCTACAGTGGCCATGGACTAAAACTGAAAAAGAAAACAATAGAAGAAAAACACAACATGCCTGAATGGAAATTGTCTGAAATTACAATTATGTGGGAAACAAACCCTTTAAGCTTAAGCACATTTCTGCTTTGCCCATGATTTATTTGTTACATTTGGTTTTTTTTTTGCTTATAGAGCTTTGAAAAGGTCTGGTAGGTATGATGTTTCTTTAAAAAGTTTTTTCTCTGAATATTATTCTAAAATCTAATATTTTGTTTTACCAAACAGCTGCTGTATTTACAATACTTACAATGGCCGCAGTTGATGACTTTTGGAGGTTTGATGTACAACTGATTCACTTAGGCAGAGTTGTGGGAAGAGCACGACAGCAGTGTTGGTACAGAATTAAAAGGATGCTCAACATAGTTTTCACTTAAAAGTCAGTTTGTTTAACAGAATTGTCATGGTCTTGCTGTGCAATTTTTCTGTGTGTTCCTCTGTTCATCCTTGAGTTTCATATTTGCACTCCTTCTATCTGTGTCTTTCTGACTGGCGTTCCGTCTCCTTCCTTCCATCAACCACTTTCCATCTACTGCCAATTAACCCACAAGTCTGCAACTTCAACTAATCAAGCTTCTGTTGTATAAAGAAGGTTGCTTTTTGCTCAAGAGTGTTCAGTTTGCCAACATGCTATGGCTGTTTGCACTGTTCTTTTTAACCAACTTAGTTTAATACTGTTTTTTGTGCCCAAGGTTCATTGGATGAACGGATTTCTTCTGTACCTGTGCCCGATTTTTTATTGCCTGCTTTACCAAGTGAGAGAATGCTCCTATAGGCCTATATTTGAAACAAAATTACTGTTTTAGACTTTGACAAACTTAAATTAGTAGGGCCTTGGTAGGGCCCTCGCATCCCGGCACCCATCGGAGCCAGCAGCAGCTCACCCAAGACACGGCCGAGTGCTGGACTCACTGCTTGCAAGTGGAAATGAGGCAGTGAATCAAGTTCATTCATGTGCAAAATCAAAGTCCCCTCTATTCAACAATGACCTGACATTATTTAAAATGTAAACATATAGAAGAAAAAAAACAATGTTCCCTTATGTATGTCCTAGCTTCAACGCTGCCATCTTTCACCACTGTAACCTGTGACGTCACCAGGTTTGTTGGTAGTGTAGAAGTTACAGAGTTAGCAGTAAAGTCCATGACAGAAAGTGAAAGATGGAGCCACAGTGACAAAAGGGAGGCCACTACTGTTTTGATCCTGCTTGTACTAATGAGTTTTTAAGGGTAAAAGCCATAGACTGTACAAAAAAGAAAAAAGCCAAGGGCAACAAGACAAATTGCATAAACTACCACTGGAGCCGAAGGCTGTACTGCGGCGCCGGCTAGCAGCAATGACAAGAGCAAATCCAAAGATGGGCGCTGACTCCAGGGCTTGCAAACAGTAAAAACTTTTTGGAGGAAATTATGTAGAAATGAAGACATTTTAGTCAGGCAAAGTGATTGTTCACTGGACCAACAGACTGAAGCCTGAAACTGCGCCCTCTGTTTTTAATTTTAATGAGTACAGCCCTGGCTCTACCGACTGCCCGACGTACTCAGACCACAGCTGTAGGCGGTCGGTAGAGCCAGATAGGGGAACCCACAGCAGTTGCCAGGTAACCATACTGTTACTAAGACATCAACTGTCCCCATACCAAAATGCAACACTCACACACTTCAATAAAGTTTCACAAAAGTGTCTATTTCTCTCACTGAACGCACCTGTCAGTTTAAACAGCCCTCATGAACACCTGTTAGTGGCAACATCGGACACACCCCGTAAATTTCCACAGCATCTCTGCAGCATAGGAGTTTTCTGTTTAGTTTTAGTTTCAGTTTATCTAATGGGAGTTCAGCTACATGCATTTATCTTACAGCTCTTAGCATAACTTATATTTAAGTTATCTTATGGCTCAATACTGCAAAAGACAGTTAATAGCAGGACTCAATGCACTTACATAAAACTTGAAGTTTGACATGAAATTAAATGTTAGCCTAACACCTGTAGCAGCTAGTCAGCCTGCGCTGAGAGGAGTTTCACTCTTTTCCGTTTACTCAGTCTTAAACCATACAGGAACATACTTTATAAACATTCCACTTGACACAAGATGCTATGTGGCGCCATATGCACATTTGGTTTATCCTCTCAAACACTACACAGGGTTCATATAGCACATATGAACCCAACTTGTGTCTGAGCTAACTCTTAAACTATTAATGCTTTGAAATTTAGATCTATATTTTGACAGTTAGTGTGCTTTCTGCATGAAAGCCTGTCAACTTTGGAGCATATTACCAACTAAAACAAGTCCCAAACATCAAATCTTTGAACAAAGTGCTGGCTATTGTGGTAAAAACACACCAGAGCTGTAACTATTTTTGGCTAATTGTAATTTGGATTATCTGTATTGCTGTATTGCAATATGTGTTGTGTGTTTTGTGTTGTATTTTATATAGCTGTAGTGTATTTTGGTTTTATAATAATGTAAGCTGATGTTTAACGCTTGTCAGAGAAGCCCCTTGGGAATTTTTGCCTGGGGCCCCGGCACACTCTAGAATCACCACTGCATAGAGTCTGTTACTACAGTAATTGACCGAGAGCTTAAGTTGCCTCTCTCTGTGAAACAGGCTAGAGTTACCCCTCTTTCTGTGGTTTGAGTTACCTCCCTTTGTGAAAACTCTGAGTTTCCCTCATTTCAGGGTTAACAGACTCAGAGTTTTCACTAAACCTGCTTTGTGAAACGGACCCCTGGAGTTTAACTAATGCTTACAGAGTGATGCTCTACTACCATATTGTGGCCAAACTAGGGTTTACATTTACTCTGAAGGAAGCAAATTTCTGG
Source organism: Acanthurus tennentii (assembly GCA_029783805.1). NCBI lineage: Eukaryota > Metazoa > Chordata > Actinopteri > Acanthuriformes > Acanthuridae > Acanthurus > Acanthurus tennentii. The sequence continues at coordinate 26,920,761 of JAPZDZ010000012.1, read as the reverse complement.
AACAAACACATAAGGTGCAGTTTTATTTTAAAATTAGTGTAGAAATAACACAAGAGTTAAACTACCCAGGTTACACTATAAAGATGCCAAACTGACCGTCAGAAGTTAAAAATGAATTACGATCATCATAAACGGCCACTTTGAAACTCAATTCAATTCAATTCTGTTTTATTTATGTAGCGTCAAATCACAACCAAGTTGTCTCAAGACACTTTACATATGGAGCAGGTCTAGAACACACTCTATAAATACATTCATATTTTAGATTTATAGGAACCCAACAATTGAAATCAATTCCCACATGAGCAAGCACTTGGCGACAGTGGCGAGGAAAAACTTCCTTTTACAGGCAGAAACCTCGGCCAGATCCAGACTCAGAGGTGGGCGGGATCTGACGGCACCGGTTGGGTTGGAGGGGGGGATAGATAGAAAGCATTCATGTACAGACTGATTCCTGAGCCCTAGGGCATTACTTCTGATGCAGACTGCTCCAAAATATTTCCTACCATAACTCCAAGTTTTTCGTAGATGTCTCCAGACTTAAATACTCCACAGATGTTTTCCCCAATTTCATTATCTTCCTCGCCATCATTGTCTCTCCTTTTCGCAGTGTGTGCAATAGAGTTTTTTAATCCAAATAGTTTTCATCAGAAAAGTCACCTGATATTTTTTGACATATCTTATCAGCCAATTTTACACAAAGCAGGGGATTATCCTTAAGACCATACCTTAACTAGCAGCCCACAGCTGATCAAAAGTTCTGTATAATTGCTTCTTTAGAAGTAAACATAAATCCTAGTTTGGCCATAAGGTGGTAGTAGAGCATCACTTTTAAGCATTAGTTTAATAGTTTCAGTTTTCTCTGCTCCCTCTTATGTTCCGGTGCCCAGAGTGAGTCACATGACAGGCAGAGTGCAGGAGGGGAGAAAAGTGAGGAAACGATTTAGAAAAACTCTTGACAAGTACCACAAACTTCATCAAATCTTACACAACTTATCATATTCTAGTAGGAAATTTCATTATTTTAGCATGGGCATAGATTTGAAAGCCGTCAGAGTTATACTTTAGACCAGGGGTCACCAACTATATTTGTCAGAGGGCCAGAATTTTACCGGGCAGTCACCTTGGGGGCCAGACCCTCAAATA
>JAPZDZ010000012.1:26897381-26909721 GCA_029783805.1 Acanthurus tennentii | reverse complement strand
CCCCCAAAAAAAAAAAATATGGGGTTTCTTAAATTTGTGTGTGATACCTCGGATTGAGACATGAATCATCGGTTTTGCATTTTCTTTGGACCATTTGTTTACTGAGTAAAATTGTGTTTTAAAGGGAATCGAAGACTCAATATTTGAACAGCTGCTGTCCATGTCAAAACAGCAAAGTCACAGTTATTCTGTAACCTTTAGGGTGCATTATAGGCTCCAAACTGTGATGATCAGAGTTGTTTTTTTTGTGGAGAAAACAATCATGCGAGATGAAAAAAAGAGTCATAGGCCTATGTTAGAAAATTTTAAAAATATTAGGTCTTGAGATGTTTTGGAACATTTCTACAGTAAACCACAGCTGAGTGTTGTAACTCTATTTAAACCAAAAAGCAGAATGTAGAAGCTTAATGTTTGCTGAAGTCATATATTTGCTGTATGTTGAACTGAATTGGGATCTGAAATAAGATCCTCTTTGTTTCTTTGGAACTGTTCTACCTCGTCTTTCTGCACATTTTGAAATTTTCTTTGCTGAGCCATTTTTTCAACAAACACATTCCTCTGTTAGAGAGACAACCTGGCAGATTTCAGGGTAACAGCTTTTTCTCTTAATGTCATCATAATGTTTTTTTGATTTTGGATTTTAAGGGTATCACATTTTTTAACATCTTTCAGTTGCTTGAACATTTCCCTGTGTTTACTGGCGCATGTAAGAAATGAGTTTACATTGATACAGATGTTTACATACCTTTAGCTTAACACAGGCCACTATGTACTTTAGTTAATTTTTTCAATTTTCAATAATGTACGACTATTTGATTGCGTGGAAATCTTGAAATGGAGATAAGCGTATGGTAGGTTCATGCTTAAGATGGTTAGCTTACCCTTTTTTTCTTTTGAGGAATATCTTTTATTTCACCCTTATTTTAAAAGGATGTTCTCTACAGTAACAAGAGACTTAAGCAAACTCTCGAAATATTATCCCGTGCTACAATCAAGCTGCCTCTGGATGGTTCCCTTTGGTGTTGGAATTATGTATCTGTAAATGTGCGCCGGGACTCTGTGTTTGAATAATGACTACTACTGTTTTAAATGCAACACTCCTTTCTATGCAAGTCTGCCTCCAAGGATAGCTAAGTGAAAACACTTTCAGGCCTGGCTTGTTTTGTTTAATCCTCTGCCTCTCATCCTCACAGGCATGGTACTATACAAGGGGACCCTGTTGTGTTCTTAAGACTAGATCCTTCAATAGAATTTACAATTCTTAGTTATATGTTACTAAAGCCATTTGCTTGAACAAAAGACATTTGTTTTGTTTTTTAACTGCTGAATTTGTACATATCAAGGGTCTGTCTCAATAAAGGTTAAAAATACCTCTGATCTTTGTGAAAGTTTTTATACCACAGAAAAGTTTACGCCTCACATTAACCAAATTAAATGGATGTGAAATTCTTGTTTGTATCAGCACCTAGTTTAATATGTGTTTGTGTGTGTGTGTGAAGTCTCATATTCAAGTTTCTAATCATCCAGTGATCTTGATAACAAACAAAGGTCTAACAAAACCTGGAAACTTTCTTAAGAACCAAGTCTTTATTTCAATCGAAGAACAAAATCTACAAGTCACAAATATGTAGTGTAACTAAGTGGAAGTACCTTAGATACTATAAGATCAGTTATATAAGACCATGTGTGGAGTCTAGAATGTGCCACCATAAAATTATTAAATGTTATTTCAATTTTAGGCCTTTTCATTGTCCACTAAAGACAAATAGAGCAATTATAAGAATCATAGCATCAACTTTTTTAAATAAATTCCTGTCTTTAATCCAAAGATGTGAGAAATTCATCAGTTTGTAATGGATTTATTAATTTATCACAGTTAAATGTTGAAAAAGTGTGTAGCAGTTCTTGTGGTAACTCCAGACTACATTCAGACGTATGTGGGTTACCATGCCGGACAAAAGGTATATGCTACTTTACAGTAAACAATACATAATGCTACACTGTATGTTCCATTTGGTGCATAACATTTACCACATTCTTGTATATTAAAGCATATTATTTGAGTGCAAGAGATTTTTTTCTTTCCTGCAGTTACTCAAGCATCATGTTCTCTGTAGCTTGACCATGAGCTTTGACTGGTCTGAATCTGGAGTTGAACTGAATCTGGTGTTGACAAGTTGTGATCTGTGTAATTACCACCAACAATAGCACTCTTATTCTCCCCTCAAATTTTTTCAGCACTGAATGAATGCACATCTGCAATGTCAAAAGCTGACAGGCAGTCAGCATCTAGAAGCACTAAGTCTGTATTTATGAATCTGCAGTGCAGATGTCTGATGTGCAGCTCTATGCGTACCCCTTGTGGCTGTACAGAGGGAGGCAACAACTATACCATTCTTCACTTGTACTGGAAAATTTCTTTACTACCTCAGTAGGACTGAGGTTTTCTGCAGTCACTCCAAACAGGTGAGCCCAAATGTCATTGACAAATTTTATCATTGAACAGAAGTGATGATACTGTAAAGTGAGAAAATAATAATTTATTTCAGCGGTATGCTCAAACTTAAGTACGGTGCATGTTTTAATATATTTAAATTCACACGTATTATAAATGCAACACAACAAAGCACAAGATACCTCAGTTTCTCTTGCAAAATGTAACTTAATTTGGCTAAACTTTCTCTCCACCCTGTTATTGTGATGCAATGCATATCATTAAAAAAGTATTTCTAATTACAAGATCATTGTTGTAATAAAGGTGAAAATTTTATATATTTACTGGATTTCAGATAAAATAATACACTTCCTTATAAGACTGGTTTTTAAATCAAAGTTTTATCATTAACAAATTCATTAAAAAGAGTAAAACCAACAATATGTTACTGTCTCACAATGTTTTTAAATCTCTGACCTATCTGCATCCCCAAGTCCTACAGGTGGTTCCTAAAATCCTTCAAAAATCCATTTAAATCTTAAATCAACTATAATGTGTGTGTCGATGGTAGTGAGCAACAAATCACCTAGTATAACATTTCATTGTCTTTGAACAATTGAATTCTCTGACAGAAGAAAGAGGCTAGGCTTTGGATGCATACTGTTGGATTTATTAATTAAAATTATTCATCGTTAGTGTGGGTCTTCACATAAAATTTTAAATAAAAATATTGAATAAAATCACCAGACTTGGACTTACATTGTTTGATTAATGATTTAGTCATTCATTGCCAACTATTTCATTTTTAACCTTTATAGATGTACATTATTTTACCCTGTAGATTCTGTTTCAGGTTTCAAAGTTCAAATTGCTTGAGTTTTTGAAAATCTTCAGGTCATAAGTACTTTTGGAAAAAATCTCAAAAGTTATGGACAGTTTAAAAATCTGTAACCTGTGATCACTAAAATATGTGGTGTACTACTGTACAAACAGTGAGATGAATGTCCAACTGAGTTTGCACATAGCACAGAGACCTAATTACTAGACAGACAAGTTAGATAAAATACCAACAGGGAAAACAATAGGATTACAAATACAACTGATCAAAATCTCTTTAAATGAAATAGCAAAGAAGAAGTAAGGAATCGGAAAGAAAAACAGAAAGTACACATGCAACAAAATTACACTTATGAGCATGTACTGGGCATTTCGTACCACACAGTCCATCTGATGTAAATGTTGTCTGCAAGGGAAAACTGAGAATCTGACTTTTAAACTTGCAGTTAAAAACACTGTATTTGATGTATCTTTTGCCATTAATTTACAGCTGTAGACTGTAAGGATACAATTTAAATACACAGGGTTTATTCTACTCGGTCAGAAAAACTGTGCTTGTGGAGAAAATACAATGCATACCGTGCACGGAAGCTGCTACCAGTGTAATTATTGATCTGTTTTGACCACTAGGTGGAGACAAAAACCTATCACTGCTTCTGCCAGTTCTGCTTATTTACATCATGAGGAGTACTTGGACATAAACATATGCAAACATCTGTGAACAGTGTAATCAAACAAAAACTAAAATAAATGCTGTTTTTTCTGATCTAAGTGACTGCAAGTAATAAAAGGTTTTTCGGTTATTTTGAGCTATTTTATTACGTTACATGAGCATATTCATTATATTTTTAGCCACTTGCTGGCAGCATAAAGCTGTAAAGACAGCCTTAGTTAGTCAGAAAACCAAAACCACTCTCTTGTTTACTTATTCATCTTCACAATTTAACAGATATGCAGAGGTTTATACCACAGCTGCAGCAATCTGAGATCTCAGACACTCATGAATCAATAGCAGTTTGCTTCTGCCCAACTTCAGTTCCACACTTGGCAAATTAGTGTGGAAATTTATTCATGTGGCATGCATCCACATTCTTCTGAAGGTGATACAAAATCATACGTTGCCATTTCTGCCTGGAGTCCAGTCATTGCTGCATGTGGCTACATTTGCATTTAGTGATTGTTGTAGACTTATCTATATTTTTGGAGGGCACTACACCAGCATTAAATACTGGCACTCAACATAATAAAGGGTAAATACATCGCACTTTATAGCAAACAGGGAGTGACTTCTGACATAATATAAACTTATTATTAAGTTGATTTGACAACACGTTACCTGTGATGTAGACGTTTTGTTGAACTGTAAAATCCACTTTAAAGCTTTACTTTGGTCTTCACAAACATATATCAAAAAATATTTATCTAACCATTTAACACTAAAGTAACTGTTAAGAGCAGATATAAAGGGGAAACTGAGCTTGCTTCATTTCCAGGTGAATGGTCCCAATGCTAAGGAGCCAAAACAGAAAAGTCCCGGTCACATCAATTCAATTCAATTCAATTCAACATTAAGAGATTAAGATGAGATTAAGTTGAGATTTTAAAACAATAAGTAGACACCTGCTGGAGGATCTCATGCAGCAATTGTTTTCAAACGGGGCTATATGATCACAAATATAGGAAGGAGCATGACTATTAAGACCTTTAAAGCAAAATCATAAAATCTATTATGAAACTCACTAGTGACCAGTAAAATTTAGTCAAATTTGGTTTAAGATTTGTTTAATTTGGTTGCTTCTCTTAGTACATCTTGAAAGCCTGGCAAAAGAGTTTTTTTATCATCAGTTTTTGAGTGCTTTGCTTGCTGATACTAGACAAAAACTGCCCTACAATAGTCCAGTCCAGAGGAGATGAATGCATGGATGACCTATGGATGACCTTTGTTAAGTCTGCAGAGGAAGGAAATGAGTGGATTTTGGCTAACTGTCTCAGTTTGTTAAAACAGGACTGTACCACCTGTGCATCAAAAGACATCTCTGAGTCAAACATAACACCTGGCTTGTCAGGAAACATTTATCTAGCTTTGTTGGCAGTTTTCAGGTTTGCAAAATAGCCTACGTTACGGTTCAGCTTTGTTCTGCTTCATCATTTAAGCTAACTAAGCACCTCTCAGCAGCATGTTGCATGTGAAGACCATCCTGGCATAGTATGACAGTAAAGAAGGCTTGCTGCAGGACTGTGGAGAAGGGCCTAAGGGTTTTCATTTTTTCCAACAACTATTTAGTTTGCAGTTAACTGTCTGTGAGATCAGAACCTAGACTATATAAATAAGAGCGCTGGAAAGAAGACAGCTTTACTAAATACATCTGCACACATCTCCAAAGGAGAAGAAGAAGAAGAGAGGGTGGGAAACTACGCAAAAGAAGCACAGAGGACAAAGGCAATGAATATGGACAGAAGAGGCATTCCGCTGGGTTGCTCTTTGCTGTTGTGTATCATCACTCAGGTGAGACCTATCCTGAGACATACTTTCATAACCTCTTTGTCAAATGAAAGCTCATTTCCTGTTAGCTTCTGCGGTGACCCAGTAAATTGTGTGTGTGTGCGTGCGTGCCTGTGTGTGTGTGTGTGTGTGATATACGAATGCTTCCCTTTTTCTACAAAGTAAGTAATGTACCACTTAATAATAATAATTGCTTTATCTACCTAATTTATATTATACCTTTCACACCTTCACAAACAAAAGATAAAAAACTGGATAAAAATCAATGAGACAGGGCTCATACACCAGAGGGAGCCAGCTATAAACAGGGAAACCAGGAGATAACAAATAAAAGGATGATGTTGTGTATAATTTATCCAAGAATCAGAGATGTTTATGTGCACAGCTGAGACCAGACAGTGAAAACTGAATGTGTGTCCATTTGGGAAAAAAGTATATTTGTTCCCTGAAACAGAGATGTAGTTTCATTTTGTTCACTGTTATTTTTTATGGTCATTCTTATATGGGGGAACCACAAACCAATAATTTACTTTAAAAAAAAAAAAAAAATTATTATGAAGGACATTGACTAAGTTGCCTGTTAAAATACTTCAGAATTAAGTTGAGGAAAACACCCCTTTATCAGGAATGCTTCATATTTGTAGCATGTGATATGGTTATTGCTTGACATTCAGCAGCTGGTGTAATGAGGAACTGGCTTAATTGTTTGACATGAAATGAAAATAAAACCTAAATCACAAAGGTTTTTGATTAAAGAAAGTCAAAATCTAGTGCTCATCAAAGACCTAAGAATTTTTACAAATACTGTGATATCAGTGTTTGTGAAGTGATTAATCTTTTTACTATAACTTTTTTTTTACTTTTTAACTTTATCTATACTTTACCCTTTAAAATTCTAAGGGAAGCTTTTTTAATCAGCTGGGAGAAGGCAGCCATGATCATGCAAACATGACTGGTGATGCCTGTCAGTGGTTTCACATTAATTAGATCTGAACCTTCTGATAGTGAAATCAGTTCTGAAAATAACTAATGCACAAATATAATGACTGCATCAGTGGAAACAAACCAGATGGTTTTACATGGAGCTTTCCCTTATAAAACATTCTAGTAACTGGCTTTACATGTGCTGTTATTTGAAGTTAGACAGAGACTCTGCCCTCAAAGTGCTGGAGCCTCATCAATAATACTTTATTATCTATGACAGTAAGAGCTGACTGCAGCCACAAGCTGCTTTTTTCCTCCAGTCCCATCATTAATCAGTATTAGTGAATATAAGTGAACACTTGTAAAGGGATATATTGTTTGGCCATGTTTAAGTGGTATTTGTAAAATGCTTTAAGTATTTTTTTTTCTTTCTCTACAATAACAAGAACGATCACGTAGACCTGCAGGAGCACACTTTTCTAGTTTCCGTTAGGAACAGTCCTATAGAACTAGTAGAAACATGTGGTTACAGTGTGGTTATCATGCACCTGCAGAGCAGCAACTTTACCTGAGGCATATTGACTTGCAATGTGCAGGATGTCTTTCAATTTATGCTTGCATGTTTGAATGTGATGAAAAGCTAAACTTGCTTATACCAGACAGCCAGGCTTAGCATTGTCAAAGTTCTCTCTCAGAAACCTTAAGTAGATTGAGTACAAGTACTTTTACTGAAAACTGACTCAATTATGTGTCAGAAACACTCATTTCTCCCATCCACATAAAAAATATCCATAAAACTTGCAAAGAATTGAAGGTTTTAAAATACTTCAGATGCTTATTCTTTTTGCAAAAAAAATTGCAGGGATTTTTGCCATTTGGCTTATCCCTTACAAACCCCCAATTTTTTTTTTTTCAATAATCTGAATGGTATTCAGCCAAGCGACTCATTTCAGCGTTGCACGCTGAGGTCTAAATGCACAGACCTGTGAAACTTCCGTTTCCGCCTGCACACATGCAAGTGAGTGAAAATTTGGGTGTGCCGCTCAAAGGCTTGAGAAGTGGCAATTAAAAACTCAACAACATCCTGTCTCTTCAGAAAAAATAAGACTGTTACTCCACAGGAGCTAAATACCTTACTGTGAACAGTTTTCACTGGAAATATTTCTTCAGTAGAAAGTAGTTCCAGTAAAAACTGTTGACAGTGGAAGCTGTTACACTAAAACAGAAAGCGAAACAAGTCATGGAGTGACAGCATAAACAGCAGCTATTGTTTTGTCCCTCTCACTTTAGGTGTGGTGCCAGCTGTGTTCTGGGCCATGTCAGTGCTCACCCGCCGTGCCACCCTGCCCTGTTGGTGTGCCTCTGGTGGTAGACGGCTGTGGGTGCTGCCAGGTGTGTGCTCGGCAGGAGGGTGAGGCCTGTACTGACCAGCTGCCATGTGACACCCATCAAGGGCTGCAGTGTGATTACAGCGCCAGCTTCCCTGGAGGACCAGGACAGTGTGTTGGTGCGAACAAAATACACAAGCTGAAACAGATTGGTTTGGATTAGAGCTCTAGCACTAGTTCTACTTAACACACTGACAAAAAAGTGTACTACTGTCACTGAGACTGCCATGCAACTGCTGAGCCAAATAATACTAAAGCACCTGCCTCTACATCTCATGTACTGTCATTATACATAAAGTCACAGAGGCAAGGATCTGTTTTTTAAATTGTTTCAATCCTTTCAAAAACCCCAGAATGCTGAATTTTCCAATACTAACTGCTCTTTAGAAGTAAATTAGAAGTGTGCTTTAACTGGAATGTCCAGATGGACAGAAGTCTTTGGACCAACATACTCTTCTGTCCATCTGAAATGCATTTCATCTTTACCTGCTGACACATATTGTTTGATGCAAAAAGCATAAACATAAATTATTGAATAAATAAAGAGTTAAGAAGAGGACTGCAAGCCAGTAAACATGAACCGACTGTATCCTTGATGCATTTTGCCTTTGTTTTGAAATGTAAACAAGGATACATACAATGTGTTTGATGAGTAATACTAAAGGTAAACAAAACTCTTGTTTGTCTCTTAAGCAATTTTTACAAAGCAGTTGTAATTTTTTACCTTGGACAAAGCATTTCAACTAAAAACAAAAACCTGTATTTCAACAATTTTGTCAGATCAGATATTGTCTCTTTAATGATGCAACTAACATTCTGTTTGGGTGTCACATTAAAAACAACACAGCTATTACAACTGAGCAAACTTTGTTTACTGAGTTGTTTACTGAGTGGCTGCATTCCTGATTTCTATTTTTTTGCTCTCTTACATAAATGTAAAACAATTAAGTACTCCTACTTCTTTTTTGCCAACACATAACACTACTACTGCTGATTGTATTGATTTTGCTTTGTTTTACTCAGTTCCTGCTTACTATTTTTCTGCTACCGCAACCATGGCCACAATTACTGTTACTAATCATGACACTGTCATTCATCATGAGAATATCAAGTATATGTACAACGCATGTGCAGCTGTATTTCAGATAAAGAGCAGGATGTCCATTTATTAGAAGGTCAGTGGTTTGATCCTCAACTCCTCTGGTCTGCCATGCAAGGTGTCCTTGGGCAAAATAGTGAAGCCCACATTGTGTTCTATGAGTGTGTGTGAATGTGTGCCTGTCATTATTATATAGTATGTTTATGAATTGGTGAATGCTGACTTGTGTTGTTAAGTGCTTTGGCCGGTCAAAAGGCTAGAGAAGCTTTTATAAATGCATCCAATGCAGTCACATTGCACCTATATCACAGAAGTAGACAGTGTTACTGAGAATGTGTTTTTCCATAAAAAGGTAACTGTTCAAAAGAGTTTGTCACAGAGAAGTTTTGAGTTTTAAGAAAAAAAACATCTCCATGACTCATTCTTTATGAAGGAATTTCTTGCCTACGCTCTTACTGTAATGACTGGATAGACATCAATGCAAGATATCTGTCTGCACATGTTTCACATAACTCACCTCCTACTTGGCACAGCGGTGAAGTACTGAGTCAGCCTTTTACTTCCTAACAGTCCCTCCTCTTCATCTATTCCTCCTTTTGCTGTGGTCAGATCAGAAAGAGCTGGGTTGTGAGATGAATGGCAGGAAGCTTGAGGAGGGACAGGTATTTCAACCTTCCTGTGCCCAGCTTTGCCGGTGTCTGGGGGGAGGGGTGACCTGTGTGCCCCTGTGCAGCAATGATCTGCAGAAGCCTACAGCGAAGTGCCACAACCCTCAGCTGGTGAGAGTGCCAGGGCGTTGCTGCAAAGAGTGGGTTTGTGACGGCCTAGACAACAGCATTTCCTCAAATCCCTCAGAAGGTAATGGGGATCACGATCTACTTGACCAAACAAAGATGCCTGAAAATATTCTAGTCTGTAGAGAGTTTATCAGAATAATAACTGAAACAAGAAATAAGGCTGTTAAGACTCTTTGAAAGCATGAAAACATTAGATGAAGTTTACTTGAAAGCCTATGGCTGCATTTTTGTCTCATCAGTGCCAGGATTGAGCTGTTTCTGGTAATGCTGAAAGCTGCTGTAAAATTTATTTTGGCAGGCGTTTGGGCACATCAACCCAAAGTGACCCACCAGAATGTTTCAGGGTGCTTTCTGTGTATAACGAAATAAACACATTTAAATACCAAAGAAGTGTCAGGAAAATCTAATATACAAGAAACATCTGTTGACTATTCTTAGCAAACTGACCTCACCCAAGCAGCAGTTAACAATATTTTAGACTGCATATGTGCTGAAGTTTCTGACTTTTGAGCTCTCATCAAAGCAATCCACACTAAATAACTTTCAGCCTGATGCACACAGCAAAATATTTTCTTCTTCTGTGTGTCTTTCCAGCAGAGCAGGCACGTCAGGACTACAGGGGTGGGCTGTCCAGCCTGCTGTTTGGCTCAATCTCCAACTGTATTGAGTGGTCCTCAGACTGGAGCCCTTGCTCCCACAGCTGTGGCTCAGGTGTCTCCACCCGCACCACAAACAGGAACTGGGCTTGTCGCCTGCAGACTGAGACCAGACTGTGCACAGTCAGACCATGCCAGACTCTGCTGCCAGGTCTCCAAAGGCTGCAGACGGTCAGTGTACAATCAACACACATTAATCAGTCACAATCACACTGATCAAACTCTTAATGCATTTAATAAAGTTCCATCAAAGAAAATATACATCTACTTATGCTTTTGACACTGTACTGCTTTTCTGAACTGCCATCCATGATTTTTTTAAAGATGACATATGTAACATTTTTAGAATCATTTAAGTACAATCCCTCAATTATCTTGCTTGAGAATCACAAAAAATGCTGTCAAATCTGCTTTAAATCATTTGGCCTAGCCATTGTGATGGAGTGATGATATATAATCATTTCTGTATCAAGTGATGAACATTTTTACCATGTGATTGATATACTTTTTTTATTTCTTTATTATGTGTATTTAATGGCCTTTTTCAAATTCCTTTTCTATGTTTGGTGGCATTTTCCTCTGTGATTATTCATGCATTTGTAAAGACAGTGCTGTTCTAATGATTGACCTTTTCCACTGCAAACATTTAGACTTGTTAAAGCTGGAAAATCACAAGTAGAAGTGATAACACTGATGATGGCTCTCTTCCATTGGAGAGTTTCAGTAGGTTGTGTTGCTTTGCTAACATACACAGCATTCTGGCCTTGGAACAAGAACACCTGAACAAAGCAATGATTAATAGTCTCAATACACTACTGCTGTATTAACTACTACAACCTGTACAGCTTCATTCCTCACTGGCTCATAAACATGGATAATTGAGACACTCCAGCACAGCAATCTTCGACGTCACTGAATACAGGTCAAATCACCTCCAGCTTGCTCCTGTTAACTACAGCAACATAAAAGAAAAGCCACAACACTCTTCTTACAATATTTCTTTTTGCGTGTCATCCTAGGTCAGTGAAGTAGCAGCATATGGTAGATTTACCAACAAGCTTAGCCAGCATAACAGCAAAGCTAGCTGATCGCTAGCTCTAGACAATAAAAAAAATTCTGACCTCACAAGTCAGTGAGAGGAGTTCAGCTGTAAACCTCATATTGACCCCAGGTCTGCGATCCTACGAAAGGAAAGTGGAATTGATCAGAACAGAGTTCATATATACTTCTATTAGCAGGCTTTTCCTATTTATATAAAAAAAAAAATTTGAATAGATTTGAATACAATCTAATTTATTTTATATAGGACTGTAAGTAGTTGACATCATTTTGTTTGTCTAGAAACAAAAACCAGCCAAATAAAAACAAAACAAACTGTTATGGTTTCATCAAGGAGATCCAGGACCCAAATGCAGAGACGTTTAAAGGAAAAATTTATTTTAACAATATTCACAACAAAAAACACCCTTGCAGGTAAAACTGGAAAAACAGAAACTACAAAAACAACACAAATGCCACAACAGCAAAAGTAACTAAAGAACAACAGAAAATCACCCAAAGTGAAAACTAGACTTACGAAAACTTCTAGAACTCAAAGTGACCAGGACTACAAAACTCATTGGAGGAATTACTTAAGAGTAATGAGAAAAACAACAACCAACAAGGGAAACTCAAGAGCAGGGAGAGCGTCTTGGGAGCGAGG
>JAPZDZ010000012.1:26884641-26897281 GCA_029783805.1 Acanthurus tennentii | reverse complement strand
CTCTGCATGGACCTGCTGAGTGAGAGGGAGAGAGGGATCAGCAGCAGGAAAAACCACACAGAAACAGAACCATGACAGAAACATTTTTATTTTGTTGTCAGTACAGCTGTTTGTGTTTCATTACTCATATTTACAGTATTTTTTAAAAGAATAAACTTTCTGTGTGTGCGCTGTCACTTATATTAACTATGCAAGAATAAAACACGTTTATATTTTTAATCTTATATTCTGTGACACATGGTTTTCTAGTGAGGCCTGCTGGACATTAACATTAATGCTGACTTGTTCAACAACTAATGCAGTTATCTGCACTTTTATTTGTTTAGCTATTCTACCTGGGAATTTCTCTCATAATAAACACATTATGAGACATTTTTCATTTAGCAACTAGTCTCAAGGATTGGCCCTTGACTGTAACTAGACAAAAACATTAGGTTTAAGCTAAGTAAACCCCTGGGGGGAAAAAAATCTGAGTGTTATTGCATCTTGTTCAAATTCTTGGGAGAAAAATGTTGAGCAGTGTGTCATACTTCATCAACTGGACCCTACAGGAAGTGATGGTCCCCTACTGTTGTCTCTCTTGGGCAAACCCTAAGAAACTTAGCATATGACATGTGACATGTGACTTACTCAAGAGTTAATGAGAGGGTTAGGGCTCTATGTCATCAACACTGTCATGAAAAGTGAGATTATGAAATATTGCATCGTAACCAATACATTATATTTAGGGTTGCAGTTTTCATGTCATTGTCCATTTGGCCCAGTTAAGATGCTGAAATAAGACCACAGACTAAACAACTACATGTGTTTGTAATGCAACAAGAGTAACTGCATAATGACTATACCCTTGCCTGTCACTGTGTCTTTCAGGGTTCAGGGGTGAGCAGTTATGTTTCACCTCTGTCCATTCAGCTTGAACACCAGGGCTGCTGGAGCACCAGAGCCTTCCGACTAAGGTTCTGTGCCTTGACCTGTCCGGAGGGATGCTGCTGCAGCCCCTCCCACACAAGGACAGTCCGAATTGTTTTCCGCTGCCCACAAGGCAGGCTCACCCAGCAGCAGGTGATGATGATCGAGTCCTGCTCCTGCAGCATGTCCACCTGCCACCAGTCCCCAGCCACAGCTGCCCGACATGTCCAGTCCTGGCTGTGAGCTGCATTTGTGTCCAGCTACAAGAGAGATAGGCAGGACCTGTCTGTGAGGAATCTAGAGGATTAACAATGACCAAATGTAAAAATAACATTTTAATAATAATAAAATAATACAATTATTTTAATGTGGAAGTGCAAGAAGTTGAGCAGGTGTTTTAATAGAATATGAAGCACAACATTTGAAAATAGCTTTTGAGAACAGTATATCTAGATGTGCAAATATATAACTTTGTAAAGTACACTCACATTTGAAAGTTTCTACTAAGATTTATGCAGTTGGCTGTAAAACAAAAGAGTTACCTCAGTCACAGTTTACCCAATATCATTTCATTTCTTTCAATCCTGTCAGCTCTTTAGCAAACTCAGATTTACACTGAGCACCAAAATATATTTATCCATGTACTAGGGGGAAACTCACAGTGTTGGGGTTTTGTTATTCTCAAACATGACCAGTTTCTTTTTAAATTGTAATGCACTACTTTACTTAAATACTCATTGTAGAAAGTAAAGTGTTACATGACTCGCTACATAATTTCTGGGTTACCTCACAACAATGCCTCTGATGCATTGTCATGTCATTTCCAGTTGAAAATATAACTTTAAACCTTTCATATGCCCACATGTTGGCACAAATCCTTACATTTTTTTCTTGTTTCCCTCTAAAGTACCACAAATATCACAAAGTCTTTTTAATTACTAGAAAATGCATCAGACTAGCCTTCCTAATAAAATTAGATAAGATGTCATTTAAACTCATTTAAATAACATTAGTACTACATGCAGTTTAACAGGGGTGATACAAACAAAATCATTGAGTTGCTGGCTTCCAAAAAAATTATTTTATAAAAAAAAACAGTCCAACTCATTTGATAAGTTTATTATGTAGTCAGTGGTTTCACCTTAAGGTTCTCTGAATAAAGGCACTGCATTGAAATGTTGCACATTCAACATGGTTTCGTTTCATCTTTCATCCAGCAACATAAGATTATTGAATGAAATACAGTTTCAGTTCCCACATGCAATTACTAAACCAAAAATCATGTGTATGTGTAAATTGTTAATAACCTTAAAGGGCTGATACTTCAGCTGTTGTCCTTGCCAGATGTTGGCAGGGTTAACAGGTTGCGCTTTGGTGCACTTTGCCTGAGTAATTTCAATCAGCTGCTTGCTCATTTGTCAAACAAACTACACAGAAAACAAAGAATGCAATACCATCAGATGACTTGGAGCCAAAATCTAGTGGCAATTAGAGAAACTGCAACCTCTGACAGTTAATTACCTTTTGTTTTCATCATTGCTGCATGATGCAAATGTACTTTCCTGTTAATGTTTGGGTGGGAGAGGTGCATTCATGTATCTTTTAGCTATGTTGGTGCACTTTTGGCAAAACTTATTGATGTATATTAAAATTGACATAAATGAAAATGAATGTTTTAATGTATAAAATTAATATCTTAATTGCATTGCTTATCTGCATTTGAACTGAATTTATTGCATAATCAGTGTTTGACAAGTGGGAGGCAGTATGTGAGTGTTCCAACATGCAGTGTCAAATCCAAAGTTACCATTACGTTTTGTCAGCCTAGTATTAAATACATGTGACATTATAATTGTAGGGTTGTGTCCCTCAAAATCCGTGTCAGAATGATCTGAAATATTTGACAAGAATAAATCTATCTGCAAGGCTGTTCCTGTAAATCACACCAACCTTTGAACTCAAACGGGGGCGGGCATTTTCTTACTTTCAAGTTCACTTCAGTTTTGTTTTGCTCGACACACGCCTCTGACAGAGATGTTAAATCTGAACGAGTGGACAACTGGCTGCTGTTTAATTAGCGTGGAAAGGTTCAAATCGACAAAGAAAAAGAATTAAAGTCGATGGAAACGCCAGAGATGCTTCAGAATACCACACTTGGGGACTGCGCGAGCATCAACCTGAATTTTACGCACACCTTTCTGCCGCCCGCGTTCGTCACTGTCTTCGTGGTCGGGACGCTGTCAAATTTGTGGGGGCTGAGGAGTGTGTGCGCCAGCTGGAACAACATCGGAAACATCAACATCTTCATGTTCAACTTAGGGGTGGCGGACCTGCTGTACCTGTTCACCCTGCCGTTCCTCGTGGACTATTACAGGCGAGGAAGCGAATGGCGATTTGGTCAGATTTTCTGCAAAGTGACCCGCTTCTGCTTCAACCTCAACTTATACGGTAGCATTGGCTTCCTCACGTGCATCAGCGTCTACAGATACCTGGGCATCGTGCACCCCATGAGAGTGATGGGGAAAATAACCAGCCGCCACTCGCTGACTTTAAGCATGCTGGTCTGGCTTTTGGTCATTAGTCAGATCCTTCCTGATATGTTCTACCCCAAGAATCACTTGGAATCAAACTCATGTTTCGACACCACCTCGAACGACCGGATCGAGTCATACTTGCCTTACAGCATCACGTGGACCGTAACGGGGTTTGCTATACCATTAGTTATCATACTGTTATGTTATGGACACATTATTGTCGTTCTCGCCAGGAAAAATAATGTCAACCCTGTGCTGAAGCAGCGGTGTTTGAAGCTGGTCTTCATTCTGGTGATACTCTTCTCCATCTGCTTTATTCCCTACCACGTGTTTCGAAATCTTAATCTGGAAACCAGGATTTTAAAACTGAAGGGGATTTGCCACCACAGCTTCCGCAGCATCTACATTGCGCATCAGGTGGGGAGATTCCTGGCTTGTCTAAACAGCATGCTAAACCCGCTTATTTATATAGTTGGAAATGACGATTTCCTCATGAAGTTTCATCGCCTCAGTCAGCGGGCGCGTCATTCTCTGGCTGGCCTGAGAGGCGCGGTGACATACAGCAGACGGATGGAAAGGAACGCGGATTCACCGTCCGAGACCCACGTGGACTTGATGCAAGGGTAAGACTCTGCCCGGTCCCACCAAATGCACTTCCGCTGGACAGAGTACCTGCATATCATGCACCAGAACTTCGTGAAACGATGTACTGTAGATAACGCCATGCAAGATATTAAGCACGTTATCAAGCAGAATCAGATGTCGTCAGGTCACCGGTGTCAACAAAGAAGGGACTTTTTCCAAGTCTGATCAACATTATAAGGCCCGTAAAGACACGTTTTATTTTTTACAGGTAAAGCTTGTATCATCATCTGGTGTATTGCACTGATTGGCTGTATCAGGTGTTCAGTCATGTGCCTAGAAGCTGATATTATCTTGCACTCTCTGTATGTCATTGTGTATTGCATATTGTCTTTATTTAGAGCTGATCTCCTGTGATTGCTTTCCTGGTGCTAAGTATAGAAAAAGTCCAGTGTGTTTTATGCTGAAGCATTGAAAAGGGCTTGATTATAGTTTGTAATATAATTCTTGAATTTGCCTTGTTAAATGTGAAGTAATATGTATTATGTTTCAAGTTTGTTTACAAAAGAAAACTGATAAATGTAAAGTAGGTATCAAGGCTACCAGTCTGAGGATGTGGTTGAACAGATAATCAGAACACAGTAAAGGTACATATGCTGTAAGTAATGTCAAGAAAATGTATTAAAGTATCAAAAATTATTCTACCTTTTTTCTTTGATCAGTTACTCATGATTATTTGACTGTGATAAACTGGCAATTAAGTGTGCATATGAGCTGGCAACATATGTATTCATTGTCAGTTCAGTCGGCAATTATTTTCATCAAGTATTAGTTTACTGATTCTTTTCCCTACTTGTCAATTAATCTTTTGATTATTAAAATGTTAGAAAATAATAAAATGCAGATTTGATGGCCACCTCATACAGTGATACATTGCAAGGGATTCTGTTATTACCTCTAATGTTTTGACGGTTTTACAATGAAATTGAAATTAAGACCTAAGTATACACAAGTAAACTGATGATAAGGCATCTATTGGACCTCTGTGTGAGAGCAGACACTATCTAGCTTTGCAGTGGAGTTTACCAGCATTGCTCAAGACTCTCCTCGACTTCTCTGACAATCACCAGATCCTGCTGTCAACTAAATGTGTAGTCAAAGGAAACCTGCACTTAGTATCAGATGCTGATTTTATTCTTAAAGCCATGAGATGATTATATCTACTAAGTTAAATGTTTTAGGGGGTTAGTATGCTCACAAAACAATCACTACCTGAAGCTGGTAAACTGAAAATGACTTTAGTGGAATGGATGTGCAACTCTTTTCTCATTTGGTTAGTGCAAGATAAAACAAACTAAAACTAACTCACTTGTACACGATGTATTGCTCATGGGCATCAGATTGAGGTGAGAGGGGGACTGAGTCCAAAGGCAGTAGAATAAATGACTGTTGTTATGAGAAGGCACCCAAAGGTAATGCCATGTCCAGGGTGCAGAATTTTGTGCAAGGCCTCTGGTCAGGTTCAGTTAAAAGTGAAACAAAAATACAATTCAGTTTGAAGTTAAGAGGATCTGAGCTTCCAGAAGACAGCAGAGAAAGGGTGCAGCAGTGTGCAGTGAAAGAGATTAAAAGTACAATGTCTCTTATTTTCCAAAAACGGGTCCTGGAGTTTCCTCCAAGTGCTTGTACACATTCATCAAGCTTCTTTGTGTTTTTCTTTTCAGACTGTGTTTACCTAAGAACAACTGGCAAAGAAAATCAGCAAGATGATAATATTTACCGGTAGAGGCAACACACATTTGTTGGGATCCTGCTCGGACACCATATAGGCACAAAGCACATGGAGGGAATGAGTTCTGTTATGTAAACCTTTGACTTTGAAACTATTGAACAAGATGATGATTTTTAGGATGAGAAAGTGAAAAGTGGGTGTCTGAAACCTCTCCATTTTGAAACCACGGAAAAAAAGATTTTGCAACCACAAAGGAAGTGAGTGAGACTTTGCTCAAGTTCCTGTATTTTTATTCAGTGATGCTTGTGTTATTGTCATAGAGTGGAAAATAGTCAAGACAAGTATTATTTACACAATAGTTTTCCTTAGTAGGAAAAGGCCTGGACTTATCTTATTTGTGCAGAATAAAAAAGTAGTTCATTAAATATTATCCTTCTGCCAACTACGAACCACTTGAGGCAGTTGTGTATATTTTGAAGGGGAATGTTGGACTAAGAAAGTTTATGCTTATTGTGTTATATGTTCCTGTTTATATCACAAACTGCCAGATTCAAGTCAGCCAGGGTCATTATTCTTATTAACCAGGAACTCATATATCTACTGCTATGACAGATCAGGTCAAGAATCAAATAGGTCTTTTTATTACATTTAGTACACAGCTCCATCCTCTTTGGCTCAGACTTCCTGCTTCATTGTGTTACTTCATTAGTACTCAGGAGGACTGGACACTTTACTTGATTTATGTTGCAGCTCCAAAGAATCTTCAGCACTTCATGACATCAGATCCTTTCCAGTAATGGCAGTGTATATGAAAATAGTTCCCAGGTGTTAATCTTAAACGTTCACTTATAATAAGGCTTTAATATCTAGATTTATTATGATCAGGAGAATTTTGCATATGAATATTGTATAATGACTGATTTTTATAGCTTCATTGGCTGCTAAGACATACAATTTTACAGACTCTAGCTAAAGGGTTACAAAGATATTAGATGGGTAAAATACTAAACTGCTGATCTATATCTGCCCATTTGTGGTTTGCCAACTAATTTCCTGAAACATTGCATAAGTCAGTTAAACTTTCCAAAGTTCTTTCAAAATTTTTGGTGAGAACTCTCTTATAGAACCCACAATTCACAGTGTCATTTTGCTTGATAAACAGGTACCAATAAAGTACATAATGACCTGCTCCATATGTAAAGTGTCTTGAGACAACTTGGTTGTGAATTAACGCTATATAAATAAAATTGAACTGAATTGAATAATTTGCAATAAGGTGGAAGAAAATAATACTATGGGGAACAACAGAGTAACCCACACGTTATTACACATGATAGCAAACCTCCCAATCAGTCATATCTAAATCTAATCAACAGGGCTTTTTCCCTAGCAACATAAGCAGACAACCCAGTCACCGCCATAAGATTCTGACTCTTATATTAATTAATCTCTTTTACATCTAATCTCCATTACAGCACTATTTACTTCAACAGAAAAGAAAATCACAGAAATGTATAAAAAAAAATTCCCAAAGTTCTCATTCTAAACAGCCAGTTTTACATTAACTTATCTTTAATGAAATATTAGAACAACACGTACTGGACAATCTCACTTATGCATCCATTCAGGGGCTTTTGGAGATTTAAGGACAGTCTGGTCTCAGCTGTATATGGCAGATTAAACAAATATAAGATTTAAAAGAAATGTAATCATTTTTCAGTTACTTAGGCATTTCAGTGTGAACAAGATCTTTACAAAAGCAACTTGATAGTGCTGCTATGTGAGCACTTTATCACATGTAGACAGTGGTTTAAGATTCACTTTGCTTACTGTGTAGAGGAAAATAGCTTTCATGTGTTAAGTACATGTAGGAACACATCTTTCTTATCAAACCTTAAAACAGAACTGGCTGTGCTGAATCACCGTCGTACCTACCCAAAGCAGAAACATTTTGCAGCAAAGCTCTGCCTACTGTTTGCCAAAATCCCTGTTTACTCATCATCATTTCAGCTGTGACACATAGTATTTTTTCTTCCTCTGTTTCTAAAGAGACTGAGAAAGTCACAGAAACATTTATGATTAATAGCCAAAACCCAAAGGACTTAGAAATGTCCTACCTGGAACCTGAACCAAACCTTTCTGTTATTTGAAAGATGTGAACCAGGCACAGGCAGAGCAAATATATGCCAGGTCTGAACCCAGCTAAGACACACAAACCCTAATGCACAGATTTCAAAGCTGACTGAAACAGCATGGATAATCCACAGGTCATTTCAGCATAAACATCCGCTGGCCAAACATGCCTAATTTAGAATTAGCTTTTTCATTGTGGCACTTGTAGTTTTTTTTACCTTTTTCACCAGCCTGCACTTCTGCAATCTAATGTTAAAAAGTTGAATTTAAAATACACACAGCACTTCTATATAATAAGTGTCTTCTGATCATTGATGGGTTACAGTAACAAAATGAAGAAAATAGAGTGTGGGCATGCAGTGAGCCTACCATTGGGTCAATATTTAACTCAGCATTCTCCTGCCCTTTACTATTTGCGTTTTTAAAGAAGGTGCTTTCTCTGCTTCAGCAGAATGACAATGGATCATCCAGACATTTCTACAGCTATCACAGTGCTGTGAAGATAGGCCTGGCTATGTCTTGACAGAGACAGTAAATCTTTTCATCCAAATTGGATAAAAGACATAAAACAAGCCAGTGACTGGTAATTTACATCTCTCAAGGACTTTTTGGCACTAAGAAACTAAAGCCCTTAAAAGCTGAGATATGCTTACCAGCGTAGAACAAAGAATAAACATGATTTAATTTTTTTTTAAAAAACGGATGCATCTAATTTTAAATGTCTGGCTAATAAATTGCAGCAAAAATAGTTTATTTGATTGATATTTGGGTCCCTCCCAAAAACCAAAAAAGAAAGAAAATTGTGATTCTCCAAAAAAGACAGCATGTGCCTTATACCTTTACCAAGGTGTACCTTAAGAAGGGTGAGCGTCATTCATCATTCACCAATTTACCAAGAGGCTATCATTTTTCTTGTCTTTTCAACAAGTTATGGCTTAAAAGTCACAGTTTATATATTTTGTAGGCTATAAGCCACATATTTACTGGGATCATCACAAGGTCTCTTTTTAGCTCTTTTAGCTATATTTTTTTAATTTTATTAGGAAAATTGGACAATGATGATGATGGTCTGACAGGTTTCAACAATCACAGCTTTCGCAGAGAGGGAAAAGCAGTTTGTATCTTTGTTTACAGACAAGAGTAGGGTTGAGAAATAAAGACACAACCTATTTGGTGTTTCCTGCATTTACATATATGCTTATAATTTTAACTTCTCACACATGAACATTGTTAAGACAACCAAGTTTCAGTTAGTCCTAGTACACTGAATGAGAAGTCAAGGTTCAGCAAGCAAAGGCACAGTGTCTCATAGTTTCTTGGCAGGCTGCACACATTGATATATAAAAGGGAAAAATCACTTTTCATTTTTTGAAGGTTGACAAAAGATTTTAAAAGAAATTAGCAAAATAATTTGAGTCAGGATCATTTAAGTTGAAGTGTCCTGAGCTTCACTGTCTGACTGATAGAAAGTTTTAAGAAAGAGGTCTAGAGGTCCATTTAATCATATCAGAATCAGAAAACTTTATTTATCTCATACGGGCAATTCAGTTTACAGCTCCCAGTTCACACAAAAGCACAACAATACAACAATCATTCAATGGCCATACAACTCTAATGCTCAATTGCTCAATTAAGATTGCTTTGGCAATACTGACACTGCTCTTTGATAGGTGAAAAAAAGCATGTTAAAAATCAGTCCCCTCATACATTGGGATCCTGCAGGCACAGGTTCACTCATGCTGTGGGGTTTCTGTGTGTTGCTGAAGCTTCCGTTGTTTAACTGCCAGTCTGTCATAGCTGATTACAGCATAATTTCCTTGTTCTCTGGTCCATTTCATTACTTGAATGAGGTCTGCTCTCTTCTTCCTTAGCAACTCTGAGAACTCATCACTTACATAAAATGGATTGTTGTTAGGTGGGCTCTCGCTTTTGTAAGAATTAGTTCTTTGTATTTGTACCCAAAGAATTTCTCCACAATTGGTCTTGCTTTTTCAGAGTTCTGTTTTATATTTCCAGTGCAGTGGGCTCTTTTAATTTCATCAGATTTTAGATCAGTTTTTAGATCACTGCTTAAAAATGACTTGTAGACATTGTCCTATGTCAGGCCATCGATGATCAAATTGTTTCTGTTACTCTGATTTTTTTAAATAGTCGAATTTTGATGCGTTGTCTTTGCTTTCAGAGTCCATGCACTTAGAAATAAGTTACACCAGTTTTAACTCAATGTTTTATTGATCAAATACAACTTTTAATAACACTGTGTTTTTTATGACTGAACACTCTTTTCTGTGCTTTTCTGTGTTCTATGTATGTAATGTATTTGCTTAATTCTAATGCAGATATGCAGCTTGAATTAGAATATAAGTATGATGTTTTTCATTGGAGTTAATGTCACTGTATATTAGTAACGTGCCTACAGTCTCACCAATGGTAACGACAGCAATAATGTCATATATAAAAGAAATGCCTACTTTGAAACTGTGGAAGACCTTAAATTGGGCAGTAAAATGTACACACCCAAGGTTGTTTGCTCATATACATATGCTAATATTCATACCCTAGTATGTATGCTAATATTTATGCTAATATTACCCTCTTTACAAATAAGGAAAAACAGAATGTTATGGAATGTTCATGTTGTAAAAATAGTTTAAACACAAAGCAATTAATACAGAACACTGGCGATTCAGATCTTAACCATCAATATTATTATAATATTGAATATTATATTAGAAATCACTTAGTGAGTGTTTACAGTAATATGTCATGATTTACAAAGTAAAACTGATACTAAAAAAATATACAAACCATGCACTGTTGCCATAGTGTGACCCAAAATAACCTTTTATTGCCCTGCTCATCAGTCATAGATTTAAATGTACCTATTGCAGTTAATGATATAAGATAGATGTATGATTTG
This sequence comes from Acanthurus tennentii, assembly GCA_029783805.1. Classification (NCBI taxonomy): domain Eukaryota; kingdom Metazoa; phylum Chordata; class Actinopteri; order Acanthuriformes; family Acanthuridae; genus Acanthurus; species Acanthurus tennentii. The sequence continues at coordinate 26,886,471 of JAPZDZ010000012.1, read as the reverse complement.
TCTTTCTTTACTGAATTTTAGCATCTTAGATGTTATTTCCTTGACTATTGCATCTCAATTGCTATTTTGTGAATTAATTAAATTATCAGAGATTATTAGCATGTCTGCAGTCCAGCTTCTTACCATAAAAGTTCCACAGTTCAAACTAATGTCTAACCCACTAGCATCTGTCAACAATGGCACTGCAAACTAGCCCTTGAACTTTGCTCTTTTACAACACTCTCTTACACAAGTAAAAACATCAAATTTAAAATCAAATGCAACTACTTTGCATTAATAGACATAGACTACAATAAAATACTGAGTATTCTGGGAAGAAATGATCAAATCCCAAAAGTGTAGACAGTTATATTTCCTTTTGCTTCTTCTCTAGACTCTAACCTTTTCTTAAAAAGTTGTATTTTATTATTGTAGATCTTAAAATCTTTATCTCTGTGATTGTGCTTACCAGCAACTATTTAAACAGATAGAGGGAATCATCACTCATGAAAGTTTATTAACCTTTACTGTACAATAGCCAATGATTGTACAAGGTGTCATAAAAGTTAATACTTTGGATTTACCTCAGCAATGGTGACTTTCACACAGTAGTAAGACCGAAAGAGAGAGAGGGAAATAAACTTTCTATTTACTTAACTTGTTTATATGAGCCTCTCAAGCCAGCCAGGTCTAAAAGTTTTGATAGTCCCCTTCACTTATCAGGGCAGTGACAATTTCAGCAGCAGAATTAATTTATTCAACAATAAAGTTGAATGATAGACAACATGGAATTCTAAATTGTACAACTTCAGGTAGGCCTCACGCAGCATATTATTTACCAAACTATAAACTACACAATGTCCAAATACTAGTAGGCCTGTACTTCAGTGTGTATAGTAGTACATTATTAAATTATGCAACAATAAATACATATATCTATTTGACTTTGTTTTACTCTGCTTCTTTTGGTAAAGTTAAATGATTAATCCTGTTTATGGATAAAATCAGCACAACAGGTGCTGGAACAGAAGAGCTGGAACAGTGCTGGAACAGACTTTATGATGGCGCATTGCCTGATGACATGTATGGGTAACCCTATTTGAGTTCACTCCCTCTGTGATATCTCTCTGTATATAAATAATGTTTATATGTATTCATGGTAATTGTGTCATGCTGGTTTTGAATGCTGTGGAATATATGTAATGTTTATTGACTATATATACCATCAGGAACCTAATCTGTGATTTAAAATATTTTTGTAACTGATAATGTGATTACTCATGTGACTATAGACACATGTATGTAAAATGGTGCTGTTTATTATTATCTTAGAATTAAGAAGATCAAATGTGCTCAAAACATCACTCGGTTCATTAAATAATCTGGAATATTGGATCCCTGCTGTGTGTGAAACACAATAGGCTTGCTTTCAGGAACAAGGACCAAGTGCAATTGAATTGTTCATTTGCATGGTTACAGCAGTCAACATCGTTTCAAAGGTTCTGTCAGAAATTCTATCTATTTAATTCATCCATCCATCCATCCATCTTCTTCCGCTTTTCCGGGGTCGGGTCGCAGGGGCAGCAGCCTAAGCAGGGAAGCCCAGACTTCCCTCACCCCAGCTACTTCTTCCAGCTCTTCAAGCGGGACCCCAAGACGTTCCCAGACCAACCGAGAGACATAGTCTCTCCAGCGTGTCCTGGGTCTGCCCCGGGACCTCCTACCGGTGGGAGGTGCCCTGAACACCTCACCAGGGAGGCGTCCGGGAGGCATTCTAATTAGATGCCCGAGCCACCTCAACTGGCTCCTCTCAACGCGGAGGAGCAGCGGCTCTACTCCGAGCTCCTCCCG
>JAPZDZ010000012.1:26862789-26880261 GCA_029783805.1 Acanthurus tennentii | reverse complement strand
GATCAAAAATAACCCCCAGATTTCTAACGGTGGTACTGGAGGCTAAGGTAAAACCCTCTAGAGTAGCTATATTATGGTATAGTCTGATCCGATGTTGTTTAGGGCAACATGCTCAACTGCTTTAATTTGTGCATTGTCTACACTACTTATGTCACACTTAAAATTAAAAAAATGTTTATTTCTTACAAGGTACAAGGTAATTTAATTATCTTGCAAAACACAGGGTGCATCTCAAAAAGAAAGTTTTTAGTCCTTTACACAATACAACATGATGAATAGGCTAAAAAGCGCTACGATACAGTTATTAACAAATATATATTCATGTACACATAGACCAATACCTGTACACCAGGAAATAATTCTATTCATATTCTGACATCTGGATGTTATGAGTAGAAAACAAGACAGTGATGATAATATGGTCAAACATTAAATTAAAAGTTCAACAAATGAGAAACGCTGTCCATCAACTTTAACTCATCTGAGCACCAAGAGTCACTCATGTAAAGAGTCTGGAGTCCACCTCTCCTCTTCTTGCCCGAGTCCTTAACTCTTTCTTCTCAGACCCTGTCCAACAAGAGAGACACGTTAATGAAGCTTTACTGATTTTTAACAAGTAGGGTTACAGGCAGGAGGTAGAGTGGGTTGTCTAATCAGAGGGTTGGTGTTTCAATACCCAGTTCCTCTGGTCTTTATGTGGAAGTGCTCGTAGGCAACACACAGACAACATACAACTAATATAAATAAGTTTATACCACTTCAAGACACTGTCTGTCTTGAAGTGGTATAAATCAAACATGTTTGCTTTTTATAATTCAAGATGAGGGAGGCTCCGACTCATTTTGGAGCAGTAAAATAATCTTATGGACACCATGCACTTGAAGATTATTTGGACAAATAACCCCAAGATGTGGGCTGTGTCAAGCCCCCCAATGGTTGGGTGTTGGGGGTAAATCAGGCCCAGAATCGGTCCTCAAATCGTCTAATTCTGCTAGCTGTTGCTGAACCCCAGCTAAAGGCAAAAAGTAAAAGCAGGCCTGAAATGTTCTAATCCTGGTTAAAACATTTCAGGAAAATTCACCGGCTGGTTTTGGTTGCTGAGTCATCTGACTCCTCTCAGGAACCTTCCTGCATTCCTATCTGTTAGAACTATAAAAAATGCCAATGTTCAAAGTTCAAAGGTCCGTAATATATCCTAGGTTAATCCTGTTTGTTTTCAGCTGTGTAACTTAATGGAACTCCCACTAAATGTTCCATGTTTTTCACTGTCTACCTGGACTGGTCTAATTGCTACAAACCTAAACGAGTTTTTGTCATATGTCTAGATAAAGCTCTTAATTTTTTCCTTGTGTTCAGTGTAAAGAGTTCCAAGCTTTAGAGAATAGTCTTGAAGGAGACAACAGCTTAATCCCTGCTAAATGATTCCATCCAGATCCACCTGACTGCTTTCTTTACATAGTCTGTGCTACTGTTATACTGTGGATTAATGTGTAATGAAAGCATCACCTCTCTCAGCACACCACTGATGAGGTGAAAAACAAGGCAATCAAAGAACCACTGGATAAAATATATCCTAGTACAAAAGCAAAGGGCCGTATACATTCAAACAAAAGACAGAACAGAAGATAACTTGATGATGACCACAAACTTAATTAGAGTCACACCTTTCTTGGAGATGCACTTGAGTGAATCCAAAGTAAATAAAATATAATCAGTGAGATGGAGAACCAAAGAGAGTATATATTCTATGATAATTTCTTGAGAAACTTGTCATAGGCATGCTTTGCCTGTGTAGAAATACTGAAACATCAATGAAAACAAACAGCTAAATAGTGCATCACCTTAAAAGTTTCTGTTTAACATTTAGTTAAATTTCGTTTTCCCTTTGAGTTGATCCCACTCATTTCTCCACATCTGTCCACCAAAGACAGACCACCAGTGTTTTTACCTGGCAATGAAAGTTTTCAGGTGACATCACATGTCATGCATGATTTTTACACACTCAGTAACATTGCAAAACAAGGAAGACTGTATTTATAATTATGCAGAAAAACAAGCATTTATCCAGCCTCACAGCTTGCCTCAACATGTTACTGTAATTAAATTCAAACTTCTACCTTGCCAGTGTTTTCTGAACCCGGACGAGTACAGCTCTTCCAAGGGCTGGAGAAACTTATGACTTATGACTTATGACCAAACAACACATAAAATTGTAATTTAGTTTTCTTTGAAGGGCCTCACATGTAGGAACACCATAAAACACAAACAGTTAAGTGGCAGTATACCTGCTGGAAACCTGAAATATTGCGTAACTGTAAGTCACTGTGGGCATCTACATACCACTTTTCCTGTAGCTATAGGTGAGCTATGTAAATAATGAACTTTCCACTGTAGGTTAAATAAATATCAATATTTTAAGAATATCCAAGAAAATGGCCAGGATATTTTATTTCTTTGCTTGTTATACAAGGATACAAGGAAGTCTATTGGTCATTATACAACAGGTTGTATAATGAAATTAAAATGTGGTTCCCTCTTGATTGATTAATTGATTGTATAAAAAATAAAATAAAATTATTGAACATGGAGGAGTGCAGATGGTGCATTAAGCAGTCTCACAGCCTGAGGGAAGAAGCTGCTCTGTAGTCTGGTGATACGGCAGCGGATACTTCTGTATCTTTTGCCTGATGGCAGCAGGGTGCACAGGCTGTGGCTGGGGTGGGTGTTGTCCTTTAGTATCCTTTTGGCGCAGGCACCTCACCTCCCCGATATCACTGATACTTGGTAGATGGGTACCAATGATGTTTTGGGCAGTTTTAATCACTAGTTGCAGAGTCTTCCTGTCCTGGGCCATTCACATCCCATGCCTTATGGGATGTGAAAATATTCTATTAGCATTATTAAATATAAATATTCCATAAAAAAAAAAAAATCTTATTACGATAAGAATATCAAACAAGTTAAAGACAGGAAAACTGCTGTTCCATCCTCTCTCCTCCTGACCATTATAACATTATTCCCCTTTCATTAAGTTGAATTCATAATACATACCTTGCTGTGAGAACCTTCACCCAGCTTAAATGATGATATATGAATTTTAAATGATTTCAGAAACTCTTTCAGGGATTCCTTTTTATCATCATGCAAACTTGTGACAGGGAATTATTTCATATCCCCACATGATTTTAACATATTTATGTGCTGCCTCTATACAACTGTCAACCAATTTGTCCTCTATTTTGTCTTTCTAATACTATGAAGCAAAAACATTTTACTGTTCAAATTAGCTCCAAGAAAAATTCAAACCAAGCCGCTGCTGATTCTAAAGAAGGACATGAAATAAAAATATGCAGGACTCCATTTGCGTGCATGCTCAGATGTAGATAAGGCCCTGTTTATTGGTGCCTTTTTTATTTTAAGTTTGTTCTTAAATGCAAGTTTGCTTTAATCAACACACAATTCAAAATTGTCCGACAAATACTGTGCTATGTGGCTGGCAATGACTAATATATTAAGTCCTGTGCACTGCCATTGGCTGGGGATGCTGCACAACTCTACCCAAAGGCTGCCACCCAAAAACATCCTGAACACAGCAAAACAACTAGAGGGCAGTGTCTCTGCAGAAAAACACACTAGCACACGCCTCTCTGACGCTTGGGTCATCAATGATGATTAAGAGGGATAACTCTTTTTAGGAGTCTATACATTGTTTTGTTTTTTTTAAAGAAATTCCTGCATATTATACCTCTGAGCAATCACATTCATAACATTTTAAATAAATGGACATTTGAATGCAACAATTTTTTCCTGGTGGTTTGTGGCTCCAATCGGGTCCTTATATCCTCCCCAAAGTTCTTTCTTAAATAAAAACCCAATTTCCTTTTAACTATAATGAAATTTTGCTTCTTTTGTGTTTTTTTCTCAAATGCATGCAAACTGTCTTGCTTTCAAGTTATTATATTAGCCAAAACATGTGTCATGTAACATTTAAGGACTTGTTGGATTGAAGTACAACAACCACACACTTAACCAAAGCAGGCTTTGCATTATTACATTACATAACTTTGAAATGGAAATAAAAACACATTTCCTTATCATCAGTTTTGCTAATGTTTTAAAGAGAAAGGAAACGTTTTCAGCACCTCTGTTAGATCTCAAGCATACACACAGTATATGAGTAATACCCGAAGTGTGTATAGTGTGTGTAATATGTATAGTAGTATGTATAGAAGTGTAGAGGTATGCATGGAGTACTTTCTATTTATCATTTACAGTTTTTAGCATTGTTGTATTTTCTTATTACTGCCCTTTTTTACCAGGACAAGAGTTACTGATTTTGTTCCTTTCATATGCCATGAACCATGCACCATGTTATGAAATGATAATAAAACCTTCTTAAATCTTGAATCCTTTAATTAAACATAACTTTTACCTCCACAATAATACTAGTGCCCCACCCTAATTTTAGTGTTGGATTGAGAGCTAAGTGTTTTTTCCACAATTCTGCACAACTGGCTGGTTTTGGGTCAAATATAAATCAACAGGCCCAAAGAAGTCATCTAATTTTGTTATTCTGCTACATTATATTTTTGTGTTTATTTAAATAGTGAGAGACTTAAATAAATGTGCCAGACTGTTGTTAGTAGATAGTAGTTAGGTATGGTCCTACGGTTGTTAACAACAACATATACAGAAAAGTACTTTCTTCCTAATTAGACGGATAAGAACAAATGCAAATCCCACATTGCAATATCATATCATCAAATCCTTTTATAAATTATTTTCAGAAACACATTACTGTTGAAAATGCAATCAGACAGGAACCAGTCAAATAAATATCACGTCATGTCTCTTTTATGTTCAGCTACCTACACATGCTTGTGAATGACTCAATTTAATTGTTTTATTACTTTTTTTAAGGGGGGGGGGGTCATCTGATTATATGATATGATAAGTATGATGCATACCTGCCATTCACATTCTGTTTAAGATCTGGACTTCAGTTCAGTCAGCTGTTCATTTTCTTTGAGTGCACCAAAACAGAGGCCCCCATGCCAAGGACCTTACTATCAGCAGGATGATGCTCCAATGCTAACTCCTTACAAAACTCCTCCATCTGTTGACAGAAAGCAGATGAGCAGATTGGCCACACTCCTGAAGCTGACATAATGGACACATAAATGGGTCATACTTTAAGTCTACCAATTTAGCAACTTACCAATTTTACAACTGGTATGTAAGAATTTCTAGATATACTTTTCTATGCTATGAAAATCTGCACAGCCACTATTCTGGATTTATTTCCAAAAATATTTAGTAAATAAATAAATAAATATTTTCATGGCCACACCTTAGGAAAAAAAAGTGTTGTTACAACTGTATTATTTCTCCTATGAAGTCTCTGTCCCTGAGTGCTTCTTATTGATTGTTTACTGCATAGAGCCAACAAGGCTGCATGTTAACTGGTAAGTTATCCATCAAGTTGTTTACAATTGGCCTGTCGTAACTACCGTCAGCTAGTTAATATTTATGATATTTCTTCTTCTTCTTCTTCTTCTTCTTCTTCTTCTTCTTCCAAGGTCAAGTGCAGCCACATCTTGAATCAGCACAGCAATTAGCTTCTATAATATGAATGTGTTTAGCGATTGTGTTTTGAATTTAAAGGTGACTCCACATGGCGCATTGGTCAAGTGGGCTCGCAGTTCACAACATGCCCACGTCGTGATGACGTAACCCAGCATGACGCGCTCAGACAGACTCATCGAGCGGAAAAATATCATAACTGGACCTCACGAGCCAACCGCCCTAAGCTGCTGTGTTCATGGTTCACATTGTTCATGAGCTATTTTAGTTGTTTTCATTCCGCACTGTCCAGCTGCCTCAGCTTATTTACCGGGTGTGTTTAAACTCCACGCTGGAGGGACGGGGGTGTAAGACCGGGAAGAAGAAAACGGATTTACACACTGACCGCTGCCGTGCTGTAACTGGACAGCCATGGGAGCTGTTCTGGGGGCCTTATCCTTCGCAAGCTGGGTAAGCGCTAATACTGTTGATATAAGCTGTATTTATTACAACAACATAGTTTTCAATCGATAGGAAATGTAAGATTTGGCGGCATCACGAAGAGTACCAGCAACAGGTACCATCGCTACAGTACATACCGCCGCCGCCGCCGCCGCCCCCAGTATGGAGAGCACCGATCTCCGTCAGTCCAACGCCAATAACACGGTGACATGAACAGAATGTTACCTAGGCTGGTTTTTGAGCTTAATGGTCACTTTTGGCAAAGCAGTTCTTTCTTTCACTAAAATGTCATTTACCGAGCGTCTCATTTTGTCCTCGGCCGGTCCACGCCTTTTATTTCCAGCGGAAGAACGGAAATCCAGGCTTATTCAAGTATTCTCTTTGACTCACTCTTGAAAGAAAAGAGAATATTAGAGAATTACTAATGTATGTTTGCAAATTCAGCACCTAAATGATTCAATGAGCAGCGCTTTTCGTTTATATTAACTACCGTGTCGGAAGGTTTAACCTACTTCTGACCACCACCATGCTCGGCCGCACTGAGCATGATGGGCGCTGATATTTTATTAAAGATGATGCATATCACGAAATCTCTGTCAACACTTAACCGACACGTTCATAAGCTTGTCGGATATTTGTCGAAAAGTACCAACGAGCATATAATTAAGTTGTGTTTATTCTCATTAAAGAACTGGCAAGTTCTTCGTTTTGACTGTCAGTGCTAGTTTACAGCAATCTTTGCCTTACCTGCTGATCTTAGTGTCTGTAAGAACACATTTCCAACATGAGAGACCGGAGACAAAACCCGAGGTTCACCGCGACGGAAAGGGTTAATCATAACACACTCGGTCTTCTGCTTACACGTGATTAATTGGATTAACTCTGCTTTGTTGGCTTGTTGTAAAACTACAGGCGCCATATTCAGACCTATTGTCAACATGTAGCCCTGTTGGTGCCAACAGCAAGTACTTAAAGCAAGGAAGAAAAGAGAACAGCATATTATAGTAAAAGGATATATATCAGAACAATTGTTAGAATTATGATATTAAAGAAAACATGAAAAAGAGAGCATTGCATATCTTTATGACAGCTTTACAAATAAGACACGTGTGAAAGAAATACACGGACATCTAGATTGTCCAGAAATAAAATACACCATTGATATTAAAATAGAGAAAAAAAGAATTCCTCCATTTCAAGCAGTGACCAACAAACATATGTGATATTCATTTTATTAATAACCTAATTAATTTATAGATTATAAACATTATCATAGATTTGACAACTAAGTAATTTCAACATTTCCCTTTTCCTGTCTGTTCTCTGCAGTGAAGAATTTTCAAATCCTCTGGGACACTCAAATAAAATACAACCATTCTTCTGTCGATTTTACACTAAAGCACATTATCAGTTTATTCTGGTTCAGCTCAGGACAGAGTGTTGCCTTGTTTGTCATGTGCTGCCTTGTGTGTTATCTGGCACACATTTCCACAGCCTAGTCTGAGTCTGTATTAAGTCGGCCTTGCCTGGCTGGCAGGGGTATTAACTTGTTAACTATCTTCTGTTCCTTCTTATCTCTTTACTCCACTCAGTAGTTAGTATGAGAGAAAGAAATAAAAGGAATCCTAGGTAGCGATTTATAGGAAATGAATGCACTGCCATATTAATAGTCCAGTGAGCTATGGCTGTTTTTGTATTGAAACATGGTTAAAATAGACCATTAGGGGTCCTCTGCACAGGAACTCACCACCTGACTCAGATACACCCCTCAGTTTTTTTTTAAAAACACATTTTTCTGTAGTTACAGTCTAACTTTCCGTGCCAATTGCTTTTGCAGTTTAAAGGATTTTTTTTCGACTAATGTCAATTCTGGTCAGTACACCTAGATAGTAGTTGATACAAAAACACATTATTAATTGCCACCACCACTGCAGGGAAAGAGAACACAATTACTCTTGATCTTTCCAACAGGGTACAAGGAATGCAAGGAAATCAGAAAATGCATGCATTTACTGCTTGGGAAGGATTTGAATGGCAGTAATCTCTATTCTTCTTACTGTCGATGAATATTGTGAAAAGAAAAATATCTACAATGAACTAATCCTACTAACAAGCTTTGTATGTGAATCAAAAGTCTATGGCATTTTATTTTAGGCTTAAGGGAATGATGAACCTTTCCCCAACAAGGATGGAGTGATGGATAAATGTATCTTAAAAGAAAATCTCTGATCAAACACAGTACATATGGTTTTAATGTAGATTAGTGTTTGAAATGTAACAAGACGACAGGACAGAATGGTGTTGAATTGATTTGGTTACATTTAAAGAAAAATCACAATCAATCAATAACATTTTACTGCTGAACCATGGCACATTATTGACCCTTAATCAGCAAAACAACAACAAGTAAAAAAGAGAGAGAGAGAGGTTTCTAAACTGCGTTTCCAGCATTTACCCTCCATCACAGCTCTGAACATTTTCCTACATTCAGTCGAGTATCCTGGTCACAGATCAGTGAAAATTGTTGATATGATAAACATATATTTATATCATGCATGATTCTGTATTTTTGCTGCAAGTTTTATTGTGTAAACTGTTGATTTTTTAGCAAATTTTTATGTTCTAATTTTTTCTTTAATACTCTGTTGTATGTCTTTTATTTCTTATTTGAATGCAAATGTATGTCTTATGTAAAGTGTGGTATCTTCTGTAGTGATGCTGTAAAGATGTTGATGAAAGAATCTCCATTGACATTGACTTGATTCCATATAGAGAAGTTTATTACAAAGAAGTACAGTATCAATCAGGCATCCCGGTTTGCCTGAGAGGATTCAAAGCCAATATGAATCTCTGTCGTACAGCTCAAGCATTTCACCTTTATAGGCCTGGCAGAGACATCGCCGCCGCACCAGTCATGCAAGTCTACATGGATGGAATCCTTCAGCTGTCATGCACTACATGTGAAAGTTGTCTATTCCATGAAAACAGGATGAAGCTGTAAGGCTTCAACCTCAAGGCCATATTATGTTGCAATGCAAGTTAGCATACAGAGAAGATGTTTCAAACCAAATAATGACACAGCAAAAGATACCAATAGAGAAAAGGTGTTAAGCCATGTAAGGTTATAGCATAATATACCACAAAAGCACTTGGGATTCCTTGCTGTGGACAGATATCACACAAATAAGCCTGGCGTGCTAAGAATATACCCACTATAGTTTTATTTTGGCTCAGCCCAACATGAACCATCCTGATGCTCCTGATGTGTACAAGAGGTCAAATGTGTATTGATCTACAGCTGAAAATAGTTTCCTAACAAATGCACTGTTCCCTCCTGTTTGAGTAACAGCTAAAAATAACCGTGAGCAGCTGTTTTAGGAAATTTTGTTCGCCATTTTAAAATATTTAGATTTTAACATTCTAAAAATTAAAAGTTTTCAAAAGGAGCCAATGTGCTAAAGGCAAGAGTCACAGACAGCATCAGAGAGAACTGAGTTACAGAACTCAGTTTTGGCTTTGGTCATTGGAAACCAAGTCACTGTATTCTTTTGGCTTAATGTTAATATACATATATCTTGCTTGAGCAGTTAAGATTGTGCAAGGATAATTTAAGCGTTTCAATATTTTATGCCAGCAATACAAAGAACTTGCAGATCATGTGCTCTCACCCTACACCAGTCTAAACATCATTTCATTCTGTTGTAATGATTGCTTGCATTGATGTGCATCGTGTTAAACCTTTTTTTTCTGAAGGATTTTTACTTCTGCGTCCTGTATGAAACTGACTCCCACTGTCTTTAGAAAAACTCTCTGATGTATTTCAAGGGCAAGTTCTGCAAGCTAACCATGGCTGCTCAAGAGTTAAATGGGAGAACAACAGGGGAACTTTTTTTCATGCTTTAACATCTTTCTCACTACGTATATCATCATTAATAGGTAATAAAAAAAATATTAGATCACTGATACTGGTTTAATAAAATATGTGGGTGCTTGCTGGTGGACATTTCAAAAGCGCTGCCTTGGAATGCGTTTTTAAACATGAAAATTTAATATTTGATTAGTGATGTATGGGTGTCACCATTGGGCTGCTGCCAAGGGCTTGCTATCATCAGCCCATTATTGATAAAAATGTTGAAATGAAGAATTCTGTTTAAAAAAAAATTATCAATAGGTCCTATGTAGTTTCTTGTCCCAGTTGGTAGAATGTGTAGAGACACAGATGTCTCTTTCTCTCTCTTTTTGTCTCTATCTCTCAGTCTCTACATGCTGTTAAGGCTGATTCTGTATCTTTCATTTTAGCTCAGTTTAACATTTTGTTACTTCATTCCATTTTGAAAATAGTTTACACTTTAGGCCTATCATATGCACAGTGTAGTGTATAAACTTTTTAAGCAAAAATTGGGATCATCCTCAAAAATAAAATTTTAGCTGCAGTGCAGGCTTCGTCCAGGATGAACAGAATTATTCAAAAAGATATATCCTAATATTTTGATGTAGATGGTAGAGGTAAGCATGATCTGCAGGTTTATGCTGGGTTAAGATCTGTGAAGGCCATAGGGTAGTTTGTATGACACATCTGTACAGCAGCATCAACATTAATTTTGTTTCTACACTGTTCTGTTTCTTTCTTACGTTTTTTCCCCTTAAATATGTCATAGGTTTTTAGGCGTTCTCCATTACACGATAGTTTCTGAAATGTTTTCTGAATTTGTGATTTTTGTCCCCAGGTGCCATGCCTGTGCAGCAGTGCAACCTGTCTGATGTGCAGCTGCTGTCCAACCATCAGGAACTCCACAGTGACCAGGATTATCTACGCCTTCATCTTGCTGCTAGGCACCGTTGTCGCCTGCATCATGCTGTCACCCGGTGTAGATCAGCAGCTAAAAAGGGTATGAGTGGAATAAGAGAAGAAAAAATATTTAGAACATATCTATAAGCATTCACAGTAACACACCATTTCTGTGTCAAATACAAAATGAGAAGTTATCATGTATGGAATAAATTCATTTGTATGGCACATTTCTGAGATTACACAGATGTTGAGGCACATAATGTCAGCTAACAACGAAATTTTTGAGGTTCATATTTATCTATATATAATATTTATATAAATATTAGATACATTTTAGTGAACTGACCAATGCACTCAGCAGTATATGTGGAAAGTCAATTATCAGTGCTCTCTGGTGGATAAATTGTATCGGTGACACAGTTTCTAAATGATCCTGAACAAATCTTCGGCATTACTGTAATGCAACTACCACTTTTCTGACCATTGTATAGTAACAAATTACAAAATGCTGAGTGCATAACTCTGGAGCTGAGTTAACTCACTTAGCATTGTGTAGTTTTTTTGTTTTGGTAATGGGACAAAAATATTGCATGACTCATCTCACAACAGCAGTTCTATTCTGTTAGTATGTACATTTAGCTTTGTTGTGGTATCATATTTCCTGAATGCAAAGTGTGACCAGCTTCTCTATTTGTGCCCCAAACTGCAAATCGTTTCAACTATTCACTCATTTTTACATCAGAGTTAGAATTGGCTCAAAGTTTTACTTTTGTTTTATTAATCTGAATCTGCAGAGTTACAAAAAAGTAAACAAAACAAAATATACACCTGGAATTTCATCCAATAGAAGTGGAAAGTAAGATAAGTTCAGTTACTCAAATAAAGGACATTGTACTTAAGTGCAATACTTGTAAATGTTGTAAATGTTCTTATGCTACTTGTATTAGTTAGCGTTTCTTAAATTTCCATATCTTATTCAGTTTAGCTCCTGCTCATGTGACTCTGTGTATGCTGAGATACTTTGTATGGTTAAAATATGACTTTGTGTGTTTTGCTGTAGATCCCAGGCTTCTGTGAAGACGGGGCTGGCTCCTCTATCCCTGGCCTGCAAGCTGATGTCAACTGTGACATGTTTGTTGGCTACAAGGCAGTGTACCGAATCTGCTTCGGCATGAGTATGTGGTTCCTGGGTTTTTCCATTCTGATGATTAACATCAAAAACAGCAGAGACCCCCGTGCCGCCATCCACAATGGGTAAGATCTGCAATAACAACAGCAGCACATACACTTTTTTTGTCTTTTTGCAGTTTAGGGTTTTTGTCAATTAGCTTAATGTGTGCTTTCTGCCTTCATTTATCTGTGAAGCAGTAGCCAGGTCAAACAAAAGAACTCTGGCTTACATTTCTCCTTCCTTGTTAAGACTAGGTCAGAGGGGTTGTATAAGTTATACAACATGTCATGTAGCAGACAGCCTTTGTTCTCCACTGTGAAGTCTACAGACTCTTAAACACTGCTGAAACATTTATTTGCATTACTGATCTGTAGCAAATTACTAACAGGGGTAATAAAAGCAACCATGACTGACTACTTCTGGCCATACTTTTAATACCAACATCTGAAAAAGACAACAGTTAGATAATAGTGTTTTTAAAAAATCCTCTGACTTCTGTAAGAACATTGAAGTAAGTCACAGATAACTGCGTCATCTTTTTATCTTTGCGTCATTTTTATATTTTCACCTGAATATGTTGTAGCTGGAGTTTATATCAATAGGAATTTTTTTATTTTCCTTGAATCACTTTTTATGTAAGTGATTGTATTACTTGAAAATATGTATATATGCCTGACTGTATATTTTGAGTGCAAACTGTTTTTGGATGACATTACTTGAAATTTTGTTGTGAACCAAACCCAAGCTTCAAAGTTTGTGCCAGCAACAGGAATGAACATTCTTGGCACCAATCAGCATTCACTATGGCACTTCCTGTAGCTATGAGAATGGCTTGGGTGTGACATCTAGCAAGAGAAGTGACTCTTTGTTTGAAAACATCAATGGTAGCTAGCATAGACGCAGCTAAAGCTGCGGTTATATTAGTGAGTAGAAAAACTATATTACATGTATGTAACATGTATTCTACTGTATAATCAGCCATTGATCTGTTTTCAGATTTTGGTTCTTTAAGTTTGCTGCTCTGGTGGCAGTAACAGTTGGTGCCTTTTACATTCCAGATGGGCCTTTTACCTACAGTAAGAGCTGATTATTTTACTTGTAACTTGGATCATGATATACACAGAGCTGTGATGATAAATGGCAGATGGCCAGACAATGACTGTGTGACTGTGCCATTGCAGCATGGTTTGTCATGGGCTCGGGTGGAGCTTTCTGTTTTATTCTGATCCAGCTGGTGCTGCTGGTGGACTTCGCCCACTCCTGGAACGAGTCCTGGGTGGAGAATATGGAGACTGGCAACTCCAGGGGCTGGTATGCAGGTCAGTGACGCAAGCTGTGGCACAGTTACATGCTGCGTTTAACTTATAACTGTGTTTGGAAAACATATTGCACTCACACTTAAAAATGCCCCATCAAAATAGAATACAAACATGAAGACTAAAATATATTTATTTTTGATTGCCATGTAGATAGACATTAGAGCAATAAAAACTTCTGCATTTTAGTATTCATCAAATACTACAAAAGAGTTGTTAGCTAGTTGTTTCATCACAGGTGATATACATTTTTTTTACACCCTCTAACAATCATCAATGCTTATCAAGTAGGTCAGAAGAAAAGTTAAGGGTTAACCAGCACCAACCCATATATACCTATACCCATATATTACCTGTGTGTGTGTATGTGTATATGTATATATATATGATTCAAAATCCCAATTGATCTTAGTTTAAGGCTATATTTGTATCAGATATTTACCATTTTCTACCATTTCCTCTATCTTTTTCTACTGTTTTTAGCTTTGCTGGGGGTCACAATTCTCAACTACATACTGTCATTTATTGCTGTTGTGCTGTTCTTCCTCTTCTACACCAAGCCTGATGGATGCTTCATCAACAAGTTCTTCATCAGCTTCAACATGTTGTTCTGCATTGGGGCCTCTGTTGTCTCTGTGCTACCTAAAGTGCAGGTAAAGGACAGAAAGTCATAGTTCACTGTCAAATAAGCAGTCATCGGATGTCAGTTCAATTTTTTGACTCTTTTAATGCTATGGATAATAGATGGGGAATCCCCAAAGCCTTACAATTGCATTGATAAACTTTGTTACTAGCTGTTCGGCTCTTTGCCCACGTTTCTTTACAAAGTGGTGAATTTTGCTGGATCCTTGCTTGCTGCCCCTCTCAGACCCAAGAGTGATATTATCTCCTGTTACCAATGAACCTGTTTACCTGTGCAAAGTTCTAAAAGTTCTAAAGAAAAAAGTTGACACAACTTTCACAATCGTTATGTTTCTGCCAGCAAATGCAGTATAAACATATATAGATTTAAAATTTGATAAAACTGAAGAGCTAAGAATGATTAAATACAAATTAAAAGACACATCCTTGGACCTACAATCAGTTGCATAAATGGATCGAACATCATTTGTTGATAAATAAAATTTACTTGAGTGGGCATATCTACTTATAACTTCCAAATGTCTTTCATATTACTTTTCTATTCAGAGGATGTAATCATTCCATTTTACAAAAATTAAAGCAGTCATTAGTAGATCAGAACTTTTATTTTTAAATATTCTTAAGTTAAGGTCCTCTTACTTTTTCATACTTTCGGCTACATTTTAAAGTCCTTGTCGGTGAACATTGTTTATTCACTTATTATTGAAATATGCTATGAATACTTAAGATTTCTGACTACTTTATCTGTGTGTGTCCCAAGGAATCTCAGCCACGTTCAGGTCTTCTACAGTCGTCCATCATCACTTTGTACACCATGTTTCTGACCTGGTCTGCCATGACCAATGAGCCTGGTGAGAAAGTTTGCTGGTTGCTTAAAAAGTACTATGACTGCAATGATGCAGTTATGAACTGAGGAAATTACGATTTTCAAGATACTTTCATGGAGGTCATGTCCTGTGCCTCCATGTATGGAGGGCATGTGAAAGTCAGGAGCATGCCTGCATGCCATTTTTTTAACAGTAACATTCTATCAGTCTTTATCAACATTTAAACTAACACACAAAGCTGTGAAATCAAATATTATGCTTTGATTTTTCTCCTCCCCTCAGATCGAGCATGTAACCCCGGCCTATTGAGTATCTTCCAGCAGATCACAGCCCCCACAGTGACCCCTGTGGAGATGGAAAACCAAACAGCTGTGGTGATCATCGGCACAGAGGAACCTGTCCTGACATCCCCTTATCTGCAGTGGTGGGATGCCCAGAGCATTGTTGGGCTTGCTATATTTGTCCTGTGCATTCTCTACTCAAGGTAGGTGTATTTCGCCAGGAATGATTTTAAACCATATGACCACTTCTTGTCATCCATCAGTCAACCATTCTTTCTGAGTACTCATTTACAAACTTTCAACCACTAGTTTTAGAAAGACTTAAATGAATTTTTAATGAAGTATATGTTATTCTGAAGTTTTTGTGCAACAGGAAAACATTTACCAGGCGGAATCACAGAATTTTGAACCAATAATTGATTGGTCTCCCAACAGCTAACAGCCTCAGTGTTGCTGACTCAGTATGACTGAGACATATTGTTTTAAGAGCGAATTAAGCAATGTCATTCATTCAAACACTGCTGCATCACATGCACATATGTTGTGGTTTGCGTTTAAGAACCATTGTAAAAACAAAAAAACACACTGTTGGTTTTGGCATGTGTAAATGAATACATGGTTAACATTTAACATTTGCTTGCCTTAAGCATTCGTTCATCCAGCACAAGCCAGGTGAACAAGCTGACCATGGCCTCCAAAGACTCTACCATCCTGGCTGAGGACGGCAGCAGTGCTGACCTCTCAGAGGAGTCAACAGGACCCAGGCGCGTGGAGGACAATGAACGGGACATGGTCCAGTACAGCTACTCCTTCTTCCACTTCATGCTCTTCCTTGCCTCGCTCTATATTATGATGACCCTCACCAACTGGTACAGGTCAGTAATCCCCAACACAATTGACGGAAGCCAGAATTGTTTTTTAAAAAAACACCAAAAAAAATTAGACGCTGTTACCGCCCCTAGCCACAGACTTTGCACTCAGTGTACACTGATTGTTTTTTCCTGGTTTCAAACAAAAGCCCCAATTTAAACAGTTCAGTTTTTTTAACCATTACACTATTTACAGTGCTATGAAAAAGTATTTGCCCCCTTCCTGATTTCTTATATTTTTGCATATTTATCACGCTTAAATGTTTCAGATCACTAAACACATTTTAATATAAGACAAAGATAACGCGAGTAAATACAAAATGCAGTTTTTAAATGATGATTTAATTTAGTAAGGGAAAAAAGCTTTTCAAACCAAAAATATAGGCAAGGCAATTTTATTTATATAGCACAGTCGAGACACAAGGCAATTCATAGTGCTTCACAGGGCATAAGATAAGAATTACACTAAAAACAAATCAAGTCAAACAGAAAACAAAGCAGATAAAATAGCAGTTAAGAATACATAAAAAAGAGAATAAAAATATTAAGAGCTTTGTTAAAAATAGCAGAAATAAGATAAGTAAAATATGTTTTCTATATAGAGTAAAGCCTGAGCTAATAAGAATGCTTTAAGGCCTGATTTCAAAGAATGAGGCGTTTCAGCATTTTTAAGGTATTCAGGAAGTTTGTTCCACAAGTGAGGAGCGTAGTGACTAAAAGCTGCTTCACCTTGTTAATTTCTGACTCTGGGAACACTGAGTAAACCTCTTCCTGAGGTTCAAAGGGGTCTGGATGTTTCATATTGTATAAGCATATCTGAAATGTATTTGGGCCCTAAACCGTTAAGTGCTTTGTAGGCTAGTAGTAAAATTTGAAGTCGATTCTTTGGCACACAGGCAGCCAGTGCAGTGATTTAAGCACGGGTGTAATGTGTTCCACCTTCTTTGTGTTGTCGAGGACTCTTGCTGCAGTGTTCTGGATAAGCTGCAACTGTCTCACTGATTTTTGTCTAAGACCTGTGAACACACCGTTACAATAATCCAGCCTACTAAAAAACAAATGCATGAATAAATTTTTCTGAATCTTGTTTAGTAAGAAATCCTTTAATTCTAGCAATCTACATCCAGTGCAGTGATTTCATTTATGCAATTACTCAACAGATTTAAGGGTCTGTGATCATTAGCTGACACTGATATATAAAGTTGTGTGTCATCGGCATAATTTTAATAGGAAACGTTGTAATAGTCCATAATCTGAGCCAGAGAAAGCATCTAGATGTTGAATGAAATCAGACCTAGAATGGACCCTTGAGGAACTCCACATGTGATTTTAATACAGTCTGAATCAAAATTACCAATTGACGCAGAGTAGTCCCTATCTTGCAAGTAAGATTTGAACCACTGTAATGCACTCCAAGAAATTCCCAGCCATTTTTCAAGTCTGTGAAGCAGTATGTTATGGTCAACTGTATCAAATGCAGCACTAAGATCCAGTAACACTAAGACTGAAACTCTAGATGAGTCACTGCTCATATAAATATCATTCAGCAC
>JAPZDZ010000012.1:26847431-26862689 GCA_029783805.1 Acanthurus tennentii | reverse complement strand
TAAAAAAGGTTGTGGGTAGCGTGTCAAGGGTACATGTAGTAGGTCTGAGGTGTTGAACTATGTCTGTTAGAGCTGCGGTATCTAGAGGGCGAAAATTAGTCATGTTTGCCGAAATGTTTTTCTGTGGAGGTACAGGAATTACAGTCCTGTTTCCAGAGGTAGTCTGGCCGACTGTTTGTCTTATATGTTCAATCTTTTGGGTGAAATAGGATGCAAAATCATTACATGCCTTAGTAGATAGTGGTTCGGGAGGGACAGACTCTTATGGGTTGGTCAATCTGTCTACTACAGTGAACAAAGTACGTGTTTTGTTGCTGTGTTTGTTGATGATCTCAGAGAAAAATAACTGTCTGGCCCTCTTTAGTTCTAAGTTATAAAATGGGAACTTTCTCTTTATAGATTTCATAGTGAACATGGAGTTCAGTTTTCCGCCACCTGCATTCTGACTGTCTGCACTCTCTTTTCTGAGCTTTTACTGAAGCGCTATTCCTCCATTGTGTTTTTCTCCTACCACTGATAACTTTGACCCTGACTGGGGCTATGGTATCAATGATGTTTATAACTTTAGAGCTGAAATTATCTAAAAGGTCATTGACTGGAGCTGCAGACATAGCAGGTATGTGTTCAATGCCTGGGTAGAGAGTGTTCACATGTTTTCATCAATGTGTCGTTTTCTTATTAACTCCGTTTTGGATATGCTGCCCTCAGCTAGGACAGAGACTGTAAATGAAATACAGTAATGGTCAGAATATACAACATCATTCACAACTACCTCGGAAGTCTGTAGACCTTTGGAAATGACCAAATCTAAAATGTGCCCCTTGTTATGTGTAGGATTTTTTACATGCTGGGTGAGCCCAAAATTTTCCAATATGTTAAAAAGTTCCTTTACACTATTGTCCCTTTTATCAAAATGCATATTAAAATCACCCACTATAGCAACAGAGCAGCAGTCAGTACATACAGCAGACAGTAGTTTGCTAAAGTCATATATGCAGTTTGCGTTATATTTTGGTGGCCTTTAGATCGTTACTAATATTGCGCAACAGGAGAGGCTCACCTGAAGTACAACATGTTCAAAAGAGTCAAAGTGTCCATATGACAGTTGTTTGCATCGGTATGCATTATTATATAGAATAGCTACTCCCTCTCCTTTCTTAGACACTCTACCCTCACTGATAAAACTAAAGTGTGGAGGAGCTGATTCAATAAGTGCTGCTGCACTATTATTTTCATTCAGCCAGGTTTCTGTTAAAAACATAAAATCTATCTCTTTCTCAATAATGAGGTCATTGATTAGAAGTGATTTACCTGACAGAGACCTGACATTTAGGAAGGCAAAATGTGGTATACTTTGAATGTTGCTAAATTCAGACTGTTGCTGCCGCACAACTCGACCCAGATTAGATGTTTGATTTGACTTATTAGTGTCCTTTTGACCATGCCATCGGCTATGTACAAACACTGGGATGTTAAAGAAAGCAGTATGGGGCTTGTCTCATCTCTGGTGCACCCCTGATGGATGGTGCCTTTGACCTTTGGTGGTCATCCAGCTGACTGAGCTTCTGTGACGCTGCTTTAAGAAGGTCCTTCACTGGTGATAGTGCTGAAGGTGGGGGGGGGGGGTTGGAGTTGGATCCTGGCCTGGGACAGAGACATCCTTCGCATTCCCTGGGTGATGTGGAGCAGGGGATCATGTGTGGGGGGAGACAGAGGCTCTCTCTCTGTTTGCATTGTTGTCGTTGGTGCTTGTCATCACGGTCTTGTTCCCAAGGGCAAAACGTAGATTGGCACCAAGCGGTCTTGATCCGGTGATGTTTGGGTGAACCCCGTCTGGTTTGTAGTGGTCTCTACAGTTCCAAAAGATGTTGAAGTTTTCAATAAACTTGATTCCTCTGGCAAAGCAAGCTGAAGTCAGCCAAGTATTCAGGGCTAGAAGCCGGCTGAAAGTTTCAATTCCTTTCCCCATAGTTGGAATGGGGCCTGAGATGGAAACATTTTGCGACTGACAGTCACTCAACTTCTCCAATAACGGGGAGAAGTCCTTTTTTAGAGCCTCAGAGGATGTCAAAGGAGCCAGCATGGATGACAATGTTCATGTTGCTGGATGTGTAGATAAAATAGTGGGCAGCATCTCCATTAGCCCCCCACTAATGTGTCACCCACGGTTATATTTCAGTCCTTCCCATTCTGACTTGCCGGGTAATAGAGTCCCCTCTTGGGTTTGGTTCCAATGTTGTTCCAGTAAGAGACGTCATGAGAGGTGCTTGGCCTCGGAGCCTCAGCACCTATTTCAGTCACATTTGGATAGATCCATGGAATTGTATCAGCCAGGTCTGAGGGGGAAGTTTCAACACCAGGTATGATCACAAGCACTATAATCTGTGTCTGTTCATTCACATTTGCTACAGGTACAGTAGCTGCTACAGAGTCAATAAACTGCTCACTTTCCTATATTTCACATAGTCTTTCAATCTTCTCTTCAAGCTTTACCTTTTCAGCCAGTGACTGGCTGTCCTTGCAGCTGATAGATTTTGCTGGAGTTAAAAGCATTCCGAGTCTGTGGCTGTGCGGCTCGGTGTCAAAATGAATGAATGAAGCGATGAATAATGAAAAAGCATAAAATGATTCAAAAAGTCTTGGTTTACTTAAAAGAAAAAGAATAAAATCATATCCAAGACTTGTGGAAAGAGGTAGAATGACTTAAAAGCGAATAAAGCAATATATAAGAAAATATAAGAAATCAGGAAGGGGGCAAATACTTTTTCACAGCACTGTAATAATCTAACAATTGAGAATTTCTTTGCAGCCATGGCAACATGTTTAACATTTCTGTTACAGCTAGGCAATATTTTCATTTTTGCTTTCTGGGTCATGGTGAATGTTGTTTTCCACATATCAAACCACAAGAACATTTCAGGCTCCATTCTGTTGTCAGTGCACAGTGTGGATTGCAGCCCTGCACCATTTAACAAGCATTTCTGTACGGACATATTGAGGCTATTCTCTTGACTGCACCTGCATGTTATCTTTCCCCTCATGTCCAAGAAATGTTTAAAGGGTAAAGTTATTTTAATGTTTCAGTAAATCTATAAAATCCTAAAACCATCAATGTATTAACTTGTCTCTAAATACTTTGCGGCTTCTATGCCCTATATATGGTCTGCGGTTCCAAGCCCATTGGCTCTAAAAGAATTAATCATTAAAAACATCTCAAGTCCATAGTATGATGGACATATCATAAATCGCTTTAAATTTTAGCAAACATTACTCAAGCAAGAAAACATATACATTTGTTGCATTATAAGCTACAGATGAATCCATATTAGATGTGGTGGCGAGTATTTTAAGCAGCTGGACAGTTTGTGTGTCACTGTCAAACTAAACCTAAAGTGGCCACATTTGTTACAAGGTTAACTTTATTTTTATAGAAAAATTTCAACAGCAAGAAGTATTTAGGAGCTGTTAAAAAGACATGTTGACATTTAGACCAGATGTAAAATACACAAGACAGTAAAAATAATACAGAAATAATTTAATGTACAAAAAAAAGTAAAGAGTAAAATCATTAAAGAATAAAAATAGGTTTAAAAAGGGTACTAGTGTCTGGCAGACTCAGAGCAGAGCTGTTGATTGTAAAGCAAGCATGAACCAGCCAGTCATTAGACCTAGTTTGTGCCTCCCATGTATTACTATTTGTTGCATTTGAGTCATAGATGTAAGCAAGTTTTTCTCTGGCAAAATATACTTGCAAAACCCAGTGGTTCATTGAATATTTACAATATAAAATATAATAATATAAAATATAATAATATTTTATAATATAGTATTTTCACATTCACATTCAAAAGACTCCTCCCACCAAGTGGTTAAGATTGCCTGTTTTTCTTTGCAGTGAGGCAGTACAACCTAACCACCAACATTCAGACTGCATTTAGTCGTCTTGGCTAAAATGGGGTTGTTAGAGCCTGAATAACTGAATACACATGTTCCTTGCACCTTTAAGACTGTTGTAGCAATGTTAGTGCACCCCTAGATCTAAAAAAAACCTCAACTTGATTTAAAGCTCCTAGTGAGATCTTTCTTTTTTACCACTATGTTTTGCTATGAATCATAGATGTGTTTTTATGTTGACTGACAGAGCTTGTCATGCTCTCTTCCTAACAGCCCTGATGCAGACTACACCATAACCAGCAAGTGGCCAGCAGTGTGGGTAAAGATCACCTCCAGTTGGGTGTGTTTGGCACTGTACATCTGGACCCTGGTGGCCCCAATGATCCTTACCAACCGGGACTTCAGCTGATCAACAACACAATCATTCACTCCGCTTTGTCCTCCACAAACATCTTTTTTTCTCAACTTAAACTCCAACCATATTGCCTAAAATTTATTTTCAGAATGAACTCACATTTGATAATTTTATCTGGAGTTTTGTTTCATTATTTCTGGTTTTACACAAGTTAAAACTCGGGTTGGGAAACTGATTTAGAGATCATTTGATTTTGTACCAAGTAGCAGCTGCTCAGTGACTGGACCTCCAATACAGTCAACAATGCAATATTAAAGCACAACAGCACACCTTGCGGTAAAGCATTCAATTTGTTGCATAAATTTATGTAAACTGGAAATCAGACTTTGATCACATTAGATGCTCGGAACAATCTAAATTAGCTTATGCTGTGACTACAAGTATAAGATTTGAGAAAATCATTCTTTTTTTTTATTGCATTAAAATGTAAATTTTTGAGAATTTTCAATATTACAGTATTTTTAATGAAGGTTGGTTTGTGAACTACTTAGTTGTACAGTAATAAGCTTCTATAGTGTGCTGCTTTGCCTTTCAATGCCTTATATGTCTGTCAAATGTCTTAGATATTTGAATATATTGAGTCTTATGAAGCACGTAAACTATTGCTAATAAACACATTCCTGCAATCTAACTCAAAGTCAACTCATGTTTCTGCCAAATACTTATGGACCAAGATATTCAAAAGTGTCTTTGAAATATGACAGTTTTAGGTGGTGATTCCCACAGTGAAAGAACTGCACTGGACACAGACAGAATCAAAATATTTGTTTTAAAGAATGATATGTATGATGATTGTATTATTTTGTGTGCACCATTTTATGACTACAATTGTATGGAATAGCTTTAATATTAGAATTTTATTTGTCATGGATGTTCATTTTATAATCAAAAACTGGTTGTGTTTTGTATGGAAAAGCAGTGTTAAGTGGTTTAATGTGATGAAGAATAATATTTATATTCAAGAACTGACCAAATGCCTTGTAACCCAAAGTGATTTACTGTAGTTAGTATGTGATAAACATAATTTTTTTGTAGTGCTTCTGCAGTTTCTGTTGAACTTTTAAGACTGGTTTATAGTTAATGTTTGTATGTTTGCTTTGATTCATTTTTCCATAAAAGAGATTCAATGTACAAAATAAAAACTATCATCAAAACAGAGATGGTGGCGGCTTACTTTTTCTGACTGTACAAAGAGATTTTAAAAAATGTTACAACACAAAGCAGTCACATGATTTAGTAAATAGGAGCAAAACAATAAACCACAGTTACAGTTTATTCATAAAAATAAATGCATTATTTTTACTAATGCTCTTGGGCAATGTGAGTTTTCTGTATTCCTTGGCCAAGGAGCTATGAACTCTTGTATGTCTAGGTGAAAGATATTGGTTCACCTCAGGAAGGAAAAATAAAATGAAGACAGGGACAGAAAAAAGTTTATTTTTAAATACACAGGTGATGGTGATCCTGACTTAAACTTGCCTCTGCTTGCAAACTTCAACATCTACAAGTAAGGGGAATATTTATAGGGGCATTGAGGTGCAATCACCAAAACAATTTTGAAGACAACTACTAATCACAAATAAAAAAACACAGCACCAAGTAAAGCACAAAAACAAATTGCTGATCTAAAAAAAGAGAAAACAGGCTATGACATTAAATCAGAAATTACAATGCCAAAACATTACCCACATAGCAGAAAACACGACAACATGAGCGTCTTCCACTAAAGTTAGGTACTTTGGGATCTCTTTTAATTTTGTCCTGTTTTATGATATGTTGTTGTGTTTTGTGATTTTTTTGTGATTTTTAAAATTTATTGTGTAATTGCCCCTCAGGGCCACCTTTTTAAAACTCAAAAGTCAACAAGTCGCTAAAATGTTCATAATTTGTAAGTATTGTTCATATATGTCGTCAGCATTGTACTAAATGTTTTTCTAAGTCTGAGGTAACACTAACCTGCTAGATACAATGATTGTTAGCTTAGTAATATTAGCCTGTCAGTCTGACACAGTAACCTGTGACAGCAATGCACTATGTTAACAGCCAAAGTTATTTAGCCAACTAGCAATCATTATAGCTAGTAAGTTAGCGTTACTTCCAACTCAACAAAACAAAACAACAAAACGTCTCATTCAACTCAACTTCAACTCGATCAATACTTACAGATTGTTAACCTTTTAGCGAGTTGTGGGTAAATGGAAAACACTGACACTAAATTGCTGCTTGCTGCCTTGAAGGAGGTCCGGGGCCTGGATGTGTCAGTCAAGAAGTCTTTAGCTAATAGAAATGCACCTCTGAAAACCCACCAACAAGATAGGTTTGTGCCAAAACTGCAAACAAAAAAATTAGGCAGTGCAAATGAGAAAGCTGCACCTTAATGCAAAGGCAGGAGAGAGAGAAAGAATGCGTGATCAGTGAGAAAGACACAGAGGGAACTGTGAACAAAATAAAATTATCAAAAAGTATAAAACCAATAGTTTACACTTTTAAAACAATAATTTCTTTGCAAATTATAAGTTTTACTTATGAGATAATTTTCTTTTGTTTCAGTTACTTTTTATTTTCTTTCCATTTCCTCTTTTTTGTTTGGCACAAATCTAATTATATACACATACTGTTTAGTTGACTATGATGTTCCAAACCTTGGTATGAAACCATCAGGAGTAGAACTGCATGCTAAATTGGAGGAAATATCACAGCATGCATTCTTTGATTCTCGTATGGATACGCACTCAGCCTGTTAGCCCAATGCTAACACACAATAGACATAACCTTTGACGTGGTAAGGAAAGCATCACATTCACAATAAAAATAGCTAACATAAAATGACATGGGTGCTCATATTTATGGGCAGAGTGTGCAGCGGGGGGGGGAACTCGTCTGTTATGATGTATGTAATGCTTTGACACCAATGCAAAATGAGTCTGTTACTAACTGCCAAGCACTACACAAAAGTGCTCACATAGTGCTCATGTTTATATAGCGAGGCCTCAGCAGCTGTCAGTCAGGAGCAGTGTGAAGAGCCTCTCCTCAGGCTCCCGCTGGGCGCTGTGGACCACCTGACACCTAAATTCAGAGTCCTGATCAGCCTCTTTAGGAGTGATTTTCAGAAAACTTAACATCGAGTAGAGGCCATTGATGTTCAGGCTCGGGGGAGTGTTAAAGACGCCGGAGTGAACCAATTCTCCATCTTTAGTCCAGGTCACTGACACATCCTCAGGACAGAAGTCTTTAATGCACAAGAACAGTGTACACTCCTCATTTAACTTAGGCGAGAGCGGTTCACTGTCGACGAACATCACATCAGGAGGAGTTCCTGTTCAAACAGACATGAAATGCATATCATTCTTGCATGAATGAATTGTCACATACATTTTGACACATTAATGTTGATGGATAAAAAGAATTGGTAAAGGATTTTTATCAAATTAACTACATTTCATAAAGTAAACAACAAATACTGCCAGGGAATCTTTAAAATAACGTAAAACCTTTAAAGAAACAATGTTTTAAAATGTAAGCATTCACTGGCATAAGTAAGGTTTCAGTAACATCTCATAATCTTCGTCAGAATATGGAATTATTATTATTTATTACCACAAACTTTGACAAATGAGCTATCTCCATTACATCTAAAAAAATATCAGCTGTATAGGAAACTGAAAGCTCAAGGGAAGGATTTTAAGTGGACTTTTAATATAAGGGGCTTTATTTTTTTTTGTATTGGTATCATAAATGGATTACCCAACTCAATACAATATAATTACATATATATTACACATACATATTTATATAATATTAAAAACATAAACTAAAGCAATTTAGGTTATTACTGCAAATTAATGTCCTGACACAGCCTAAGGATCATGCAATCATGCCAGGCCCACATTATTTGAAATTGTATTTTAATGGTGCGGATTTTCTGGCAAATTTGCAAATAATTCAGTCCCCAAAACCAAGTGACATGCAATGAAACTCTTTCTCTATCATAACAAAAATAATACTCAACAGGGAAATATTTTTGGTTCCAGAGTGAGCAAGATGTGCAGAAACTCTGCAAGAAGTGATGTTTTTGTCAAGGCGACACAGCGTTTCACATACATAGGTCTCATGACATTTAGAGACAAAACATCATCAGTTCAAAATGCTAAGCAGTTAAAATTTTTACTTGAAACATTTAGCAAAGGCCCTTGTAGAAAACTTTTAGTGGTGCTACCTTGAGTATTGATTGGATACAGGACATCCTTGTAGCCCGGAGCAGAGAAGCTGGAGTGGTAAACACGGCAGGTGTAAACAGCTCTCTCATCCTCTCTCGCCATGACAAGCTGGATCTTACTCCACATGCTGTAGAGGTGGTTGTGGTCAGAGAAAGGTCCATAGTGTGTGACAGTTTGAACCTGCTCCCTGTCATTCCTGGACCACTCCAGGTCCAAGTCCTGGGGGTAAAAGTTTTCCACCCGGCAGCAGAGAACCAGCAGCCTCTCCACCTCTGGTATCTGAGGGATGCTGGAGATCTGGAGGAAAGACGGCTCCACTGTGTGTATGAGAGTGTGGAGTAAGAGGAGAGGAAACTCTTGTTAAATAATGTTAGAGTCATTCACAGGAGATAATATTAACAATACAGAACATATTCCCATCTACTGAAAATGTCACAACTTAAATTACTTACATTTCACAACTATATTATATCTAAAATCATAACATCTTGTAATCATAGGTAGTATAATTATACTATGTATTAATCTCACTAGCTGTGATAAATATTATTCAACATATTTATACACAGTGCTTTGCATTCTGAGCTGTCTGTGACTTAACAGGAAAAGGGCCCCTAAAGTGGCAATAATCTCTGGTTTTCATTAAAAATTTAATTAAAGTGTTCCCTAAATTAATGATGATGGCAGCTTTGTTTAAAAAATCAGGGGGGCCAAAAACCAGCATAATCTTCGATCTATGAATATCTATACAAGATCTGGCCAGCAGTTGTCAAATACTTCACTCTGCTCCAAATTGCTGGACAGTTGGACAGACTGACCAGCACTTTTCTCTTTTAATCACTGTAGAAAACAAAACACAGCGACATCATATCATGCTCCTGGAGCCACAGTTACTCACCTTTCACCCTGACTGTAGTCTCTCTGCTGAAGCTCTGGCCTCTGCAACGCACCACACACTGGTATTTGGTCAGGTCTTCAGTGACAGTCAGACATGCTGTCAAGACAGATGTGTGAAGTCTGCCTTCTGACTGAAGAGAAGCCTCTCCACTCACATCCTCACTAACCAACAGAGAAACAGATTCTGACTGGATCAATGAATCTGGGCTTCCTCTTAATCTAAACCATTTCACTTCAAGCTCCCGCTGTCTCACTCCTTGGACGGTGCATTTGAGGTTGAACAGCACCTGTGCATAGATGATGTTGGGTTGGCTGATTTCAGAAACACTCGGTGGAGCTGTGGGGAGAGACAGTAACGCAAATTGTTGCACAGTTGTTTAAAAGATTCACACAATATACTTTTGTGACAAAACTAGATTTAGACGGATGTTTGTTTGAGAAAAAAGATGAATGAACAAACTACATGAAAGGGTTTCATTACAAATAATTCTGAAGATCTTTCCAGCAATAAGCTTTGTTGTGCTGATCAGTTACACTATTAATGTATAATCCATCCAACTCTATCACACCATCAATATCCAAACTGAGCTGTTGCAGTTCTTAAAGGATATTCTCAGTTCATTAGTCTAACTCTAATAATAGTATTTTTAATCTTAGCCTGATTTAGCCTTAGTTTTAGCTTTAAATAAAACAACACGCAATGAGTTCACATGTGACTTACCTTTACAGAAATACCTGTAGAGAAGTAAAATGCCTCCAATAACAGAGGTCACCAGCAGCAAACTGATGACACTGGTGACAGCTATCAGTGTGACAGCACTGTAGGGGGGCTGTGGTGGAGCTACACAGAAAAGAATGTGAAAAATCCACATTATACATAGCAGATATAAGATGCAGTATGGAATAGGGTTTAAAGAACTAAAGAGTAAATGTCCCACCATGGACAGATAGTATAACAGATTTGTTGTATTTTCCACTGAAGGTCTGGTGTTCCACCTGGCAGATGATGCGCATCTCTCCATCCTTCACTGCTGAAGACTGCAATGTGATGCCACTGCGAATACTGTAGGTGCCATCTGGATTGTGAATGGCCATTTCAGTGCAGACACGGGAGAAGTGGCTGCCACCTGCGTGGACAGTGTGGGAGCCGTTTTGTATGTACCATGTAGCAGTCAGTTTTTCTGGATAGAAACCTGTGATGTCACACTGTATTGTCTTCTCCTCCCCCTCTGTGACAGCTGCTTTTTCTGGGAGCATTACTGAGGGCCGAGCTGGGGAAGAGGTAATAAACAGTACATTTCTGTTATTTTTTGGTTGAGTATAATTCCCTGAATTCTACAACAGGCATTCATGCAAAAACACACAACACAGAGAGAAATTTATTATTGTTGTACCGCTCTTTGAGTGATAAAACTCATGATTAGCTAACATCTACTGTAATGGAATATTTATCAGCTTAAGAGTGAGATATTTCCACATATTTCAGAGGTGATGGATACTTCAATAGAAGGAGAGGGATTTACATTTATTAAGTGCACTACTCCATGTGTACTCCTTGTGTACGTTGCTTTCACATTGGTCATAGCAACTTTAAACAGTTATATTATGTGAATATTAATATTAATGATTGCCCTGCTAAAAGTGAATTAATACTGCTTTAAAGCATATAATTTAACATCTTGATAAATGTATTTTACTTTGGAATCAATGCCACATTCAAATCCGTAAGACAAATGTAAAGCTAGCTAAGCATTGCTCTTGTGCTTTGCAAGACTGGAAATCGGAAAACTGTATAAGCATTGGTCCAATTAGAAAATGGATTTTAACTTCCAGTTTTTATGAACCTTCTAAATGATCAATAGGGTGTCAATAATGTTAGAGGACAAACACAAAACATAGAGGAATACCCAACACTTCAAGTGAGGTGGTCTCTGTGTAGACCACAGGTGTGATGATTCTGCAGGTGTACAGCCCTTCATCTCCCACAGTCACATTCTGAAGCTGCAGAGATGCATCACCTTCCAGCAGTTGCATTTTATCCACCACAGAGCCAGCTCTGTTCATGTGCACTCTACCATCCTCAATAGTGTACACAATGCTCTTCCCTGCATGTTTATCCACCATGTTCCACTCAATGGTGAGAGCACTCCATTCTACCAGCCTAGATAGTTTATCAAACTGGCATGTGAGAGTCACGTCCATGCCCATCAAGACACTTAGTTTTCTCATAGTGTCAGCCAAGGAACCTGAAATATGGACAGAATTACTTGAATGCATGTTTGCAAAAAATAAGACAATAAAAGGTGCAAAAGACATACAGAGCTTTCCTTTAAACTGGATTTTAAAACAATTATAAACAATACATGACATTTACCTCTACAGTGTAAAATAAAAACCATGACTTTAATCAAAATTTTTACATTCCTTAGGTAATCCATGGGGTTCAGATGTCACGCTGTTGTAATGAAGTGAAAGCAAATGCACCACTTTCAGCCAAATGTGTTCACAAAGTTCAGCATATTCTCTGGACTGCAGATCACATGGTGGTTATGTCACTTCTAATGAAGAGTAGGGCTTGGCTAGTAAACATTCACCTGCCTGTTATTGGTTGTGAGTTGTGTAATGGCGTTTTATGCACCTGCTAATAAACCTTAAAAAGCTCCTCCTCCTCCTGGACTTGAACCTGTGGCTGAAACACACTGCAAGCCACCCTGAACAAATACATATAAGTTTCAAAACTCACAACAATATTCTGCCGGAACTCAGAGTACAACATCATGTGTGTATAATTACGAGTAAAAATATGTCTTTGCTCTGTTGTCACCATCCTCCACATTTATTGAATTTGTAAAACAAGTTCAAGGTTTACAGGGTTTAAAAAGTGGTCACCAACAAGTGTCTAAATGAGACTACAGAGGTTGTTTGGGACATTAAACATGATCATACCAAGCAGGAAAAACTGACTACTTGTTTGTTCTCCTTTACAACCTCTTTGTGATTATACTAATGTTCTTACAGTCTATTTTAACTCAAACTTAATACCTTATAGACTTGCAAAATTATAATGTGTATAGTAAAATGTAGAGGGAAGTTTAGTAGTGGTGATGTGAAGTCATGCTGTGTTATCTTTTGTAGTGATGCTGTACAGATGTTGATTAAGGAATCTCCGTTGACACTGACTTGATTGCATATAAAGAAGTATATTACAAAGAAGTACAGTATGGATCAGGCATCCCAGACCGCCTGAGAGAGCATTCAAAGGCAATGTGAATCTCTGACGCATTGTAAATGACCTTAATAAGATATCCATGTACATTAATGTGTTGCTTTATGTTTATATATATTTCATTTCGAGAGTATTCTTTAAAGACCAGATTATTATTTAGTTAATTACGTTTGATAAAAACGGGACTTTTATTTTGACAAGCTACTCGCTTGCATGCACAACATCCGGGGGTTTAACGCTACTTTACCGGCTTCGGAGAAGTGTGTCTTTATGAGAAGTGTGTCCGAAGAAATAAAAAGTGTTAAAAGTAATAAGCTCCTGGCTGATATGGGCACATGGTTTGTAGTTGTTTATGTCATGTTACGTTTGGTGCCGAGTTAAAATTCAGTGCACTTCTTGAATTCATTGAATGTTGTTAGGCTGTGTTTGGCTAGCGGAACGTTAGCATAATTAAAGTTAGCGTAGCTGTTCTGTTAGTTCAGAAGAAAGGGGACAAAGGGTAATATTTCACGATTGTTTAACTGATTTAGCAGCTAAAAAAATGTTGAGGCAGATATTTCATTTTTCATAGGATAAAATACAGTAAATTGTTAAGGATAATTATATTTTATTTTTGCTCTTTATCTTTGGCTCCTACGGTCTTCTTCGGTGTTTAAAGTGCATGAAGGTTAAAGGACATTAAACAAATAAACGCTGTGAAACATCAGTCGAAGAGTCCGACCATCAATTGGCCAGGGATGCTACACGTACAGCTCAAACATTTCACTAATATAGGCCTGGCAGAGCTTTCATCTTACTCAAACAATGCAACTCTAAAGGGGTGAAATTAATTAACCACTGTCCTATTTATAAATCCTGCACCTGGGGACTCCCACTCCTGACAAGAGGGCGCAGCCCTCCCTAGTACAAAGATATCTACTCCCTTCGGCCAAAGTCACAGTGACCCCAGTACAAAAACAACTTCTCTCTTCAGCCAAGGCCACAGTGAAAGCATTTCAGATCACATAAGGTTATAGCATAATATACCACAATGAAACTACAGTGTATTTCATTTATTCCTTACTACTGAAAAACATTTACTCTCTAAAAATCATATACGTGTTTCCTTATTTGTGCAACCACAGTGCCTGCAGAATGAAAGCTTGCATAGCTACATTTCATAGCCCTAGACTGCTAGATGAGGTTAACCTCTGCAATGCAACATTTGCTTAGATGATGTTTCAAATGCAGCCTCATTTGTTCAGCACAAGTAAATAAAACATTGTAGCCTAATGCCATGCTACAAACTTGCATGCCTAGGGTGACTGTAGCTGTCCTGATGGAGCGAGGCAGTCTTCTTGTAGTTTAAGGTCAAAAGATAAATGGAGCTTTTCCTGAGACTTAAAAGACACAGAAACTGTTTGATAGAGGTCTGTGCATGTGACCTGAGCGGAGGAATCAGAGATCAGGCTCTGACGAGTGTTCATTGCATGTGAGTGCAGCTGACCTCCCAGCTGATTTCTTTGGAAAAGATGCTTGAGACAAAATGTGCCATAAAATCCTTCCCATGTTCAATAAAGTTCAAACTATGTCAAAGTTCTATAAGTCAAGTAAGCTGAGGTATGATTTGGCTACATAAATTCTCAATACTATGCAGATTATGCATAATTTGAAAATGCTAAGTCTTGATACCTATGGTTGGTTGATAATTGTTAAAAAAAAAAGTTGTGTGTGTTTTTGGCACCTAAACAGCACCTCTGAAAAGAGTGGTTGTCTTCTGGTACAACTTTGGGTTGCATCTGACACATAATAAGTCCAACAGTGATATTAATCCAGCACAGAGTTGTTCTTGGGTAAGCTGCAACAGGGTTATTTTGGTGAGACAATATCTGATGGTAACTCAGTCAAGCAGTCAAGATCTTAAGGGAGAAAATTCTGCATTAGGTGATATCCATGGGTTTCAGGCATCAGGCAGAATTAATTATAATTCTCATAACTTAAAATTTCATCAGTTTGTTCAATTACTTTTGAGACATTGAGTATGTGGGGACTTTTCAAAAAATGGGTGTAATTCCTGAATAATGCAATGTTTTTGTTAAACCCTTTGAATTATTGTTAAAAGTCTTCACTCATTTACAATTAGTCCCTGTATAGGGCAGCTCATAGCTAGTGTTTGACAAAATTGGCTCATTCAAGATTAGCTGTGCCTCATCCAGAAAGCAGATGAGTCAGAGGTCAAGGCTTTCAGTCTTTGCAGGAAGTGACATACACTCACATCTTGTTAGATCTAATTCTGATTTTCCAAAATGATAACAAACACATTCAGTGGCTCTCTGGTTCATAAAAACGCCCCCAAAAATTGAGCTGAGAGTACTAGAAAAATCTCCAAGTTTCAAGTCATATCTAAGTTTCACTGCACTGCCACACTGCAGGAGTGAACATAGTTTGCATTACATTAAAGCTTGATAGAGTGACAGTGATTGTTTCAAGTGTTACCTGGAACTAAGTGGCTCTGAAAACTTTAATGATCTAAAAATGAATAAATAAATTTGCATTACTTTTCCTTTGGCAAGTAAGAGTGTGTTACGTGGGATAATGCACTCTGAGGTGTCCATTTTTAGGAATAAATG
>JAPZDZ010000012.1:26833628-26847331 GCA_029783805.1 Acanthurus tennentii | reverse complement strand
TTTTCCAAAATGATAACAAACACATTCAGTGGCTCTCTGGTTCATAAAAACGCCCCCAAAAATTGAGCTGAGAGTACGAGAAAAATCTCTAAGTTTCAAGTCATATCTAAGTTTCACTGCACTGCCACACTGCAGGAGTGAACATTGTTTGCATTACATTTAAGCTTGATAGAGTGACAGTGATTGTTTCAAGTGTTACCTGGAACTAAGTGGCTCTGAAAACTTAAATGATCTAAAAATGAATAAATAAATTTGCATGATTACTTTTCCTTTGGCAAGTAAGAGTGTGTTACGTGGGATAATGCACTCTGAGGTGTCCATTTTTAGGAATAAATGGACAACAAGGAGGTCAGATCATGTGTAAATAATGAGAACTTCATCAGGCATTATTCCATATTTATGCATCATGCTCTGATGCGAGGTAGTTAAAGTTAA
This sequence comes from Acanthurus tennentii, assembly GCA_029783805.1. Lineage (NCBI taxonomy): Eukaryota > Metazoa > Chordata > Actinopteri > Acanthuriformes > Acanthuridae > Acanthurus > Acanthurus tennentii. Next base: position 26,846,896 of record JAPZDZ010000012.1, on the reverse strand, counting down.
AGTTAAAGATGCTGTTGAATGATTGATATGTGTTTTAGCCAAATACATCTGAAATTTCAATGATTTCTCATCGGTTGGAAACAAGTGCGTTTTGTGACCCCAAGTAAGACACTGAGCTGTGGTAATCCACAAAACCAGTCAAATGCTTATGAACTGCACATCCTTCGTGCAGCATTAAATGTTTAAAAGGGAACATATTTGAGTGAGCACTAATTTGGGGATTTTCAAATCAAAATGCATCCAAGGAACTGAGGTTAGAAGAGACAAGTCCACATATAATCAGCCACAGAAAAATGTCTTCAAGTAAACTTGACTTTTCAACCAAATTGAACCTAATTTTATCCTAGAAATCTTCCAACCTGAAAAGCACCAGAGCTATACATGCTTACTGCAATGACACCTAAAAAAGAAGAAAAAAACATTAATTTTTATTGCTAAACATTTTTTATTTATTATTGTTTTCAATTCATATACAAGTCTTTTTTTTCTATGACACTTTATTTATAAACCAAATTTCCAGCAAGGCTTGTCCCTGTACACAGCAACAAAAAAATATGTATACAGTGTACACAGGAGTCTAAGAATCATCATCCCACCATTGACCTCTTCCTCCCTCTCAATCTAACCTCGTCAAGCTTTTTGATGACTGCTGAGGACTTCTTGGATGACTCTGTGTAGCTCTTCAGTAGCTTCTCAAACAGTGTCTCTGTGTTGGGGTGAGTACTGAGGAAGGCCTTCTCCAGCACATACAGGTCAACCCCCTTATCTTCTTGTAGAGCAGAAATGTAACTCAAGCCAAAGTCAATGAGGACCAGGTCAGACACTTTGTTCTCTTGGCTGCATCTCAGCAACATGTTGGAGGTGGTCAGGTCTCCATGGATAACATCCTCATCATGCATTTTGGCCAAGATCTGGCCCATCCTCTCAGCCAACCGCTCCAGCTCCTTATGGGAATCAGACTGCTGAGCAGATGTGATGTAGTCACGCACAGTCATCGAATCCATGATTTCCTCCAAGAAAATACAGTGAGAGGTGTAGTCCACAAAATACACAACAGGGGCAGATATGCCTGAGGAGAAGAGAGGTTAGAGAAGAGAATGATTCAACAAACTATGAGCTGAACTCTAAAGATGCAGAGAAACTCATAAAAACTACACCGTCTTATCTTATTACAAGACCAACAATGTGTTTGTTTGCTTCTAAATACTGACTAACTTCTCTACCCTGCTTGGGTCTCTCAGCACGACCATTGGTGGTTAGTTAAAATCATACAAGAAGAATTTGTTAGAAACTATTTTTTCAGGGGTCGATTAATACACAGGTAGTGCTCAAGTGAGTATTTGGGGCAGCAGAGTAGTGTATGTAGGGCTGGTTCTAAATTCTCAAATGAGAGGATTTGCTGTCTTTGTTTTATGTCATTGTTGATGGATTCTCTTTTTGTTTTATACCTATACTTTTATACTGGGCAAAAATGAGGCATTTTTCAGATGCCACCTTGACTTCTGGGATGTTTTCTAATATTCCTAATAGTCTGAAATCACATAATGAATTGATGAATTACAAAATAACATTTAACTTGTTTAGAATATTAAAAATTGGTACCGTAGCACTCTTTACTGCAACACAATATAACTCAATAATTACGTGCAAATATTGTGCTGCAGTTTCAGAGTTGTTTTATTTACAGACTTTTACTGCCACCTTGCGGCTGCAAAGTTAAGACAACAGAATCTAAGGTTGAATTACAATTTCCCAATCTAGTCCAGTTGACTTGCTTTTTTGACTCTTCAAGATAAACATGACCTGGATGAATGAGAATCTACACAGGTATACAATTTCCCAATGTGTTCAAAACTCTGCTTCTTAGCTTGTCCCTATTTCATTACACCTCCTGGGATCCGTAGTTAAGCACTCCCTTCTTCCCTCATTCACTGGGTCTGTTAGGCTCTGTTACTGCACTGCATTAAAAACGCTGCCGATAAAGTGCCTCACACTTCTTCAGCATGATGTCCAGACACACAGATGTCTGCAGTTAAACTTGCCTGCTCTGCGGCAGCGCAAAATGGAGCGGACCTCCTGCACCGTCCTGCGATGCGTCAGTTTTTCGTCCAACACTGGGTGTCTGTAGCGTTTTGGGAATCTCTCTTTCACAATAGTCGGCTTTCCCAAAAAGTCTGCCCGGTACACCCGAGCTTCTGCTCCTTGTTTTAACAACTCTGCTCTGCTAAGGAACTCAGGGACCGCCATGCTCTGTTCCTGAGCCATGTTTACTTCCGTCTTCTTCTCCCTTTTGTTGTCCTTGCTCTGCGCTGCTGCAGCTCTGATTTCTACAGGTTGCCACCTAGCGGCAAAATCACTTATATAGTCAAATGAAAAGAAAAAGCTTTATAGTTTACGTCGGCTATGTCTCAGTTACGTCTTTTACTTTGCACACACATATTTATATAAAGTAATACGAACTTAATTAATCTTAATTTTATGTCTCATGTTTCCTTCCTTTTAATTAACGAGGCAGGATGGTCAAAAATGTACGATACGACTTATTACATACAACTTATACTACTTGAAGTTGTGATATTTATCCGCAAGTGTGATCTAGAGGTCGACAGCATTTAGCTTACCGGTAACTTTCAATATTATTATTCGCAAGCCAAATTTTTGCAGGAGACGTGTATTTTTTTCTCTCATAATTCATTTTAGAATAAAATATGTATTTTAAAACACTTTCAGCCAAACTCTAGTCAAAGGATTATTAATGTCTATTACCTCAGTGGAAGCAACAATACTAAAGTGTAAAAATGATCTGTGACAAGTAACGAGTCCTGCATTCACCTATTTATTATTTTAGAAAATGTTATCCATCTGAGTTGTGGCGATTTGGGAATAAAAGAAAGACACAGTGTAATCCCAAGAGCCATTTTTTAAAAAGAGCTGTACAACGATAGTAAAACAAAGTGAATCTTGTTTTGGCGATGTAAACATCCATAAACATCGGTTCCACGTAAGTAATTTTACAGTTAATATACAGTTTGGTCATCTGGCAATGCAGAAGTGTCCATTGCTCTGCACTGCATTGCACTCCGCGACTTCCCTCCCGGGAAACTTAGATAGTTGTCGACCTCTGGCGTCAAAACTTCACCATCAAGTTTTGCTTCTTGCAATTTGACACTGCTGCCACGTAGCCTTAACTTCCTGAAGATCCAGAAGTTTTCCTGGAGCATCTCTTACTCCCTCCATTTTTCACGGTAGGTCCGTTTCTCCTCACTAAAGTGTAGAAGTCAGCAGCGGGTGTGAGTGTTTCCAGAGCTCAGTGCACAATGTGAAAACACGGAGTGCAGCATCTGCCTGTCCTGTCCGACAACAGCTTACATTCCTGGACGGACAGACGGCGAGTGGATGCATAACGGGTTTGCTGTCCACAACAAAAACACTTATTTGGATCTGTGAACAGAGATTTTGGGATGCAAAAAAGATGGCGACCAGTTTTCTTTTCTAAAACAAAAGAAAACAGGTGAGATAGACCCTCTGGTTGAATTTAACTAACTGCCTTTTTAGTGCTGAATTAGTACATTTAAAAGTACTGTACAGTACACCACTTTTTTCTTCTACTCCACAACAGTTCAGAGGGTACTGTTATACATTTACTTGCACTGCGTGTATCTGAAAACACTTGCTTGACAATTTGTTACCTTAAGAATTGTTACCTTTTAAGAATTTTCATACAAAACACATACAAGGCCCATGAGATATGATGCATTGCTATAATAAACCAGGTAACAGTAAAGGCTCTAAAGTAGTTCAGTGGTTGGCCATGGACCTGCCTCATCATCAAATGTCACTTACATTTGAACGTTTTTGTCATAATAAAATGTCAATTTTACAACATTGGCAGGCTCTGTTCTGCATTTTTATATATATACATAAAATATACAAATTTGTGAAGTGCAGGGTCAGTAGAGCTTTGATAGCTATCAGCTACATTTTCAGTCAGTTTAAAGTCACTGTAGGAATGCAGAGATTGGTAAAATAAAGTGAGGTTTCTGTATTTGACTTAAAATTGTCTGAATTTTAACCTGTGATGTCATAAATCTTAGCCAAAGTCTAATGGGATATTTTGTGTATTCAAACCTGTGTTGTTTTGTGTTTGAAACATTAATTATTATATTATTCAAATATTAAAGATAGGCCAAAACCCCACCAGGTTCAGTCAGAACGGAATCAGAAAATATGGACAAGGAATAACCTCTGGAATTCCAGCTGTGTGCTTTTTCTTTTCCATCCGTCCCAGTTCCTCTCTGTGAATCCTCAGTTCTGAGCTGAAAAAGACGCGGTACTTCCTCATCTCATTGGTGTAGAATCTCTCTGTTCTTTCAGAGGCACATGCTGACTTCCCCACTACTCTGTCATTTTCAGGAGATGCAATATGTGGTGGTGGACTAAACAAGCTAACAGTTTGCTGCATAGCCATGTGTTTTGTTGAGCCCGTCTTAAGTGGGCTCCCTAATGAAATCATGGCAATCAACAAGATGGTTGTCAGGGTGACGGGGCTGTAACAAGCTCTTATGTGTTCCCTTTTTCTATGAGCAGGACACAAGACTCCCAGTGGGTGCCAGGCAAGGAGAGCAACGCAAGAACTGGAGATTATTGTTACGTTTTTGCTTACAATTTTCAAAGGATGTCATTTGATAAATGAATTCAGACCTGCACAGCCTGACTGAAATGAGCTCGTAACAAGGCAGAAGAAATGGGTAAGTTATTTGGAAATGAGTAATTTTTCATTGTAAAGTGGAAAGAAGTGATGTAAAATGCAAAAGTGTTTATTTTTACATTCATGTAAAGTAAAGCACAGTAACACCGTGACATTTAGAACATCAAATGTTAAAAAATGAAACTATTTAAATCAATAAATCATGTGCACAAAGAAAAATCGAACTATCCGATTTTACAGGTGGATTTTTTATCTTCACACAGCAGAAACTTGGCCACATTTAATTTTCTTATGGATGACTGTGACAGGATAGTCCTTTCTCAGTGTTAGGCATTAGCAGCTTTTGTTTAGATTTTGGTCTGACCATTTGCATTTCTGTCAATAGAGTCTGCAGATAAAAGACTCGGGTTATTGTTAGGAGCAGCTGCAGAGCAGTTGTTTTTAATTAGTATCATTCATTTGGATACTGTAAAATGAGAGATAGACTTATTTCTATGTAAAGGATCATCCACAATGTCAAGCATTACCATTGCCATATTATGTATCACTCAGAGGTACAATATTTTACACCTGTGACAAACTGATTTCCCTTGCGTTTAATAAACTGTGTGAATTAGAGTTCCTTCTTTAAAATTGAGATGGAATTTCATGGTGGCTATATTCGTTGTTATAAACTTATCAGCAAGATCTGAACAATACATTTTTAAATTTCAGTCCAGATTCACATATACACAGCCAGTGTACACTCTCCCATTTAGACAACAAACTGTAGAATAACATGGCTCCAGTGCAGTGTTGAGGTGGAGCAGAGTGACTTCTTAATATACCTGTTCTGATACTATCACAGCCAGCAGTCCTGAACTGTCAGGTCGGTAGCCATGACATTTGGGTTTTTAATATGATGATTTTGATATTTGTTAGTTATGTCTTATGTTTTGGTGTGTTTGGCATTGACCCTTTGCCTAAAATATTGCAAAACGCAATTAAAAAAATAAGAAACTAAAAAATTGCTCAGCACCTTTGAGCTGTTTTTAAAGCACCCACCTCAGGAACAACCGCTCAAGCACGTGAACCTGCATCCACAGCTATGACAGCAAGTAAAGTCAACCGTTGGAGGGGAAAAAAAAGATGGGTGTGTATCTAAGAATATTTAAGTAGCTGCAGATATTTTCGAGTCATGGCACTTCAACTCAATACAGTTTTGCCTGTTTGAAGCACAGCTGGTAGATATGACTGTTTCAAAGCAAAGTATTAAGCCAAAAGTTCTGATGAAAACTGCATGAAATCAAAACATAAAAAAAAAAATTAATCACCATCAAGATTGTTTTGTTGGGTAAATGTTTTTCTGTTGCTGAGAGTTCTAATCTAAAATGAATGTTTCCTTCCTCTTAGGTTGCTCCATTCTCCTGTTGGCCAGTGCAGTGTCCACTCTGGGCGGCCTGGTCTTTGGTTATGAGCTGGGCATCATCTCGGGTGCGTTGCTGCAGCTGAAGGCAGAATTCAGACTCTCATGTGTTCAGCAAGAAGCTCTGGTCAGCTCTTTGTTGATAGGAGCTCTGCTGGCATCCATCACAGGCGGCTCCTTGATCGACCGGCAGGGCCGCAGGAACTCCATCCTCCTCAGCAACATTCTGATCCTGACCGGCAGCCTGATCCTGCTCATCAGTTCCTACTCTGCATTGGTTGTTGGCAGGATCATAGTGGGCTTTGCTATGTGTATATCTTCAATGTCCTGCTGCATCTTTGTGTCTGAGATGGTTGCCGCAGACCGTAGGGGGTTCCTGGTAACACTGTATGAAGCTGGGATCACTGTGGGCATCCTGGTGGCTTATGCCATGAACTACATCCTGTCTAATTTTAAGAGTGGATGGAAGTGGATGTTTGGATTGGTTGTACTACCAACTTTAATTCAACTCGTTTCTATCTGGTTTCTTCCATCCACTAAAGGATCTTTAAGCCAAACAAATTTCTTCCAAGGGGAAAGAGAACTCATGAGCTCATTTGACAACCAAGAAGCAAATGACTCAAAAGTCAGTTCTAGCATAGAAAACAACAGAGTTCAGTACAACAGTATGTACCTTTTCCAGCGTAAAGACAACATGAGGACTCGGACTGTCATTGGCATTGGTCTGGTGCTCTTTCAGCAGTTCACAGGCCAGCCAAATATTCTCTTCTATGCCTCCACCATCTTCCAGTCAGTGGGGTTTCAGAGCAATGCCTCTGCAGTGTTGGCATCTGTGGGCTTGGGGTTTGTTAAAGTGATCGCTACTGTGACCTCCATGGTATTTTCAGACCGGGCTGGCAGGAGGCCTCTGCTCATCAGTGGATGCTCTGCTATGGCAGTGTGCCTGATAATCATTGGACTCCTCAGTGAACACTCTTTGACGAATGCTAAAAGGCCCTATAATTCTGAGGACTTCAACGTGAACAAAACAGATCTACCTCATTTGACCGCTGGCAATCAGTCAAATTTTTACACTCCTATTAATGTGAGCCAAGAACTCCTTCATTACAACACACAAGGGGAAGATTTAGTACTTGATGAAGGAAGACAGAAACCAACGGACATTCCTCTAGCATATTCTCCAAGCATCCAAAGTGCGGTTGGAAATTGGATCATTCTCGTGTGTATGATGGCTGTTGTCAGTGCATACTCCATTGGATTTGGACCAAGTTTGTATTTTACTTAAAATGGGTCTCACTTAAGTTTAGATGGGTAAAACACATTTTAATTGTAAATTGTTAATTGAAATCTGCACAAGGTAATGTGCATTATAACACGCTATAAAGGCTATAAATGCAGAAGGATAGGCATTTTGGAGGTGCTTACATAACAAGGTGCTCTTTGTAATCTTACTGTCTTTTAAATCACATTACCCAACACAGAGCTTCAACCTAAGGTTAGTAGAGATGGTAAATTAGCTGTTTTTTTTTTATGTGTGTGTATGTGTCTTTGACCAGTGACTTGGCTTCTCCTGAGCGAACTATTTCCAGCTGCTGTAAGAGGAAGGGCATTCGCGTTTACCAACTGCTTCAACTGGGCTGCCAACCTGTTGGTTACATTCACTTTCCTGAATTTTATTGGTGAGTTCCCAAACATCCTTTACCCAGAGGACATTTTGACCAGTCATGGTAGAAAAGATGAGATTGTAACTATGGTTCTGCTCCATTGGCATTTCTTGGTACAGCAGCAAGCTCTAATTATAACAGAGCCATGGAACAAGAAACATGCCACATGGCACACAGTCAAAATAATGAATTACACCTGCTTTATATGCTCTTTTTTAATACTTTTACGCTTTTTATTGAATGACAACTCAATGTTTCCCCACATTTAAGTTCCACCGAGTCAGACACAGAGTTAAAGGCTCAGCTATGTGCATTTGTGCATTTATTTGAAGTCATGTTTGTCCAATATTAAGCATACATATTACTAGTCACTCTCCTTTAGGTCTGTCTTGGTCTCCACCTGCTGCTGAGAAAATTGCTGGCTTTATAGCTGCTAATTGTTCCTTGATGGTCACTGGCTGTTTGCTAACCGTGTCTATGTGATTTTTGGTGCTGATTAGTGTACGGGAATTTTAGCAAAACTATTTTGACAGTGGAAAAAACAGGAGTTGTGAGCTGTGAAACCAAAGCAAAGAGCTTAAAGACATTAAAACATATATGAACATAAGTTGTTATGGACAATTAGACTTTGTATTGCAGCTCTATCTCATATGTTTTATTATTCAGTTAATATGTAATTATTCTAAGGGAAATACAATTAGCAATTTTCATATATTGTGACATTTTTGTTTTTTCACTTTGAGTTTATGATAATTCATAACAATAAAAAATGAATCTACTGAAGTATAAGTTATGTTGTTCTTTTAATTAATTGATTTATATTGAATCAGTAAGTATTTTTAATTTTTAAATCCTAAAAAAATTGTTCTCAAGTTCCTAACATAATTACGCAGACCTTAGTTCATTGATGAATCAATTCAGCCTTCTGAAATGATGTTTATATTCCCTTGAATGTTTTTCCTGACTTTGTTACAAGTGAAATGATGGCAAGCAGAGAACTGTGTTTTTGATCAACAGATGCCATTGGTCTGTCCGGGATGTTTCTTATTCATGGGGTGAGTGCGGTGGCAGCTGGAATTTTCTTTTACTTTATGCTGCCAGAGACCAAAGGAAAGACTTTAGAAGAGATAGACAAAGAGCTGCGTTTAAACAGGTACAATCTTTATATTTGTCTGATAACATTCACATCATGTCAGATACATGCTGAGGAACTGATGTGTTTGTTCTTGACCATGTCTCACAGGTTTTACCATAGTGAGAAGTGCTGCAGTATTTTTAACTGGAGAAACACTTCCCGACAGTACCAGAGAGTGCACTGTCAAGTTAGCACCTCAGAGTGATTAATCTGACAGGCAGCACTTGACATTCCACACACACAGGAATTTACTGGAAGAGACCTAAGTCATCTACCTGCTCTACAAAAAACTTGATAGTGTGAATGACAGTACTTTGTTATGTTGTACCTGGTACTGAATGTGTAATATTTTTGTGAAACTTGTTTCAAAGTGTGTTTGCTGTGTAAATATACTTTGTTGTGTTGTAGCCTATCAGCTTTCAATTTGTCCATTTCGCATTCGTACATTAGTAGAACACTGATCTTACTATTGCAACTTTATTAGTTACTTTATTTGAAAGATGCTACCATAAATAACATTTTGGATCCATTCTTTCATAGTCTTGCATATAAGTAGTACATTTTATACAACTGTCAATGGATAACTAGTCAATTTCAGTGGAGAGTGATCAAAGCCACACCTTTTTTAATGTGTTAATGTGCTTCAACATAGTTTTAGCTACAGACTTCATTCACCTAGAACTCTTGTATTTACATGTTTTTCCTGTCTTGTACTATTCTCAAGATATTACAGTTTTAGTTTTAAAGCTTTTTTTGCCCCTACTTAGGTTTTATGAGTGTGTATTGTGAAATCTTCCTCTGTCCAGAGTCACATTACTGTTAAAGTGCAGTGAGTAAAAAACTTCCAGCAACTTTGGCCACATGATCATATCCCGGTAGAAGATTTTATTATCTTTCCATCATGACAGAAGTACATACACCCCCCCCCCCCCGCATCCCTGAAATGATCCTTTGAGTTTAAATGGTCTCATAGGGCTTTGGATGTTACACAATACTACTTCTTCTCTGTATAGCCAGAGGGACCTGTTTCAGGGGCTGGGAAAATACTTCTTGTTGGGCTCACGCTTCATTTAAAAATACTAGAGAAAACTGTACTTTCCACAGGGGCCCGGAAGTCATGCAGTTCTCTTTACTTGTACCCTCTCTGGTCCCAGGTCAGTTAGTTTGTGGTTATTTGATTAAATACACATTTAGCAGAATAGATTTTAATACATCACTGACGTACCCATACACTTAAAATTAAATGTTTTTTTTTATTATCCTTCCTATCCACAAGTACTCCTCAAAGTAATCCCTTCCTAATGCTGTCTAAAGAAACAAAGCACAAAAAAACTAACATATCCATTTGCTTTGTGTAACTGAGATACCTGAAGGTCTGTGTTAGCTTTAATCTTAACTTTGGAATGCATTTGTGCCATTCAGCATTAGGACAGTGAATTTGGTTTGATCTTTTAGTGTCAGATTGGAAGGGAGAACTTCACCACTAGCATGGACAGGAGGAATAATTACAGCCACCAGTTCAATGTTCATGTGGCATCAGAAATTATGTACTTAGAGTATATATTTGACCTTAAACTTAAAATTTTGCATTTTTGTTCTAACAATCTATAACATGCACTTTGTGTTAATGGAGAAGACTGGTCTATAAGAACATCACAGAGATAAATCAGTCATTTGTACCTGATAAATAAAACACGTGTTTATTTACACAAATATTTTCAAATACTAGTCTTCTACAGAAGGACATAAAAATATATACAGTGATGTAGGGACTCAAACTGCTCCATTTTCAGGTCAATGTATACATGTTCTGATTTATTTGCATTTTCAGGTTTTGAAATGAAAAAAAGATGCATATGTACAGCAGGGTCTAAAACTCACACTTTCAAACTCTGGCACTAAAACACTGGGGAAAACTACCCTTTAAGTGCTATTCCACATTGTAACTTCAATACTTCCCTTCACATGTTGGTGCAAGCCAGTAAACTGTAATACTTTTGACGAAGCTTACCCATGTCACTACACAACAGAACTGAACTTTCTTTCAACACAAACAGCACTTTAGTCACCTTTAGATGATAATTTAAATATGGTGTCATCTTTTCACTAAATCCACACTGTCAACCTGCATTACAGCATCTCCATGAGTAACTCCCATAAAAACAAAACTAGGTTTGGTCAGTCTCTTCTTCCAACTGAGTAAACTTTGGTTATGTCTTGAAGTAATTCAAGAAAAGCCACTTGAAGTAATTCAAGGAATTGGAAAGCAGCACATTTGAGAAACCATTTCTGTGGGAACCTGAATGAACCTTACCTGGCTTCTTAAAAGATCATAGTACAACACTTGAGTCGATCAAACCACTCGATGGCAATAAGCCTTAACCAGCAGTCTGGAACATTTCATTACAAAACAAACAATGACATGATGTGGAGTCGCATATCAAAAGAAGACTGGTGATCTGGTTTGGTAAGAAATGCAAGACTAAACTACTCAGGCAGAGAAAGTGTTGAAGTGTCATTGTGTTCACATACACTTGGAGCACAGAACAGCACCAAACACTTCCAAAATGCTGTGATCTGGAGGGTGTTTAGATTCATCTAGGGAGGTAAAATAGGTAAGTGTTCTCATCAGGTCTTGTTTTTGACGACACTGCAGTTGTAAACTATACAGGATGTGCTCCTTTTGGTCCTGATGGCCAACATCTTTCTTTTAGCCTTCAGCTGATGTACTTATTGACCACTGCCTTCACATCCAAACTAAATCACAGGGGTGGCCTGCTGAGACCCCGATTCAGCAATGGACACCCGTTCTCACTCAACACACACAAACACACACCCCTCTATTTACTACTGCTTGTGGGAAAATGAAAGGAATACCTGTATATTTCAATGACACAGAACATTCATTTCAGTTGTCAGGTTAAGACGTTCATTCAAGGAGGAAAAAAGACAGGGAAAAACAGCTCTCTTTTCTTAGACGACAACGTCCTCTAGCCAGGAGGTCGGTGAGGCGTAGTCACACTGAGTTTAGTTGAATGTGGTACGGGCTGGCAGGGTGGCACCTGTCTTGTTTCTCCCCCTGGGCTGGGTGGTGGTGGAGGTGGGAGAGATTAGGGTTTGGGGGGCGTGAGTGTGAATTTGAGTAGCGTGTCACTGCGGGGCCCCAGCCGCAGCGGGCACCGGGGTGCTCAGGGCATTCGTGGCAGCAGACAGGACTGGTGAGCCAGTGAGAGGGCCCAGGGCAGTGGAGGCTGGCAAGGCAGAGATACCTGAGGAAGACGTCAGAGATGGTTAGAGAACTTACTGTCTGCCCGCTACTGCTGCGTCAGAAGTATTGTGCAGTTTCATTTAACCACACTACACTGCAGAGCGGTCTGCTCCACTAAGCTCAAACTTACTGTTGTCTGCTCCCCTCGCTTTCATGACTAAGAAACTCCAGTGACGAAAGGGCTTCAAATACTTGCTAAGTCATGACAATCAAATAACAGTGCAAGTCACAGGAACTTTAACTTTAGTCACCAAGCAGTATTTTTTTCATCTAGCAGTGTGTGTTACATCTAGATCAGCTTCACAGTTTAGCAGTTGGCATGTTTAGACTTAAGTTCGAATAATAAATTCTACTGTTTTTTAGTGTCATTAAAGTATGCCCCTCTTTTGTCCTCTCTTAACTGTTTACAGCTGAAAAAATGAAATCTACTGCTACATAAGGCAAAGCATATGGCATCAACAGGTACACATCATAAACTCAGAAATGTATAGGAATGTTGCACAAAATGTTAAATGTTTCATCTCTACCCTTTTCATATTTTTTATATTTATTTTCCTTTGTTGAAATACAGTCCTGCATCTTTTATCACATTTTTTGCTCTTTTGCCAAAGCATTTTTAGAAATGTGTTATAGAAAAAAAATATATTTTTATGAGCACATCTTTACAATTCTATTAAGGGTTTTATCAGATTGTTATACGAACACTGCTTCATATTGTTGTACAATAGTTTCTCAAGTACTTTTGTGATAATTTCAATGTCTTTTAACATGCCATTTTTAAATAATTAAATAAAATACTTAAGGGGTTAGATAAGAATCACTGTCAGATCTGTGCACTGTGTGAGGCTTAATGCAAAGCTAACAGTCAGTTGTTATTGTTTCACCCTGCATGTTCCGACAACTGACCAGTGCCTTCTCTAGAAAGTACTGCTAAGAACAAAAACTGCCCTTAACTCTGTCAGAAAACATCTCACACATTTGAGATAGTGCACCTTGGGGCACAGGTAGAGATAAAGAATACCTTAAACAGATAAATATCATGTTATTAATTTGGATTTGATTGGCTTCAGTCAACGCAATACAGAACA
>JAPZDZ010000012.1:26819559-26833528 GCA_029783805.1 Acanthurus tennentii | reverse complement strand
TAAAGAATACCTTAAACAGATAAATATCATGTTATTAATTTGGATTTGATTGGCTTCAGTCAACGCAATACAGAACATAATGCTGAAAAGGTTGAGCATCATTTCAAGAGTTGCACAGGGCCTTTAAATCACATAGGTTCCAATTCTGATACCAGCATCAGAAATGCCCCCCATATGGCCAACAATGTTGGCATCAGTATCAGTGAGGACTAGAGGCTATGCACCAATACCACATATTACAATGTTATAAGATTATTGCTGTTCATTTTTATTTCAATTTTAATTGTAGGAAAAAATGACAACAGCAATAATCTTATATTAACAATTTAGAACAGACTTACAATTTAGACAGACAGACAGACAGATAGAAACAATAACTACAATTTAGAAAAAGTCTTGGGAAGGAAAAAAGTTATCGGAACATTTCTAGTTTTCTCACCAGTGATCATGCTGGCTGTGCTTACAGCTGTGTTCCCACTGGGCAGATTGGCTGATCCGGCCACACGGGATTGGTCTTTCACAATGGGAACTGTAGTAACAACAAATAAAAAGACATCACTGTTTGATTGAATGGAGGACTACAATGCTTCCAGTGTTCAGATGCTGCTGCAAAGAAGCTAAAAGCAGCACAAAAGATATATAAATATATATATATATAAATTTAGCATAGTTTCAAAGTTGTGTCTAAAATTCAGCATTTGACCCAATGTAAAATAGTCACAATATCCCCTTCTGAGTTATTGTGTAAATTAAGTCCTAAAAATTGTCTTTGCAAAACATTGCAATGTCGTCATGTAACTGTAATTTCATCATAATCAGTGTATCAATTCTGAAGCTATGGCCAACACAACTCAAACATAATGCTCAACAGCTATTTCTGGAACAGAAGAAAAAAAACACTTGCAGTTTATGGGGGCTTACAGAAGTAGGGGTGATCCATGGCCTCACGGGCTGTCAGCCGAGCCTGGTGGTCATAGCGCAGCAGCTTGTCGAGGAAATCCAGAGCCTCTGGGCTGACAAGGTGCTGGTTCTCACTGTGGACAAACCGCTCCCATCGCTTACGGGAATGCCTTAGACCAAAAAAGCAAATTAAGAACACAAAGACAGTTGTAATAATCAAATTCACAGAGAAGCATGCCATACATGATGCATTTAAGGAAAACAGATGACCTCCAGCTGCTGAATTTAAAATCACACTTAACTATTAAAGGTTTATGTTGATATTATGTTTTTTTTCTTTAAAATCAGTGCCAGGAACAGTTACAAAACAAACAATTGCATTTGCACAACAGCATCATTATCATGTGACTCCAGTCATAGTTCTCACCTTCCCAGAATGTCATTAAAGCGAGGTTCCAGTTCAATATTGTATTTGTCGATGTAGTCGTAGAGGTCTTCAGTCCCCAGAACCTTAGCTATTCTCACCAACTAAAGAAACACAAACAAGGAACAACCTTTTACTCACTTTAAGACAAAAACATACTGTGACATCAGTGAGAAAACCAGGTGGTTGCCATTTTCAATAAATGACAAAATGACATTCTTTGTATGTCAGTGCTGTTAATAAATATAATGGGCACAAGTTTCATGAAAAAATACTACTGGAAAGAGCTAGATAAAGCTTGCTGTTAACATAGCTTCCCTTCAAATGAACATGCCTGCATTACATAGCTACTTTACAGTAAGGAAGCTACAATCAATGCAAATGCATAGTGTACGGGATGTTTAAGGGCTGATGGTTACTTGAAAGAAGCTTGTCCTGTCAACCAATCCTGCCTCATGTTTACCTGGTCATAGTTGTCGTGGCCATGAAAGAAGGGCTCCTTCCTGAAGATCATGCTTGCCAACATACAGCCCAAGCTCCACATATCTAGACTGTAGTCATACATCTGAAACATACACATTACCAGTCTTAAAGGGAGCAAACAGGATAAAAGTAAACAAAAATCTAATCATTATAAGAAGCGACACCATGAAATTTAGCCAGACAATGTTTTATTGTGTATCGAGGTATAGTGAAGAAAAGTAAAAAGAAAAATCATGCACTCCTCCCTTTGCCATTAGAGCTTAATCTAATTTGCATTGTAAAGAGGGTACTAAGTATGGTTCTGATAATCCCAAATACTCAATGGATCATGTAAATTTAAAGATCCAATAGATCCAGTGTCTCCATGTGCATAGAGCAGTCTGTGGCATACTCCAATGTGTGTATGTGTGAGTGCCAATGCAGCACAAACCCTTAAAAAAGAAGCTTTTTAAATCAGCGGTCCATCCAAAAAGTGACAGGAAATGACAAACATGTCAACAAAAATGTTTAAATAGTTTTTTTTTAGTAGTCCAGTGATTTTAGTTACACTTTAAAACAATCTGGATGTCTTAGACAATTAATCTATACAGATATAATGCAAAGCAAAGGGTATCCCAGAAAGATCTTTACCAACACCAATCAGACACTTAAATCATGCTTACTCAACCTAAAGCATACTAGCCAACAGGTATACCTGATAGTCCACCAGGAGCTCAGGTCCCTTAAAGTAACGGGAGGCGACTCTGACGTTGTACTCTTGCGCTGTGTGGTAAAATTCAGCCAGGCCCCAGTCAATAAGGCGCAACTACAGAAAAAGACATGAAGCCATTGGAGACTACAAACAGACAGTCATGTTCTAAGTGTTCAACACAGCAAAAAGGCATTTTACTTTTTTGTCACTCCTCACTGAATTAATAAGTTAAACAGACAGAACTAGGACACAAATATACCCATTTTGTTTTTTTTTCCAAATTCTACGTTAACTTTTTCTAAAATCGAAATTCTAGTTTTATTTTTCCTTTAAATCTCTTTTTTACAATTCAAACATGATTTTTCATCAAAGACAGCGTCTAATATTGTGGTTAAGGAGTAACATTTTGATAATTTAACACACCAGCATGTCACATTAAAGAGCTGCGCAGTAGTGCTGTGTGTAATGGAACTTGCAAAAATTGAACATAAGGTTGAGTGAAGTGAAGGTTTGAAAATAAGGTAAAAAAAAAAAAAGCACAAGAGCCAAAACGACAACACTTATTCTTCATTATGTGTCAAAGTGACATCAAGTGGATTATTAAGATGAAATAGCAAGTTAGCCATGTATTTCTATTAGCAAGGGTGGAATAATAAAAAAGTCTTAATGTTATAAGTGATGTATTCTATCTTGACACAGAGGAGACTATATGTCTCACTGCCAGACACAGGAGAGAAGGCCAGGAATGATAAATTAGGTAAGATACAATCTTTTGACAACACAACTTGTAAAATAACATTAACTTGGTATTAACATTTAACTGTGAAATGGGTGCTGAATAGGTCTGTCTTCTGACCAGCATTTCTCGGTTTTGCATGGGGCAGTTTCAAGTATTTGGCAACAGAGAAGCTTTTTGAAAAATGTTTTCAAAATAAAAACTGACTCCGAGCAGAGAACCACAAAGTCTTCCATGAAGTCACATCTTAGCTCTCCCAATGTGGTGAGACTTTTTAATTTTTCTAAAACATGTTCTTTTTTTCATTCAGCTAAGGCGTTATGATGGTGTTGTAGGAACCTGAATCAAGCCCAAAGATGCCTTGAGCTACCTATACCTAAGATTCGGTGTTTGTGGTTATTACTTACCTTGCGGTGTTCATGATCAATCATTACGTTATGTGGCTTCACATCTCTGTGCATTATTCCCATACTGTGACAGTAGTCCAAGGCCTACAGACACAGTAAACTGACTTTATTACCACAAATCAAAGCTTGTTCTTTCCCCTTAATTTCTTAACAGCAACAAATTAAAAAAGATGCTTCCCACTAGACAACACACACAATGTTGATGGCATGCAGAGAGTCTTGGAGCTGTGGGAGTGTACAATAAAAACAAAGAAAAAAAAGGAAAAAAGAACCTCTTTCACAGATAAAGGTCACATCACAGGGCCTTTTGCTAACCACTCTGATTGTGTTAAGAGGATACTGAGAGGTTACTGGTTACAAGCACTGAGGCAGGTAACCATAGACTCAAGACTCACCTTGAGGATCTCGTACATGTAGAATCGGATGTCATAATCTGTCAGGGTCTGGTACAATTGCTAGAGAGCAAAACAAAGACATTGGGCTTTTTATGGTAATATCTTGCAGTAAACAGACAGTACACACTCACAGAACAGTGACACGTCTCTCCAATTGCCCTGTGAAATGTGCCAGTGATTGAGGATAGAACCAGAAGATGGTTGACATTCTGGCACCGAAGACATAGCACTGGACTTTCATATTCCTCCATCACATACACACACGTGTATGGGAAAACAACGAGTATGCCAAGAAAGGAGGTTTCTATGGTCTTATACAACCAGGGTTTACAGAAAAGAAAAGATTTAGCTCCTACCTTGAAGTCTGTGTTGTTAACATGTTCAAAGACCAAGGCAGGTGTCCGGGACTAGAAAAAAAAAATTTAAGGTAGGAATTTAGTATGTTGCAGTCTCAACCAACATCTGCCACAACGCCCAGTTAAGTTTATATTACTTAACATTTGAAAGACACAGTGACAGTAAGCTAAGACAATAGGCTAAGGTGCTACTGGAAACTGTACAAACTAATCAGTCAGTCACACCATGAGCAACACTCAGCCAGCATCTTAAAAGTCAACAGCTGGGCAATCAAAATGCCTAAATTGCAGTTTTTCTTATTTTGATCTAATAAACAACAGGCTTACTGGCTTCACCATTGATGAGGTGGAATACATCCATTCAGAGCTTCCATATTTTCATTTAATTCAGTTTTAGACAAAGTAAAAGTACATTTTCCAATCAAGGTTTGCAGGGGCAGTTGACTCTACTGTTGTGCTAATAACAATGTTTAACAAAGTGTTTTGGGTCTGTTTCTTTAAATAAAAGCTATCTAATTAGCACTTACTAGCCAGCTAAATGTGTTTTGAAACCAAATAAATGAAAAATACATGAGTAGTATGATTAAACCTTTATTGCTGCTGACAATACATCTCTGGCTGCACACACAAAATCTGCTTTTGCTGCTGACAGTGTGAACTAATACAGCAACTACAAAACCAACTTTCACTATACATGTGTTTTTATATTCTATCAATCAGTCTTTGAAATAAACAGATTTCCTAGTGATTTCATAAAGTACTCTGTCTATGCAATTAATTTGTGTTTTTTTCTTGAAAAGACACATAACTAACAAAAGCAACAGCAGAGAAAAACAGTTTTATGGTGTTTTTCCATTATGACCGTCTCATCACGGGTGCTGTAACAATTCATATACTACATCAGTGAATTGTTTTAAAATCCTATGATTCCACTACATTCATAGGTATTTGACAAGTTTTTTTTATCAATACTATATATTTGCACGTTGTTTTAAAGCACAACAAACTTTGTTGGGTGTATTTTTTAGCACTTTTATTTACAGAGAAATGTTGAATATTTCCCTGTTTCACTCTCTCACACACCAATCTCAGAAAGACAATGATTTGACGAGGCATGGCTGATGCCAGTAAAGAGCCAACAGAAATATATAGACGCCATATTGGCTCGCTGCTGCGATATAGTATATGTACGATCAAGAAAGTCGATGTCTATAGAAGAGCCAGATGAGCAAGAGATTTTCAAGCTGCATTTGGAGAAATGTTGGTTGCCATTTTTTTCTTAATTATTTTTGCTCTACCATTTAGATTGAAAATGAGAACAGAAGTAGCTAGTAAACGACAGTTCATCTATTTTTCTACTTGGAGCTTGGGCTGCCTCTTTTCAGTTTTAAAATAAAAAGAGCACTGTAACAATCCCAAAAAACAAAGTGCAACCAACCATGTCATCAGGTGAATTATCATGACCATATATGTAGCCTACAGTGCAAGGACATGCCTAAAGCTTCTTTAGAAACCCTACAGCTGAGGGAAAAATGATCTGAGATATCTGTTTGATTTTGCCCTCTTAGGGAAGGTAAACCTCTTTCCAGA
The DNA here is from genome assembly GCA_029783805.1 of Acanthurus tennentii. Lineage (NCBI taxonomy): Eukaryota > Metazoa > Chordata > Actinopteri > Acanthuriformes > Acanthuridae > Acanthurus > Acanthurus tennentii. The sequence continues at coordinate 26,827,546 of JAPZDZ010000012.1, read as the reverse complement.
GGGCAAAAGTCAAAACTCAGCATACAGAGTGTGATGTGGGTCGGCTAAGATGACCTTTGCCCTCTGAATGGCTCTTGCTTGGTAAACATTGTCAAGCTGCTGCAGGTCAGTGCCAGTGATACTTTTTTATTACTATTATTTTGTGCTGTATGAGAGCGTAGCAGCATGCAATATTAAATTACTTGGGGTCCTCATATTCTTTTTGCCCAATTTAACTATTTAAGTAATTACGGAAAAGAACCATTGAACGAAAAACTTAAGAGTATAAAACAATTTCGGTGTAAGATATGTTTCTACCAAGTCAGAGCAGAGGTCTTAATTAAAAAAACAAAAAAAAAGGTTTTAAAGGTTTATATGGCTTATCCTTATATTTATAATATTTTGTTAGTTGTTTTCTTTGGAGACACAACACAGGAATACAAAGCTGAATAACTGACTAGATAAATCTATCTAACTTAAAGCCATAGCTGACTAAGTACTTACAGATATACACTTCCCAAGCCCAAGTGAAATCGATAAGCTTGCACAGCTGGTGGGCTCACCACGCTTTTGGTGCAGTAATGACATTTAAGAACAACAAAATACAGTTTATGGTTTATGTTATCTTTAAAAAAAATTCATGTCATCTAGAAAAAAAAAGTCCCCTGTCACACACATGAAAAAAAATAAAGGGTTAGCACAAACCCATGTACTGTACTTACCACGGGGTCTTTCACAATATCGATGAGGGAGATTATGTTAGGACCTCCACGCAGATTCTCCAAAATCTTAATCTCACGTTTGATCTTCTTTTTTTTCACAGGCTTAAGGAAAAATGATGAGGCAGAGTTACTTGCACAGAATAAAACTATTAAATCATTCAATTGGAGCCTCTGATCATAATCCAGGCTTCCATCTCTGTATAGATTTACCTTGAGAATCTTCACCACCACCTTCTCATTATTGGTGATGTTGATTGCCTCAAAGACCTCACTGTACTTGCCACGACCTAACTTCCGCACCAACTGAAAGTCATCCTGATTTCTGCAGAGGGTGAAAAATAAAAAATAAAAAAAAAAACAAAACAAAAAAAACAAAACAGTTAATAAAGTAGCCAACCATCACCTGGGTTAAAAGTAGCATGCTACAATAGTTACGGGAGGGCTAACAATATATTTACCCCCATTCAACAACGTGAGACTCGTAGTCCCAGTATTCCCTGGGCCGATGAGTGTTGACATCATGATACACTCGAGCCCGGCTCGGCACGGGTCCTGACATGTCCGACAGCTTGGCAGAAATGTTGGGGTGATCTTAATGCAGTCGAGGACAGTTGGAGTACAGGAAGGATGGGCAGGAGGGAGGGAGGAAGAGGAGGGAAGGTAGGGGAGAAGGGGGGTTGATTCCAACAGGGCAAGGGGTTTGGGGGGGGGCCTTGCCAGAGGATGGGGGAAGGGGCCACCAGGGGCACGGTGGGAGAGCTAACAAAGAAGTTAGGAAAAGAAAATCAAAGATTAAAGAAACTGAATTCCAGATTTATACTGCCACATCACATTTGTATTTAAAATTAACTTAACTTAAGAAACAGGCAACAGTTTGCATAGATGGGTGACCACAAATCAGATTTTATGAGCATTACATGTGGGGTACCACAGGGGTCAGTATTAAGTCCGAAACTATTCATATTATATATCAATGATTTATGTAAAGTATCACAGCAGCTGAAATTGATTGAATAAAATAGTGTTGATTGTTCAATTGTATTTACTGCATATGGTATATTTATTTAGGTTTATTCATATTTGTTATATACTTATATAAAATAAATGTTGTCACAAACTGAGGAATAGTTAAAAAAGGGTAGGAAATTAAAAAAAGTGTTCACTTCTTCCTACTCCTTTTTCAAACATATGGAGCTTTTTTCTTATTTTTGTTCTTGTTTCCATTTTCTGATACACAAAATTGATAAAATTTGTATGTTGCTCTATAGTCATCTCTTTCATGGTATGTATAAATGGTGACATTTTCTTGTATATGTTTGAAATAAATTCATTAATTAATTTAAAATCTCCTTCTGTAGATTAAAAAAAGAGCAACAACAGCTATGCTTAACAGTGTGTTTCAATACATTTATCAGGGTCATCAGATTAACTCAACCTTTCTATTTCTAAATCCATTTGCTGACAGTGAAGACAACACTGAGTTGTAAGATGAGAGACTAGCAAACAAAAAGCTAACAAACCCTCTAACTGGCACTGTCAATTAAGTCCATCTCTCAAAATAAATCTAAGAACATATATACACAATAACTTTAGAAAATATTGTTACTGACCCTAAGACACTGAGGTTTCTTGAGTTGTTGTTAATATGTAAGGTATATATTTCCATTTCCTCATATTGGCTTTGTGATTTGTTTATTGTTGCTGTTTTTGATGTTGTACTTTTCTATTTATGTGAACCCTTGCTGCACAACAAATTTCCCTTTGAGGACAATTAAGTTAACCTTGAAATTCAAAATGTCAGGGTAAGGTCTAGTCCACACATACACAGGCAATTTACAAAATACAGCTTTATAAATAGGTTTTGCCCCCCCCTCCAAAAAATCAGGATCAGCACTCAGAATTAAAGAAAAACAGGCGTTAATCAGAATCAAAGGCAAAATTGATAGAATTCAAACAATACCCAATCCTAGTCTTGTTGGTTGACTGTAAACTCTTCTTAAAGTTGTTGTGCGTATAGTAGAAGTTAATCTTTGCAACTTTTTACTTCATTCAGTTGCTGTTGCACAGAGCAGACAGTTTCAGGGCCACAGACTGCAACCATTGAGTTGTATTTTGACACCATTTTAGGAGGGGATTTTACTTTTATTTTTTTAATTTTAGGCATTACAGCTGGCAGTATTATCAATTTTTCAGTAAATGTTAGCTGGTTAATGTTACTGACACAACCTACATGTGTATCTTGCCGACTGGTTGCTAAATGAATTATCATCTTGGACTACCGTTACTGAGCTCAATACCACAAATGAAATTTTTTTTTACATTTTTTAAGCCCCATATTGGAATATGTTTTTCTGTCTACTAGCTAAATAAAAGTCGAGTGGTCCAGTACTGACTTGATTTCATACATGCTCAAATTTGCAACAGGGCTAAATTTAAAAGAAATAAAGTGTGTCTGACTTTTTGACAGCAGTAATTTCAAGAACAGCATCAATAAATAAGTAATACTAAACTAATGTAGACTCCTTCAAATGTAATTAAGGCTACAGGTCTATAATGCTTTAATTTAGATTAGTTTTGACTAGCAGGTAATCTAACATGACTTTAACAGCCCTATTTGTTGCCCCCAAACAGAGCTTTTGGTAAAACTTATTAGATCAATCTCAGTTAATTTTGCCATGACCTTAAGATGATTGATCTACAGTAGCTGTGTTTCCATTAACCTGTTTTTATGTGCAAATCAAAAATGCGCATGAAGACATCAGACGAGACACGCCAGAAAGCGTTAGTTTCAGACTAGAACTCAAGGTATGTGTGGACTGATGAGGAAACTTTGACATTTCTTGACTTAGTGCAAAAAAGAATCATGGATGCCATATTAGATAGGAAGCAGCAACGAAACACCACCATGTTTCAAGAGCCTTTTGACTGCCTCATCACGTTGCTTTGTCTTCTGCTGTGGTAAATGACACCCACTGTGTCACCTGTTGTTGATGCATGTTGTGCCACCTACTGCAATCACAATAGTATGTTTTATATTTATTAATATTGCAAATGATAGTGATTACTGAATTCAGTTTAATTTGAGCTGATTTAACACTAAAATAATAACTTAATGTAAACTTTGTGCACTAATTACTATATAAAAGTCCCCAGATTTTTTAAATGCTCTATTCTTTAAGACAGCTGGGGACAGGAAAACCCCAGAAGTATAGAATTTTAAAATTTTCCTTTGTTGAAACCTGATAAGAATAACATTTTGTCCATTCTATTTTATTATTGAGGATATACTTAATAACTGAAATTCTTCTCTATGTAATGCAATACAGACTAACAGCACTCAAAACTAAATTCTCGAAAATGACAAGATAGTTAAATTCACATGGCTCTTTAACAGTTTAAAAAAAACTGACCATAATTACATTCTATGGGGATGACTTATTGAAGGACTGCTTTATTATAATGCATAAGTCTTAATGAATGTACCTAATAAACTGATAGAGTGCCCCCTTTTAGAAGTATTTTTAACGTGCAGACATCTTTCTATGGGCTCTGACGTTGAATGATTTCCAAAACTGTTAAAATGTCTATTAATCTACAACTACAGTAAGAGAAGAAAATATAACGATGTTACGTTATCTTACCGTACAACCCCATGTAGCTTTGCGCGCGGCCGCCAATTTTACTCATTACATTTAATGCTAACATTATCTGTGTCAATTTGTCATTCTATAGTTCAATCGGGTGGTATCGTTTTCACCAACAATTTAGCTACTGAAATTGGTTAGATATTGTTACCTACTGATCTTTATTACAACAGACGGAGGTATTGACATAGCAGCTTGCTAGCAAAAATGCAAACTTACCACTACAACATGCAAACCAATCAGTAGCTATACAACTGTAGCTTAGAAAAACTGGAACCCAACATTAATAAAAACATTTGTTGGTACGCTAATTAAATTTGCATATGCTTAACATAAATAATATGACTCCGATCATGTCCACTGCTTTAGTCATGACCCCGATGTCTTCTACTTCCGGTGCCAAATGCGAGGATGTATTCTTTTCTACAGTGAAATGTTGCATTAATGTGAATTACTGTTCAAGTGCACGTAATCGACAAGCACCTTTTAACGCAAGGTTAACGAAGACTGCTGCCACAGGAACGACACCTGCAGTCGACATTCATCTGACGTTATAGATAGTAACGTTAATCTGGCCAGATCAACCAGTACTTATTAAATTAAATTTTATCAATAGCTTCCTCTTGCATCGGAGGGCACATTAAAATGGGTAACGGTAATGTGTTAAAGGTAAATGCTAGTTGTATAACTGACAGATATTGACGGGAAATTGTGCGACATCAGTGGTGTTAACGCTGTGCAGAAATTAGCAATAAACTGAAGATGTGTAGCGTGTACATTTTTCAGATAGTGGTTAAAATAACGCTGACGTCGGATAAACTTTGATTTGACTAGTGTCAAAGCAATTGCTCATTAGACGTTAAATATCTAGATAATCGGACTGAGATAGCTTTCGCGTGAGCAGACGGTGTTGATAACTTATCGGCTCTACGCGGGCCCAAGTTGCTAGCTTGCTAACCTTAGCATGGCTAACATTAGCACTGAGTACTTTACAAAGACATTGTGGGTCGGTAATATAAACAGCAGAGAAAACTCTGGAGTTGGTATTTACCCCCTTGGTCAATTCGGCGACGGAAATGCTTCCCAATAATCAAAGCCTCGTCAAGCCAACGGTCCTCTCCTCCCTCCGCCGCCGGTTTGTCAGCGCCTGTGTGTGATTTCTGCTGTATCAGAGACAATATGGCCGACCACCGCCACCTACGTCTCCGAGTACTGCAACGGGGGCCGTGGAGGGACAATCCACTCTCACTTAATAAGGGATCTTAACTCTGACCGCATAATGACCGTCAAATTCAATGTGCCAGAGTACAGTACCAACCCAACAGAAATATGTAACTATCCTTAAACTATTGGACTGCACTGTATATCACAAGCCAATCAACAACCTTATATTACCCTTATATTATACACTACATCCAGCGCTGAAGAATTGCTAAAAATTTAAGGGAACTGAGGTGAACAATGACACATTCAACTTCTCTCCGAAAAGATGTGAACATTTGGAAATAAAAGATTTTAATAGCTAATTTCATACCTATATTTTGTATTTTGCGCACATTAAAAAAAATAAAAACTGAACTGATAGGGATGTAGAGTCTATCCCTTGATTTTCAGGTGTATTCATCTGTTACCTTCAACTGTATTGGTTGCCATTTACTTACCAAGTCTCACCTCCAGTCAATATTTTTACACAGATTTTCTTGAGTTTTTTAAAAACACACATGAAGAACCTTTAAATCAATCAAAGAAAAAAATCCTAACTCTGTCCATAAGAGGGCGCCCAATGACAGAGTCACCTCTGCTGCTGAGGATAAATTCATCTGTCACCAGCCTCAGAAATCGCAAGTTACCAGCACCTCAGATTAGAGCCCAGATAAATGCCACACAGAGTTCTTGTAGCAGACACATCTCTACATCAGCTGTTCAGAGGAGACTGCGCGAATCAGGCCTTTATGGTCAAATAGCTGCTAGGAAACCACTACTAAGGGAAAGCAACAAGCAGAAGAGATTTGTTCGGACCAAGAAACACAGGGAATGGACTTTAGACCAGCGGATATCTGTGCTTTGGTCTGATGAGTCCAAATTTGAGATCTTTGGTTCCACCCGCCGTTTCTTTGTGTGACGCAGAAAAGGTGAACTGATGGTTTCTACATGGGGATTTTTTCAAAATTGAAGGCACACTCAACGAGCATTTTTTGTTTTTGTTGGTGTTTTGTGTTTACTACATACATCTTTTTGTTTACTACATTATTCCATATGTGTTCATAGTTTTGATGCCTTCAGTGAGAATCTACAATGTAAATATATGTATGTACATATATGTGTGTGTATATATATGTGTGTATGTGTATATATATATATATATATATATATATATATATGTGTGTGTGTGTGTGTGTGTGTGTGTATATATATATATATATGTGTGTGTGTGTGTGTGTGTATGTATATACAGCTCTGGAAAAAATTAAGAGACCACTGCAAAATTATCAGTTTCTTTGATTTTGTTATCTATGGGTATAAGTTTGAGGAAAATGAACATTTTTGTTTTATTCTATAAACTACTGACAACATTACTCCTAATTTCCAAATAAAAATATTGTCATTTAGAGCATTTATTTTCAGAAAATGAAAAATGGTCAAAATACCAAAAAGGTCCAGTGTTTTCAGACCTCAAATAATGCAAAAAAACAAGTTGATATTCATTTTTAAACAACACATTACTAATGTTTTTACTTAGGAAGTGTTCAGAAATCAATATTTGGTGGAATAACCCTAATCTGCAATTGCAGCTTTAATGTTTCTTGGCATGCTCTCCACCAGTCTTTCACATTGCTTTTGGTTAACTTTATGCCACTCCTGGTGCAAAAATTCAAGCTGTTCAGCTTTGTTTGATGGCTTGTGACCATCCATCTTCATCTTGATCAAATTCCAGAGATTTTCAATGTGGTTCAGGTCTGGAGATTGGGCTGGCCATGAGGAGGTCTTGATCTGGTGGTCCAGGTCTCCGTCTAACCATTAAATGACCAGGTATTGGACAAAGCTGGAAATTAGACTCATCAGAGAAGGTGACTATACTCCAGTCTTCTATGGTCCAATCCTTATGGTCTTTTGCAAACTTCAGCCTGGCTCTTCTTTGCTTCTCATGATGAAGGGCTTTTTTCTAGCTTTACGTGACTTGAACCCTGCCTCTAGGAGCGTGTTCCGAATCGTTCTCGCTGTGCACTTCGCCCCTGCCTAGGTCACTTGATGTCATCCTACGGTTCCTGAGTGACATTCAAATGAGGTGACAGTCATCCTGGTCAGTGGAGAGTCGTTTTCGGCCTCTGCTAGGCTGTAGCTTTGTTGTTCCCTATGTGTGCTGCTTGACCTTGTTCCTATCAACCGCCGTCTTAGAAATTTTAGGATGGAAGCAACTTGACGCTCTGCCAGTAAAGCCAGAATTGAACCCTTTTTTCTTCACACAAAACTGTTCTTTTCATTTCTTTTGGCATGGTCAATAGTTTTTTTTTTTTTTATTCCAGTCACATTTGATTTACTACTAGCACTGTTTTTGCCATCCGGTTGGTCCTATTGCAAGAGGATAGTGATGACCACAGCAATGGTTTTTATACATTTCCTCGTTAAATAAGATTTGGTTCA
>JAPZDZ010000012.1:26802012-26819459 GCA_029783805.1 Acanthurus tennentii | reverse complement strand
ATGTATATATATATAGTCTGAAAGAAACACAGTACATACACTAAAAGCAAGCCAAGCACTGGAAAAGTAGCTGCAGTTGTAAATCAGGGCCTGTCATCATTTTTTTTTTTTTTTTTGCCTTTGTTCCAGGTATAGGTTGACAGGCTAAGCTGGCCAAATAACATGTTAATCAGGCAGTGTGTACGAATACGCAGCGAGAGCCTTAACTGTAGAAAGTTGCCGTAATTTATTTTAAATTATGGCAACAACCATTTAGTCATTATCAGGTGAGTGACATGTTAAAAATGGCAGAAGTCTCCTCTTGGCATCGTTCAATGAGAAACAAAGTTCAGGTGTCAGTGTAGTGTTGTGCTCGAGCAGGAACCAGCACAGTCATTCCTCCCCACCACACAGCAGGCAGGTCGAGGAGGTTGTTGGGGGCAGCAGGTTTCTGTCAGTGAAACAATTCATTGTGCTCTTTGGGGCCTTGATTGAGGATATCCTCCAAACAATCGCTTTGGGTGTTGAAACTGGTTCAAAGTTTTCAGACGTATATCAGTCGATGCCTCCCATCCATCTCCAAGTTACAAGAGGCTCCAAGAAGTGAACAATTGGAATTATAGGCCCAAAGATCATTCTTCAGATCTTGTTAAAGTGCAGATCTGCAAGTTTCCTTATACGTAGGAGTTTTCCCATGCAATGTCACAACTTAATATATGTTGCTTTGTATGCGTGTTTTGCTGTCTCAAGGGAACATTATCTCTCTACAAATCAACACAAAACATGGGCTACCTGTGATTACTCTGCAACCAGCCCAGGGGTTGAAAGGAAGTTCACAGAGCAATTTAATTATATGTTGGAAAAATATAATTGCAAAATATTTGCCATTACGTTGTTTGAAAAAAAAATTTCTAAGAAATGATTGGGTCATAAAGCCCATGTTGAATTAGATTTTCACTTGGTCAAGATAAAAAGAAAAAAATATGATGCCTTAGCTAAGAAATCTTTTGGGGTCATGATGGAGATTAGACGGAAGTCTGCGTTTTTTCCTCTTTCACGGCAGCCTACGCAGATATATTGTAGTATTATTTTGACAGGAGGAGAATTCAGGCTTCAGATTAGTCACCTTTCACCTCTGCATTAAGGACCCCGCCCTAAGACGGAGGTAGGGCGCAGAAGCAGAAAGCAAAGAGAGCCCTGCCCCGGAGGACAGATATTGTCTGTACTAATGTCTCAGGTCATTCCACCACTTCCTCCCACTGCATGTTAGGAGGAAAACAATAGTCCCAAGACTGTCTGTCAACACGATCGCCGATACAGAACATACGCCCACGCACTCATTTGCACTGTAAGACCTACATGTTAGATTGATATTGGCCTTACTGGTCATCAGTTTGCAAAATTGTTCTTAGTTAATATTTAGTATGTTAAAAAAATGAAATTCAGGTTTTCCAACCCCCTTCTTGGAACTTTAAACTACATCTTCCAGCTTTCATCATTAAATAAAGCTGGATGAGGTATCATCCTGTCAAACGAATGCAGGTTAATCTATGAACTATGATTTTGTCCTACATAATGTTTTCAAGATCAAGGGTTAAGCTATGTTTTGAGTTTTCAAGGTTTATATGAAAGCCATCACTCTACCCTCACAAAATGTCAACATGCTTGAGTTGTTTTCAAAGTGAGATGTAATAATCAAAAGTTTCATCCACTCTGGTCTAGATGGAAACATATAAATGATGAAATCATTCACCCCCAAACTCTGATATTACTTATAGTAGACAATTTTACAACAATAATGTGCTCAATGGAAACATCTCTGATTTTGCATCCCCAAGTGGCAGTATTAAGAAACATTGCGGCAGTGAGACACTTGGCTGAAAGCTACAAATACACTAAACTTGTTAATCATTTAACTAATGCTATAACTCCGAGTAAATCATCAGCTCATGTTGCTAGAGATATTAAATGATTCTGTAGTTGTATTGCATATTTCTTGCCTTACACTGATTCTAATGAAAAACCAAACATGCAAAAAGGTTTAATGCTGTTATAATATTTGAAAGGACTTTTGTCATTAAAAAAACTAAAAATTAAGTGATAGATCTCCAAAACTTGTTGATAGTATATTTCAAACAAATTAACAGGAAATGTTTGCACATGCTAAACAGCATGACAACAGGTTGACAAAAAGAAACCTTTTTTTCCTTGCCGCTACAGCAGCAGTTAGTTAATTTGACTCAGTTCCTCTTATGCAAATTTTCAAAATTTCTATGACTTTGTTGAACCCCCCCCCAAAAAAAACCCAATCCAATCTCTAATACAGACTTTGCACAATTAAATATTAACTGATCAATTTTAATTTGAAACTGTGCATGCCAGTGATGCAGCATGAAAATACCTCATTTTGGCACTTCCACTAATCTGAATTTACAAGTGACATGGAAGAATTGTTTTTTGTTTTTTTAAATGTAATCATATTTCAAACTCCTTCCAAATGATGCCCTTTAAAAATAAAATCTGGTCACACGTTACAAATTGTTTCTTTAAGTTTTAAGACATTCTGTAGAGCAGAGCATTTTTTGTCACATATCCTTTTTACAAAAAAAGTCTTGAAATTAATGCTCTTTGTAAGAAAACCAACAACATAACATTATATGTACTAGTATCAGTCTTCAAATAGTCTTTTTGCTTGAGCTCTATGTACAAGTACACAGGCATGCAGACAAACTCACACTACTGTGTCTGGCCCTGTTAGTGCCTGTTTGGCTGCTGTAGAGGATTGGGTTGCTCCCTGCTCTCCCGCTCCACCCATCAGTGGAAAACAATTGCAATAATCGAAAGCAGTCTGTCCAAGACCAATGTCCCATGAAAGGGCCTACAGTGCATGTCTGATGGCAATTACCTCCTCTGACAGTATAGAACAAGAGACGGTGAGGGGGTGGAAGGTGTCTGCCCTGTCAAACAGTTGAGCTACGGCACCATAAGGGTCTGTTAAGGCCTAAGTGTGGTGGAAGGGAACTGTATTACAATCTTAGACCTTCCTATTTGCCCCATGGTATCTACCACTAATACTTACCAGATGAGGCTGAGGATTGGGAAAGCACAGCTGAAGACTCTGACAGATTAATTTATGTTAAGATGGAACTTTATACTGTCCTGCACAGGGATATCAGTAACCTTAAAAAGAAACCATAGCAGAGGTGGTTGCACCATACTTTCCTTAACATCCCTGGTGTACAAAGAATTCAAATAATACGTACAACATATGAAATATTCCCTCTCTGTATTTTCTCTGCTTTTACCAACTCTTAGTTCACTTTTTTTTTGAAAATGACACTACTTTTGCTTGGCCAAAGACACTTTGCATCTATTTTCTCATAGTCACTTGTTCAATTGTTTAATTCTTTCTATGTGGTTGTTCTTCTTACCACAAATCAGTGCAATGCAATCTGCCTGTATATTTTCTTCCATTTCTAGCATCCACAAATTACAATAAATTGTACATTGATCCTCATACCTCATATTGTCTTACTAGACCATATGTATGTGCTTTTACTTTATTTACTATTTATAATGAGGACTTGAGTTGTGTTATCTTACTTTTGATGTAATTTACAGGAAGTGAATCTCCATTCAGGGAATTCATTGTAAAATCCAAATAACAACAATTAAAAGTGACTTGGAGTCGCTTTTTAAAACTCATAGCTTTATTGAACCATGCCTTCCCACCTAGGAATTAAAATAAGTGTGAGCTGAGTGTGGCCATCTGGGCCCTGATTAAAGTTAAAACTGGCACTGACCCAGGACCTGGGGCCCCACAGGGAGGACCTAGGCAGGGTCGAGTACTCAGGCCTTTTCCTTCCTCTTCCTCTATGACATCTTCCTGCCTGGGGGGAGGCCTTTGGGAGCCATTGAGCAGGGCTCCGCCAGGTCTTCAGACCTGCAGGATAAGCTCACACAGCAGCTTCTAATTAGACTTTAGCACTGACAGGTGGACACACTGGAGGTTTGGGATGCTTTATGCAAGTGTGTGGATATTTGTGTCGCCCCAGAGGACAGCAACTGCAATAACTTTCTGTCAGAGGGGTGTTCCTCCAAACATCACTTCAGAGGTTATTTAAAGAATTTGGTTTAGTCATAACTATGTTGTCAAATGCTTAAAGATCTGCAATAAATGTGACTCTGGTTGGCTGTGACTCTGGTGTTGCACCCCACAATGTGATAGCTTGAAGCTTTTGTGCTTTTATAAGGATTGATATGACAGAAATGGCCCTGGATGAGGCATTGCAGTGCACACAGATGTGCTGTTCTCAAAATAAACACAGACATGTGCCCCATGTATAAAAGTTGTTTTTCTATGAAAGTGCAACTTCTATTAAACATGTAATTATGCACATGTCATGTATAACAGTATTTGATTGCTTTAAAGCACATGTTGCATCTTAAATCTTAACTCAGTCTCTACACCTTCTTTTTAAACAAAAAGAACGGCTGTGAAAACCATTGCATGTCTGACCCATTTATTACATATTAGTAGGAGGAAATGCATTCATTCGCTTAACTGCTGAGAGTAAGATGAGAAATCAATACTACAACACACATCTGTACATCTGTAGGCTACTGTGAATATAAACCAACAGCCACTTAGCACACCAAAAACACTGGAAACAGAGGGAAAGAGCAGGCCTTGAATAAGTTGGCTGTGTTGCATATAAACTTGGTGTTTTAACACATTGGCTTTTTTAAAGATGGAATAAAGGAGCCTTGTTATTTAGTGTCATTTGTGTAGTTGCTGATAGGCACATTTTGCCATCTTTGGCAGGCAAACTGTTTCTAGTAAGTTACAGTTTTTGCACTAAACTAAGCTAATTGTTGCTTTTATTTTTTATTGTACTCACATAGGAATGGTATTGATCTTCTCATGCAATTCTCATCACATGGAATCACATACATTAGTTTCCTAACATGTCAAACTATTCCTTCACATGGCTTTTTTTGTTAGTGTGCCATGCAGTAATTTTCACCAAGAAAAACGTATTGTTTAAGCTTTGAGATATTCAATCATAGTAAACTTTTTATTTTTTTATTTTTTAACTTTTATGATTGTTGCAAAGTGGTGTGATACAAATTTTTAAACAATCTGCTGGCATTGGTCTCTCCTTTTGTTGCTTTTGCTACATACAATGAAAAACCTGATTTTCTGTCTGTTGCTGCATATGCACTGATTCGCACACATCACACAGTGCTGCTCTCTTGCTGTGATCTACAACATTAATTCATCAGCAGCTGTGTTTGTCTGGTCACAGGGTGCTAGGTGATATTAGCTGTGACTGATCAACAGCACATGTGGATCCCAACCTGGGAAATTTACTGCAAGAGCAGCATCATACCAAAGATCCCTCAAGCCCTCAGATTTCTGTCATTGCCTAGTACAAGTTCTAAATGACAAAAAAATAATAATTAAGTGTTATTTGTGTAAATTTTATAATTGCACTTAACAAAAACAGAAAATTAGCTACTTCAGTCGCTTTTGCATTCGAGAAAACAAGATTCATTGTAATTAGTCAAACGTGAGACCAAAAAAATTTTTTGAAGTTGTAAATGTCTTCTAAAATAGGTGTTTTTCTTTTTTTAGCTGGATTTCTAAACTTTAAATTCTGCTTCTTCCTCCCTGTGGTTGATCTTGTTGGCAAGGCTCCAGTAATGTGCTACACTCCCTTATGGTCCCTGTGAGTAATCATCGGTCACCACAATGGATCCAGCAACACTAATTTGTGTCTTTCCTGTTTTGCCTTTACCTTTTCCTAGAGTTGACTCTGATTCATGCCTTCCTAACTGGCACTTGGCACCTACCACCATGATGGTGCTCTCTGTGGTCAGATACTGCTGGGATACAGTTATTTCAGAGAGTCCGCTGAGGAAGAGATTGATTGCTTCCTCTGTTGAAATTCCTTAGTATTGCTAAGATGGAGTAGGTAAACCAGTGGAAATCCCCATAAAGGTTTCCTCCAAACAGTTACAGGCAGACGATGCCAGTAATGGTAAGTGGTTTGTTCTTTGGGCTCCAGTTGCTCCAAATTTACATGAACTCTGCATGTGGTTTACAGCCTTTAAAACATCCAGGAAGACAGAGACCTGAAGGGGTACAGTTGCATAGCCCACTTTTGAGTTTTTTGTTCTTTTGTCTTTTGTCTTTTGTTTTTGATGGAGGTAGTTTTTTTTCATTAATCTAAAAAGCCTGCATATTTAAAGGGTCAGCTGACAAGTATAACATGAATAAATTATATTTTACATTTTTTTTACTACCTATTGTTGTACATGCAAGATATAGTCAATTTTGCAACTGACCAGATTTTTTACTAAAATACAGAAGTCCTGGATAGTATACAGAACACACTGTCAACACTTTTTATGGTGACTGATCATTCGTTATTAAGTACATTCCAGGAAAAGTTGTTTTATGGAAGTGTGTAAGAGTGTATTATGGACACTTCCTCTGAAAAGATATAGATTTTGCTTTGAGGAAGAAGGAAAAATGTCAAAAACTCTGGACAAACAAATGTAAAACTATTTACATCTGGAGTTATTTAAAAAGCAGAGAAATACAGCATTAAGAGACAACAACTCAAAGTATTTCCGACAACGGCTTCAAAACACATCACCATTCTACTGAAGGCAAAATACAAGAGAGCCAGGTCTATGTAAAAATAAATTTAATTTCAAAGTAGATTACAACATGTAATGAAAAAACAACAACATAGTGTCCCACAGACATGTCCTGTTGCAAAGAGCTTCACAGCTTCAAACAGTTTAGGTGGACAGAGTGGTATGTCCTCTCATGTTATTCCTGAAGCTACTCTGCTTTGGGCTGCAAGTCTGTTTGTGAGCCAGGTTTCACAAATCAGCCAGGCTTCATGTTTAAAATGATTCAAACTTTTGTAAGAGTTTGTCTCATCTGTCTCCTACCACATAATGCGTAGACACCAAAAGCATCTCTTTGTCTCCGATAGAGCCATCATCCAGCTGCCATGTTACAGCTGTGGAATGAAGCACTTAAAGACCCAATATTAGATTATACAAAATATTTATATATACCTAGCCAAACAGTTGATCCAAAGACATAATTTATGTAAATAAGCATCTTATGTAAATCCCATCCTCAAACTTTGACTACATAGATCCAGTTGTCTGTCATTCCCCGCAGATACTGAAGATCTAATCCTCTCAAAGTGGCAGCTGTTTCACATCTTTTGTTTTTCATTAAATGGTGAAGATATTCTTTCATTTCTATAGGACTACTGATTGTGCCTTTAAGTTAGATTAGGCCATTAGCTGCTAATATTTTTTTTAGTAACCCAGTTACTTTGTCCTGACTGACTTCTCTCACTTCCTGTTCAAATAAGGAAATTATGCTTACAGACTACGAACAAGAGAAGTTCTGCTGTTTAACATGCATTATTTGACTGTGCGCCTACTTTACCAATCCCTTTACATGTTGGTCTCTAGAAAGTAAAGAACATCACTGACTATATGGCAGGTTTACAATCTAATTGTCTTACTTTTACAACATTCTCTCAGATATCAGGTAGCACACTGGTCTGAGTCTATTATATTGGCTGTTGTCACACAGATGATTTTGGTGAAAATGCTCTTCTCATGTTAGCTAAAGTGACCAATGAGACAAACTCCCCAAAAGTCAGAGAAGTCTTTAAAGACTGTTGTGGTGCTGAGATGCTTCTACTGAGGAATGGTGGTTGGAGGTAAGCTCTGAAGACATCCAATGCTACCCCAGGTCAGACTGTTTCATCGCCGACTAATTTGCCTGGCACTGCTTCCATGCATTTTCACACAATCTCGTCTGTCTTTCACCTGTAGACAAACAGGGAAATTACAGTCACTCTCAGTTCAAACATCATCACTACATGACTGTCATATTTTTTTCCCCAAAAACCCATTTCAAAGTTCAGATGTTCTACTTTGCTGAGAGTACATATACATATATATATACACACACACATATATATATATATATATATGTTCAGTGCAGTTTCATAGCTGTGTGTCTGGGATGGACAAAACACAGTTTCCTTTTAAGGATATCTCCATTCACGGAATGATATGGCACCTATAAATAAACTAAGTCCCAATACAGAGGTTTGAACGCCAAAATGGACCATGTCCATTTTACTGGGGTGGGTGCAGCTTATTCTTACCCGACAGTGTCATATGACCTCCTTCTAAAGAGGAACAGACGCATTTCAGTCAAAGACTTTGATGTACGGATTAAATTTTGAAAAAGACCAATCAAGCAGAGATGTTTATCTATTCCAACACAGTGCATCTATAGTATATCAAAAGGCTTGAAGTTTTTTTAATTAAATTCATTTCATTCTTAAATTCTGTTAAAAAAAATGTAACGATGCTGAAACAAAACACACACACACCTTAATTGTGCTTACACGTTAAGATGTCTCACCAGAATTACCTAAAGTATTTGACAGCTCGAACCACTACTGCGATACTGTTCAGGAGTACTCTATTTGATGTCCAATATTCAATAATTAACGAAAACCAGGATGACTATTTTGCTGGTGTTCTGAGCCCACTGACCATGCCTTTTTCCTTCATGAGATTTAATCTATAAATTTGCAACTTTTGTGTACCATCATCTGTCCCCAAAGGCACGCTTTGTAAGTGATCATCTCTTAGTCCTTCAATTGAAATTTGATATAAAAATGATCCTTTAGGAATCCGAGTATGTTGTTAAAATAATCCCACCCCAAAATTTGCATGGACAAGGGACACTCTTGGATCCCGCGATGAGCATTTTGCAGGAACTATGGCGAGGGAATGACAGGCGGAAGAATTCTAAAAGTTGAAACTGTGTAGTACAGAGTTTTAAGTTAAGACAATAATTGTATAAAATTTCACAGTCACCTGTCACATGCATGACGCTTGCCAGCGAAAAAGAAAAGTTAGTACACCTATGAAATGGAGTATTGGGTAATGGGCGTATGTGTGACCACTGCCGGTGTTTTATGTAAGTCAGTGTCAGTTAATATTTTACCCCTTTTCGTTGGTTGCTGAGGCAGAATGTGCAGATAGTCCGGGGCTGTTTGCTTTCTCCACTCCCCTTCAGCTCCTTGTAGACGGCACTCAGACACGGCTGGCCGTCCTCCCTCCCGTCCCCGACCACCAGCACGTTGGCCAAGTGTGAGATATAGCTGGACGCCAAACGCAGCGTCTCGATTTTGGAGAGTTTTCTGTCCACCGGTTCCGTGGGAATGAGTGTCCGCAGCGCCGTGAAGGCCGTGTTGACGTTCTGGGTCCTGTATCTCTCCCTGGCGTTTGCGGCATTCCGCTGTCGCACCACGCCGCCGGACTCCCGCCGGCAACTCTCCCGCAGCGTCCCGCAGCAATCGTAACCCTGGTCGGTGCTGCCGTCGCTCTCGCTCCGGTTCCCCTCATCGTCGTCCGACATCAAGGTCAGGTCAGCGGGGTAAGAGAAGGGATGCGTCGACACCGGCCTCAGCATAGTGAAAGCCATCCTAAGCGGGCAAGTGTTTCAGTGGGGGAAGGCCAATCCCGTCTTCTTAGTACAAAAAAAGCTGCATAAACGAGATTCGTGTGTAAAATCGCTTTAGCTCCGAGGTTAAACCAGCAGAAGTCTCCAGTTTGTTTAGACACTTCCCCATAGGATGGTCCAGTTTGATACTCTTCATGACAGGGAGGGCTCTTATAGCACCTAGCCCCTCAGCTGTGAGGGGAGGGGTGGAGCACATGTCGGGGCTGCAGTCCTCCCAAGTGTTTTGGCCCTAAATGTAGCAGGCACCAGTTTAGTTTGGAAAGTTGTGGACACTTACAATACTTTCACCAAAATAAGCAATTTATTTTTTATTAATGAGAACGGAAGAGCAAACTGTGACACATGTTGAATTTGTTGCACATTTTGAAAAGCGGCTCTTCGGATGACAAAAGGACACCCACTGACTTTGTGATATCCCGACTTTCAGATTCTAATGTCCACACGCAGTAGTTAAATACTGTGAAAACTGGTGCAACACAAGAATATTCACAGACAACAGAGATACTGCTCTCCACTTTACTGTGTATTTGACAGCTAGTTACTGTATTTTTGCAGGTTTCTAAAACAAACATATTCCTAGGTTCCCGAGTAATTTGAGCACTCCTTGCTGTGACTAATGCAGTCCAATACAACAGTCGGTATTACAGACTAATGAGGGTAAGTGAATATTACAAATGTCTGAGTTTATTTAGCAGTGCAATTCAACAGCAGCACAAATCCCCCAAAATGAATAACACATCTCTTAAAAGTAAGAAAGTGGTGAAACTGTTGTTTTCATGTATATAGAATCCATTGTAGGGTTTTATGCAAATGTTACTAGAGAGGAACAAAACTTTACAAACACCTAATAAAAAGGCAAGGTCCGACTTAGCATCATTTAATGTTTTATTTGGATTTCCCCTTGACTGAGAGAGAACTTGCAACACCCATGTTCCCTCCCAAATGACAGAAATTACATTACTGAGTGGGTTTTTTGTGCAGTTAGTGCTTTGACAGTAACAGTAAGGTTGGTTCTGTGTGCAGCAGATCTGGTTGTACACACAAGGTAATGTTCATGAACAAAGCTCCAAATGTTTAGACAACTAATCAGCCGACTGAGGAAGAGCCCTCCATGAAAATTCCTATGAATGAGGACGTGTTGCTGCAATGAACCAACTAACTTTCCAAGCTGTAGCTATGGTTGGTGAGTTTCATTTAAATTCACCTGTTAGTAGAACAAGGTTACCTTCATATGAAAAAAAACAACTTTACTTTAGGCTGCTTTTCCACAGAAATAATTAAGGTCAGAGCTGTTGTGGGCCGATTCAGGAAAATAAAGCCCTGGTTCAAATCTTGAAGACAGCATTCTGTTCCTCTACACAAAGCAAAATACAATTCTCTGTCTGTTGGGTTCCAATGCAAAAAGCAACTTTTTGATGTGAAGAGATCAGAAATAATGGAGAAATGCTATTCCCCTCTGCAAATAGAAGTAATACATGACACTCTCCATCAATAACCACAATACAGTTTTGTACAGACTGTTAGATTTCTTTGGTACAAACTAATTAACTGAAAGTTGGGTGTATGATCATTATACGATATAATGCATTTTGCTACATTAACTGCAAAACACATAAAATAGTTAAGTATCAGCTTGATTCTGAACAGAAATAAAATTAACAGGTAATAAATCACTAATAATGATCCATGATGAAAATGCAGCACTGATAAAGGTCATTCTGTCTGCATCAGCGAGTACCCTTATTTTTATCCTTTCAATACATTAAGCTGCAAATTCTTGTGTACTGTTTAGTACAGTTCTGAAAGCAGGAATTTTACTTCTTACTTGCTCACATGAATGGTATCTGATTACATTCTCCACTAGTTGCTGTGAATCACACACTTTGGCCTGCGCACTCTCCCATTGGTGATTATGGTGTGGCGTGTTGGACAGTGCTGTCCACCAGCGTCATGAGGGTAAAAAATCCGGTAAGGGAATATCTTTGGAAGAACTTCTTAAATCCCTCTACTGTTTCTCAAAATATTCCAAGGTTCTTGAAATGGGCTTAAATTTAGAGAATAACATGGTATTAGATGTCATAATGCTTTTGTGACTTGTGACTTTGTACCTTTCAGACATGTCAAGCAGAAAAAAAACTGGATATCTGCTCAATTCAAAAATTCCTTCTGAAATCTGCTCCAGTAAAGCCAGAGATTCTACAACTACTCTCATCCATTTGTAGAGTACAGAGGTCTTGTGAATTCTGCGATTAGATAGTTCTCAAGATGTCAGTGTGAACCTGAATGTTGCATACTTTTGCAGTCTGTTTTCAAGACTATGGAAAGGGCTTAAAGACAGTATATTACAAAATGCCCTAATTTATTTTCTATTAAAATAAATAGTTTATCAATGATCAGGTTAAAAAATTAATATGTTTTTTAGACAACATGCAGAGAATTCCTTAAAAAGCATGTTTAAAAGCATCTTTTCAGGGCACTGTAAAATGCAGTGCTTTCTTAACCATGTGTAGGCTGTGTGCAGACTATGTAAACACAGCTCTGGCTCCTGTCCTCAGAGGGCCAATATGATCGGTGGCTCTACAGTTGCCCTGTTTCAGTTTGTCTAATGGGTTAAGTGCTGTGGGTAAATAAACACTCAGCAGATGCTGGAGGTGATCAAGCCTGAACTTTTCTGTGGAGAGCAAGCAAATGGCCTCCAGATTGACTGGTGCTGTTGAGGTGAAGGAGGGGCCTACTGCCAGAAAAGGGAGAGTGTCATCAAAGGGCCTGTTTTTACAAACACAACCCCTCAACACATCAAACCAGGCCATCAGTGGCCCCTGGCCCCGAGCTCAGCTGCACCAACAACAGCGACCTGCGCAGAACCTGGTTCCTCTCATAAAGCAGGGCACCATGGTGTTTTACCACGCGCAGCCAGCCAGCAACACGACCCTGCTGCACCTTCTCTCCCCCAACACCACCGCTGCTTCACAGTTTGGGACCATAAATACTTTAACCCTCAGCCCCTCACCCCCTGCATCAACTTAAAGGAATGCCATTAAATACCTGTTGAAGTGATTAAAGTACTAATGAAGTGTATGGTGTGTGAGATGTAAAGACTTGAGAGTGGTTTTCATGAGAATTTTTTACTTTAGTATTTGTTTGGACAAAATTGTTTATGAAGCTAATACTGTTATCATGAGATGCAGCCACCAGGGAATCACTCTAAAAGGGATATTGTTCTTGCTTGGGTATATAAGCCTTGTTAAATAGCAATTAATCTATTGTTAAATGACAAATATCCATCATGCAGAGTATGTTTATGAGCTGTAGTACCGGTATTTTAGGTTATTTACTAGGCTCTCCTGTTTTAGGAATGAAAAAATTATTTACATGCAACTGAATGTTCAGACAGTGTTTGCCAACTAAGGGGTTAAAGCTGCAGTAAATAACATTTTTTTGGATTAAGCATGAATTACATTTTTGGATATCATCTAAACGGTGACTCATGTAGTGACATAACAAACGTATACCTTCTATCACCAAGTCCAGCTCTATCTAACTGTTAAACCACTTGTGGCTTGCCCTCAGTGCTTGCACCAGCCCTGTTTCAGGTCCAAGAGGCAGCTGTTTTCACCACAAGAACAACAACAACAAAAAAGAACCTAAACCCAATTCGTGCTATTGGTCCAGCACTAAACATTTTGATCAAATAGTTCAATTGCCAGCAGGCCCCTCTTTGCAGTACTCCCCGCAGGAAAATCACAGATGGCTTCTACAACAGTAACAGTAGCTGCATTCTTGATTGTGCTGGTTACAGAGCTGTGATATTTTAAATGAGTAATTAGACTCCTACAAGGACAGGAGCCATTGACATTGTCATCAGTAACACTTGTGCTTTTCCTGTCATAATAAAATACAAAGACTGCAGTGCAAAACATCATTTAATGCGATAGTTTTGCATTTCACTGACTTGACAAGTTCAAAACTTCTGATTTCTGGCTAAAGTTGAAATATCAACTTAAATTTTCTGAGCACAAAGTCCCTACAGAAGTCCCCTCGACCCTACACTGTTCATAGCCCTCAGTTAACGCTGTGCATCCATACTTGGCCACACATCCATTATCATTCTGCTGTAGGGGACAAAAAATGCTCTGGATGTTGGTTTTCCTTTAAACTGGTCACAATGGTCTTGGGCACTGCTCAGCAACTGTGTCCTTGTGAAATAGTCACTCGAAGTTAGAGGGAGTGCAGTAACTTGAGGAGGGGGGAAAGCTGACCAAAGAAGTTTTGGGGGTTTATACAAACTAAGTGAGACTTGTCATTTCAAAACAAATTGTCATTTGCTTGTCAACTGTCATTTCACAGATTGGCTAATACATAATTTTCATCATTAGATCAGGAAAAGCAAAGTAGGTGAGCAAAATAAATAATCAACCCTGACAAAGATACAGACAGACAAAATAAAGACAGTGAAGGTTTTCCAACATCAGGCAGTATGCTCCCCCTCTCCAACACAGCATGGAGTGACGAAATGATGAGCGTATGGTCCATCAGTGTCAGCTGTCTGCTGGGAAAGACCGCAGTCAGATAACTTGACTCATCGGAAACAGCTGCACTGGAGAGAAAAGAGCCTCCTTATAACAGCCAGCTGCTGCAAAAGGCCTTGAATGATTTATCTTTGTATGTGTGACGGTGCTCCATTAGATGGAGTGTAGCAGAGACCTACAGGAAAGAGAGTGGGTTGGAGAGACATGTAGCCTTCTAGAGTGGCATAGTTTAAATAGTTTAGAGTTAAATGTACATGGACAGCATCTTCTAATATCTCTTTTAGAAGCCACTGTACTTTTGAAATAACACTAAAAGAGTCAGTATTTGTTGCTGAGCTCTTTGGTGTTAAACCCTCATTGTCAGAATGCTCCAAATGTTTCTGAAATCACCTGTAATGTCCTTATCTGCACCTTTTTAATTCTGTTGGATATCACTGGCCATTCTGACATTCCGGTTTGTCTCCTTTACTTATTTAAGATTAGTCAAATGTGTTTTTTCATTCTAGACTTCATTCTGTAAATATGTGTATGCAGCGTTCTGGATCTAGCCCATAAGTATGTGGTGTCTTGTTAGTGCAGGTTAGCCACATACAGACACAATTATAAAAACATCTCTCATTCATTCATTCATTCTGGCTATATTAATTTTAGGACTTAAAGCCATGAGCTCATCGAAATTAAAAAACTTGTAAAATACAAACTTTTTTTGTCTCCCACGACACCCCACTTTGTTTTAGCCCTGAGTCAGTGCTGGAGAATGAGCTTCTCCATGACTCACCAGAGGAGCTGGTTCTTGATTTGTTTTCTGGTCATCACCCACCATGTTTTTGTTTAATGTTAAATATGTGCTCAGATCAGTTATGTTAGCCAGTAAGTAAGTTAATCAACATTTCTTATTTTGTTGGCTCCTCTTGCTTCCTGACAAGTAAGCTAACAATTTACACTGTCAGGTTAAGTTGCTATGCAATCATCTGTCACCAGTGGGCTGAAGACACTCTCATACTCCATTATGATTGCTCATATTTTCTTTTGCTTCCTTTTGATTGATCCTGGTGGGTCTTCACAGGTCTCAGATTTCAGATTTTAGGTTTATTCATGTGAATCAGAGACAGTACCTATTGAACATTTACGTGTAGATATGTAATAATTCTGCCAATGGCTAAATTCCATTAGTCCCTTGGTAGGTTGATGTTATGTGTATACAATCAATAAAAAACTACAATAAACAAACAACAAAAACAACCCATTAACAAAACAACAGTGCTTGAGACAAACCAGACTTAGAGGGACTACGTGAATTAGGTGGTAGTGGAAAGGTGCTTGAGTGCTACAGTGCTTATGTAATAGTAAAAGTAAAAAGTAATAAGGGGATAATCATGTCATATCATGAGTATTAACATAAGATTTATGTAAATTATTATGCAGGGGCAGATAGTAACACAATATGTTAAGTAACACATTTGAGTAAAAAAAACCCTTATCCTATATCATGTGATGAGGTGACTGCTGTGCCTCCTGAAAAACACTGAGATCTCTGCTTTCAGAGATACTACTGAATCAGTAAGCATATTGAAGTGAGTTACAAATACTGTGAACATGCAGTTGGTTAACTGATGTAAGCTATGTCATTTTTAAAAGTATCATTTTATGTTTTATGTTAAGATAATGGCATTCATTAACTTGTAGTTATGGTGCTTTATTGGGCTCTTGAATTAAAATTTAAAACACTATTAAATATTTATAATCTAATAATAGTAATTTATTAACTAAGTACTCTTACAGCCAGCTGCCTTCTGCCGTGGCTCTGCCTGATGCTCAGAGCAATTGCTATCTTTATTATTATTATTGCTATCATTAGTATTATTGGTATTGTTAATAGTATTATTATTTATAGTATCATTATTAAAACACTTACATATAGCTTACATATAGTTTAACATACAGATTGATCCTAGCTTTTGACCTTGCTTTCTCTCCCCTTTCTACCTATTTCTTCCCCCCTCCCCCCTCCTGCCCCCCCCCTTCTCTCTCCCTAAACCCAACCGGTGCCGTCAGATCCCACCCACCTCTGAGTCTGGATCTGTCCGAGGTTTCTGCCTGTTATAAGGAATTTTTTCCTCGCCACTGTCGCCAAGTGTTTGCTCATGTGGGAATTTCTTTCAATTGTTGGGTTCCTATAAATCTAAAATATAAATGTATTTATAGAGTGTGGTCTAGACCTGCTCCATATGTAAAGTGTCTTGAGACAACTAGGTTGTGATTTGACGCTATATAAATAAAATTGAATTGAATTGAATTGAATTGATTTACATTTTCTTATTACATTTTTTAAATGGTTATTTTTACCTCAACTTGAGTTACATTATGAGAGTATTCGCTTTTAATATAGTGTATTTTTTAGCACTCTACCCACCACTGTTTCTACTTGAATGAGCAATAGGTCATATTTATTAGTGTTTCCCTCATGCTGTGTTGTGGTTCAACATAATAAACAAATGCTGTATTTTAATCTCATTTCAGTTTTGTTTCATGCAAAAGGAACTAAGTATTTAATTCAAGCATCATTGGCATCAATCTAATGGTGCTTGTTTACAAATGCCGGGTTTGTTTTTACATTCATAAGAATTTTGTGTTTGCCTTAATAGTTATCCAAACTTGAAAACAAGAAAATCAACCTGAAATAAAATGTGAAAGAAAAGAAAAGACACATCACAGCTGAAAACACCAATAAGTAAGACTTATCTAAAAACAAGAAAGTATTTTCCTTAATGTCGAACTATATGTTTATGAAAAAAAGAAAAGGGAGCAACAAAGGAACACATAGAACTTAGTATTTTACCATCTTCTTTATAGTCTACATTGCCAGTTGATGTAGCAGCTTAGACCCTCAGTTCATCCAAAAATGCCTCACTGACATAATCATCAGTCCAGAGGTCTCCTGTGGTAAATTAGTAAGTGCTAGAGGAAAGTTATTGTAACCCTCAGAGCAGTAGTAACAGTATTTTCTTTAATTTGACCCTTAAGGCTCTAATTTCCTTGACCAGGCGCAGGCGCAGGCGCAGGCGCGGTGCACCTGCCCTGCGCTGCGCCTACGTCGCGCCAACTGGGTGTGGCCCGTGCACTTTGCAATTTTCGTGAACGGCGCAGTCCGGCGCAGCGCGGCGCACCAACGATTCCGTCCCTCCCACCGGCGCAAGTGGCAAAGGGGGAGGAGAGAAGGCCTGAGTGGGGTTAACACAGGTTTAACACAGCTGAATGTAATCTCCACCAATCAATCACCTCTCCACCACCAAGGAGGAAGACAGCAGCAGCAGCTCCAGGCGGCCAAACTTCTCCCAGGAGGAAACTGA
>JAPZDZ010000012.1:26778727-26798816 GCA_029783805.1 Acanthurus tennentii | reverse complement strand
CTTTGTAACCATTTGCAATGTTATTTTAGCGCCACTTCCTGAAACTACGGGAGCTGGCAAGGCACAGACCGTGTGTGCGTTAATCGTGCCTTAAAAAAATTAGTGCCGTTGAAAGGAGTTTGCCCTAGTACAAAAACATTAGAAAAACACATTTTTGAGTTGACGGGATCTCATATATGGAAAGGCTGATTACTGCAGCTTACAGACATAGGATATATCTTCACTGCAGTTTTATATCTAACACAAACAAGAAAGTTGATCTTTTAGGCCATGTTTTAATACATTTTTATCTACACCTCCTGCTTCATTGACCCTGTTCTGCTCTAAATATATGTGTGTGAGACCTGTGTGTGAGACCTGTGTGTGTGTGTGCGTGTGTGCACGTGTACATGCATGTATACATACTACTGGTATGCAGGGACATGAATATGTGTTTTGAATGGTGGCCATTGTATCTGAAAATAGCCATATCCAGTCTGTGATCTATTGAGACACATACTTGCATTTCCCAGGAGAGGTTGGTGGCAGGGGGCCACTGAGGGCTCAGCCGTCTGGTCTGGATCAGCAGCCTAGTTCTCATGACACCTGACCCAGAGCACATCCTGTGGTCAGGCTGCTGCACTGTGCTGTGAAGGGTCTGGATCTGCTCATAAAGAGAGCAGGAGATCAGACTTCAGACTGGGTGCTGCTGATACACCCTCCTGTGGGTTTTAATCTTTTGAATGATGATGCTTTCACTGACAAAATAATCCCACTTATGTGTTTAGTGCTGACTATTCCAGAGCTGGGGAGATCAGATCTTGGCTATAATGAGTTCATATTTTTGCCCCCTCTGCTGGTCAGGGAAAGAGAGTCCTTCTTTTTCTGTACACTGTTCAGATTTAGAACTGGAATCAGTTCTCTTGAAAAATGGTATTATTGCTTACAAGAATCCAATGAAGCTCGGTGCAAGGGTCATGCAAGGGTCACAGGCTTGATGATGTTGACCAAAATCGGGGCCAGGTGACTAATTAGGAGCAGGTGAGGATAATCAAGAGAGTGGAAGACTCAACGACAGGAAGTGAAACCATTTTAATTTATCTATTGATAATTTCTTCATATGCATAATACATAGTTGCATTATAATTTTATTTAACTTTTCTACATTTTTCATTGATCATAATTTGTCTGAATTTTTTAAAATAAAACTTGCATAAGGAATAATTTCCAACAACACTGATTCTCTCAAACACCAGTAAAGCAAAAGAGTAAGAGGGGGGGATAATTATGTTGTATTAGTCTACAATGTCTGAGCATATTGTAAGCTACACGTCTCCATTGATTAGGTTTGACTGTGCATTAGCTTCACATCTAACTGACACTGCAGTAGTTGCACAGCAAATTAGTTGACTCGTAGCCTGACTAATGTACACTGTACTTTGCATCCATAGGTAAAATGGTTTTGCTGAGTGTAAGCATAAGCCACGGCAACAGAGGATAACAAAATAAAGTAATGTGTGGAGGAGATTGTCTCTTATAAGTCTGTTTTAAAGGATTAAGAACTTGTATGTAAATTCACTTTTTCATGTATAGCATGAGCGTGAAAAACACTGAGCTGTGTCTGTTACATTATTATGTGGCCTGCAATGTCCTTCTGTGTATCTAACCCCTCAGTAACATCTTTATGTTTTCCTGTGTGGTATCGTTAAACAGCAAAGTCTGTCTTAGGCCCATACACAAGGTATAAAAGGCTGATGTTGCTCCACTTGCTTCTGACACTGTCACAAGGTCACTTAAGTCCCCTAAGTTGTTGTGGTTTTTTAGAATCAGGAAGCTACTTTTTACAAAGTCAGCCAACAGTCTTATCCTTATCTTTTGTTTGTATTTTTGCCGCACCCCAAATTAGAAACCCAATACTTCCACATACTGCTTTTCAGATGCTTCTGTGTCTTGATTATCTAACCAGCAAGGCTATGCTTGATAATGTCCTTCTTAGTTTACTGGTCATAGACAGCATTGTCTGAAAAGGAAAGCCAATTCAGAATAAATGCCTTAAGCCTGCATTCTATTCCATCTACAGCAGCAAACAGCTCCACTAGTTGCACAGAAAGCCAGATTGCATGTAAACTTACAAAAATGGAGAGAAAATGACCCTACTTCTCACCTGATTTATGACCTCACTAAACAGTGTTCTGATGAGTTCAAGGTATCAGTCGACAGGTCAAGTCTTTTTCAATACAGCACGATGCTCATTTTGTATATAATGGTTTTATTGGTAGGGTAAAATAGATGCTAAGTCAGGTTATATGCTTTAGAATGTGGCTACTTTGTGAATGTAAAGTCACCACCACAGCCTTGTGTCCTCACATTCTTTGTCAGATCAGCAATGCATATCCTCCTCAGCTCCACCCCCACATCAAAATATGTCCACTTTTATATCTGGCCATAATGCCAAACCTGAGGCTTTAAAATAGTAGTTATAGGTGATTTCACAAAACATTTACATTTGTGACTGATAGATTATTGGGCATGCATAACTCCTGTTTACAATGAATTTTAAGAGCACCCTCTGCTGGACCACAAGGAAGGCTACTTCAAAAACTCTGTGATGCTCAAATGGGAAAGTCTTTCATTTAAACTGGTCTTTGCATAAAAATATGAATTTTGCCATATTTAGGTGAAAGTTCATATTTGACGTAAAAATTAAAACTACCCTATTGGAGACATTTTGGTGATCTAATGCACCAGTTGGTTTGGAAGTTGCCTCAGAAACTGTTTGGAAAAAAGGGCAAGCACTTTCAAAAAATATTTGGCAGATAATTGAATAAATCATGTCTGTCACCATCTATCCTGTGCTGACTACAGTTAGGAGGATCAACAAATCACAAAATGAAAAGGAAGAACACAACCAGTGGGTTCATTTGGTAAATTAAACTTTGGCCAAAGCCAACTGAGAGAAGAGTGGCAAAAAAAAATCTCACTAAAAAAGCCTCCAATGCATTCATTTTACCCTTCTGTCATGAAAGAAAAAATTTCCAGTGAACAGGGTTCAAGGGAGTTCCAGTAAATATGTGTTTTCATCAGTTTTATTGTCATTACCAAATTGATCAGACAGAGAATTATAGCCTGTCACAATATATTTTGGCTTTTTTTTCAACAAATCCGATACATTGCCTCCAATAACCCATATTAAAATCATAAATACATAGACCAATAATAAATAAATAATTTTCAAATTGGCAATAAATAAATAAATTAATAAATACACAAACGCATTGTTAAACTAATAAGGAACATTTGAGGTAAATTAAGAGCCAGTTGACTTATAAAAAAATACTGGCATATAAATTATTGCAATTCAATTTATAAAAAAACAATATAAAATATTTTACATTTGTGGTCAACACTGAGTTATGAATTTTATACACATTTCCAGAATAATTTAAAATGAGGTTATTGCTTATCAAAAGGCAGGATTATGAAGCATGCATGTAACAAGCCTGAGGAGGGAAGTGGCAAGCTTTTTTCTGACTTTGTTGTGTGAAGTATTAAAAAAATGTATAAATAGAAATGAAAAAGATTTATATTTTCTAATCAGTCCTCAGAGCTGCAGTCATCCTCTGCTTGGTACCCTTTGAAGCAGGCTGACTCGTAGTGCTTGTTCAGGTATGACTTGAGTGCAAAGCTTTTGTGGCAGCGTTTGCAGGAAAAGTGCTTGAAGGCTGAATGTGTCTGCATGTGGGCTCGCAGGTTGGAGCGGTCGGCGAAGGCTTTGCCGCAGTGGGCGCATGCGAATGGTTTCTCTCCGGTGTGGGACCTCATGTGGCCCTGCAGGAGCCAGGGTCGACTGAAGGCTTTGCCGCACACTGTGCACTCGTGCTTCAGGTCATGGGTCAGCATGTGCATGGCCAGTGCTGGCATGGACACGTACACCTTGTGGCAGGTGGGACACTTCCTCGCTTGCTGGCTGTCCAGGCTGCGGTGAGTCTGCTTGTGTCTGCTTAGATTGGAGGACGTGGCGTAAGACTTTCCACACTCGCTGCACACATGGCGCCCTTTGAATTTCCCTTTGGCAGGGCTGCAGTCTGCAGAGCTCACCCCCTCGCTGCTGTCCGACTGACTGCCTCCCTTGCGGGTACACCTCTGGTTGGGTCTCCGCCGGGAGCGCCCATCAGAAATGAGGAAGGCATCAATGGTGCACACCATCTCAGGGCTGCTACTGTCTGACTCAACTGTGCCACTGGAGACAGGACTGTCCGGATGCTCCATGTCGTGGTCTGAGAACTCTTCCCCAATGCTACCTGGAGAGTAAAGGGGCCCTGATGACAGCCCGGTTTGTTCATCACCTGACTGCTTTGTGCTCTGCAGGACTGAGGGGATGATATAATCCTGGATGTAGCCTGGGAAGGGAAAAAGACATCAAATAAAAAGATGTAAGACTCCTTTTTTCAAAATAACTGAATTAAACATCTGAATAGAGCATCTTCTGGAACTTGATAACCTCTGAAGAAAAGTGCCCTTTTACCTAAACCTCTAATCAATATGAAACCTATACAGGAAGCTATTTGTAAGTGCCAGGTTCAGCAAGCTTCAGGAATGAAATATTAATGAGTGCACAGTTCTACCTCAATCAATATCTCTACTGGCTCCAACAAGTGCTATCATAAGAGAAAAAAAGTCTGAAAGGCACATTGTGGCTGCATATCAGTCAAACAAAATGTGCTGACATTGACAAAACAGTCACAGAACAATAGTTTGACTCTGGGTCGATCCACTTGTCATCGCCCTGCAGCAGCAGCAGCAGCAGCAGCAGCAGCAGCAGCAGCAGCAAAGCGTCTGGATCCGTGATGGTGGTGGTGTTGGGGGGGGCCAAAACAGAGCGTCTCAGCAGTGAAATCCCCTCAATCACTAAATCATTTTAATCAGATCATTCCCCATCTGTGCTGTTTTTGAGAGTGTTCATGAGTACGGCCGGGGGGAGATTGAGTGACAGGTGGGGGACTGCGATTTGGCAAAGAGGGAAGGGAGGGTTAGGGGAGGGTGTATGTGTGTATTTGGAGGAGGGGGGAATGGTTTCTGATCTCGACAGCAGTCAATGGTATATTGAGCCCACCCACCCCCCAAAACACCCCCTACACACACACACACACACACACACACTGGCACACAAAGGGAAGCAGACAGCTGGCATTCTAAATCTGGGGGACAAATGATTCAAGTCGAACACAAGATCTGTGATGCTGTTGGAAGGGGGGGGGTCTGCTCAAAGCACACATTACTTTAGGTGTTTCTCAAAAAATGAAAATGAACACCCACACACACACTCTCGCCATATTGTTTGCATTGCAGGGCTGTTCTCTCATCCAGCTCTCTAGAAATCCCATGGATGAAATCTACTGTCTGCCAATGCACTGCTCATGTTGCACTTTATTGAATTACCTGCAGCACTCTGTATTTTCCAGTCAATACCCATCCTCTAAAAACCCTGTTCCATCACCTCTCGCTGCTCCACATATGGATTGTGTTGCTGCAATCCTACTCCCTGTGGCTATCTAACATCCTGCAGGATCAGATGGAGAGAGATGGAGAGATGAACGAGAGGGGGATGGATGATAAGAGGAGAGACTCAAGGGCAACTGCTCCATCTAAGGACAACACAGTCCCATGTGGCTATCTGCTTTCTCCCTAGTTTTTTTTCCTTCTTTGTAGTTGGACCTGACAAAGGCTTGCATCAGATTTTGTCCCTAATGCCCGTATACACGTATATCTCATCATTCGTGTACACAATAGTATTAAAACCAAAGGCTGCTGTGTGATCTGGTTTGAGTATTAAGCAGATTGAGCCAGCGTGACCTGAATACTATTTAGCATTCGTCGAGTTAGAAAACAAAGTCCTGAGAAGCAGGGAAGGAGGGCGAGCTATGTTTGTGGGGGGGTTTGGGGTTTTTGAACACCAAATAGGTCACAGAAACATCACTGCATTAATTCCTGTTTGTTATTCAAGATTTTTTTCTCCTTTTTTGTGTGAAAAGACCATATGCATCACCTCAAAGTGAGGAAGTCAATTGCCACAGCAGGAATGCACAAATAGGAAAGTTTAAAGCATAACTTGGAGAGATGTCAACTTACCATTTTCACTCAAACGCACCGCCAAGTTGGTGGCTGACTCTGTGATGGCATGTGTCACAGTGTAAGAGTCGTCCCAGTGCTGCTGGTGCTGATGGTAGTAGCTGGAAGATGAGAAATCATGAACCTTTGGCTGCTTCACCAAAAAAGAGCGTGGCATCTTTTTTTCCCTGGTGAAAAACTGATGCTAGAGCCTCATAGAAAAATGTAAAAAGACTAATGATGTAGAAAGAAAAGAGCAGAAATGCACAGGCAACCTTCTTCAATAGGCCAAGTATTGAGAAATAAAAATCTTTGCAAAAATCTTTTTCCAAAAAACGGTTCTAAAGCTAGAGGAAACAAGAAACAGAAAATGTAAAGAAAGTATCAGAGAGAGAGAAAGGCAGGGAGGATGGAGAGGAAGACTGAAAGTGGCGAGGGAGAAACAGAGGCAGAGAGAGAGATGGCTGGACTAGCTGAGCTCAGCACTACTGCAGCCTTTTATATGTGGGGCACGAGCCCCAAAGATCAGGTGGTGCTTTGGAAGAGGGAGCTGCTTAGCATTAATCCATCAAACATCCCCGGGGACACACATCAAATTACCACGAGCCGTCTGTGCTTCTCCCGCACTCACACTCACATGCACACACATACACACACCCACAGCAGTCAACCAACCCACCTCCTCCCACATCCTCCTCCTCCTCCTTTCACCCTTCCGTCTCCCCTCTCCCAGGGAAGGAGAGCAGACAATAGTGGTGCAGAAGCACGTGGGTGACACTACACACAACATCTTGTTCTCCATTGTCTTTCAATGAAGTAGCTAACACAATTTATGCTGCCTCAAATACACACCCCTTCTCTCCTAACACTACCACCACCCCTGATATTTCATCTTCATCATCAAGTCATAAAAAATGGCCTTAGTATGTAAATAACGGATTGGGCTGTGTTTATTTTTATAAGAATTAGGTCAACGTCTTCACAGCCATAAGAGGTGCATGAAGGAATGTGAGTGCAGACACATGTAAAGAATCTCAATGCTTTTAGTACCTAAACTGTATCTGCAGTAAAGTATCACAAACTGGCAAGTACTTGTAGCTCATTCTTTAGTTTACTTACTCTCTGGTGAACGAATAACCTCTGATTTAAACTCTGTTTGATAATGTTGACTTTATCTAGCTTACTTTACTTGTTCAAGTCTTTGTTTCAGAAACTTCTCATAATTTGCGATAATAATATATTTTGGAAGTCAGAGACAGAAATCATTTAATGTCTTATTTTTGTCCTTTAACCATCCTGCACATAACTTTCCACTGCAATTCTTGTAATGTAATTTGATTAAAGTACTAGCGCAAATACATTTTGTCTCTATTTTCCTTCTGACATATTAGTAAATTACATCATCTAAGAAACTTATGGTGTGACAAGAGCCGAAAAATAAAGCCCTTTTATAAAGCACTTTTACAAAAGGTATTACTTTTGAACATCTACCAAAACCAAGTATAAGTGTCACCAATATGTAAAAATTCTACGTATTTTATTTATTTATTCTAACAGAAAATATGCTGTTTACTTTATCATGTGTCCATGTCTATTTACATTCTTTAGAAACAGATACATAACTCTGCATAGTTTTACAGATATGACTTTAAAGCATGTACATCAAAGATATTAACAAAGACACACTTTTACTGTTGAATTCCCTTCAGTTTGTGACATCAGCCTTTAGGCTTAACAGTTCTTCTTTTCTCTGCCATTCTCTGTTCATACATCCATGGCAGCTTTATGTCTCTCTGTAGACTCCAGGGCCCTCCACAGAACCATATACCCGTCATCTGGACATAAAGGCCCCCATGGTAACTTCCGCTCCGTCGGCTGTGACAGGCTGACCTCTGGGTGTCTGTGGGGTCACAGGGTCAAATTCCGGTTGGCCAGAAAGATGGCAGCAGCTTAAACACAGCTCAGTCACAGATGGCTGTGCACCACGCAGGTCGGTATGACTGGATCATAGAAAATGTATAATCTCACATGCAGATGTCAGTGAGGAGATTTCCATTCAGTTTCTTATACAGTGACTGGTGGACAGAAGATAAGTGACCTCTGGTCTTCTGTAAAGGGAACTCAAGCGTGCTAACAGCACCACAAAATGTAAAATAAAAAAGAAGTTGAAACACTATGTGGACCCCAGACTGCCAAGACATCAGTCAATGAGGATGCTTCATACAAACATGTATAATTCTGTGGCTGCAGAATAAACTTTGTCCTCCTGTTTGAGTAACATTTGCTGAAAACTTCAGTAATCAGTTGTTCTAGAAAATGACTGAGACTTCTGAAATCACACTACAAAAATACTGTTTATCCCAACTTTTCTATCTTTTTCTGGTCTTTTTTTATCTTTGGCCATCTGTTCTATTAATTATGTAAACCGTATTTTACTGTCATTGTTAAAGGTGGATTAAAACCTGTATGTGTGACCATAATGGTCAGGCAGTGAGGTTGCGAATTCTGAAATCTCAGCCTCTGCTTTGCTGCAAACAACATTATCACTGCAGTTATCTTTAAAAAAAAGATATCCATAAATCTATCATTTTGTAACAAGTTGCCTTAAGGTCACAAAGAGAAATAACACTGTCAGAGACAGAATTTTTCTGTCTCAGAAATCTGGTCATTGCTGTCCTTGTGTCTGTAATACTGACTGCTTAGACTAATTCATTGCATGCTAAGTAGTGTTGCAGAGAATGCACCCTGAGACGGTCTATCGAAGCCTGTTGAGCGGTGATAAGTGAGATAATTTGTGTTAATCACCTCCAGTCATTAGAGAGCCATCTGAAAAACAAACGCAGGTCCTTTTCACTGGGGCATCTTTTCAGCACCTCCACAAAAATCTCCCACTCTGCCATCTGACAACGAGGCAGCTGCACGCCAGTGAATGAGAGTGATTGTCTCTTTTCTTTTAATCAGCACTTAGTGAGTGAGAAAATGGAGAATTTCCCCTCTTCTCTCTGCATGTTTTTTCAAGAGTTGATTGTGGTTAGCTGCGGAGAGCAACTTGTGATTTATGTTCCAACACATTTCATACTTTTTTTTTCAACTAACCAGCTTTGTGCAAATGGTGTTACAAACGCTCCACTGAGATTTGTCTCACACACTTCCCCGCAGAAGCAAATAACAGAACACCTCCAGTCAATTTGGAAGTGACTGGTTAAAGTCTCATGCAATTGCCCACATCCACACCATGTCACCTCGAGTGGGGAGGTGGGATGAGAGGTCGGCAGAGAAGATGAGGAAAAAGCTCCCAGCCGTCAGGTGTGGTGACTGACAAGGGATAGAGTGGGGATGCTGAGGAGGCCGAAGGGGATGCCAAAAAGGGGGAGGAGGAGTTGTACAACTGCATTTTAATCTAGTCAGACCTCAATCCTGATAAAAGGAATCTGTCCATCTCCCTCCTTTCCATTCTGGGGGTCATCAATCACACGTGTCACTGGCCTCTGCTCCAGTGGATGACAGAGTCTCGAGGGAGCAGCCAGGCAAGAGCTACAGATGCTGTCTAAAATGGAAAAACCAGAGCGGTGAAAGGGAAATATGGTGAATAGACAGAATGATGACTTGCCTGATGGCAGATAAGGTTATGAGATAAATAGTAAAACAACAGGTGCATTATATTTAGTACAAATATTTTAAAATATAAAAATGGTGAAAACATTGTTAATATGCTTAAAATTTACATTAGATCTCTTTTCTTCTGAGATTAGGATGAGGAGATCAATACCACTGTCATGGCTGTTTGTTAAGGAGCTGTAGTCAATACAAAGTTAGCCTATCTTAGCATTAAGACTGGAAGCTAAAGGGATAATCTGCAAAGTAAAAAAAAAAAAATAAACCAACGCCCTTAAAGTATATAAAAAAAATATGGTTATCTGTCGGCAAGCGGTGCTTTTAAGGTATATTACATACAGGAACTATTTCTTGGTAAACAACAACAGGTTCAAGCACAACATCTGTGTGTTTTGTCACCTCAGAGGTGCTGAGTGGACGGATAAGATGTTGTTTATCGAGAAATAGCTTAAATACAGAAGTCATCTGAAACTACAAACAGGAACTTTTACATTTATCTTATTTTACTTTTTTAACAACTGATATTCTAATATTCTGTGATGAAATAGTTAAATGTAACAACTAAATCTTTCGCTCTGCCTTAGATCAAGGGTCTTTAGCACAGTCAGTGATTTCCTGCACCTGGTGCCTCTCAGCGGGTTCCTGATATCAGAGCTGAACTTGTTAACTTCAGTGATGCATAAGGTGAGAGTTAAAACAAAAAGACATATGTGGAGAACTTAAAGCAGCCTTCAGGTAATATTGAAGTGTGAGGGACCCTTCTCTAAAGCCAGTGTTTGGTTTGTCCTCTCTGGGCTACTGTAGAAACATGGCAGTGCAACCTGTGCCCCCTCTGTAGATCTCTGTGAAGGGCTTGTTCTAATGTAACAAAAAAAACCCCCACTTCTTTACTCGGATGATTATACGCTAATGAAAGCATAATTATCAGCCTTATTTTCCATTTCTGCAAATACATCTCCCTAAATCCAACACAGGGACTTTTAAGACTTGTTTGTTAGTAAAGGTAGTTATTAAATTTCAAAGTAGAGCTGAAATGTGATAATACAAAGAACAGTCTGTGCTCATTGAGAAGTCCATCACTTGCAAGAAAGTAAGTGCAGAGCTCCAAGTTAACAACAGTGCTCATGAAGAGCAATAATGGACTTGAAAGGCGTGTATATAAAGAGAGAGAGGTAACAGGTTCAGGGCACTGATCGCCCTCAGGCAGCTTTGACAAACACACATCATAACCACAAAGTGGAAGTGGTACTTTTTATTATGAAAGCTGTTTGAAAGTCTGGTTTCAAAGGGTTAGATGCTACTTCAAAGGGTTTTTTTTAAAGCCCGAAAAAAAAAATCTATCTGCATAGCTATATATCACAAGAGGAACATGGGAAAAAATATTTTTAGTTTTTAATTTGGGTGAACCAGTTGACCAGTTGAACCTTTTGCCATGTTTTTATCCTGCAGCCATTTACAGGAGCCCGGTCTATACAAGGACACTGTGTTGGCATATCAAGAGGATCTCTGTAGAAAGTGTCTGCACTCTGCTGCAGTCTGTAAAAAATGATCAAGCAGCACACATTAGTTAAATAAGCTGGTGTGCTGCCTCACAGCCCCTGTCCTGGTGTCCTTGGCACCTGGTATTGACATAGACCTACATAGAGCCCGCCTGAATCCGTTTTTTCCGTGGACACTTGCCTTGGACTTCGCCCTGCCAATAACGCTGCATATTCCTGGCCGGGGGCCTACATCACTCCTCCATTTCTGTTCAATACACAATCAACTGATGGTGTCAGTGGGGGTGACATTGTCTCTACAAGTGTCATTCGCCGGCCTTGAGAGCACTTACACTAAATGGCTCTTCGCCAAATAGCCCTTCAGCGCTGGCCAGTTCAATTGCACTGTCAAAAGGAGAATTACCTGCTGCTGGGCCCCAAATGGGAGCTTTTGCTTGATAAAGGACACCACGAATCATTTAGGCTAATGTCTTGACATTAAAGGAGCTCGTTTCACTAGGAGTGAGGAATCGAGGTGAAATCATCACATCTGCATGAACAAGAGACGGAGTAAGCGATGTCGATTAGTCTTCATTGAAGGCACGCGGCACAAAAGTGTGTAAGTATGGTTGGGGTGAGAGAGAACTTTCTGTGGGTTCCAGCTGCAACAACAACAAACTGCCTACCCCTTGCTGGACAAGGTGGGTTTGGTGGAGGGGGGCTCACTAGGAAAAGTGAGGGGGAAAGGATGGGGGCCCCTCACCCTTACACACCCTTTGTCCCCTGACCATCTGCTAGAGTTTCATAATGGTTGTGAGGGTGAGGGTGCGTGTGAGGAGAGGGGGTAGAGGGTTGTGCGGCTGGCTGGAGAGGTGGGAGGGGGTATGCATTCCGTCACCTTACAACCATCCACATTGCAGAGCCACGCTGGGCCAGGCCAAGGCAGGCCAGGCCACAGGAGGCTGCAGACGCTCTGTCACACTGGGAGAGAAATTTACAGCCCCAGTGACCCCACTCAGATGACTCTTCATTTCCCAAACACTCACTCTGGTTTATTGCTCATTTTGTTAAGGAGTGGGGAGCTATTTGAGGTTATTAATAACAACACTACTAAGCAAATTTAAAACTAACCTGCCAGATTTCAGAGAGCAAAGGGAGAGATGCATAAGTACAAAAAAGAACATGTAACCCTGATTTTTTCACAGAATGTAAATTGGCCTTTCAGTATTTTCTCTAGCTGATTTGGAGCATTTTGGCCAACAAGTCAAATAAATAGATTTGTGTATTAAATGTTCTTGCCAAATGTGTTTTGGAGGATACATGTACTGGCAGGACTGGATTTACTCAGTTCTCGTTATCATGTGCCACATTAAGGTTGCATTGGAAGCTCAGGGTGGATGGTAGTTAAACAACATGCAGGGCTGTCAGACTGAATAGCTATGAGAGGTTCATTAAAACACATTTCCATTTTGTCCATAAAAAATCTTGATCTCAATGGCATTGTTTATGTCTTATTACAAAAAAAAGGAATTCACTGTCACCGCTAGTCACAGATTCTATCACTGCTTCGAACATGACCTGTTCAAATGTAGCCTTTTAATAATGTATGTCTTATCAAAAAACAGTGGCACTGCATACTAACATGAAAACTGTCTCAGTTTCTCCTTATACTAATATCACTTCTATGCTGTAGTGTATGGTCATGTAATTTTAATTTATACAAATGATTCCGTTGTAACAATACATTTTTTGCTCTGTTCTTGCTGTAAATAATAATGATTGTTAAATACCAAATCTTTAAGTCTAAAGTCAACAGAGTTCCTCTGTATTTCTTGATACCAACATGTGTTGTGTAGGGAAAACTCTTATTATTGTAACAGCTTGAATCATCATTGTTTTATGGTAGCTGCCATCAGTATGCAAAAAGCAATATGCAAAATACTTTTAACCAATGTATCTAATATCTGTATCTTTGAGCTTTGTTCTTTGTACTTCTCTGCCTTCAGTGAATGCTTCTTTTGTTTTTAGGTCTTGTAAAAGTTTGTGCGGAAGATTTATGTTTATTAGAAATAATGACTCAGCTGCCTGTATTTGGTTGCTACTTATATTTCAAGTCTCTTACAATATGATGAAAAACACACCAACTATTGTGTGACCATGCTGTTTGGATTGATTTTATCAGCGTACCAGAAAGTATAGTGAGCTGCTGCACAGAGTCATGGCATGGATGAATACCTCATTGTGATCATTGATTATACTCAACCTTTCACAGGACATTACACTACAACAGTCGTATTAAATAATGCTCCACATTTCAGCTCTCAGTCATATTCTCTAAGCACTCTATTTGTTAATGTTCTATGACAACAGGGACAAAATACTTTAGGCTTGGTGGAACTGAAACCTGTTTGATGTCATGTGCTGAGCAGATCTGACTGGATAGCAGCCTGTCACTCCCCTGAGATTCACTAGTAAACCAGTCTGACTGGAAGGTTTGTGAGGAAACACACCTACACTGGTGTTAAAGAAGGCTAATGTTGAAATAGACTGAAATCAGCACAGGATATAAATTGACATGTAATCTATTCTGCAATATTCTTGGAAATAAAAGCAATTTACCCCATGAATGTGTCTTTGTTTTGTTTTACATACTCAGACTCTTTAAAAATTCAAGGTAAAAAGTTATAAAAACAGTGATCAAATATAAGGTAAGGGTATACTGTGCAGTTCTTGTGCTTTTAGAAATCCCAAAAGTTATGGATTTTTGCTAAAAAATGAACTGAAATATAAGCCATATAATGTCGATATTACATTCAACAAGAAATGGGGAACATTAATTGAGCAAAATTGTACATTTCCTGTGGCACAAAGCATACATAAAATATTTTGCTTAATTTAAAAGCAGCATTTTTTTTCATTTCAGCCCATTAATGTGAGTATTGTATGCTCACCATAAAAAATGCAAATCAAGACTGAGGAAAATCTGTCTCATTTAGCTAATTGGCATGCTCAGCATGGGTTTGTGTTTGTGTCCCTGATTGTGTGTGTGTGTGTGTTTGTGTGTGTGTGTACACATGAGAGAGAGAGAGTAGTATTGACCCTGCAAGCAGATGGGCTCCTCCACACTGCTCTGCTCAGTCCAGAACACACCAGGTCGTGCAGGAGAATGGATGTGGGAGTGTGTGTGTCAGTGGCCATCTGACGCCTCCCACAACTGGTCTCCACTCCCCCTGTGCTTTACATGTGAATGTAACAAATGGAGTGCAATCCAGCCAATGGAGTTAATTATCGTGATGTGTGAATGCAGATTTTCCGGCAGTAATCAGAGATTTTGAGGGCAAAAGTTGAGCAAAGGGAAGCATACAGGTATGATTATAATTTTACATTTTGGATTCATCAGTTATTCAGCAGGTATAGGAGGAGATAAGGGGGCTGGGCAGGGGGGTATCACATTCTGACCTAATGGAAACATTAGTACCTTTACTTTGACTAGGCCTGACATTTGATTAAACTGAAGAAAAAAGGAGAATATCTGGCCTTGTCCATTATTTAGTAATCCACGGAAATATTAGCAGAAACTTCACAGCCATCATGAACTTCTGGTAGCAAAAATGTAAAAACAAAGGGATACCTTATCAGATGTTCTCACAGTAACACATCATAACAAATAATGATACACTTATGTGTGGGACTAAAGTAAAGAGTTAATGAAAACATTCCTTTAGTTTCTGTCACATGGGAACAAGTACTGTTAAGATCAGTGATACTGATGGTCTAGTCCAGTGTGTGCGCCACAACACAGTGTGTTCTAGTATTGGCCTCAGCCTCTGAAGCCTGAATAGGATAAGCAGGCTAAAAAGAGATGGATGAATTATAATATTATGGAAGAATATACCAAGTTTGTGTAGAGAAAACAAGATATTATCCTATTGGCAAAATATCCTTTTACATGTATATGTGTAAACATGTTGATATTCAAAGGGAATAAGATCCAGTTAGAAGTATTCTGTATGAAGACACATTGTTATTCTGAGAGGATAATCATAGAAAAAGATTGATGTATAAATACACTTTATGTGCCAACAAGTCACTGTTTCGGGGATACAAGAGATTAAATATTTCAAGAACAAGATCCCTTCACTGACATTGGTACACATACATCTGTATGCAGATTGTTACTCATCTAAGCAAATTTAGATAGCTTGCCTTATATGTTCCAACAGAAATGTAAGATAAAATCTTTTTAAAACAGGCTTCTAGGCTGCAAACATCTTCTAGAGTTTCAGGAACTTCTTGTTTTTATTACCATCAAAGCATTTTGGGCATTTTATTAATTATCTGCCTTTGTAAATTGGGGAAATGAGTGTGTCATGAAAATAAAAATGACAAAAATGACTTTTTTTTAACATAGATTCCACACTGAGTCTCTTGAAATACTCCTAAAATGTAACGTAACTCAATATAGGTTGTAGGTGTGGTTTGTGCAGTGACGGAGGGGAACCATTGGCTGTTAAGCTTGTATAATCAACTTGTTCGTTTTTTGTTCACGCACCCTGTCAGTTGTTCAGATATAATTATGCTTACTGAGTGGCACAATGTGCTATCTTCCCTTTCACTCTGTGATACAGTTGGGCTGATGGAAAGCTTGTCCATCACAGCAGATACAATTAGAGTGATTGAGGGATTGTCCATTTATTCAGCCTTCCCCCAAACACACTGACCAAGATTTCTAGCTGACATTAGGCCTTAAAGAATGATGGGATGAGGAACTCTGACAGGGTTTACCTAGAAAGCTGGCTGTAACATTTATCAAAAACAGGAGAAAAATTGTTATCTTGATTTCAGATGAACTTTCATAGTACTTCTTACTCTGATAGCTCAATCATTACTTTCAATCTTATTTTTAAAGGCCAATCGGATCAATCTAGCCCTAAAAAACAAGCAGTTATTCAGTGCTTCAATTTTTGTTCTTGAATCATTCACAAGCTTTCTCTGTAAACACAGGAGCTCATTTAGTTGAGGGTAATTCAGCATCTAGCTGATTGTCTCTGCTTGGAAGTCTTTAAGGGCTTCTGTTGTAGGTCTATAAGGAAGTGAAGGGCAACCAGCTGTATCACCCACTCTGACTGATTCAATCTTTTCTCCCTCGAGCTCAGGTCACGTGCCACTCTTTGTCCTGTTTTCGAGCAGGAGAGAAGATGCAAATAAAAGCAACAACAGCTGTTGAATGAGGATGCTGAGTCTGGTTTCGCTTGGAGAAGCATCTTGCTGTCAGCCCAGAAAGATGGACGAGAAGTGCTGTAAGACAGGCACAGTAGCATCTAGCCAACTTTAACAGCTTACTTTAACATCTGACTCACTTTAAATGTAATACATGTGAATGTATTATACTGCTAAATATCATTTGTTCTATTAATAGGGCTTTTAATATGAATAAATATACAAATTCAGTTCAGAAACCTGTAGAGGACATGTAAGTGTAGAAGCTTTTCTGCAATGATAAAACTGTGCCAGGCTTGTTATAGAAGCGAACCATCAGTATGTGAGATCAGTGCTAACAGCATTAACCAGCTAAGAAACAGACAGAATGTTGACACTTTTTGGTATGACTTGATTTTTCCACCACATTATCTTTTTTTTTTTATTAGAGTTTGTTATCATCATGGGTGCTTATCGGCTGGAACAAAGAACCACACGCAAGCGACTCCGCCTCCCTATAATTTTTTTTTTTTTAATATGTGTGTGTGTGTGTGTATATATATATATATACATATATATAACCAACCATGAACAAGTAATGATGGTGAAGTTCTTTTAAGTAACAAATACTTGAAAATTGTCATGGTTGTAGGAACGCCACAGATTTCCATCTTAGTGTCTTTATCTCATGGGACTCACTTTAATCTGTAGAAAAATGGTTTTAAGTCCTTTGTGGCTCTGGATGAGCTACATTATATCTGGGGGAAGAAATGATCAAAATTAAGAAGTTCATATTACATATTGGGGCAGTTACCTGGCGGGGGTGGTGGTGGGGTGTTCCTGTCACTGGTTTGCATCATGAGAACTGAAGGGCCCACTGTTTTAAGACTTGACTGAAAATAATAAAATTCAGGAAGTCTCAGGAAATCTTAGCCTCTTTCAGCTTTAGCTTCAATTTAGACTTTTACTGCTTATAAGTGTCTTTTGAGCCCCTCAATATATACTAGCACAATACAAAATTGCTAAAGCAACTTTTTGGTTGGAGAAAGGATAGTTTTCAGATTTTCCTGTCTGTCTTACAAACAATAGGTAGAGACCCATAGGAACATTGAAAAGGTGTTCGCTTACTGCATTAATTTAACTTGTTCACACTGGCTGATGAAAAATCTCTACTGAGCCGACAATGTAATCGATGGAGCACAAAAGCCAGAGTCCTTTTAGTGTGAGACACTTTAAAGTTCAACTAAAGCTAATATGATACTTCAGCAGTCTGAACATAAAACCACAGCCTTAAACCACAGCCATGATTTAGGAATTTAGGAATGTACATTTTTGATTGAAATCACTTTGTAGTCGCCGACCGTACAGTCAAAATGTTATCAAAATGTAGGTGATTTTACTTTGTAAATGCCTGAAGTGATAATTAGTTGATGAATTTTATCACTGACTTAGTTACTGCTAACTGAATATAGAGTACTGAAATCTGCCTTAGAAAATCATGACACAAATGCGTGCAAAAGTAATAACGTTTAATTCAAATAAAACCATGCAACAGGTCACCATCACCTTGATTAGATTCAACCCCTGTTATAAAATAAACATCCAAAGCGGTACATTGCATTCTGTGGGCACTCACTGTATGAGTGGAAATGACTCCATGGAGTACACAGGTCAGCCCAGAGAACAAAGAAACCAAAACAGGGACCCAAATGCAGCAAACAAAAGAAAAAACAGAAAAGAAGAAAAGAAAAAAAATCACAGCTCCTCCTGCTCTGCACAGGCCACAGTACAGTGGTGATCCTGAAGAGGTGCCAAGCACACAAACCATGTTCTTTGAAGAGAGCAAGCACAAGGACCTAACCCCCTACCCCCTCCTACTGGCTGCTAATAATCAATCACTATCACAAAGCGCTATGAACCATATGGCACACAGAAGACAAGTCTAAGAACATGAGTGATGAGCCAGTAGCGCCCTGTTGATACATACGTCGCTGAATGTCTAGTAGCAGTTTATTCCCATGTACCAGACATGCACTCGTTTTTATGAAGGCCCATCAAATTCACATCGTTGGGATTGAAAGCTGGGGAATTTGAGACTAGCACAACCTGTGACACCAAGCAAAGCATCGTTTGGGATACTGTTTTTCTCTGCCAGAGGAATCTGTTCAGCATAATGCAAGATATTGAGGTGTGTGGTTTAAAAACAACTCATTTCAGTCAGAGTTAGAGAAGTATAATTTTGGTGAATAGTTAGTTGATTTAGATTTCTTCACTCCAATAAACAAACAGGGAATGTCACAACTTGTAAAGAATCCAGTACACACACACATAATTGGTACACTCAATCAGGTCATTTGTTATTTTACAATCTAGATGAGGAACACAAAGATGATAAAAAATAACATTAGTAAGATGTACAGTATTCTCGTTTTATAATGTCTGGTCTGCACCGTGAGCTTTAATGGATGACTGGGCACTGGGTGAGGAGGTCAGGTTCACCTGCACACCCCTCCCTCTGACTGACGGAAGGCTCCCAAGGAAGGAAGTGGGAGTCGAGAGTCTTGGATTAAATGATGGCTGTGTAATTTGAAAGTGGTAGAGTCAGTGTTTATGTTTAGGATGCTATGTATTTGTGTGTGTGTGTGTGTGTGTGTGTGTGTGTGTGTGTGTGTGTGTGTGTGTGACAAAGAGGGACAGTAGCAGTCAGCAGCCTCAGTTGCTGTACACCTGGCCTTCAGGCGGCTGGATAAGCTTGCAGTTATCCTTTGTTGTCATGTGATGTCTCAGCTCCTGCAGCACTGTACGGATGTTGTAGGACATTTTCCACTTGGACAGTGCCGATAGTGCCTTTATGTCAACCTGAAAGGAGAGGAAGAGGGGGCAGTCTGAATAAGATTTTGCAGCTTTAAGATTCAACATGTAAAATGTAATTTTAGACTAAAGCCTATGTAGACACAAAAGAGTGCAATAAAATTACTTGAAGAGGAACATAAATTA
The DNA here is from genome assembly GCA_029783805.1 of Acanthurus tennentii. Classification (NCBI taxonomy): domain Eukaryota; kingdom Metazoa; phylum Chordata; class Actinopteri; order Acanthuriformes; family Acanthuridae; genus Acanthurus; species Acanthurus tennentii. Next base: position 26,779,440 of record JAPZDZ010000012.1, on the reverse strand, counting down.
AAATACACACAGGCACACATAAACACATATATAAGGCTAAGACCTAATGGGTCAAGTTCATAGAAAATGGTCACTATAAGGACTACATTTCAGACTACCGACTGCTTGGTCTAAAAGTATTCAAAAGCCCTTAGAGGTAAACCTAGCTCCTGAGTCTGACAGCACTTTCAGACGAAGTAGTCACTAAGACCTGCGTGAAATCGCTGAGCTGCTGCTGTTGCTGCTGCTGATGCACCTGGTTGTCTGTGTTTTGGAAAAAAATAATCAAAAATGACATTTTAAATGCCCATTTCAGAGAGTTAATAAGTTTCCTAACAACTGATTTACAATTCTAGGCAAGTCCAATAAGATAAAATAAGACAAGATAATCCTTTAAAAATTTTCGTTGGGACAGGAAATTATACAGTTGTGTTCAGAATAATAGCAGTCCAACATGACTAACCAGATCAATGACTATTTTTTTTTGTTAGAGATTATATTATTACATGGCAAATAATTTACCAGTAGGTGTAGTAGAGTCAAAGAAACCAACCGACCCAACATTCATGATATGCATGCTCCTGAGTCTGTGTAATGGAATAATTAATTGAAAGGGGCGTGTTCAAAATAATAGCAGTGTGGAGTTTAATCAGTGAGGTCATTCATTATGTGAAGAAACAGGTGTCATTCAGGTGGCCCTTATTTCAGGATGAAGCCAGCACATGCTGTACAGG
>JAPZDZ010000012.1:26695276-26705606 GCA_029783805.1 Acanthurus tennentii | reverse complement strand
GATACTTCTGTATCTTTTGCCTGACGGCAGCACATGCAGCTTGCAGAAACTGTTAGGTAGAGAAGGAAACAGGAGAAGCACTATGTTTGTTGTAATAGTGCATCTATGAGTTAACATGCCAGTCATTCCTGTCTCTGCTCAGTAAGGCTCCGAAAAACTGCTTTCAGGATTATCTACACAGGGATGTAAAGCTAGTTTCCACTAGAGTGGTGACATGCTGACTGCAGAATCCAGGGACTTAAGCCACAGAGTTGTAGCTTTAATCAAGTATGAAAACTTGCTTTTTCATCCCTCAGTGGTCAAAGGAGAAAATCTTTTGCCTTAGATATCATGATTTCAGGCATGGCAAGACAATGCCTCTGTTTAGAAAAACAAACATATTCAAGGAAGCTGCAAAGCTCAGATCGTCTTGAAAACAATTATCATAATTTTCATTGTGCTGTAGTAAAATGTTTCTGTGTCCTGTCTCTTTGTCTTTGGCCTGCTACCAGGCCTTTACCCTCATTCCCACACACCAGATTGCCACCAACAAAGCAGCTTTCTATTGCTCATAGTGTGGCAGGCAAAGAGGTGTGTATGTCTGTGTGTGTCTGTGAGTGTGTTTCTGTGTATGTCTGTGTGTATGCTGTGAGTGTGTGCTGTGTGTCTGTGTGTGTATGCTGTGAGTGTGTGCTGTGTGTCTGTGTACACACTGGCTGAGGATCAGTCTTTTCAGTGAGGTGAATAGTGTCTTTTTCAGTCTGTCTCCTTTTTTCCCAACCTCCCCTTTGGATAAGCCCACTGCAGATCTGCCTGAACTCGTAAGAGATAATCCTGCTTCTGTGCCAGTTGTGGAGTATTTGGAAGTGATGGAGGGGCAGAGTTGGATAGATAGATAGATGAAGGAGATATGTCTGTGAATGAGCGAGATGTAGAGTGAAAATGAGAACTGAATGCAGTTTGACAGTTATAACCTGCAGAGACATTACAGTATTTTGCTATGCAAGAGTTTAACTCTCAGATTCAGGTTTATGAACAAGGGAACTCTCTCCTTCTTGAGGTTCTCATGCCATCTTGTTTTACCTCACAGCAGCTTGCTTTTCTGGCAGGGACTCTGAAACCAAAGGGTTTTGTACCTTGTATCCTAGCAATCAAGAGGATTGTATACTGGGTGAGAGTGTGTGTGGCACTGAAAGCCTCCTGGACTGACACTACTTGACTGGGCCTCTGCTGAGGGCCTTTTTACTTGCAAAAAACAGTTGTAACCAGTCAGACATAGGTCTGACAGGAATTTCAATGGAATGAGCTTCCCACGGCTAGTGGTGGAGCGCAGGGGTGTCAGAAATAAAATTTGCAGTGTGATTGAACGTCAGAGTGTGTGTTTATGATGAACATGCAGACATGTGGTCGGCTTTAGGCTAAGGCTCGTCATCTCTGCATTTGCTGCCATAAATGACTCTGGGTGTCTCAGCATGAAGTGTACTGATGTGTCCTCTCTTTATTTTGTGTTACAGGTTGTGTCCAGAAGTATGTGTTTTTAAACCCAAGTTGCTGGGAGGTCGAGAGGTGACATGCCTCTGTAAAACACCGCTGGAAACAAATGGTGAGGAGCCGTTGTCTCAGATAGTTTACTTATGCTGACAGAGTCCTCCGGAGGATGTTTAAACTGCCTAAATGCTTCTTGATGTAGTCATTGATTCTTTCAATACAAATGTTCGATGTTAATACCTACCATTAGTTTAATTAGCTGTCTTTAAACCGTTTATCTGCAGAAAACAAGACTTTTGCATTAAATGACAAAGGTGAAAAGTAAAAACTATATCCCTCTTTTAAAGTCCGCTTAGTGCACCAGAATTGGGCACAGAATCAGTTTGCTTGGTCCCTATGCTGCTTGGAGCACTATAGTTAACACAACCAATGCTCAAATCTGTTACGCTTCAAGATTTTCCAACAGACTTGCATGTATTTTTACATTTTTTTCCATGTAGTGCCTAATTTTACTGTTCCAACACCATGGTGTTGTATGCTGTTGACTTCTAAGAGCACAGGGCAGCAGGATGTTTGTGATGCTGCCAGGTGAACATTTAGTCCCAGGTGCTTCCTCCCCACCTACTTACAGTATGAACCTCATGTAGGTTATTAAAGAGGCTTGTGCACATAGATGTATTTCCTAAAAGCCTATCCTGTCTTTTTCCCCAGCTCTGCTGCCATGCCTCCGGGGATGGTGCGTCGTCTCTCAGTATTAGCAGTCCAAACACTGCTGTCTCTCCTGCTGCTGGCAGTCGGCTGGCCCTTCACCTCATTACTTAGCTGCTTTGTCCAAGGCTCACCCTCCTCTCCCACGAGTCTCTATCCTACCTTTGTCAGGAATGACACCGTGTTTGAACACTTGGCCCTGCATCCTGACCTCAGTGTGGGTCGGGTCTATGTCGGGGCCCGAGATCGCCTGTTCCAGCTGAATCCTTTTCTCCAACCTGAACTCCAGGATAACACTGGTCCTGTCACAGACAGCCGGGACTGCTTGCCTCCTGTAACTAAGAGCAACTGCCCTCAGGCTAAAAACACCAGCAACCACAACAAGCTCCTGCTAGTTGACCCTTATTCTATGGAGCTTATTACCTGTGGGAGTGTCAACCAAGGAATTTGTGAGAAACGTAGTCTGGATTCTGTGAATGTGGTACTCTTCTCCACAGAGAGGCCAGTGGATACTCAATATGTCGCAGCTAACCACCCCAACGTTAGCACTGTGGGACTCGTGGTTCGCTCTCATCCTGACAGGCAGCCTGTTTTGTTTGTGGGGCGGGGTTACACCAGCAGCCAGCCACCTATTTCCACACGAAATCTTGTCCAGGAGCCCATCTTTTCTTATGAGGAGACTGCCAAGTTGGCTGTGGCTGGCCGTCTCACAGAGTACAACCATCATTTTGTAGCATCATTTGCCCACCGCCAGCATGTTTACTTTCTGTTCTACAGACGGGACCTGAAGTCACAGTCACGCGAGTACCGCACCTACATCTCCCGTGTCTGTCTGGATGACCAGGCTTATTACTCCTACGTGGAAGTACCCTTGACATGCCGGTCCAGGGCAGGGAAAATTTACAACCTCTTGCAAGCTGTCCAGCTTGGGCTCACCAAGGACGGTGCAGTGAGCAAAGGCTCAGAAACTCTTCTTGGTGTCTTCTCCACTCATTTGGCTTCGTCAGCTCAGCCCAGTGAGGACTCAGCCCTCTGCATGTTTAACCTGGAGGATGTGGATCGCAGGATTAACTCCACCAGAGACCTGTGCTACACACAGATGGGGAAGGAAGCCGGAGTGGAAGCTGCCTACATTGAGTATGAGGTCAAATCCAACTGTGCCAACCTGCCTGAGGTTAGTTCAGCAGAGTGAATTTGCTTGCTCCTGTTGTTACCTGTCATATAACACTCATCGTCATCACTAATGTGAATAAATGAGCACCAACACATAATTGGTTCAAATAAACTGTATCTCAACCCATTAAGCCTAATCATAAACTACAGTATATCAATAAAGTGTATCTTTATTGTAATGCAGTTCCATTTTTTAAAGGCATCAATCTGCAGAATTTGCATCTACAATATTCCATTTAGGGTGTCAAATCCAAATTGCTTCCAGAAAAACTTAGATTTTGATAATCCCTTCAGCATAGCTTGCTAGCTTCCTTCTCCTTGCATTAACGGAGAGAACAACACCCTAGTTTACTGATAAGGCAACAGGACATGTGACGTGATGGTACAACATTGTCACACAAGACACACAGTACACAGGAAAAACCAGTGCTCAAGTATAAGTGCAATTACATACATAAAAAAATGTTCAAGGGAAAAAGTACCAGGTTAATACATCATTCCAAGTCCTTTCAAAATTCAAAATTCAATATGGATGATGAGGTTTAAGAAGGAGGTTTTTAAAGAGGGGATCTTAGTGGGTTTTTTTGGTGGAAATACCAAGCACTTCATCACGTTTCTAGATTTGGGTGTAAAAGGTGTGGCCAGATGTGGTCAGGGATTCTCCCTGTAAGCCCTGTGCCTTCTCTCCCTTCCTTGATTTTTTCAAGACAAATTGGCGACCTCATGGATAATCAGTTTTAATCATTTCCCGCGCTAAGGAGCTTCCACTGAGGTTCGCTTGAGTTAGACACTTATCATCACTTTCTCCAGCTAACCGCATAGTGGTCAACATACTGCAGCAGATAGTTACTGTGCTCCACTCCCATGTGTCTGTGTGTAATTGTATGTCTGTGTGACAGGGTGTTACTGAAAAGCACCATATATGCTAAGAATGACTGTCTGCAAAATGAATGGCCTTGTATAAGAGGAGGATATATGACCACATATTTCATTCTTCCTCTGTGATTTTGTATATTGGAGCAGGTTTTCTGTCTCTTAATGAAAATGTTTGCACAAGCTTCAGGCCGAGGAGAACACTGTGAACCCGTCACAGGAATACCCAGAGCACTTGATTCTGTTTTTTTTTTGTTCTGTTTGCAGAACATGCTGTCTATTATGATTTTTCTTAGAGAAGTGATCTTTTCTGTGATGACTTAACTGAAGTGCAGCTTTCATCTGCCAGATCCGGTGCCATGCATCTGAAGCTGTCCGGCGCTGTCTTATTTCAGCAATGTGACCTTAATATCAGAGGGGATGAAATTAAATTTGACATTTTTCTAATAGACAGATATAATGCAGTAGAGAAAGGACTGAATTAGATCGGCCCTCTGGTAACACAGACTCTGGAAATCCTGACTTTGTGTTGTGTTTATGTGTGTGCATGTGAAGATCACATTTAAATGGACATCATGGACTTGTTTAATATATCTCTCTTTTTTCTTACCTCTTTCTGTGCTGAGGACAAAGAGCAGCACTGACCTCTCAATCTGTGTAGCTGCGTACAACAGATTAGCTTGACAGGAGAGGGTAAAACGGACAGTGCTATGTAATAGAATTTCTGGTCAGAAAGGGATCGATCTGCGGCATTAGCCGTACTCAGTGGGGTGGGGTTGAGGGTAATGTTTACCAAGGCCTGACAAGGACAGATAAAGAAACACCAGGGAGTTGAAGCTCTAAGGAGGAAAAAAAGGGAAAAGAAGACAACAGGGGATACAGATGCACAGTGGGGCTGAAAAATAAATACACAAAGTACAAAAAAGGGTAGTAAATGTGACAGAATGTGGTTGGACATTATTTGAAAGTAAAGGTAAAAGAAGAAAGGATCTACGCAAAGCACATGGCCAGAAGGGAACAGTGACGAGAGATTTGGAACTGAAAAGAGATTTACAATGTCATTAAGATGTCATATCTCAATTGGATCCCTGTACACAAACAACAACATAACAGCTTCATCCCTGTTCAGTGTTTGCCAGGACCGTCCATCAGAGAAGGACTCTCATGTAAGGCCTCAGCTATGGGCAACTGCTCTGCTAAAGTTTCATTCTGGCTATTAGTGAGAGTCCTGAATAGTTCTTTTCCATAACAGTTTTTTCCCCTTCTTCTGTTCCTCTGTTATGGTTTTACTGTACTCTGTGTTTTTGGCAAAATGTCATGATGATTGTTGTCTGCACGGCACTTGTCAGCATTTGTCATTGCAGTGTAAACAGCAGCTACCATTAGCCAGGACAGTCAGTGGCAGTCAGCCTTTTAGCCTCTAGGCCATGTTCCTAGACTGGACGTCATAACTTCATAACTATTTTAGTGGTCATAATGAAGTTTGGACTCTATTCTTAGCATGCAGTCATCCCTGCTTGTTTTCCTCTCATAGTTGGGTTCTCATTTTGTGGACAAAACAGGCCATCTAAACTCTCCCTCACTCCCCTTGGTTTACTTAATCAATACTCACTGACGACTATTTATAGCTGTTTGGATACAGTTCAGCCATGTTATTACAACCATGTTCAAAGCAGTGCAGTGGTGGAATCAGGAAAGTTGTCCTGTAGTTTGGTTGTGTAACAGGAGTTCAACAGTGCTCTTATGAGCCGTCTCTATTTTTTAGCTGCAGGCCAAATAAGGAGTCCATTCATAACAACACATCAGCCAACTACATGCAGTCCATCAGAACAAGTACCCTTTAACAAGCAGAGCTCTCAGGTTCATTGCCTCTACTTCCTATTGTTAAGATTACCAGTGATGAAGCAATGACCCCTCTTTCAAGCCTTCACATCAGAAAATAAATTGCCTGGAACAAAAAACAACCATCCAGCCAGAGCAGACTTTCTACCACCAAACTGTAGAAGCAAAAACAATCTGTAAGCTTTAGAGCACCAAGTGTAGAAGTCGCCGGAATCCAGTGATGTTTTGTTCCCAAGCCCCAACCCGTCCACAATAAATCCTGCAGGGATTTTTCTTACCACCACAGGAACATTGCTGCTTTATTTTTGGTAACTGGCTTACTTGCTGAGAAATGAATAACAAATCACTAGTGGGGGGTTCTTTTTAGCACCAATAGCCCTTTTTTACACTTCGCATGCAATCTGATGTGTGTTAGTTATTTACTTTTTTATATAATCTTCATGTTTCCTGAACAAACATGCTCAAATCACCACACACTGATCGTTCCATCCTGTGTTTCCATTATTAGAATACACTGGATGCCTATCCCTGCGGCTCTGACCACACCCCCAGCCCTATGGCCAGCAGGGTGGCTGTAGAAGCAGAGACCATACTGGACAGCCCGTCCGCCCGTCTCACTGCTGTGGCTGTCAGCGGGAGGGCGGGACATACCATCGCCTTCCTTGGAGACTCTAAGGGGAACCTGCATAAGGTAACATAGAATCAGAGATTTTAAGACATGCTGAGACAGGCTGTCAGCTTGTGCACACACAAACACACACATAACTAGCAAAGAGTACTTTGTTTTTGTGCTAACTGTGACTTTATGTGCACATTATGCTGTTATCACTGAAAATATGAAGCAGTAGTCTGGTGAACCTGACAGCTTTTCATTATTTTGAGTTCAGACCATGTTTGGGTACATTTGTTAGGTATTTCTCATGAAACTGAGATACCTGTCCCTGCACAGACATGTCAGTCAACCAAACACACATTCAATTCAACTTTTCTGTGCTCACCTCCAGACAGTAGTTCTCTGTTCTTCTGCCAGACAGTAGTGGATGTGTGTGGAGGCAGGCAGGCTGGACTTAGCCTTGGACTCCAGAAATTTTCTCAGGAGCTGGTGCTGTCAGAGTTTTGTTTTCTGTGTGTTAAAAGAAAGCTCAAAGATTTTAGTAGAATTATTCTAACTCCAGTCCTCCAATAAATGATGAGAGCACAGACCATCAAGCACATGGATGTTTGCCTGGGAAATGAATGCCTCTAGCTTTTTGTAATCATTCAAGGTTAAAAACAAAGTTCTATTATGTGGCAGAAATTCAGAAGTAGTAAACTGAATGTCATAAAGTATGTATAGTTAATTAATGGTGCTTGCTTTTGAAACTTTCACAGGTGAACATCAATATTTTAGTCTGCTTGTTCATTACACTCACTCTCACCTTCTAATAGATGCAGGGAAAATAGTTTCTGCTACTGTGGCTTTTACTGCTGTGATGGAATATTCTCTTATCATTTTTACAACTTTCCTTCAAAAAAAACTAGTTTATGGAGAACCATGTTAATGTAATCAGGATTTCCCCCCTTGACACACTCTAACACACACACACCCATACACACACACTCATACACACAAAATTCTCTGCTTATTTCTAATTGATTTTCTGAAATAAGGAAATATTGTAGAGATATTATAAATAAATATTTTATCATGTCATGTATTGTCAACGTGTGCAACTTGTTTATCTTAATCTTGTCAGTAGGAACACTTGGTTCCACTCAGTGGAATTCAATATAACACACCAATAAATTCTGTCTTTTAAAGCTATCACATGGGCTTTTTGTTGGCATAGTTTTTATGAACTGTTCGGTCCTTCTTTTGTCTGTTCTTTGCAGTAGTGTTTAATTGTTGAAAATTAAATTACATTGTAATATCTTTGTAATATTTGGTCCAACCCCGATAATGGCAGCAAGAATGGACTTTGCACAATATTCGCATTTTGTGGCTTATTGTAAGGATTTGAGGGTAAGAAGTAGTATATTATATCTTCCTCTATCTTCCTCTTGTATGACCCAAAGCCCTGTCTGCTTTACAGGGGATTTCCCTGCTGCCACTGGGGGGCTCTAAATAGAAATGCCAGTAACTTTCAAGCATGGTGGAGAGCCTGTGAGTGTTCGGCTCAATGGGAGGGGGGTCATGTGACATCCTCAACCGACTGTCAGTTTAATTTCAGAGGTGCTGTTGTTGAACGCAGGGGGCACGGTAAAGTCAGGATGGGGTCATGTAGGGCAGTGTGTCTGTGGGTTCAGATGGAGGTTAGGGTGAATGGTACAAAAGAAAACACAAGGAACGTCTTGTTGCAGATAGATAATCAAAGAGAAGCAAAAGTATGAGCAGGCACATGTGACTGAATAAAACATGTCATCTGAGCATGTGTATTTGTTTGGAAGCAAAAAGGACGCAATGGACTTGTTGACCACAAAGTATAGAGTGTTTGGCCTGCTCTTAGTATTTACCATGATACTTGATAAGATGAAACACTGGCCTAAACCAGAAGGTCAGTGGAGCAGGGAGGTTGTAGGGAAGCCACTTGATATCAGGAGTTTGCAGATCGTGAGCTCGCCTTCACACAATTTGCTCTTTGTGTCTCTTTTTTCCTTGCTGGCAGCTTGTGGATGAGGCCCCCATGCACAAGTAGCACAATGACAGCCATTAACCTATCTTAACAAGGTTACGTCACGCAGACCCAGCTAAACCCTGAGCCGCACATCACGGTGACCAGATAACGGAGCTCCATACTTGTGTTGTGCACGGTCATCGCTGACTGGCAGACACGTGCACTTCCTAACAGAAGGACTCATTCAGAAGTACGTAGAGCTATCGCTCATCACAGCAGACATTGTCAGTGTCGCTGTCACTGTCATTAATGGACACATTGTCAGTCTGTGTCTCGCTGACTGCAACCACCAACAGGGATCATTTAAATTCAGACTTTGTCAGTGCCCGCAACTGTTCGTCTGATTTACTTTTATCCATTAGAAGGATGTCTGTTGGATTCTTGCAGAGAGAACTAAGTAAACAAACATTTAAGAATGCAAAAACAAAGACTTTGCTTTCTTCCCTTTCTGTGTGGCAGAGAAAATGCTGGGATGAAGTTGTTCCTTTGCTTTGATTTGTTTTGCGTGTATTTATTTACTCAGTTGCAGTCATCTTTTCAAGTGGCAACAAAATTATAGTGTGAAAGAAATTTTATTAAATTAATAACTGGGAAAAACACAAGCTTGGGGTTGTTGTTGATTCACTTAAAAATGTATATGAAGACATGTTAAAGGGTTGGCCTGGAAGAGGCATCAGGGGTAAAAAAAATATGCCAAAGCAAATAAGTGAATATTGGTGTGGGGTTGCCTGGGCCCGGTCTGCCAGTGAGCAGATTATCTGTCGTGGTGATCCATAAATGAGCAGGTAGCGGCTGATATTAAAAGAAGAGCAAGAATTTGAAAATATCTCTGACTCGTCCACTCTTCCATGCAGATCTGCAGTTTGTCACAGCTGAAGTGTCAGTGTCACTGACGTGCCTGTGTCTTCAGAGGCCTCGTGTGTGACTGTGTTTTGTTGATACTTTGTTCATTGTTATTCCTTTGTTGTCTGTGGGACATTTCTGGAAGTGAGTATTTGGGTGGGTGAGTGGGTTTGTGACTTCCATCCAGTAGCAGTTTGCAGGGTGTGAAAGGTGGATCACAGACTTCAGGTCTGTGTATCTGTATGACATGAATTTATACAAACTCTGGCCCATGTGGCTCTTTCCTGCAGGTTTTCACTGACATACCAGCCAGTTTCTTTGTGCATAGAACTTAACCTCTGCAAAACAATCAGAAACTAGGCTAGATGTGGCTAGCTGCTGCCCTTCAGAGCCGGGCAGACGGGCCGGCCCCCAACAGGATCCTTACTAATTCTGCAAAAGTGAAGAAAAGGTTATGTATTTACTGATTGATTTGGCTCCAAAACCTAATGGGATCTTCCTGGTCCATGCTACACCCTTTTACCAAGTTTTGAAAAAAAATTGGGCCTGTAGTTTTTCCATAATCCTGCTGACTGAAAAACCAACAAACAAACCGAACTGAAAACATGACCTCTGCTACGGAAGAAATCAAATGTGTTGTGTGAATTTTGTGTGAATGTTGTGTGAAGACTGCGATTGTTTACACGGTCCCATGCAGAGTCGTTGATCAATGAAGACTCTCCTTGTCCCTGCCAGGCCTCCTTCCATGAAATTCTGGAAATAATATTAGA
>JAPZDZ010000012.1:26674192-26685993 GCA_029783805.1 Acanthurus tennentii | reverse complement strand
TGTGTTTGAAACATGAACCTGAGGGTGGATAGAGTTGTCTGTAGCAGTCACTCTGTCCAGAAACATATATTTTAACTTGTGATGATGTTTATTAGTGTGAACACACACAGTAGTTTATCACCAAGCCAGAGTGTTGCTCTGACACTGCTGGCTGACACCATGAGCAGCAGCCTGTTTGGCCTGCTGTCTATGATTCAAGCTAACTTTCATCATAAAACGACACCAGCTTGTGCATCTATCAGTTCAAACAGACTTGCTAATACTTAGTTAAGTAGTGTTTTTTTTATACAATATGCATCAGTTAACAGAGAGTGAAAAGGAAAAATAGCCTTTGACAGAAAGTTAATAACAGACAGTCTGAACATGGCTGAGTTCAATGTTTACTCAGAGTCCTGATCTCCTTCACTGATCCACCTCTCCTCCTCTGACTCTCTGTCCTCTCCCACTGCTGATAAGACACCAAGGCTCAGTTCAGTTAGATCACTGACCTTTCTTACCACTGGGACCAGATTGGCAGTAATTGGATTAAAAGCTGCTACAGTAGCTGTTTCACTCCCTTCTTCCACCCTCAGATAAAAAACCATACAACTTCTGTTAGCCCTCTCTCCACTCTCTCTTCATGGCTCCTCACCCTGACTCATTGTTTTCCTTTCCTTTCCCTGTGCTTATTTTGTTACCTTGCTGCGAGTCCTTCCACAGGCCCATATTTCTCTAATCCGGACCTCCTGTTGTTTCTGTGTGCAGTTGCCGTGGCTGTGTTTTGAGCCGATGGGGCTGTAACTGGTGTGTTCACCAGCACTTGTGTACCCACAAGCCCACCTGTGAGGAGGGGGTGATCATCTACAACCAGCATGTAAGTATTTCAAACAGAGGACGTCAGATCGCACAGCACTCACTCAAATACAAAGCTTAAACCCTGGAACTGAACACAGTCGCCACTCAAGCACAGTGTTAAATAAAGCAGTTGAAGAGACTTGTCCTCCCCGAGAAATCCAATTCTCTTGCTGCTGCTGCTGCTGCTGTGTAATCAACTTACAAGAGACACTTTTCCCAAAGAATGCAATCGACTGGAAGGTTGAGAATGCTGATTCCTAAAGATATCCTGTGGGTTTGTTGCAAACAGTAAGTTATGTTTAAATGTAAGGGACTTGACAAGTCACACATTCCACGGTTGCTGGGATGAGGCAAACAGATCATGATGGATTCTGAATGAAGCTTTGAAGATTCGATTTGGATTCACAAAACAAATTTTTGCTCCTCTTTTCGATTATTTGAAAGTTAAACCCCATTTGTGGTTCTCGTAAAGAAACTGGTAGCTTGTCTGTATTTGTTGCATCAATGACCAACACTGGTTTCAAGCTCTGTCGTCAGATGTCCCTGATCCTGTTTTTACACAACCTAACAGCAATACAAATATTGAAACTTGTGTTTATTCACTGCCCACTTTCTAGAAATGATCTTGAAGTAATCAGAATCTTCAGTTACTATGTTTCTCAGTCAAATCCATGTCTTCTGTAAGCCTAGTGACCATTTAAATGAGCTTTCTTCATAAATGTTCAAGCCGTGTTTTTGGAAAAACTTTAAATCTACTTGGAAACAATTCCATCATGCTGTAACATGTTTTAGGAGTTACTGTTTATTTATGTGGAAACATGGAGGAAGTTCTGTCAGCAAGGATAGCAACAGCACTGTATCAGGAACTCGTAAACAGTGACATGAGACAGGAGAGAAGGACAGTCACAGGCACAATCCCCTCTTCTCCCTGTTCACACAACAATACTGCACACTGAGTTTCTGATCATCTTTGCCCCGGCCAAAAAGAGTTTCTCTTAAGATTTAGATTTTTTTTTAAGAGCTTCAAACTGCTCTTTTGTGTGCGAGAGACCAAAACACAGAAAACTTAGTTTTGATAAATACCTGTGAACATGTGGACAGACATAGATGGAAAATGCAACTTGACTGGCTGGCAGAGACATTCGACCACGAGGCAGTAACTCCTGTAAATCCTGCGTTGTCAACATCAGCATTTGCTCACTGGTAGTCTTCCTCTGCCCTTTTGTTTCTGGTGCATGGTTGCCACCTGCAGATAGGAGGAGTACTGTCCAACACTTGGCTGGGCTGTGCTCTCTACATATGCAAGAGACAAAGATAATAAGATATACACATAAAAAACTGCTGTACAGCTACTTCAGGTCAGAAACAACACAGGATACCCCCGAACCTGGCAGTAACAGTAACAACAAATGTTTTCAGTGCGTATGACACCATGGGCTAGACACTGCAAGGTAACCTTACCTGATGATGATAAGCTTAACCAACATCATCTGAATGTGTCTTGCCAGGGCTTGCTAGTGAAAGTCCCCTGCTGCTGGTTTGAGAAAGGCAGAGACAATGTGGGTTTTATCTTTCATACATATTTTCTTCCACTTATTCAACAGCTGCTCAACAGTCACTCATTTAAAAAGAAACAGGCACCAAACTAAAATGCTTGAGTTACTGTTTTCTTTATGCTTTTTTTCTTAAACTACAAGCTCTTGGGTGTCAGTCCGACCCCAAAATGATGAGCTTGCACTGAGTACTTCATATTAAAACTATCACTTCAGAAGAGCCTGGTAAGTTGCTAAAAGGTCATGGTTTTCTATTGAAAAATTCTGTATTTTTAACCACATTCAGCATTGCCCACAAATGTTTTGTTGTGCTTCATACATCAGTACAAGTCTGCATTATTTATAACAATAAATCCTGCATGTGATAAGCAACAATAACACATTAACAGCAAGTTATGGGCTTAGCATTTCATCTAAGTTCAGCTGTGGGATATTTCCATTTTTCCTCAGTCCATTTTTTTTTTATTCTTATTATTTCTGTCTCACCCTCACCACATGTCTTCCCCTCCTCCTCCCTCACCCAGTTTAAACTCCCCACCTCAGCTCCTCCCACAACCAAACCTAATAAAGCCATCACAACATTCCCCACCACAACGGCTGCCCTGACAACCACCACGACAACAGTAACAACAACAACTATCGCTACGACAACAACCGCAGCTCCTCTCACTGTAGCCACCACTCAAGAGCCGACCACTCCTCCTGCACCGACCACTCCGCCCTCAACCACCATCAACCCAGAGCCCACCACTCCACCCACCACCCTGCCCCCTCAACCTGCCAGCACCCCACCATCCACAACACCAGCACCCACTACACCTCCTCCCCCAGGGGTGACCACCGGGAAGGAAAAAGAGACTGAAGAAGGGGAGCTCATTGTTTTCACTCAAAGTGACACTGAAGATGCTGAGGCCACACCCAGTGTTGTCATAGGAGCCGTGGATTTCGTGCCTGTCACAATAGCTGATGGTGTAAGTGGAGATGTGGATCCTGTGATGCCTCTGATCATTCCGCCCCAAGAATCAGACTCCTCTTCACTGGAGGTGGAGACAGAGTTGCCCCCCAGTGTCACCCAGGAAGCTGAGGGAGCTCTAAGCCTGGCAGAGCCTCCCACCCCAGCCTCATCTGACTTCCCCCTGCCCACACCCTTCCCTGTGAGTGAACCAGAGGACTCTGAAACCTCCATCTACATGAACCTGAGCCAGACTCCCACTCCAATGCCCAGACAAGACTCCCAGACTGAAGCAGGAAGCCCAGGAACCAAACCTGACGGGCCCCTTTGGCCAAAAGAAGAAACGGATGTCCATGCAGAGAGTGCCGTCCAGCCAGAAAATGACACGGCCACATTTTCAGCTGCTACTGTGTTGTCAGGTGATGGTGAGGTTGACCATGCCCCCTCATCATACCCCCAACTACTGGATACCGACTCAGAGCTGGACTACCAGTATGATCCAGCCGACGCCTTTCTGCCGGTGAGTTCAGCCGTCTCCCTGCTTCTCCTCCACCTGCTTCTTCCCCTTCTGCTTCTTTTCTCAAAGCTTCAGCAGCCTCCAAAAGCTCCGGACTGGACTCCACTCCTGCTTTAGGAAAAAGGCCAAACAGGCCTCCCTGTCTGCCCTAGTATCCTGTTCCTCCTCTGCTGTCTGACACCTGTCTTCTTTTATGTTGTTTTGGTTTTTCTTTTTCAACTTATCCCGAGAAAAACAACTGCTCCACTGCAAGCTGTAGCAATTGTTCTTTAATGTTTTTCGTGTTTTATTTGCATTAACAGCACAATATTTTCTCTAAAAACTCTCTTTAAGTGTCAGTTTTTCTTTGAGGATGCTGTGAGTGTTTGTAAGTGATGTACAGTTTTTCTCACTCTGGATCAAATCCTTTTCTGTACCAACAGTTAAGCTGAATGTCTTGAAAAATGTGGAACTATGCTGTTTCTTACCTGTACTGTTCCTGGGATTTCAGTCACAATTATTTTCTTAAACATCCGTTAGGTATGGAAGTGCCCAGCACAATCACAAACTGATCTGGCTTTCAAACAGAGTTAGATAAGAAAGTAAACCAGCAAGTTGAAGAAAAGTCAGTGAACTTCAGTGATCAGTGGACAAATAGAGACAAGGGAAGTTTTGACATCAGTGTTTCAGCTGTCCCTCCTTTATCGCGGGGTTACGTCCTAAAAATAACCCGCAATAGGCGAAATCCGCGAAGTAGTCAGCTTTATTTTTTACAATTATTATATATGTTTTATGGCTGTAAAACCCCTCACCACACACTTTATACACTTTCCTCAGACAGGCATTAATATTTTCTCACAGTTCTCTCTTGTTTAAGCACTCTCAAAGTTCAAACCTTCGTAGATTTTAAAAAACAAGTACAGTATTATAGAATGCAACCAAAGATCAAAACCTGTTTTCAGACCCAAACTGTACAGGAGACACGCCACGGAGGAGATTGATTGACAATGGCCTGCAGTCCCTTAGCCAATCAGGACGCAGAACACAATGCGCGTTCATACACTTTTTTAAAAAAGCATGCAAAATTGCACTAAAAAATCTGTGAAACTGCGAGGCCGCGAAAGGTGAACCGCGTCAGTGAGGGACAACTGTACACTTAAAGTTACTCTGTAATACTCAAATGTCAAATGAATCAGATATTCAAAAGTTGTATTTTTTGATGGCTGCTGTGTAAGAGTTCGGAGAGAATCAATAATTTTATTTCAGTCAGAACCCTCAAGTCAAGGTCTGAAATCTCTTTTTTCAACGATACACATTTTACTTCAGTGGTGTGGCTCTGATCCTGTCAGGTTTGCAATTTTTGGCATTTTTTTCTGATGTAATGTCATGAACTCCCAGTTTTCACAGCTTTAGAATTACAGTACAAAATGTAGTTGACTGATGCAAACAGAGAAGATCTTGGATACTGACAGCATGTAGACTGACAGTCATGACTGATCATTCTGTTAACTTAACCACCTTCTTCCTCGTCCCCCAACTCTGTTTGGCTTGAGATTTTCGGTGTGTTTATGCGAGGAGCTTCTAATGCTGAGTCTTAGGTAGAAGTGAGGAGCATACTACTATAATCACATTAAAAAAACATGATGGTTTTAGTATGAACAGTAAATAGCTACGCTTCAGCATCACTGTGCCATCTCACTGGATCAAAAGAAAATATTGTGTGTGTGTGTGTGTGTGCGGAGTTAGGACAAGAGGACTTCTGTGTTCATACTTGGTGTTTGTGTTTTGGGGTGCAGGGAGATGAGGGCTCCTATGTCAGCTGGGGCTCCTCAGCTTGTCCCTGTGTGGAGAAGGTCCAGGGTTCATCACTGCTCCCTGTCAGGGTGGAGAGGAAGATCACCTTACTGGCCCACAACCTGCACCTTTATCAGGTAAACCCTACACACACACACACACACACACAAACTCACAAACACTGTGTCTGACTAGACAGTAAGTATTTGGTTCAAATACCATTGAAATTTTAAGATTCTTGATACCCAATTCAGTGCCGCACTAAAAGACAAAACTTGTCTATGTTCAACAGCAGGCACACAAAGATATGGACTTTAATTTACACAGCAGCCTTTAGCCATCCTAAAAGTCTTATTTGGAAATCTGTATTGCAAGAAAAAGGAAAATAAGGAAAACGCTTTGCATATGATGTCAATGAAACGTGAACAGGACTTGAAACTTAATGACCTTGTATCATTTGAATGAACCTGAAAGTCTCTCTGTCTCTCATGACCTCAAGGACAGAACTGTTTGTCTGAAAGGCTGGACGCTGGCGTTTGCATACTAATTGTTATGAATATATTATTCCTCTTCGATGATCTGCTTTGCACTGCAGTGGCACCAGTTTTGTTCTTACATGTTTTTTGTCGTTTTTTCTCTGTGCTGATCAGCATCTTTCCTTACCATTCAGTCATAGACTAGGAAACATGTAGGTGTGTGTGCTGCTCCATTCAGGTCTGGGAAAATTGCATCCTTGATACCTGCCGTATGTAGAGAAATGAGTAATATCATGTAGTCAGGATTTTGGCATCAACTTAGCACTGAAATATCAGCTCTTGAGACATCCCTAACACACAGACACACACACTCTCACCCTCAACCTTAACACACCAATCACATGTCTTTGTGTGTTCAGGACACAGAGCTGGACTACGAGTGTGTGCTGGTCATTGAAGGGCAGACAGTGGTGGTGGATGCCTATGTGGAGACGGATGATACAAATCCATCAAACTTTGACATCACCTGTCAACTCCACCAGGTCTGATCATGTTCATTCTCTCCTCATTACTAGATGCTGATTGCAGGCAGAAATGAGTACATGATGATGAATTGATGGTCCCTAATTTTTTTTCAAATAAATGAAACCATTGCTGTTTGTCCAGTACACGTATTCAGCTCCACTGGAGGAATATAATGCCATGGTGTATGTGAAGAGGAGGGACACGTTCCATGTGGACAGCTCTCCCGATCTATATGGTAAGGTCAAAGTTCTAATTTTAAGAGTTAAATAAGGATTACTTTTTTAGATTTTATTGTTCCCCTGCTGCTCTTGTGCTCTGAATATATGGCTATTATCCTCTGAGTGTTTTTTTCGTCCGTCTCTTCTGCCCTCAGTGACTCTGTACAACTGCTCTGTGGGCCGCTCTGACTGCAGCCGCTGCCATACAGCTGACCACAAGTATGGCTGTGTGTGGTGTGGTGGTGCTCAGGCCAGGTGCTTGTATTCAGACTCGTGTAGTGAACTCGTGCAGCAGACGTGCCCCGCCCCCGTCATCCACTCTGTGAGTACTGACTCACTTGCCTCGGTCCTGTAGGAGATACGTAATCAAACATTTTAGAGACTTGAAGCCACAATTTATCTTCATTCTTTAGATCAGAACACCGTTTGTTGTCAGAATTTAAACTTAAGCTAATAGAGATTTTTGGTTGATTAGAGGAGATACCCTGTGCTCCAGGTTTTTTTTCCAAACTAGTATTTTCTGACTTTAACCAGATTGAGCCGCTCTCTGGCCTGTTGGAAGGCGGCACCATAGTGACCATCTCAGGCTCCAACCTGGGACAGAAGGCAGAGGACATTCTCCACTCGGTGTCAGTAGCCGGTGTTCCCTGCACTGTCATCCCCAGCCTCTATGAGGTCTCCTCCAGGTACAGACAACATGCTGCTGCTGAAATTGTGTCTTTGAGTTTCACATTTTTGTCATAATTGAAAGAGGTCCTTTGTGGACTGTTAGGATTTCTCAGAGACTACAAAAAAGGTTCTTGCATAAGTGGTGTCACTTGTTATCATCCTAATTAAAGGTCCAGTGAGTTCAATATAGAAGAATATGGCAGAGGTACAATGTAATATTTCCATGAGTGTTAAATCAACTTAAAATAAGAATCAGGTTGTTACTTTTTTAGAATGATTTATTCATTTGATTTTTTAATTTATCTACAAGGGGAGCATTTCCTCGTCAGCAGTGTTTGCTATGTTTCACCTAGAACAGACAAAACAAACACTGTCTTGAAAGAGGGCTTTTTTTGCCAGAAAAGGTTCTCCTGCACACTTGAAAGGGGAGGGAGAGTGGGGGGGTATCCAGTTAGTTGCATTGTGCAACCAGTCACCACTTAATGTTGCTAAATGTATTCACTTAAAAATTGCCATGGTGCATCACAACTCCGTTTAGAGAGAATAACCATCCTAAAAGAAACTCCTGTCCTCCAGAATTGTGTGCAGGACAAAAGCCAGTGGAGGAGAAAAGGTGGGCCATGTGTCTGTGAAAGTGAGCAGAGGAGAGTTTGGCCTTTCCAGCCAGACATTCAGCTATCAGGTACCTCAGATTGGATTGAATTATTAAAATAAGATTTTGTCGACCTGCCTGTTAAAACTATGTTGTTGAATTAACAAATAGCTGAAGCATACGTAAAATGAAAAACAGCAACACTTTAACAATAGAACATCAAGAAATTAGTAGATTGTTTACAGCACAACCAGTCCTTTAAACAAGTTTTCAGCTTGTTAGTCAACAGCTTCTCTTGTGTTGTGCTCTCTTCTTCCTCTTCTCCCCCTCAGGACCCATTTGTGATGGGGGTGTTTCCTGAAAGGGGCCCCAGAGCTGGAGGAACATCCCTGACCATCACTGGCAGAAACCTGCTGACAGGTCGTCCCTCTGACCTCACCATCACTGTGGGAGGGGTGCCCTGTACCATGTAAGACTCTCACACACACATGCACGCACACACACTCACACATGCACTGGCATGATTTATTGGTTGATGGCTTCTCTGTTATTGATTTAAAGTTCCGCTCTCTCTCTAGACTTCTTCATTTGACATTCTCTCTGTTAGTCTGACCTTTAACCTTTATGTGCCAGAGGAAGGAAGAGATATGACATTTCCACTCTGGGGTCAGTGAAGTATCGCTCCATTTATGAATCAGCCTGTCCTGTGTGTCTTCTTCTCGCCTCCTCAGTGTGCCTGAGGTGCAGACGTCCAGTGTTCAGTGTGTGACAGGCAGCAGTAATAAGACAGGAGATCACCAGGTCACCCTGCACTATGGCAGCAGCCAGCGCCACCTCCACACTGCAGCTTACAGCTACACCCACAACCCCAACATCACCCACGCCACACCAGCAAAGAGCTTCCTGGAGTGAGTCTGAGAATCTGATCTCTCTCTTCTAATGTTCACCTCTTGTTTCCTACTAAAAAAGTTGTTGGGTGCTAAAAACTGAGGTGCCATGAAGTTAAAGTGATATGTTTGTTTAGTGGTGGTCGGCTAATCTACGTGTCAGGCCACAACCTGGACGTGGTGCAGGAGCCCCGGATGGTGGTGACTCTATCTCCCTTTGAGCCTATCAGCCAGAATAAAAGGAAGAAGCGAAGGAGGAGGAAGAGGAGGAGTGTAGAGCATGCAGAGAATAGGGGAAAGACTTTGGGAAGGCCAGCAAGGATGGTCCCTGAACCTGTCTGTCCTGGAGACCCACTCTGCTCGGTCAAAAAGGTTTGTGCGTGTGTGCGAGTGTGAGTGCAGGTGCGTGTGTGTGTGTTCCTTCCATTACTAAACATTATTTCTGTCTCGTCAGTTCATGGAACGCTGTGAGGTGAACTCCTCCTCCCTTATCCTGTGTCGCTCTCCGATGGTGGACTCCTCCATCTGGGGGTCAAAGATCACTGTGGAGTTTCTCCTGGACAACCTTCAATTTGACTTTAGCAGTCTGAACCCCCAGCCTTTCAGCTACGAACCCAACCCTATTCTGTGGCCCCTGAACCAGCAGGACCCTCTGAAGGCCTATCGCTACAACCCCGGCAGCTTCATCCAGCTAGAGGTCAGAGACAGAGACACACAGGCAGCTCTGGAAGTACTTGTTTCACTGAGTGAAGCAACGATGCCAATGTTGTCTTGTCTAATGTTACGACCTTCTCCCTTCTGTTGATACACCCAGTCAGAAAACCACAACCGGACTCATCAGGCAGTCTGCCAAACTGTAGCAGTAGAAACCCAAAAAACCAGCTAAAAATTCCTCCTTAGGGAACTAGCTGCAGCTCATCATAGTGTTATTTCAACCAGTCTAAGCTGTGCTTTGTCACTCTCAGGTATACCAAAGCCCAGTGTGCTTTGATGTGATGCAAAAGATGCAACTTCCTGTCATAGTTCTTTAGAGTTCCATCAGCTTGCTGACATGAGTACCGGGGTTTCCCATGCTTACATTTTTTTTGTGGCAACCAACCACATCATCATTTGCCAGCCACATATCAGTTTTCTGTTTTTGGAGCTGAGCATTTTGGAGCTCTTACTGTATCTCTTAATAAGACAACTATATTTGAAAGGAACAACATTGGATATTATGGCATTTAAGTAGTCTCAAACCCATGCATATCAAAACCATGCACTTGGACATGATTTGAGTGCACCAACTAGTCTCTGCAAACAGAAAAGCATGGCTGTGTGGAGGAAGCATTTCTGCTCCACGTGCACAACTGCAACTTTGTGACCACTGGGGCATTCCTATGTAAAGGACAGTCATCACTGTACAGCTGAGGCAGATGGTAATGCTAGTGTAAGAGGCATCCAGTCATGGATCTGTCCCCTTGGACAGGTGGACATTAATATATGCCATCACTATGTCTCATTTCAGATTCCTCCTCAGGTGACCATGGGTGTTTGTATGCACCTGATTTCTTTCCAGTCCTCCCTGTAAATGTTGGCACTTTTCACTCATGACCAAATTGTTAGAGCAACTGACAAATGAGGAAGTGCTTCCGTTGATCAGTTGCCTTAAAACTACAGATAATATTAACGCTGATAACTGCAGTGTTAATGTTGCCTCGGATTCAGCTCTGGTTGAATCCCGGCCTGCTGGCACAGCTATGTGCAGTGACATTAGTCATGCTTAAGCAGGTTATTATAGTGAGTAAAACAGATAAAAGGTGGGTGTTCAGCAGTTGTCATTGAGGACGATGGACTGAACTGCATTCATTTCACTTGTTTGTATGGACTGAAAATGTACCCCCCCCCCCCGACCCCCCCCTTGAAGTGGAGGTAGATGAAAGATAAACTTAAGTTCCATCTCACTGTGTTGTCAGGGGGAAAACCTGGACCTGGCCATCACTAAGGATGAGGTGGTAGTGTTGGTTGGAGAGGGTGTGTGTGCTGTCAAGACCCTGACCAGAAACCATCTGTACTGTGAACCGCCGCCTCAGCAGCCTGCACCGGTACCTAACGGCAAGAAGCGTGAGGGCTCTGACAATCTGCCTGAATTCACTGTGAGTCTCCTCATATGTTCTCCTTCCAAACACAGAAAAAAACATAGGCTTTTTAGCATGTGCCCAAGACCTCGTGAGCACCTGACAGAAACAATGCTGTAAGTAAGGAGTGTGTTTCTGTGTGTTTTAGGTCCAAATGGGCAACCTGAACTTCTCCCTGGGTAAAGTTCAGTATGACAACCTTAGCCTGTCCCCCTTCCCCCTGGAGGCTCAGATTGGAGTTGGGGTTGGAGCGTCCATTGTAGCCCTCATTGTCCTCATCATCGTGCTCATTTACAGGTCAGTGGGTTTACTGTGTGTTTGTGTTGGTGCTCACTGTGTAGTTGAGTCTAGAAAGTATAAAAGACGATTTTATACATTATTTGCAAGATACTCTGAAGTTTCTGACAACTAGTAGAACTATAGAGCAATGTTTTAATAACTGATAAGGGATTGATAAGGGTTTTTTGTTACGAGTTAAATGTCATTTTAAAACCCTTTTAAGATATACACCATATTTTTTATTGTAATGGCAATTCAACATATTTATCTCATGTTTGAGTGAGAAAGTGATTTTACATGAAGGTAACACACTAGTGCACAGAAACATTTCTATAAAACTTTGAACACTGTTGTCTGAACTTAATGCTGCCAGATAATCATAAAGGCTTCAGCAGCACAAGTTACTCTG
>JAPZDZ010000012.1:26648211-26658847 GCA_029783805.1 Acanthurus tennentii | reverse complement strand
AATTTACATTTTGGATCTGAGTCACACCAGCCATTTTAAGTCCTGTGTGGTAAATTTTGTTGACAGTATTATTCCATTTGTGTTACCTCTGTACAGAATGTTCAGTGTTTTGGTTTTCCTTATTACAGTCAAGAAGAATGGAGCCATCAGAGCAGTCAGGCCCAGACCTGGGCCCTCAGGATGTCAACCCTGTGTTTCTGCAGCAGCTCAGGGAGCTGGACATCCCAGAGGAGGCAGCTAAACAGGTGGGGCAGCACACTGAGGGTGAGCACAATTGTCTTAGCATTAAGGCCACATTCACTAAAGGATCCAGAGATGTTTTGTTCCTGTGACATTCTTCTCATGAACTATGAGAGATACATACCTTTCAGGGTTTGGATGAAAGACAGCAAATTTTTTGAGATGGTCACTGCCAATGGCACCTTCTGACCACTGAGCTAGAACAGCTGGTTTTGCCCCTTGATTAGAGGGAAGAGAGCCAGGATAAGAGCCATTTGCCCGACTTGGGCTTAAGAATACTCCTGGCTAATGACTGGTTGCAGGAATATGAAATCGACAAAATAGGTCTTTTGCTGGACAAGCAGCAGAAAATCAGAGACTGTTGGGTCTGCATCTTTGCAGAGACCTGCGTCATGCTTAAATGAGTTAAAGTTGTAGACAGTGTTTCTCAGATTTCGATCTTTAGACTTGAAGATGTTGATTGTATTATCTTTACAGTCTTGTTTGTGCTTTTTACATCCCCACAGACGCAAATTTAAAAAAGGATACAATTATTTCCTGAGTGTAAAGGTTTACATGTAAAAGTATAAGGATGAATACATTACCTTGTACATTTTCCTCTGATCATTTCTCACTTTTTCTTACCACTTCAGGCACTTCTGCACACTCGGAACGTGTCTGCCGAGGAAGCAGCCATGTACTACTTCAACAAGCTGGAGAATGAGGTGCCCATAAGCTAGCCTTAGTCCCCACAGGTACACCATGGTACATTAGACCTTGTGAAGTTTGTCCAAAGCCAAATCTCAGTGTCTCTCTTTGCATGCTTGGACCCTTAGGAAGAGGGAGATGATGACCTCGTGTTCAAGATGGTATTTGTGGTGAACATGGACCTTGCCATGGGCGTCGGAAAGGTAAGCCCACTGGTGCTGTAGAGGATTATGGGATGTGTGCCATGTTCAAATACAGTCTGTTCTAAAAAAAAAAAGAATATTTTCTTATTATTGAACAATAGCTTAGTCAATTTTTTGTCATTGGCTAATGTATTGACAAAAAATGCAGTTAGCTTTTAAGTTTCTACCCCTGCATTTAATAACTCTTATCTTTGACTTAACAATACTGTAGACTGCTGTGTATTCTATAATTTCAAGTCAAATCTGCCTCTTGTGGGCCTTATTTTGGAATTTCAAATATTCTTCCGATAACAGTGCTGAAAGTTCTCTGGCATTGTGCACCAGTCTGGCACAAGGCTGTTTTTGATTAAAAAAGTAATATATGACAGCAAATGACAGTGAAAAATTGTCTACAAATAGTTTTTTTGATTGATGGTTCTCACAGTATCTGTCCATCTATTTCCTGAGTCACAAATGGCTTGCTGGCAGGACCTAAAACATATGTTGTGCTGTTAAAACCAAGGGGGCATTGTAAATCCATACAGAAATCACCTGAACTAGAGCTAGTTTGAGTAAATCGGTAAGGCTATCTTGGCTAAACACAGGAGGATTGTCAGTTTCTGTTCTGAGGAACATGAGCTGAAGTGTAGTGTAACATCAAAACAAGTTCTCAGTAAATGAATGTCCTAAAGTACTTTAGCCAAGTACAGTTAGGAAGGAAAAGTACTTTGAGTTTTTCCGTGAAGGTTGCCTGATATCAGACAGAACTGCTGACTTGTTACATTGTTTTATATCCTATATTTGTTTCCATCTTAAGTCTGACATTGATTCCACTCTTTAGTGTTTCTGTGGATGAGGCCAATTCAATTTTCCCTAACCAATCATCAACACATGTACCAGACCAGTGAAGCTCCTGTTGGTGGATAACTGCAAGTTAGGTGGTGCTTGGTTTTGGCACATTTCGTTATAATAGCAGCTTAGTTACAAACTTTTTATACTAAAGCTAAACAGTTGATTAAAATATGTTTACGAAAGCATTTGAGGTGAGTAACATGCATGCAGAAATAGAATTATTGATTTATATTTAATCAAATCCACCTAGTTTGAAGGTTTTCTCCCCTCTCCCTTTTTTTCTGACAGTTTAGTCACAGAGAGTTTTATGGCTTTAAACCATGCAATAATTGACACATGGTCGGTCCTGAGTGCTTTTGCTTGGAGTGTTGTGTGCTCATAGCAATTACACTAAAACATGATTGGTTTTTTTTGTTTGTTTTGTTTTTTCTTTACTAAAATATTTATAAATTGCCATTAATTTGTATTCTAATAGAAGAAAATCTGAAATTGTTTCAACTAATGTTTTCTTTTCTCTCTCTTTCTTTTTTAAGTTCAGTGTGGAAATGTATTTGAAAACTCCAAGAGGCCAGTTTGATTATGGCTAAAAAACTCAGACAGATGCTGTGTGTTTGTGCAGGTGGCAGCCCAGGTAGGGCATGCTGCTGTGGGGTTATACCAGGCTCTACAGGAGAAGAACAGCTGGAGGGAGATGGCCTGGAAGTGGGACCATAGTGGGTAAGGCCTGTTCAGAATGCTAGCAGAGAAGAAATGCACTGTTATGCATTTGTTATGCTTCTTTTACAGAAATTACATCTTAGTTTTTTATATTAATTAATTGTCAGACTTAAAATGGTTTATACTTAATAGACGCTTGGCACTTTAAAGGTTATGTAAATCTTTAACTCTGTTCATGAGAATACATGTACCATGAAATTAACAAAGCAAATCGTTACAGTTGCAAGTATTTAACTTAGAAACTTAGCAATCTGAAAACAGTTAATCACAATGATCAGAAAAGTTTTGACATTTCCTTTGTGACAATTTTTAGGCAGTGTTAAAGAGTATAAAATGGAGTTAGTGTCCATAACTAAAGCGCTGGTAGCCTATTTATTAGCATTTTGTAAGAGCAAGCATGTTCTACTTATATTGTTGCTCCGATAATGCCCCATATACTGAAAATTTGACACAATTTGCTGTTATTTCTTTTTTTAAAGATGTTATCTTAATCCCTTGTCACTCTACATCAGGATAGCTGTGCTACTTCTGTTATTTTTTTCTTTTCCAGTCCTTGTTTTACTCTTTGTGGGGTCTCCATTCTTGATTTTCTCATTCTTTGCTTTGTAGAATTGCTTAGCTTAGTTAAAAATTTCATTTGAAATGCATATTTTGCCAGCACTAAAACATTGTTCAATTCATATTTATGTTCAAAAGAAAATGTGTATGTTGTTAATACAGAGCTAAGAAAGTGGTGGTTCAAGGCACCAACATGGCTCATCTATTGGAGTTGCAGGCTCTGGCCATGAGCCTTAGTCTACCAACATACCTGGTCCAGGATGCAGGGCTTACCCAGGTAAGGGGAAACAGACCATTTTCAGAGTTGTTTTGTGGAGGCAAAACAAGGAGGCACCTGCAGTCATTTCCAAAATATTGTCAAACTATATGGAAAAGTGAAGTCCTGCCCCCTCCCCCATGCAATCATTTCGAAGAAGTATGTACAGTAGTCCACAGAAAAAGACAAAACTTTTTGATCAACTTTGATTTGTGTCAGCAGTTAAACATGTTTTTTCATTTAATAAGATATTTTTGCAAAACGAATATAAGTTGCAGTTCATTGAAAGGTAGCAAAGTACCTTTTTGTTTAACATGAAAGCGCTAACTAAACTAAATCACTGTGCAACTTACAACTACTCACTACTACTCACTATGTAGTCTCTAAATAATTTAGTCTTAAACCGTTTTACGTCAAACTGCAACTTTCTCTACTTGCAAAACTATCTTCAGACTGACAAACTAATGTGTACTTGATGGCACGATTGAATTGGGATCAAAAATTATTTGTCTCTTCACTGACAACAACACACAAGCTTTGAAATAAGGTCAATGATGGTCTATCAAAACATTTCAGCTCCCTCTGTATGTATAAGATGCAATCAAATATTTTTGAGACTCTTCGTGTTGTACATAAAGGGAGCGTAAAGATATTTGGGAATATAACCATTAAAATAAATTCCTCTTGCCTTTGGCAGGTGGAGGCTGGGTCCCGCACTGTCTTGGCCATAATGGGTGAGGAGGAGATGGTGAACAATGTCACTGGAAGTCTGAAGCTGCTTTGAGGGGCTCAAACCAACAGTGGGAAATGGCTATGCAGTGCCATAATGCAACCAGCAGGAGGCAGTATTTCCCAGCTGCAGGGAGTGTCTTGGCATGCAAGAGTTTAACAACCCTTACTAAAGACCTAAAGAATGGAGAATGTCCAAATGCCTGAAAACAAACACTCATGGCCATTTGCTTCCCTTTATTCTTTGTTGTCGCTTAGTTGGCCATTGAGAGCATGAGGGAGGGAGGGAGGGATAATTTCTTTACAACGGAACAGGATGAAGGCAGTCTTTTTCTAGCAACATTTATCTATTAACAGACCACCTACATAGATGAGTTTTATTTGTGTCTTTATCAGTTTTCAAACACATCTAGTCAGTTGTCCAGTTTCAGATATGGCAAAGTCAAATAAAGTTTTTCATGCGGTTTACCAATATTGCAATCGTACTTAAATGGGCCATGTACTGTAGCCTAGTACATAATGTAATCATAATTACAACCACAGCAGATGTAGTATTTTCCTGTTTGGTCCACTGCCACTGAGTCAAAGGTAACTTCTCTAATAACATATGAACACTCATTTTTGATGTTTAAATGATTTTGTGTCTGTATGCAACTATTTCCCCAAAGATCCCTTTCCTTTAGACCCCAAAACATTAATTATATTTGAAAATGCCTTTTTTGTAACATATGCCTGTTGGCTCCATATAATGTTAAATTAAATTCAAATAGGTTGGAGTTGCAGACTGTATGGTTAAACAGCATTGTTGTCTCTATGTTGTGCCATTCGAAACAGTATGCACAATTTTTGGATTTTGGTGTTTTTTTCTTTTGAAAAAGGAAAAAAAAGTTTGATTTTGAGATTAATTGGTGGAGTTTGAGGAGGGGAAAGTTAATATTTGTGCTAGGCCTGAATTTATGCACTCTTGATTCCCTGTTGTTGACAGTTTACAGAATTGAAGTTGATCACTTTACAACTAAAGTGAATGCAGGAGACCACGTGTGACAGTTGTTACTGATTTGGAGGATAGCCTTGTACACTGATTATGTCAATACATAGAGACTGATGTGTGAGCTGTTGTGTCCACAATCAAACTAACAATTATTTGTGGACATGAGCTATTCCAGAATTTGTAGCTTGATGTTAAAGATTTTATTTATAACACAAACCTTTTAAAATATAGCAGTGTAATGCATGCAATATAAAATGTGTGTTTGACTGTACAACTGAAACCCCAAAGTTCTGTCAGTTTATAGTAACTTGTCCACACTTTGATACCTCATGTGTTTAAACAGTCATTTGTGTGAGTGCTTCAGACTGTGGAGACAATTAAAACGCCTCCATGTTAAGTAACTAGTAGCCTGAATCGTGTCCTTACATAGTCGTACATACTATGAATACGAAAATAGATTTGCTGGGGCTGTGGCAGTAAAAGCAGTGTGGGGGAGGGATGAACACAGCCATGTTGCAGTGTGTGGTTGGGACTGGCCATATGACATTGCTTTTTCACCGCAGTAACAATGGCAGTATTGTTAAATATGGCCACTGCCTTCCATGGCAGTCTGGCTTAAAAATCGTCCGTTAATTATTAACCTCATGACGAAATAAGTGCTGGTCGTGTTTATACTGACACAATCAGACAGGATATCACTTAAAAGAACGGGAAAGTGGAAACTTGAGGTCATTTCCAGAGAAACTGAAATGTTAAAACTGGTGGAATTTTACTTATGTCAAAGAAAAAACATTATTCACGTGTATCGAAGATTAATTCACTCACCAGTAAAAACATGTACGTTGACTGAGCCCTACGGTGTTGCTCGGATTTATGGGAAAATGTTCCTTTACAGATTGATTTAGTATTTTCTATGTTCGCGCACTATACTACAACATAATTTTTACTCCTTTCATAATTTCAGAAGTGTTCCTCTGCAAAAGGAAAGCCCGTATTCGTGCGAGTACTCGAAAAGTGACGATGTAAAGCGCAGGAGAGTACTTTTGTATTATTGTTTGGCCTAAACCTTCATCCTATCATATGCGCAAATAACTTAAATGTTTTGACAAACATCACTCTCTCCTTGAATCTGCATTGTGAAGCTCATAGTCTCGGTTTTACTATCCTCACAACCGCACTGTAACAACTTTACGTTTTTTGCTGTCTAATATTATCGTTCGTCCTTGTCAGACCTCTGCAACAAATGACGTTGGCATTTATCACCACAGCCAATCAAAGTCGCACCCCAAGTCTCATGACATGGCATGAAACCAATCGCGTTTATTGTGACTTTATTTATGAATATCGCACTCCAAAAATCAAAAGTACCCATTTTTACTTTTCTGTTACAATTGCCGATTCCACTTAACCCATTTTGGAAATCTAATGTGTGGCAGACTTGTGCAATCACATACATAAAAGAGCAACACCCAACACCCACCAAATTTTCTCTGCTGATTCTAAAAGAAGACATGCTGGTTTTTGCCTGTTCCTCTGATACAACTCCCAGATTGGCTGGCTTTATTGAATTATTGCAGATGATGGTATTTTCGTTGTGACGGTCACTTTTTCTGTGGCTGCCAGTGTGAGAAGTCTGCCCTCGGCAGCGGTAAGAAAAGTAGGAGGGACCAGTGGTAAGCAGATGCAACCCAAGAACACTGGTCAATTCCCCTGTCCAACCCCTAATCAGATGCTACCAGAGGGACACCTCATACTCCATTCATCTGACATACCGGTAGGTGGGGCTGACCCAGTGGGCTAACCCAGCCTCTGGTGTCCCTGGAACTGGGCCCCAGAGACCCCGTGCAGCTAACGCTTGCTACTAAAGGCATAAAAGCTCCTTCCACGTTAGAACGTAACCTTTAAATAAAAAACATAAATCCCGCTAACGAATTGAAATGAATTCCATAGCATTTGAATTTAATAGCGAGTATTTCCTGGAACTTTGAAGGTACAGATCCTCTGCAGGGTGTCAAATTGTCTCCCGAATCCAGCCACTCTCTATCCTTCTCCTCCTCATACGCCACCAGTACACATACATTATAATGAAGCTCAGTTCTCGCACCCCTCCTTCAAGTAAAGCCCACCCCGTTTTACGTAGCTGACGACGAAAAATAATCGACGTGGTAATTTACCAAACACTTACATGTATACCTTGTATGTAATACGACTGACACACCGCTGTCGAATCATTGGCAAGAGGCGGGATATAGCAGCAAGGGCCGCCCAAAGAGAGAGCCCCTGCACGGTCTCCACGGAAACCCCGTGGCGTGGTTGTGTGTCAGTTTCGCTGGGACCCGCGGTCGATGCCGGTGAAGAGGGGGATGGGCGCCTCGGCGAATCTAAGGACCCGAGACAGAATCAGAGCCCTGTATTACATACAGCAGTATATACCCAAATATAAATAGCGACTGTAAATGAAGTAAACAGTGAAATAAATGGATCTATCCACTGGGAATCTATAAAAGACACTCAATGGATGCAGTGCACCTGAAGAGGACAGGGAATTTTACTTTACGCCTATGCGTGGGAGATACTGAGAAGTTTGTTTCCTACCCCTGGAGAGGGAGCTACTTTTAAGGGCAAAGGATACAGGAGACTCCGAGGCCGGCCTACAGGCCTATTGGTCTGGTTGGATTTGATGTTGGGATACTCTAAGGACTTCCTACTGTACTTGAATTTGCTTCGCTTGTTCAAGTTTGGAATGCCTTTTTAGGTAATTACTTTAAATATGTGTTAAATTTTAATATCACCCACTTTACATGCAGGGAGTAACATAAATACAGCAGTCACGTACACTATTGACCAGGTTTTGAGTCAACCAAACATAGCTAGAAAGCTAACCAACTTAGCTAGCTAGCTTACTACCTAGCGTCCACTTAAGTTTAATAGAACAAGTTGGTTGCTTCCACTACTTTTACACTTTCAAGTGGCTCCATGGCTATTAAAAATTCTTTCCACATTGATGGGCTGCCATACAGGGCTGCTCTTGGCTGTGTCTGGACTGATCTTTCATGGGTTTTTTGATCAGCTCCTCGTGCTGAGAGCTAGCTTATTAATGTTAGTGTAGGACTTTATCACATAACTAGTTTTGTTTTACAAATGCCATAACATTTATGTAACATTCACCCGTGCTCATAAGGCTCTCAGTAGCATTCTGCAAGTTTCAAAGAGTTCCAACCGTGTAACGTTTAAACCAGTAATAAGGCACCCCCCAGTTCATTTTTTTCACAGTTTTCATATCAGGGGTGGATTAATCACATATAGCTATCTTAATATTATATTGAGATCCTCACCACATTACATTTCCTTTAGTGGCAATAATTTTTGCCCCCCGCGAATTAATCCAGGAATGTGTGTCGTTTTGAGCATTATATGTAAATCTTGTTTTGTTGAGCAAGTTTCGGTAATACAGAGGCTTAACATACCCCAACGTTACACAGTCAAAACAAAGTCAGCAGCACACTGAAGGTACTTAATTCGACTTTGTGTAGTTGATATAAGGTTCAATTTAGAGTCAAATAGAATTGCACACCATCTCTTGGGCTGGGAAGTTCAGAATTTGACCGAGTAAGGTAATGTTAATTTGTGAACTTGTTTTATGGGAACAAACAAGAATAATTATGCGTTGTTCTTTTAATAGCAGTGCGGTAAATGTTGTTCTGGGACCACGAAACTGTCGAATGTTTGGGAAGTTTTTCATGACACAACTTGCAATTTGATCATTATTGGAGGTTAAGGTTAGCTAAGCAACCAGCTGCTGTGTTGGTTAATGTTAGCACATAAGCCATAGGCAACAATTGCTATGCTAGCATTTTGGCTAACTTTCTGGATGTTTTCCAGTTGATTGTGTCCTCATTTTGAACCAGTACGTTACAGCACACACTCTATGAACCTCTTATTGCATTTATACCTGAGGACGAATTTGTACCCTAAACGGGTCGTGTGTTGTGGATATCTGGACTTACAGGTTTACTTTTGTGAAAAATATGGTGTCTGCATCATGGTGGGTTTTTGGCTACATCATGTTAATGCATTCGTCTGTGGCAACGTTCCCAACTTCGCTCAGGCGTGTGAATCAAGCTGAAATGTCGATCGCGTTTTCGCTGTGTTTGCTTGTAATGTTTTTTTTCCTGATCCGTTGGGTAGTGACTTGCTGTTCTTCACCTCCCCCACCTACCAACCCCCAGTCTCGGTGGCGGTTAAGAGAAATGGGTGGTATTTAAGAGGGGAGCTCGTGTTTCCTTTTTTAGCCTCCATTTTTATTTCAGCGTGAGTAAGTGCGAGTATCATTGTTGAGGCGGATTGAAGCAATTACAAGTTTCGACCAAGTTTGAGAAATTCTAGCTGATGTTTTTCAACCATTTCGTTGTTTCTAATTCGCAAATGTCTCCAATTGTAGGAAAAAAATACATTTTCACCAGCACATCTGTTCTCAACATTATGCGTTGCTTGTCTTTTTTCAGAGTAGTTGGTTATCAGTTAAGGTAAAATGAAGTAGATAAACTCTGAGATTGACGAACACAGTTGACATGTGATACAGTGAAAGAATTAGTGATTAGATGGCATTTCTTCTTTGTTAAGTCTTTTTTTTCTCTAAAGTTTTCGATTAATTAGGATCTCCGTTTCCTGAGCACAAATGACTTCATAGTCGTCACCTGAGAAGCTGCTCAGCTGGACCACGTAGGCGCTCTTTGTGCTGTGTTTGGAGTAATGGACACAGTTAGCACAGAGAAAGAGGACACTGTTTAACTGTGTTAAATGCTAGTGTGTCATTTAACTGTGTCCTGCAATGATATTTGTGTTTGACATGTCAATTTAATGTGTCATCACTTACTTCTTATTATTTCTTCTCATTCAAAAATCTTTTTTTCTTTCTTTTTTTCTGAAGGACAAATTTGGTGTCAGAGTGAATTGGTCTGTCATATTTGGTAGTTAAAAACCTACTAAGTGATACGTTTTGAGATTTGAACATATATTTGTGGCTTAAAGTAATAGTTTTTACATTAGATTATGCTGCTACCTTTCTTGAGCTATTCAGCCAAAGCCAAGTATTTGGATTGATGTTGATGCCTGTTGGAAACGAGATTGCAGTGTGCTGTGCCTTGTTTTCATTGGTTGTGACTGACATTTTCTACACATGTTTCACATCTTTTAATAGACTGTGTGGGCTACAGCATACAAACCTGGCCACTCAATCATTGGAAACATGAGACCCCCCCTCCCCCAACTACCACCACCAAAAAAAAACAACAAAAACTTGTGTACTTTCTTAACTTAACCTGCTACCCTTGGAAAGCATACCATGTACTGCTTGGCTGCTCTTTTCTGTTCTGTCATGAACTATTTGCCATGTTTGTTTTCTGGGCCTTCTCAAGCAGCTTC
>JAPZDZ010000012.1:26607045-26638907 GCA_029783805.1 Acanthurus tennentii | reverse complement strand
GGTGTCTGCCTCCCGGACTGAAATTGGAAGATTGTTCCACAGGAGAGGAGCTTGATAACCGAAGGCTCTGGCTCCCAGTCTACTTTTAGAGATTTTTGGAACCACCAGTAGGTCTGCATCCTGACTGCATTCATTTCTAATATGAACTGACCCCATGTCATTACTGTAAATATTTTTTGTTTTCTTACCACAGGCATTTTGTTCAGAATTTTGAAAATAAATTCAGACTCATTTGATCAAAGACATAATTACGACAAAAACTAAAGTCACACAATTGAGTAAATCACCGACAGGCTCCACAGTTATTTTTTAGTTAAGTTTTTATATTTTACATTTTAACACTGGAATCGGATTGGTACTTGGTATCGGCTGATACCCAAAGCCCAAGTATCGGAATTGGTATCGGTATGGGGGGAAAAAAGACTCATAACATCTCTAATATAGCCTAGTTTTGTTTTTAATAAATATGGTCAAAGAATATTGGAGAAGTAAATACAATGATAATGCTACGATAACAACATAATAGTGCAGTTTTTTGGGGTGGCTTAAGACCCACTTTAGCTCCTTAAAGAACAATGCAAAATGAAGTACAACAAAAATATTTTGGTCTGTTCATGTACGAAAAATCCCATCTTGTCTTAAGAATAAGGCATAATGATTTCTCTAAAGGAAAAACAATCACGTTTACCTTGTCTAGACCAGTTTAACCACTGGTGTGCCATGGGAAATTATCCAGTTTCACCTAATTGGTCTAAAAAACATTTTTTTTAAAAAAGAATTAGTTGTTATATGCAAATAATATGCCATTGTCGACAATGTTGATCTCTCACGGCACACTGGTGTGCCGCAGCACAGCACAGTGGTTGAAAAACAGTGATCTGGACTAAGTGAAGTTCACAGGTGGTTCACGATACTGCCAGCAGTACTAAACACACTTTCTGACTTGTGCTTGTTGCTTGTATGCACAGGCTTTTTCGTGCTATGTTTGACAATAGTGGAAAGAGGTTTTGTGTGCTTTATAACCATCAATGACATCTTCACTGAGATAACTGTCCATTCCTGTTTACACCTTGTGCTCTGGGTTGCGGATTTTAGAGGCTTTACTCTACCTAAGTAGCCACCCAGTGATTTAGCCCTCCTCACTGGCTGTTGAGGTGCTTCCTCCTCTCCCTCCTCATCTTTATAATCTACCCAAACAAGCAACAGCAGGCCAAATCTTTTTTTTTTTTTTTTTTACCAAAACTTCTTCACTCAACCAGGAATTAGGTTTTGATGTAACAGGGGTTGACTGTAGCAAGCATTTGGCTAGCATGCATATTGCTTGTTTTATAGCATTTTGTGGGTTGAATTGGTGGTGTGGAGGGACAGAGGCCGTCACACAGCTGCTGAGGATAACTGCACTTACCAGAAAATCTAGGGTAGACCAGAGCCTTTGGATGAAAACACCATGAGTCTAACCATTCTGTCCTGATCCGGGGCAATCCACTGGCGGAAGAAAAGCTCTGGGTTTACTTTTTCAACTTGTGGAATTAAAAAAATATATATATCTTAATATCTTAATCCCAAACTTCAGGCAATCAAGCAAACAAACAAGTTTAAGCATGATGAAAATGTACTCTTTGAGAGGGGCTGGGATGGTGGGGAGTGATGACCACATAAAAATGACAGATATTCAAAGCTTAAGTCAAAAACCTCAATTGAAGCTATGAGTTTTAAAAAAATTAGATTCAGTACAGACCTTCACATAACATTCTTTCATTTCTCTGATAGTTCCCAACTATTAGTGACGTGACATCAAATGGTGACCATAATGGTAGTTGATCACATCCGTAGTTGGCACAGCAGTGTCAGCTGCCTCCGGCTCTTTACTTGAAATAAGCCCTGACTCTTTTGTAGAGATCTTTATACAGTGGATTTTGATTAAATATCTCAAGGAGAGGCTATTTGGCTAGCTAAAAATTTTATGCATCTTCTTAAGTAAGTCCTTTTTTTCACAGTGTAAGAAGACATTATACTCTTTGTGAATAACCTAGACACAGCCAATGTGTATTGCTCCCATCTTGGGCTATCCTTCTCATCACTAGTTTTGGCACGTATACCAAGAATTTTGAGGAGGCATACAAATGTTCACACAAAGTAAAGTTATGCCAGGAGGGCAGGTAGGAACAGCCATTACACACTTTGGTAGTCTCAAAACATAATATAAGATAGAAGAGAGTCTACTCATACGACAGCTTGAATAGGGCTTTTCTAGCAGCAGTAGAGGAAGCTGCTGCTCTCTGTGTTAGCATAACGTGCTGAGCAGGGCTGTGTATTCATGAATGCTTGTACATCATGTATGTTAATACTATATGTAGAGGTGTGTCTTCATGTAGACCAAATAACACTCACTCATTCAGTCAAGGCAATATGGTGTACATCTCTTGGGCTAAACTATAGATGCTCTATCCACATGTACATGAGATGTTTTTTTTCCTTTCTTCAATATGTTATTCATTGCCTACAAAACTTAATGTACATAGCCATGTTCAGCTGAGTTGTGGCATTTTGTGTGATTGTGCCCTCCAAACAGTAATGTTCCTGGATACAAGTCCTGTTGGATCCATACATTTGGATCCATTTGTTGAATATGAACTTTTGACCAGAAGTTCCTTTTTTTCCCAGCCCATTACTACACTTAATTCAAATATCAGCCTAAATAAGTGTCATGCCTTACCTGTAAGACTCTCATTTGATTGTTCTTGTGTCATCTGTGATGTGAAACATTACTTCTCCCTCAAGGTATTTTTTCAACACGTGTGCTTGCTAATAAGCCCATTATTGATATTATTACCACTGTACATTTTTGTAAGTCTGTGTCTGTTACATCCCGCCACTGTACCACACACTGAACAAAAAAAAAGCAAACAAAAAACTACTGCAGGACTAAGAGAATCAAACTATACTCCAGCTGATGATTTATTTCATTGACTTTCAGGGGGCAGGCCTGTAGGTGCCATTGATCTTTAAAGATTTTAGATCTGGGATTATATATATGTTAATGTAGATGCATTTTTATCATCCATAGAAATAAACATAATTTCTAACAATGCAACATGAAATAGAAATGTAACACTTCAGTCTTTCATAAAATATGTATTTTATTGAGGACCCTCTCGATTTCCTTGTAAACCACTTAATTTCCCAAATTACAATCTGTGGGTTCTGGGGGGACTAGGGCTGCACAATTAAGAAAAATTATTTGGACTGATACTGATATTGATTTTTTGCATAATTGCTGTAATATTCATTGAAAAACATATTGAAGTGAATATGGTGTGATTTTTTTTTTTTCACAGGGATCTATACCAAACAACAATGTTTTCTTAAGTCTGTAATATTCGTTGTTTAGGCCAGGACAACTCTGCAGCAGCACAATATTTGATTTCAATTGTATCTTGACACTCAAATTTTTACTTAAATAAATATTGTGTCCCTAACAATTTAAAAATTGCAGTGGTCCATGTTGCAATTTCCATTTAATTTTGATTAATTGCCTCCTACTGGGGACTCACTACCTTGAAAACCTGTCAACGGCACTATTCAGTTGCTGGTCATATAACAAAGATTTTTCTTTGCCATTCTCTATTTAAAATGTTCTTGCTGTTATACTTTAAAGACAGAGCTGCATATTAAGGATACTCATATAGCTTATATCGGGACAGTTAAGTGTTCATCTACCGGTGTGTAAAAGTGTTGGAATGCTTGTGTTTTAAAACTGCATGAATAAATTAAAAAGAGGATGCAGGGAGTTATGAGAGAGTAAGAGAGAGTCTCATTTGCTGATCATTTTGTGTGTATGTCCCTCCCCCTTGGACTTGTCTCCAAAATGGCCTCTGTTCTAGTGGAAGTGAAAAGACTTTGTTGAGCCTGCTGGTAATTTGAGCTCGGTATTCATGGCCTGAGGAATGAACAAGGAAAGGAGGTGGTGATGGTGGAGGAGGAGGAGGAGGAGGAGGAGGAGGAGGAGGAGGAGGAGGAGGAGGAGGAAAGGAAGTAAAGAAAGGCCTTCCTTCTTCATATGGAATTTACCTCCCCTGTCTAGTTCTTTTGGAAGAGTCCCAAATAGTGACTCCCTTTGTGAGTGAGGTAGAAGCAAGGTGGCTATTTTTGTGAGGCAGTAATCAAAGGGATTAAATTAAAAAAAAAAAAAAAAAACAGTTAGTGGTTTTTAAAAATGCTCCACGTGGGGCACCATGATAAAAGTGCATGAAAACATTTCTAAGTTTCAAAATTATATAACCCCACGCAGTTCTGTTCTTTATGTATTTCATGAGTTGTGCTTATTGGGCATTGGTTCTTGAACAACCAAAACCTGCCATTTGCTTTCTTTTTTTTATGTATAATCACCTAAATGTCACCGATCTCTTTGAGAACACTTCATTTATAGTAGAACATTCTGATTTTATAACCAAAAGCTAGCCAACCATTCTTACTGCTACCCACCAGTGTGTGTTCAGCTGGATTGGACTGACATTCTCCATTTGACAGTGAGCACAGTTGAACTGACCTTGACATTACTGGAAGTCCCCAGCCTTGCTGTGGTTGCCTTGGTGCTGGAAAGGGAGGACAGCAGTCACTGTAGCCTGGGGACCACTACAGAAATGTCATGTATCCTGTTGCTGTGTCTCTTTACTTGCAATGCAGCATGAGTTTTAATTACTAGTTTATTTTAGGGGTGGAAGAGAGCCTCTGTTTTTATGGACGAGTATAGTGGTGAATCTGATAAGCCTGTTTTTCTTGAGGCAGTGTATTTGCATGTGTATGCCCAGGAGATGACCTTGCTATAAGCCAAATCCTCTCTGTGAGAACATAGCACAGGAGGGCCTGCTCCTCTTTCTGCAGTCGTTACTGCTGTCTCTGACTCTGCGTATGACTCTGGGACTGTGCAAGTGAGCAGGCTGGGAGGACAGGGAGAAAGAGAGAGCCAACAAGAGCAGAGGAGTGTGGGTCAGTGTTTCAGCAGAGTGTTGTCACATGATAGGAGGGTTGGGCCTCATGTTCGATGACTCACCCCTCCAGGCGTCTGGGAGGAAGGTGCCTCCTGCTGGTTCTCTTTGTTAGTGCATCCTAATGGAAGGCTCAATGTAAGCAGAGCTGTAAAGCCCCTGGGTGTTTTTCTGCTCTTTGAACAGCCTCCCCTCCTCCTTCTTCATGCTGGAAGCCTCTATATGGATGTAAGAGTGGCCTATCACATCACATCACATCATGTACATATCAAGTTATTACTTTATATACGGGTAGATAAAAGTTATTTGCTGCTCCTTCCATAAAAGCTTTCTTTGTCAACATGAGTCAGCAAATTTGGTTCTTTACTGGATGTTCAGGGATAGTTCCTCTTGGTAGGATTGGGATTATGTGTTATGTAGATAGCTGTTGTGACCTTTAAGCCTGATTGTATTCCATAAAGGACACAGGGTCTGACACACCTCACAAACCTATGGCCTGGGACTATTTAGTATGTTTTAGTATGTTTAGTAGTAGTATTTAGTATTTTTTTTCAAGTATTTTTTGAGAGCGTGTGAATATATTGAATAAGAGTACTTATGAACTTTGCAGGCATTATGCATTAATTACTTTTAAAAAAGTTTTTGTTTCCAGTGATCAACAAAAAAAAAAGTAAAGCAAAGTTAATCAAAAGCACCATTATGGGCTTATGATGTTTTATTTATTTTTTCTCATTCCTATACAACACACAGTCAGCTTTTGACTCATTATGCACACAGTCATCAACATGCAGAGCCAGTACATGCACTGCGAGCTGTCGTATGAGTAGACTCTCTTCTATCTTATATTATGTTTTGAGACTGCCAAAGTGTGTAATGGCTGTTCCTACCTGCCCTCCTGGCATAACTTTACTTTGTGTGAACATTTGTATGAGGCCATGCTGTGCACACCTATGCTCAATGCACTACGTGATATCTTACTAACACTTTTTTGATTGACTTCAGGCTGTCTTTAAGTCGTCTTGGTTCAAGCTGATTTAAACATGTCACAGCCTGACTCAGAGTAAGTTTGGACTATGAGGGAGGAGCGATAGTGCACTACTGTAATGAAACTGGGCACACTTGATTAATATGA
This sequence comes from Acanthurus tennentii, assembly GCA_029783805.1. Classification (NCBI taxonomy): domain Eukaryota; kingdom Metazoa; phylum Chordata; class Actinopteri; order Acanthuriformes; family Acanthuridae; genus Acanthurus; species Acanthurus tennentii. Next base: position 26,632,787 of record JAPZDZ010000012.1, on the reverse strand, counting down.
CAAGACAAAACAAGTGCATTATTGCAAATGGAATGCAGAAGTGCCACAAAAACCACATGATGGCAATCGTCCTGTTCTATAATTGTTGAAAGAAAAAATGTGATTGAAATTAAAACTTATTTGTGACACACATGCTTATACTTGGGCCACTGGGGCTGTGCACACCAGTACATCAGGAGTGGGAGGGCGATAAAAGGAAAGATGACTTAAGAAAATGTAATCGAAAGCTTGAGCAACAGCATGACCAAAGAAGACACCATAATTAAGATTTAACTTATTTTATGTTAAATTGAACAACAAATTTATTGTGTTCTCCTGTAAAACTTGAAAGCTTTTGACTGGTCAAATTTGAGACTTTCTTTTATTTTGTGTTACCTATTTTATTTGTTTTGACTTGACCAAAGAATTTAGTTGTCCATTTTGTTTTTGTTGTCCTTTAGCACTTGAAGCTTTGGACTGGTCGGAATTATGATTTTAGTTTATTGTACATACCTTTATTATTTTTTGAAACACAGCTGTATAATGTTCCATAGTACATTTGTCATGTCCGACTTCTGACAGAAAATAAATAATATTTAAACCAAAATTTATTTATATCTTCACATCTCACATGGGGAGTAAAAAGGAACCTTTAAGACTGACAGAATTAGTAATTGGATTTTTATCCTGACTTATATCAGCATTGACTGATATTAATAAAATTGCCATGATATGATTTTTTCTCCATATTGCCCCGCTCTACATACAACTGTGTCTAATGCTGTATTATTTCTGGGTAATCTTTGTGTATGCTGGTTTGTTTGAATGGTTAACTGGTTCATTGATTATACTTGGTACTTTTCCTGTTATGTGTAAGACAGGTAAAATATAACACAAAAGTTGTCTGTGGTGTGATGTGTAAAAGGTTCTTTGCATACTGCAGATACAATTCCTAAAATAAACCACTTATTTTCTTCTTGCACTGGAGTAATATTTGTACTAAGATTTTTTTCATTTTTCATTTTAAGACAATGTCTGATATATCCTAGAATTCCTTGACTGTCATCTCTCTACATGGGTAGGGGGTTTTATGCAACATATAAAGGTCTCCTAATCCTGCAACCTCACTGAGTTTCAAATGACACCAGTTGCCCTTGTTGTATCGTGGTAAATGTAATGGCTTCTACTTGAAGGTTTTATTTTCTAAAGGTTGATAAATATTTCTTCAAAGTTTATACAATTCAATAAACTTTTCACCATTTTAATGTATTAAATGTAAGTAAAAATGATATATTGCATAGTACACAGAATGTTAACTGTCAGAGCTATCCATCTTAAATGCATCTATTACACGTTTAAAGACACAGTGGCCTTTTTTTGTTGTTTTTTTTACATTAGATCACATGATCCACAAGGTCATGTAACATGCTGTTTTTCAGTAACCAGGCTGTGTATGTACTTGCAACTGATGGTGTCTCTGTCTTGTGCCCTTTCTCCTCAGGTCCCCCATGACCGTGAGCCGTGGGCTACGGCTCGGCACCCCATCTCTGGAGTGGTCCGTTGCTGTGATTGGAACCCTGTGATTCTTCTCCTCTCCTCTCCTTCCCCTATCCCATCCTGTCCCTCCCCTCCCCCTCCCCCTTTCTCCCCCCTCTTCCCCCCCTCCCACGCGTCGCTGTGCTGGACGTCATGAGCATAGTAATCGCGCTGGGAGTCACCACACCTGAAACGTCGTATTCAGATATGGCTGCTGGATCAGAGTAAGTAGTCACTACCACCTGAGTTGGACTCAATAGTTGTGCCCTTATCTTAGTAGAAAGATCAATTTATATACAACTTCAAATATAAAGAATAAATATACAGCCAGCATGTTAGTGGCAGGTGTTGGGTTTTATTCCATCATTACTGATTCCCTTTTATACAGTTGCAGCAGCTACCTGCTGTGAAAATAAAGCTTCCTCATCTCCTCCACACTCCCTCACCTCCTTTCCTTCTCTGCTCTTCTTTCTTCTCCCTTGTATTGATGACAAAACAGCACCTTAATATGTAAGCAAAAGGCTTGCACTTTTGATAGAATATCATCCTCCCACATAAAGCTTTATGACTAAGGCCAAACTAATAATCAGTTATTTTGATCACTTTACAAATCAGTTATTTGTTACAATCATCCATTGACTTTTGTTGCTAAATTATATTCAATGCACTTTCACATTGAAAAAAACAGAGCACTGCTTTCACTTCCATGTTGTTCTACATTCCTGCTAATGCCCAAGTAGTTACACAAAAAATAAGACTGATTATTCACAGTCCATCTTCAACATGTAAAATATAAATAAATTTGTACCAAAGCATTTTGCACAAAATCAAAATAACACAGCACTTCACAATCCATCTTCCAGCCTTACAGAGATGCCAATATAGATGCATTCATTCATCATACTGAAATTTGTGATGACATTTCAGGTAATTGAGCAAGGTAGTTATGCTGCTTTCGAGCACAGACATAATTCTCATGCGCTCTGTTTATTTGAGGGGTTCTTGCTTAACATAATTTGCCCTTAGTCTAAAATTATTCCAAAACAAAGGATGATGTTCTAGCCTATATTGTTGCTGCAAGTTACAAGCACAGCATCATAACCCCCAAAAATGAAGCCAAAACATCAGAATCATTCAGAGATGACTATCTATTGAGGCTTTTTAAGTTTCAGGTCTTTGAAACTGAGCTGTCTAAACACTGTGGTATTGTCTATGAGTTGTAGCTTCAAACACAACTGTCATATCTGGTGATATCCTGGACATTAAGTTTGGGTCACCCTGGCCACCCCTTTTGACAGAGATCCTCGCAGACTCAGACATGGAGCTTTTCTGCTCTACAATCAAAATATCACACATTCATATACACAGCTGGTCACAAAATAGTGTAACTTGTGCCGACAATGACATTTAAACACGGAATAGTTACAAAAGTTATTGTTTGTATCTGCTATTACGTGCAGTGCCCTGTTTGTGTGCAGCATAAACAGCCTGCTGTGTTGAATTGCACTATGTACATATTTCCGTTTAAAGTAAGGGGAAATGGATTTTGCATAAGCCCTTCAGTGTGCCCAATAATGTTTTTAGAGGAGACTTGCATCTTTAAATTTTTGATAGAGACAATATTTCAGCCCATGCAAAGAGTCCTTTACAAGATTGGATAAGCACAGTACAGCAGAACTATCTAAAAAGCATATCTAACATCACAGTAGTGACCCAGCAGCTCTTTTATTCCGTTGTCTTTACCACGATCAATGATTGATGTTGAATCACAGTCACTCAACATGAAGGGCAGAACATTATCACATTCACTTTATTTTAATATGCAAGGGAGTTTGCAAGGATTTCGTTACCTTAGTATTAAAAGGTAAATTATTTAATTATTTTTTTTATTTGGATTCATTTAAGTTTGCTCCCAAAATGATGGACCAGAAGTCATTGTTGACTAACCAAGTCTATATTATTAAATGGCAAAAGGGGTTGCGTAACATTAATGGCGACCCACATTCCATTCTGTTTGCTGTTCTCCCAGGCTGGAGAGCCACTTCAGGGACTTGGTGCCATCTAGTGACTGATGAATTTAAATTTAACAGATGTATACACAGCAATTCTGGAAAAAATTAGTGAATACAATCTACTGTTTAACACATAGTAATCCTGTTTTATTTCTATTCTTTTAAAAATAAATTTTCTTTTGTTCCCCCCTTCCAGCCCTGAGTCAGTTGAAGCGAGCCCTGCAGTGAATGAGAAAAACTACAATAACCACAGCTGTGGGAGCGCACAGAGTCATGGGTATCGGGGACTACCATATGCTGTGAGTTTATAAAGTTCTTTTCTTTTCATCAATTCTAATCGTAGCATGTCTTATTGTATGAAATTAGCATTACTCTCTTTCAATCAAAGCGATAGAAGTTGACTACATTTACAAACATTTTAAAAGTAAAAACAATAACTTTTTAATCTATCCAATCTTTTCTTATTTTCTAATCTTTTCAAGCTCTTTGTTCTATTAAAATAGAACAGTAAGGGTAAAACTAAGGATTAGTTGCTTCTAGTTTATTTAAATACATGAATGTCTATCCTACTTTTAGTCTTCTGTAACCACAAACTACTTCTGTTATTAACAGCTGTACTGTTTCACATACCTGTTTTTTTTGCCCTCATTTTCATTCGTCTCCATTTTCCGTTTCCCTTTTTGCCTGAACACCCGTTGTTTGAAGATGCAACAGTCTTCCGTTGTGTGTTGTCAGGATCACAACTATGGCGCGCCCCCTCCCCCCACTCCTCCCGCCTCCCCGCTCTCCCAAACCATCATTCCCCGCATGGATCTCAATGGTGTGGTACGCAGCTCCCGCTATCACGAAACTACTGAGGACAACTCAGCCGACAGCGACAGTTCCTCAGAGGAAGATGGCAGCTGGTGTCAATGCAGCCTGACGCCAGACAACCTGCTTATCAAATGTGACAACTGCAGGTGAGAGATGAAACACCTGCCCAGTCTGGAGCCTGGAGCACAAGTTCCATCTGTTGTATCATGTGCAAGTGTGTAATGACCAAACCTTTCCAACAGTTTTTAGGAGAAGGAAAAGTAAAATGCACTTTGGAAAAAGGTCTGCACTGTGTATCTTGGTTTATAAAGCGTAATCAATCCTCATGTCCTTTCAAGGCTCTGTTTACAACCAAGAAAACTTTTAAGTGATATGCACTGCTCTTAATTTGGATCCTAGTGTTGAGAATGTAGCTGCATCAAAACGATGTGACTCATTTTATTAAATATAGAACTTGGTTTGAATTTCGCAATATCATCTTAAAATTCTAGTAGTACGATTGCACTACGATATGTTGTTTTACACCTCAAAACAATCATTGGTCAGAATGCAGCACAGAGCAATCATATCAGTACCCTGTGTTAAATGGTTTAGTTGTGTGCTTAGACTTTTAGTCTGTTTGGCAGCTGTATTGCTAAAGTCTTATATTCAATATTGTAATGAGCTTTGTGATGATGATTCAACTTCACGTTTTAATTTGAATTCAGGTTCTGATTTGATGTTTACGTAGGTTTTGACATGTTTGACTGGCTTTTTTGTTGTAGGGGTCTTGATAGAAGGAAAGGAGCAGAAGGGCAACACAGAAAAACAGAGAATGTCTCAGGTACATTGTCTCTGTCATTTTTGGTGTATTCATTTCCCCACAGTAGTTTGTAAAATGAAATAAAAATGGGGATTATCTGTTATCTGATGATTTTTTTGGTTGGTTGTTTGTCTGTCTTACATTTTAGCTGGAGAAAGCAGTGCTACTGAGAGTGGTGATGAAGAGGTGTCACCCTCCACCATCTCTTACACAGCCACGCAGCACACGCCCACCAGCATCAAACTTACTGTCAACAGAGTCAAAAGGAGCAAATCTAAAAAGAGAAAGAAGAATACAGAAAAGGCCCGTGGAACACCAAAGGGCAAGAAAGTAAAGGTACAGGAGAGGAGGGTGGAACTGGTCTTGCAAAAAATCTGATAGATTGTAGAAACTGAATCATGCACGTTGAAAGCCCAACATGGAACTTCTTTGGAACAAACTTACAAACAAACATAAAATGTTTTGTTTTTAATTGGAGAATAGTTGCTGATGAACTTGTCCATGTTTTGATATGGTTTACTTTTCCTTATATCAGGCTTTCAGAGAGGGTTCTCGGAAGTCCATGAGAATGAAGGTAATACTGAAGTTGAAGTATTTGTCAGTATGTTTCACTCTGTTCTAACATTCTAATGCTTCTCCTTTCCTTTTTAAAAAAAAAAAAATCTCCTGTCAAACTTGCTCCATCTTTTCTTCTGTGTAGAATTCAACAACTGAAGCCAACGTGCTGGATGAGAACACAGCAGAGGGATGGGAGAGCAGGATCCGTCAGTGGACAGATCAGTATGAGGAGGCTCTGGCCAACCAGTACAGTGCTGATGTCCAGACACTACTCCAGCTTCACCGTGCTGCCAGCACCACTGTCTCTAAGGCTGAGAGCAGCACCACAACACCTCCTCCCAACACACAGATCCACTCCTCAATTGATGCCATGGACACCATCAACCGCACAGAACTGGCCTGTAACAACACAGTGCTGGGCTCACAGATGCAGGTCAGCCAGATTCCTGTTCAAAACTCAGAACTTTCCTGGGGTTTAACAGTTAAACAGTTTTAATAACTAATAAAAAATCCAACGCTGGCATTTTACCTTTTCATTTTTTCTAATGTTAAAAGCAATTTTTCATCTGTGTGATAAATAACTTTGGTCAGTTTGACTTTTTTTGATGGCTCTGCATCAACAGGTAAAAGGGCTGCATGCCGTCATTGTAAACAGGCTTAATTTAATAGGGCTGTTGATGTCTGTCAACAGAGCAAATGCAGACATGCATTTCAAGATTCACTCATTTGCACACATGTTCATTCGCCAGTGGCAAGGTTCCCCCTGCTTATCAAAAAAACAGACACACTTACACGTCAATGGGGGCTCAGTTAACAGTACAAGGACACTTAAACATGGACACAAGAAGAATTGGGGACCTTCAACAGGCTTCAATAAGTAGACAACCCCCTCTGATTCTTAAGCAAAAGCAGCTGTCAAAGTGGCATATTTTTTTGTTTTTCCCTGCAGTTGCAAATAAATAATGATTCGTTCTTTGTAGCTCCAGTTGGGACGGGTAACACGGGTGCAGAAACACAGGAAGATCCTCCGGGCAGCAAAGAACCTGGAACCAGACACTCTCATCATCGAATATAGGGGAAAGGTCATGCTCAAACAACAGTTTGAAGTCAATGGGCACTTCTTCAAAAAGTAAGAGATTATGGTTTATGTGTTGTTGGACTACTGTGCCATAAACATTTAGTATTTTGGTTCACAAACATAGATTCCATATTGTCTAACCTGTATATATTATGTATTGTTTATGACATCCTTTATATCTAATTTTTACAGACCCTACCCATTTGTGCTGTTCTACTCAAAGTTTAATGATGTCGAGATGTGTGTTGATGCCAGGACGTTTGGAAATGATGCAAGATTTATCCGAAGATCCTGTACACCCAATGCTGAGGTCAGCCACCAAGCTGTTTAAAACCTCTATGCTTACCTTTTATATTTCCCCTCTGTTTAGCTTTGAGTTTTGCACTCTCAGAATCCTTCCCTTTTTTTCTGTTAAGCTAAGACTGTGTTCCCTTTCCCAGGTCCGGCACATGATTGCTGAAGGCATGATCCATCTATGTATCTATGCTGTTGGTCAAATAACTAAAGATGCTGAAGTCACGATTGGATTTGACTACGAGTTCAACAGCTGGTTAGTACTGAGCTATAACTCAAACCTCTTTTTCCACCTGCCTTTAAATTGGCCAATGGGAAATCTCCATCTATGCAAAGCAACACAGGTCAAATCATCCATACAACATACACATTAAGTATGAGTGGTAATGGTCTACTTACGATTTAGTAGATTTGCATGTAGATATCTGATGTGTGGTGGATATCAGTTTTTTTTCCTCTGTTTTACTAAAAAACTGTTGTTTAGTTTTTTGCTGATAGGCAATGTCTTGCAGAATATTCCTATATATATCTTCTTGCATTTTATCCAATGTAATCTTCTCCTCTCTCATTAAAAAACTCCAGTAATTATAAAGTGGACTGTGCATGCCATAAAGGCAACCAAAACTGCCCAGTGCAAAAGCACAACCTGAGCCCAAGGGAGAGCTTGCTGAGTCCCTCCAACCTGCCACCTCCCTCCCCTCTGGTTGGTGCTGAAACCCGACGGAGAAAAGCTCGGAGAAGAGAATTGGAGGGTTGCCTTGCAGGTGACAGCAACCAGACCCTGGACCAGCACCAAGAGGCCAAAGAACAGCAGGGGACCAGTGACACAGAGGTGTCTGTCTGTCTGTCTGTCTGTCTGTCTGTCTGTCTAAGCTGAAGGAATCTTTCAAATAGATGTGGTCAACACAAAGGTTAAACGACATTATTAGTCTTGGATTTAAATCATTTAAATGTGAGGGTTCTAAAAACCAGGTCTTCAGTAAAACTAAAAATACCTACAGTAAACAAACATTGCTTGTACTTCCTGCTGGGTAAGATGTTTTTCTCATGTGCTGCTTGACTGTGCCATTAGGAGAGATTGCTGGATGAAGATAAAGTAGAAGAGGGGGAGGAAGGAGAGGTGGATGAAAATGGTGTCACCATCATCTCCAGTAAAAAAGTATGGCATTTTAAATCTCTTCCAATACAGCTTTAAAATTTTGTTCTGTATGCTAATTCCAGCAAGATATCAGCCATTTAAAAAATCTAAATATTTCACAGTTTTCTTATATGCCTGTTCAACTTCCCTTGCTTGTCTCTGCCTATTCATACAGACATGTAACAGCCTTGAGAGGAGGCGGAGGAGAGTTGGAGGAGCAGAGGTAAAAGAGGAGGGTGTGGAAACTGAGGAAGGGGCAGGAAACCTCACAGGGAGCACTCCCACACCCCATAGTACTGGAGTGGGGGTCAGCACACGACGTACCACCTATGTCATGGTCAGTTAGAGAAATCAGATATTATCTCTATCATTAAATCTTTTTGGGGTATGTTGCATTTATTTATTTTATTCTATATATACATTCACTTACAGGAGGTGCCATCTGTTGAAGAGAAGACATCCTTACCTAACCTGCCAGCCCCAGTTGCTCCTCCTAAACCTACAAGACCTACTAAGCCTCGGCCCAAAAGTCGGATCTCTCGCTACCGGTCAAGCTCATCCCAGCGTGCCCGGCGACAGCGTCAGACCTTTGCCCAGCAAGCTGCAGCAGCTGCTGCAGCCGCAGCAATGGCAGCAACACCCTCATCAGCTGATCAGGGTGCTGTTCTGGATGAGGAGGGATCTCAGGGCCCACATGGTGCTGAACATGGCCATGGAGAGGGTGGTCTAGGGGGTCATCTCCTAGATGGAGATGGCCAGGGTCTGAACTGCATAAATAAAGGCAATTTGCGCTATCCCAAGACCAAGAAGGTTAGAGGACATTGTCACTTAGGAGAAATTATTTGTAGGATTTTGGCTTTTCTGTGGTAGTGTCAAGCTGTCTTAGTCACATTTATTTTTTTGTGTCCATGCAAACTTTTCACCGGTCGGGAATGTTTCTCTTTGCTCTCAGTACCTAGTGACAGAATGGCTGAATGACAAGGCCCCTGGAGGGGAGAAGGTCCATCAAGAGGTCTCTGTTGAGCGCCAGCTGCGGATAACCACTGACCCCACGGTGCTGGCCACCACCCTCAACATGCTGCCAGGCCTTTCCCATTCATCACTCATTTGCACCACACCCAGACACTACGTCCGTTTCGGCTCTCCTTTCAACCCAGAGAGACGCCGGCCCCGCCCACTTCAAATGGATGGCACTTACGGCTGCTACAAGAAGGTGAGAGATTCAGCAAAGTTTGAATGCAAATTTTTTGTTTCAAGCAGCTTTGATATCTGCCAATAGCTTTAAAATGTTTAAAAAAGTATCTAATAGTCTTAGAGGCCAGGACACACCAGGCCAATAGTCGAGTTTTCCAACGACTCAACATGATGAATGGGCATCAGTTGGAGGCAACAAATTATCACCGTGGCTTCTTGTTTCTCTTTTTTAACGACAAGTACAAGTACGCTACCTGCTGGTATGCAGAATGTTAGTGCCTATTAGTAGTTGGCCTTGTCGCCACGGTGTGTTCAGGGGCTGCTTTTTGTCCTGATTGACTCGAAACACAGGCCGACCTGAGGCAACGCAACAGTTGACCCATGTTCTCCAGCGTCGGCTGGTGTTTGCTTGGTGCGTCCAAATAAGAAATTGATCTATTCTAAAAATCAAAACAAATATTGTTGTCTTAATGCAGAGATGGATAAAGCAGCTGGAGGATGAGAGCTGTTCAGCCAGTGTGGAGGATGGCACAGAGTCTACCTCCTCCCAGCAAAGTACCAGTAGCAGATCCACCCCCAACACCCTTTCAAGCGGTACGTTTATCCTCACCTCCATCTGGATGACTTGTTTGTCGCTGCATTTTATTAACTTGATAAAGCTAGCAGAAGAATGAATTATAGACCAGAACTAATAACCTGGTAGGGGATTACTTATTCTGTCCTGCCAACCTGTGCATATATTGCCATTAACATACCCATTTACTCTAAACTACACAAAGCTGGTAATTGGTGTAAGTTCAGTTGTTCATGTGCACCCTGGTTAAGTGTAAAAATAAGAAATCGCAGCATCTAGTTGACCTTAAAGTAAAATAAAAATAGTTGGACCAATCAGAGTGCCTTGTCATTTCTTAACCTTAACCCAAATATCATGACCATCATGATTAATACATACAGACAGAAAGGATGGTGAATGTAAAAAAAACCTTAGGATAACATTTAAGGTCTGACATTAGCCTAACGGTAGTATAATGTCCAAGCTAGCTTGTTTGTTTATTAAGTATTGATGTTGGAAAGAACTGTTTAGTCAAATTGTCTGTGTGCTGCAGATTGTTAAATTGTAGCATTTTATTCTACATGAGTCATCATTATTGCAACCAAATTTTTTGATAGCAACATTTGAGGGACTTTTGCAATGCATTTTATATATTTATTTATTGGCAATTAAATCTGTCCAATTTGTTACTCCCTAATATTGGTATCGACCTTTAAAAAAAAATCCTGTATCATTTGAGTGGTATTAAAGTACAACTATATAAAGGTTGTGTTTTTGATATAACCGAAGTTCATATGACAGTATTCATAACTTTATTGTACCAAACTGGTTGTGTCTTGTCATGGGCTACACCTTTGTCATTCTAGAAGTAAATAAGTTCTTGTGTGTTTTATTTAATTGTACTTTTTCAAAAAAATCGCAGAACTCAATGCACCATTTAAGAAACGCCGCTCCAAGTATATGGCAGAGACACCAGCCCCCTCAGACCACCTGCTTCGCCCACTATCACCCATTACACCACCGCTCCCAGAGGACTCCTTCCACCCGCTGCTCCACACCTCCTGTGGCTCCATGTTGTCCAACGGCCTGGTCTACTCACCCATGCCCTCACTGCCAACCAGCCGCTGCAACACACCGCTGCAATTTGAAGTAAGGGCCCAACCCCCTTAGCGCCTAGACACATGAATACCATTTCAGACACTTAGGCTATTAGTTAATCCACATGAGACACATGTAGCATCAGTGGTGCCTTCATCAAACAGTATCCATCTAATTCGGGAAACTCACCGTACCATTTTGTTCTTTCTGACATTGCATACAATTATCGTGCTTTAGGAGGTCTATCACTTTGACAGTTGACCTACATTAGTAAAGCAAATGCTTTATAGACCCATCAGTATAAACATGTATCTTAGAGATGCCAAGAGTCTTTGTTTTCTGTCCAGAACATATCATCACCTGAAGCGTCGCCTGTTCACCGGCCGGAGTCCATCTCTCCAGAGGTATTTTCCAATCTGCCTGCCACTAACTTTTCCAATGCACATATTCATTTTACACTACGAAGAGTTTACTCATATTTGTTTCTCAATTTCTCCTTGCTCTTTCTCCACCCTCAGCCATGTCTTCAGGCAGACTTTGATGTCCCTCAGCCACAGTTTCAGGACTTGTCGCTTCCCTCCAGTTTGGAGAGCCCTATGGCTGTGACTTCAGATGACTTTTCCCTTCCTGGAGGCCCTTCCGGCCATGATTCCCAGGGTCCATCATCTGTTGGGACCAGCTCCATAAACCCGGTGTCCTGTCCTTCCTCGGACCTAACCCCTCAAAACAGAGAGCAGGCCTTCAGGACAGAGTTCAACCTCATATACACCTGCTCCCCCCTCAACGCAAATCTGGGAAACCCAGTGGCCACTGACCATCGCCTCTCCCAGTCAGAGGGCGGCTTCTCTCCAGCAGAGTCCTTCCACAGTTCCATAAGCGGCCAGGGGCTGCTTGGAGATGTGGGCACTGGCTCCATGTCACCCTACTGCGAGCCTCATTATGGGGGAGGATACCCAGATAGTGGAACACCTCCTCATACCAACAATCCACCACAAAAGAAGAAGGCAAGTTCTCTACATCTCAATTAAAAGAATATGAGGGCTCTTTTATAATAAGATATTTCTCAGGTAAATATTATGGAGTTTCATCTGTTTTTTGCAAGTACGAATGACTTTGAGTGTGATATGTGCAAACTGAAAAGCCAAACCTCATGATGTGCTTTTCCCCTGTTCTGTTCTTGCCCGTTGACTTTGTCTTAAATATATCAATTGGTCCCTTGTGTCAGGTGCTCAAAATCAAACGAAACAGGCATTTTAAATCATATTTAACCGTTCATATGTGTATCTGAAATGATTTCGACTCTGTAGCTTTGACCCTCCCCTTCCCTCCCCCTTCCTCTCCCTCAGTCCCGTTCCTCCCCCTCGCTGCTCCTTGACACTTTTTGCCAAGTCTCTCTTCCACTTTTCTTCCAAGGCAGAGGGCCAACCAGCATACCATTAGTCTGCTGACAGGAAAGCCAGATTACCAGGCTATAGCTGTAAGAAGTGAATACAAGCCAGTACAAAATATGGTGAATATTCTCCCTACAACTACATCTTTAGAAGTGTGCATGTAAATATTGTTTCTTTGCATCTGCATACAACACCCACCCCATGCTCCGTCAGTTGTGTCCCCTCCCTACTCCAAACCTACATTAAATTATGACGCTATATTTTTGAGAAGGAGGTTTAAGTTATTTTGCCATTTCAGTCAAATTCATTGACCTGAGGAAAGGTTCATCCATTGCCTTCAAAGTAAGACACCAATGGTCCATGAACTCTCACGATGGTGTCCAGATGAAGCCCATGTGTCTCTGCTCCATTTCATCCATGGCTCTTCTAACTGTGATCAGTGGTCCATCCACCACTACTAAAAGCAAACCTTACAGAAAAAAGCATGTAATAACACAGTGCCCTATGGGGAAGCTCTGGGATTCAGTGTGAATTAAAGTTGTGAAAGTGGTTGTCTCTCGGAGGTTTACTGTATGAAATCTTCCATTTTAACCAAGCAAATGGAGGTTAAACTCAGTGTTGATGCAACTTGAATCAACGGTAGAAATATGAACTGCACTTGATAAATCAATTGTTTCTTGCAAGATTGTCATAGAACTCATCATGTGTCAGACACACCAGGCTAGATATTCAGAAAGAAAATGTTAGCATAGTTGAATGCCTCACATCCTGTTTCTTTATAGATGCTCACTAGATAAGGTACCAATATCTGTCCTCATTACAAAGTTTTAAGTATCAAAAGTCTCACTCTCACTGGATTTGGTTATCATTTAGAATTGCTTGAAGTGACTCATGCCTCAGGTTTAACCGGAATTGTGAATGTTGACCCATTTAGGCAACAGAATAAATTTTTGTCTTGGATCTGCAGCCATTGAGTTTGTCTGTTACAATATTGCTGTTTTTCACTTGACAGTAAGGTCACCAGTAAGTATTGCTAAGATATCAAGATGTGTGACATTTGAGAAAATTGGTCCAAGGACACTGGACACACAAGCAGTCAGGTGGTTAAACAAAATACAACTCAACTTGTAATAAATGCCACATTTCATTTAAACTGTTGTTTGTCATCTTCTCTGGAAAAGCAACCAACCAGAGATCTTGTTGGTTAATTATAGATGCATGTTCAACTTTAATTTGGCTTGGCAGACCGAAGCAGAAGTGTATGGTGGCAAGCTATAAAAGAATTTAACAACAGACAGAGACCATATACTATACGAATCCGAGGCATGTAAAAAGGCTCATAAAAATTTCCCCTCTAAAAGCCACCAGCAAGTCTAGCAGGACACTCATAGTAATGTGTCCTCTGGAGACAACCCCTGACTTCTGGTCTTTTTGACAACACAGCTGCCTTTTGCAGCCTCCCTCATATGTAATATGATGCTATTGCAAGAGCCATCCATGTCAGTCTATGACTGTGTGGTCATAATCCCCCTTTCATATACCTCCCTCTGTTCCCACAAGCCTTTTCTGTGTCATGAAGACATTAAGCTAGGATGAGTGCTCTCATTCTCATTGTTATTAGTGACGATGTGTTTAAATGTTGTGTGTATGTGTGCTTAAACTCTCTGTGAATGTTGATATGAGTGTTTGTGAAGTGGTGTATCAGCGTTGCTGCATCATTGCGTGGTGCGTTTACAGTTGCCTGCTCTTTTGTTAAAGCTTTAGATGCTGTATGCTACTAACAGTGCATTCAGAACACAGTGATCTGCAGTATGCTGTATTTGAGCCTTTCACATGACTAGAAGTATGTTAATGGAATGGAAAGAAAACAGATGCGTTCAGTGTATTTTTTCATGGTAATGGATATTACATGGTGATCAAGTTATATCTTTTTTTGTCACATTGTATAGTTTGAAATACTGTTTCCAGGTGAGTCCTATCTGGTGTGGTGCATGTGGTCTGCCCATCACTCAGTTTTGGTGAATGATCAGTCAGTGTGAATGACAGAATTAAATGTTAAACTTGAACAGGAGACTATGTCTCCATCCTTAAGCAACAGGTATTTATTGCTCTTTTTCCTTCTCTGCTGCTTCAGGTGTCTTTGCTTGAGTATCGTAAGAGGAAGCAGGGCAGCAGTCGTGACTCCGAGCCAGTTGGAAGCAGCTCATCTCTGGGCAGTACACCCACCCGGTCCAGCTCCCACTACATCCAGGACTCCCATCATCCTCATTCCCATCAGCAGATGCAGCCTCCGGCCTCCCCACACAGCTCTTTCTCCTCCACAGCACACAGTTCCATCCCACAGATAGAGGAGATCAGTCCTCCAGACCACCAGGGCTCCTCAGTGCAGTCCAGACAGCAAGACAGTAGCAACCAATGGTAAGAGCCCCAGAGTGACAGCTCATTAATTTTAAGATTTGAACCTTTCATTGTATGTCGCATCACTTAGAAGTTGTCATGTTTTGAAAGCTGACTGATGGTTAAGTAAATAGTGGAGTTGACTACCACATAACCTTTGGATTTGGATTTTTTCAAGGATGGTTCCAACTACTGTTGAACGCTTAAGGGAAGGTCAGGGGGTTCTGGAGCGAGTGCTAAGAAGCATCAAGATGGAGCGCAATTACAAAAGGAATGATGGCTCTACAGAAAAGGAATCTGGTATGAGACATCAGAAACTTTAGTGATGCCTGCACAGTAATTTGATTCACAAAGTCATAACTATAATGTACCAAAACAAGAATGTGCATTAACTGTAGATATTAGTAAATGTGCAGCAATATATGTTGTGCTTTAACTTCCCTTGTGATAAAATTGTTTTGGTTCATTGCTGCATTTACAGATGCAGATCGATATGAGATGCAAGCAGCATCCATTGCATCTCCCATGAAGAGCCCACACAGATACAGTCCCGCTGTGTACTCACACCAGGTATGCTGTGCAAACCATTTATATCACTTGTTCCTTAAACAGCATTATCTTGACTATTTATTTGAAACGAATATATCTATGTACAGGTTTCAAAATACACCCATATTGACAATTACCTTAATATTTTAGGATGAAATATTGAACATATTGTAAAATAATACAGCATCTCTCAAATGATTTCTGTTTCTTTCCATTTTTGCTGTGACATCATAGGTGGTGGTAGTGCACTGTAATGCTGGTTGAAACCCTCTGTAAGATGGAAAAAAAAGGGTGTAATTGTTCCTATTGTAAAGATACTGTGGGCTCAGACAGCAAAATTACCAAGTTTAAATTTACTAGTAGCATTATTTATTTGTTTTTTAAAATTTTCTATAGATATCGCAGTGATATTGTTACAATTATCGTGATATGAAAATCTCATATTGTAGCAGCTCTGTTAAGCTGCTTGATAACCATTTGCTTTGTTTATTTTATCTCTGTGTTCCTGTTTTTATTCATGCACCACTTGATCTCAGTTGTCATATCTTTAATGTATCTGGCAGCATTTTAATTTGAATTTAATGTGTGACCAAGAGTGAATGTGTGTCTTTTGCATGTGTTTAGTCATCAGAAAGCCACCGGCAAACTGACAGCCCATCGTTCCTCCAGCAAACCTCCAACTCTCCATTCCGGGGATCTTACAGTCCCTCATCTGGCCAGAGCTTCTTCCCACGCCTCACCTCCTCCCAGCCTGGACTGCCCCAGGACCACCCTCAATCCTCCTATCCCAGTCACACCTCCACTTCCTCCTCAGACTCCAGACTGCCAGTAAACTCTCTCCACCAGCAGAGTGGCAGCAGTAACGTGGATGGAGGCCACGGCTACAGCAACAGCCACTTAAAAGCGAGCTTTTTGAACAGCAGTGGCCTGGTGGGGACTCCCACCCCAGGACCCAGAGCCCAAGGGCAGACTAAAATGGACTCAGGTGTCCAGGCCTCTAGAGGGAGTCAGCAGCAGGCACCTCGCAGCCTGAAGTCAGGCAGCCCAGGCCAGACGGCACTACAAGCTGGCTCCAGGCTGCTGTCGGCCTCTGGACCGACTCACTTCCCGCAGAGAGGGGGAAGCCTCAGTCAGTTCCAGCACTCCCCCCTCCAGGGAGCCGGAGTAAGGACACAGTCAGGAAGCTTTTAGGACCTTGTTCAGGTGTGTGTGAATGTGTGAGTGAGTGTGTATGAAGCTGCGTACCTCCTCAACCCCTAAAGCTGTGGTGAAATAGGGTTCAGGGAGTTTGGGGAGGGGAAATGTACAGACTTAAGAGGAGCAAGGACTTCTTTACTTATTTCTCCTTTTCTTATTTTCTCTGTTTCCTTTCTTTATTTTTCAGAAAAAAAAAACAAATTACCACATTCTGCGCAAAGCTAATCATTGACTTTGGACATCTTTACAGAATCAGTCGAAACATGATTTGGATGATACATTTTGGAAAAAAAAAAACAAACAGGAAATTAATGTAACTTGAAATTGTCCCCTGTGTTTCCTCATGTGCCGGACTGTGCAAACAGGTTCTATAATGTCGGAAAGTTTAAGCTTGTCTGTATAATGTTATAAAAAACAGTACCTAGTCATGGTACCCAGGTCGGATAAATACTGAGATGATGCAACTGAGAGCAAGGTTTTTTTTCTTTGTTTTGTTTTGTTTTTGTTGTCTTTTTTGTGTCAACATTACTTTTCTGATTTGGCATGTGGCCAAGTGTGCTGCAGTAAACAAGTGTTTTATTTGGAAAGGGAGACATGATGCAAGCAAAGGCGACATGTTTGTCATCTGTTGTAAAGATGCATCAGAGAGGTAAAAAGTAAGGGTTCTCTCTGAATAGGATCATTCCATATGATTACCAGCTTCTCTGTACTCTCATCAAACATGGAAACACTGTTCCGTTGTTTTGGTTTCTCTTCTTTTCTCTCATCCCCACTGGACTTTTTTAATTTCACAATAGAATTACTTCACTGTAGAATTCTGATATTGTACTTGAGACATACAGGTCTTATGATTCATGGTGCTGCATTCTTTTTTCCAATAAATTGAAATCCAGTTATGTTCCCCACATATGGCTGCATTCATCTTGTCATTGTATCAGTTGATATTGGTTCCTAATTCATTCTAACCATAAATTTTATTGATGGGATGCAGAAATAAAATAAGTCGCAAATGATCCAATTAAATTCTTAATTAAGTTTATTTAAGTAAAATGTTTGGTTTGACTGTTTTTATCCTGTGACCAATACTTGTGTACCATGTAACACCAAGGAAAACTGGGGAATGGATCTCTGAGGGAGTGTTTGGATTGTTTTTAGAAAACCTAGGTAAAAAGCTGCTATGTTCTCCTTCGAGAGCGTTTTCACTTTCCACAGAATGCTGTATTTTTGTTTCGGTTTTAACTCTGATCCTCACAAACTGACTGAAAGAGACGGTTCTCCTGACCGCCACAGTGGGACCTCAAACCAACATTAAGCTGACAGCTGGGTGGCAGCGGGACTCGCCTACTCCTCCCTCTTGAGACTTTTATTTTGGACCGAATGTGGAAAACATCTGCGTTTGTGTGGAAGACCTCAAGGACCGAAGGCCCAGTTATGAGACTGGACCCCACCCACCCACCACTACACCCACAATCCCTCCCCCCAGGCCACAACACACAGAAGGGTACTCATGTTACATGAATGTTTTGACAAATTGAAAAAAGTAAAGTTGTGACCCAAAATTAACCAGCACCTTAAAATGAAAGAAATACAACCTATAAGACACAGTAGGACAATGTGTAAGACTGTGCGTACTTGTATAGAAAGAAATGTGATATAGACTTGTATGGAGAAAATATAGTACACTGAATTTATCGCATGATATTTGTTTTTAGGGTCTGAGTGACAAACTTTGTCAGATGGTTAAAAGCTAATCATTGGGTCTGTTCCTGGGTTCCTCCAAAAACCAGAAGCTGCATTCTTCTTTGTTTTGTAAAGCTTATTCTGTTTGGTTTTATTTTTACACAGATCATAGTAGTAAATATTTCAATTGTTCCCCTCCAAAAGGTTTAAGAAGCAAGAGATGTAATGCATTTTGATAATAAAAAAATCATGATGGTAATGTATTTTGAAACCTATGATTCTCATGTGTCATTTGAGGGAGTCACTTGTATGTTTTGCACATGTCACAGCAGTCCAGGTGTGGAAGATGATGGTTTGTCATCTAAAGACATACTACAGGTGACTTCAGTCTAGCTAACAAGCTTTTTTATCCTATTTTAAAGCTGGTTTAATCCAGGGAAAAGATGTAGGCTTCTAATGATTGGCCTTTGATCTTTGCAAAAGAGATTGTTTTTGCTAGTTTGTTTGCTAGTTACCAAGCATCTTACAGCAACAATATATAGCAATTGGTATTTTGTGCAATTCGGTTCCCCTGCACCCTGACCTCAAAACCATTTCCTGGATTCTGTATAAGATATAAAGTCCATACTAACTAAAAACTCCAAATTTGGTCAGGCCATCACAGTACAGAAAACTTGTCTTAAAGTAAAAATGCAAGCCCAGACTTTTTTGTGCCCAGAAAGTTTGCAAAAGCATTGACTCATGATTTAGAGTAGCATTAATCTATGTAACCTTGAATGACTCAATGATAATATGCTGATCACAACTTGCTTCAACATGCTACTGACTAAACCTTTTTTGAAATAGGATGACTTGCCCTTTAGTCAGATTCAAGCAGGCAAATTTACTCATACAGCCAAATATCAAGCAAGAGTAACAGCATGAGAAATAACTTCCTGGCTAGCTAATAAAGATAGCAAAAAATAACTGTTGCAGTTTATACAGTTAACCAATCAGTGATTATAAAGGTCTCATCTTTCAAAACACAATGACATTTTGGGTTTAAGGAGGCCAGTTTAGAAACCAAGAATGCAACCTCTTCACTTTTTAGGTGCAAATAAGTATCCTCCAAAATACAACCACATATAATCACAACTGCTTTCCTCAGTAATAAGTAATCTCATGTACGTTTCCACCAAATCCAGTAACCTTTACAGGATAATTCCTGACTGAGCTCTATTTTCTGTTTCTTCAGATTTTTAGCAATTTTCTTCTTGGTCTAGTGGTTCAAATGGAGTGGCAGTACTGTCTTTATCCACTAGAGGAAAGCATTGAGCTACCTGTGAATAAAGCGTGAAGAAGGAGGAGATACATGGTTTCTTAGCGTGTGAAAGTGTAATATATATATATACTGTTGTTGACATAATTCTCTCTGTCTTTATTAGTGCTTTTGTTAGAAAAAGGACATGTTCTCAAGTTTGCTCGAACCTTCAGACTGTCACACAAAATTTCAAAAATCACAGCAGTGACCTATGGAGTTAAAGCTTCTATTTTTTTTAAGTCATTTAACTAACCAGCTAAATTCTACTTGGTTTCCAGGGCTACAAACTCCTCAAAGTCACCTTATTAAAGAATGTGCATTGAGGTCAGTTGCATTAATTTTTGTAGCTAAATTGTGTCTGTCTTCAGACTCAGCAAAGAAACAATGCCTCTCACTGTCTATTCCCTAAAAAGCATCTCCAAGTCATTTGTCATTTGCCCAAACAGTATTACACAGCAAAAATCATTAGTGTTGACTGGCAAACACAACACTTTATCAGTGTTTCTATCAGGCGAAGATCACTGACCATTTTTGAACAGCTCTCTCTTAGCGACAGAATACATTTGGTTACCTAAATGAGTTCCAGAAAACATGGAAAAGCTCATTTCCAGTGTGAGGTCTTTCAACTATGTTTGCTTCATCCTGCAGGCACACAGACACTAATTGAAGTGAGTGAGTTACCAGGTATGTTGGTGGGGAGCACTGCTGGAGGCCACACTGATGACAGGTTGTCTGACTGGAGGAAAAAGCAGAGAGCAGATGGCTGGTCTGAGGCCTGTCAGCATGTGGAAATCTTCATTCTCACCTCACCAGATGGCTTTAATACACTGTCTACCAGCACGTCTCTGACAGAGCCAGCAACCAACAAAGACAGACAGTCTGGTTGTAAATAAGAGACTGGAGGATTTCATGGTCAGTGTCCCATATATATATATATATATATATAGACACCTGCAGGAACAAGTATTTTAACTCTGGAGACTCAAGTGACTCTCAGACATCCTGACACTTCCACAAGGATTCCTGGGAATTTTAATGTCTCTGAGTACAGTCCAAGTTTGAATCAGAATTTAGGATTCTGACAGGTTTTTCGCACACAATCCACATTACATGCACAAACACACACACAGATTATGAGACAATTTGCAGGCGTAACAATGGGTTAAAAGTGCTGTAGGTAGCTAAAAGATCTACCTGAACTTAAGGATTCGTTCACTTTGTAAAATGCACTGTCTAAATTTGTACCAAAGCCTGCTGTTATAGCACAGCAGTTATGAAACAGGAAACCTGGAATCAAATTTCATTTTGTTTTACCAATTAAAATGCAGTTACTGTTAAAACAAACAAAAAACATATAAAATATTTTAGATTCCTCAAAGTACTTCACATGAAATAGTATACTTTTATAAGTGCATAACAGTATATAAGAAGAGGCTGCCCAGCCAGACTGGAACAGCAGTCCTTTTGTGCCTTTTTCTCCTCCGGCCTGTCAGGTGCAGTCACTTACTCTGACAGCCTAACCAGGTTTCCTCAGACAGAGTACAGGGCAGCACAGGACGCTTGAAACAGGGGCCATCTGGCCATGCATTTCCATATTATCTAGCATGAAGCAATGTATAGAGGAGCTAAACTATTTTAAATCTTGTAAACCTGTAAAATTACAGTTGTACAATGTGAAAATCATTCAGTTTTAAGTTATCAAAAAATCAATCAACTGTTGCTGTGATCTTTCATGCAAAAATGCCCAAAAGTAATGGACTCAGCTTCTCAGGAGATTTGCTGCATTTCCCAGTACTAGGTGTGAGTAGTTCTGACGGACTTACGGACAATCAGTACTGACAAAAAGCAGCACAATATAAAATCCTACATAAGAACCAAGTAAAAGAAAAAAAAACTACTTTAACATTCATGCAAATCCAGACGAAAACAAAAAGCACCACTCAATTTCCTTTTAACAGGAGCAATAATGTATGGTTTGGCTTTTGCAGCACTTGTCTGCTGGAGACCGACTCACACCATTGATGTGCTTACTAATGTTTATATCTTTGCCAATGAGGCCACACAGAGTGTTGCTTTGCAGCACACAGTTTTCTCTTTTAGAATCAGCACCAAAAACAAAAATTTGGTTAAATCCTCACTTAATTTCAAATAGTTTTAACTCATCTTTACTGAAATATTTGAAGGCATTCTGTCTAATTATTTAAACTTTTGGCATCATCAGGCGCTACAAATACAGTAAAAATCTTGTAAGCTCCACAAGATTTGTCTAGTTGAGATTACTAACACACAGAGAAGATTGCGGCACACCGTGTTGTTACCTGATGCAGCACAGAGGGAAAGGCACATGCTTGCTTGCTAGCCTTAGACTTAATAAAATCACGGATGGAGGGCGTGCTGTTGAACTGTTCTGCTTTACACAGAGACTTGTGTCTGTGATTTCCTACACTAAACTATATTTCCTACACTAAATTGGATGGATAAAATGTGCTTTTTCTATGAATAGAAAAAAAATGACATGAACATAAAATGAACACTGATTGTGATGCCATCCATACGCAGCCAGAACCTAATCTTGACCTTTGACCTTTTCTATATTTGGTGTTTGTTATCCCACCTGGCTCCCTGGATGCTTACCTGAAGGACTCCATGGACTCTCTGAGGTTACAGCTCATGTTTGAGATGTGAAGACAGACAGACAGAGAGATGACAAAATGAGGGAGTGGGAGGCAGAGAGGACTGCAGGGCACATCACTGAGGATCTCTGTTATTATCCCCAATCCAGCCAGCAGTCTGGACTTGCTGCTTCACAACAAAGAAAGCACCAATCTCTTCTGATGTACCGTGCGACCCACCGCCCCCTGGCCATCTTTTTGCTGCTCTGTCATGGCTATAAATAGCGGCTGCTAGCGTGGGCTAACAGACCGAGGGGTGAGGAGATTTGTGCATTGTGCAAGGAGACATTGCCATACGGTCTGGCTTACATGTGGATGTGCTTCATAAATTGTCTTGTATTTGTAAGCTTGATGTTGATCCACCTATGGGAGGAAGGTTCATGACTGAAATGGATCCTGTTTGTCTGTGTTGGTAGCATGGCAGCTATAGTTTGTATATTAAGCAGAGTCCTGTCAGTTTCACCATTATGACTTTGTATTCACTTGCATTGAATCAAAAATCGAATTCAAAGTTTGCACCATTGAATGAGTCAGTTGTTTCAGACTATATCCATGCTAAGCTGAGTGCACCTGATAGGTTCTTTTTTTGTTTTACTGATTTAGGAGTTTTTCAAAAGAAAATGTGAATGACAGATTTTAGGACTCCTTAAGTTTTAAACAATGAGTGTTTCACAGAGCTTTTTAGCATGAAACCCAGCTTCTAAATCTCTAAAAAATGTAAAGTAGTCCAGAGGACTCCTAAAACATTAAGAATAAATTAAATATAAGGGCAAAACCATTCATTTCTGTGTGTGTTCTGTGTATGCACTTGCACTGATCGGTAGTACAGTCCCTTCCTTTCGCCTCGTCGCCCCACAAGCAGATGGGACCAGTGGAACACTGTCATCTCACAAACACATGAACACACAAACCTTCCCTCATATAGCACATAAGAGACACAAATGCTTACACGAGCATTAGGCAAGCAACACATACATATGGATACATATGCTTTCATATGTACAAACACACACACACACACGCACTCAATGTTTCCGGGGGCCCTATGCTTCAGCACTGATGTCTCTTATAAAGACTGTAGGAAGAGCAGGAGGAGCTGCAGGTCAGTTGCTGCTGCTTCTGTAAACATGCTCCAAGGATGACCGGAGGGTGGTGAGAAGTGACTGTGGTGAGAACTCAGAGCACAAGTGGAGGCAGAGAAAGAGCCATTTCTGTTCTGATTAATGATTGTGGTGGAAGTGTGTTTCTAAAATGTACCAGATGTTTACATGTCTCTATAAGGGTCCAACTGCAGAACTCATAAAGTGGTCATTTGGTAAAACTGCCCACATAATGGCTCCCAACATTCAGTTCACTCTTTGGTCACTGACATTTTCACTGCATTCCATTAACTGTAACAATGATAAATACTGGGACAATACTAACAATGAAGTTGACAAGCTTCCCTCTGAAAACCTGTGTATTTTGTGATGTAAGCTGTATGATTAATTATAGATGCAATCAAAATTAATTTTAGTCAATTAGGTAATGCTGTTTCACATCGGAATATTGCAGATAACATGCCTGCTTCTCACTTGACAACAGTCAATTGATATTTTCTTCTCTGCAACTCTGTGAGCTTTCACTCTGTGAGAGCGATTAAATACATGTTTGTTCAAAAAAAAAAAAGAAATTGTTACTACAAAATAAAAAGAAGGCGGAACAATATCAAGGGTAACTCATTTTATTGATTGCCTTGTAAAAACAACACCGGAGGTGAGAAAGTGGTGTACGACACTGGCTGCCATGCTGAACTCTCCTGTGACAAACATTCCTTTTTCAAAATCAAGAAACTCCACAGCATCCCATAACCAGAGAAGATATCATTACAACAACAGCAAGGCAATGAAAATAAAACCATGTCAAAAGAAACAGGAGGAACACACTGACAAGCACTGAAACAGAGAGTCAGGGGTCAGATATAAAAGTGGTTTCCATAGCTTGATTCAGTTGAGTTGAATAACTGTGAAGGGAAAGAAAGTCAAACATCTGGGCAGGGTGTACAGTAAAAATGAGAGACAGAAAGGAGGGAAAGGAGGCAGTTTTATGTGTTGTGTCCTCAGTCAGCTCTGCCCTGCTCTGTGATTCACTCAGGACTACTACTACTGATAAAACTCAAATGTCATAGTTTGCACTAAAAATCCCACCAACCAAAAAACTACACAGTGTAAGCCACAGATTCATTTAAAGATAATATCATACCAAAATCCAAGTGACAGTCTGCACTGCAGTTATTAGCACAACAGTAAAACTGGTGTAAAACTGTTGAAAGCAGAACTAAATCTTATTACTGACAGACTAAAGGTGACTCTTAATGTTAAAATGGTCTCATGTTATTATGTGAAATGAGCACAGACTCTGACAGGATTGTATCATGTAACTCCAATTTGAAGTCTTGTTCATATTTTGAGGATGAAAGTTTGTTATTGAGCTTTAGGAAGTAAATCTTTCAACTTGCTGTAACAAAAAAGCAAAATGAACGCTTGAAATTCATGGAAGAAAATTGGTGCATTGCACATTGAGATGACTAAACTGCTTAAAATCTCAATACAGACTCATTTTAAAGTAAGCTAGGTAAAAATATTCTGCTATTATTTCTATTTTAAAAATGATCAATGTAATATATGGTTTCCCCACATATAATTGTAAATCAACTCTAAAAAGGTCTCTGCTTATTGAGCAATTTTGAGTACATCAATCACAGGCCTCATGCCCCACCCACCACTGGTTCCACTGACCAGTAAAGTAGAGTGTGCATAAAGCTGGCTAACAGTTAGCGTTTGAGAAAACATGGAGAGATTAAATCATCCATGTTTGAGCCTCTGTCAGACCCAGACTCAGATGAAGAGTCCTGCACCAAAACAGGCTACCAGCAGACATATCATCATGGTATGTAGAGCTGGCAGCTTTTATTTGTTTCACTTTTTTGTTAGCTTGGTAGTTTGTTAAAGGCAGGGGCTGACGGTGTCATTAGTTGTACTAGAACACTATCTTTACCAACAAGTCTGTCCTAAGTTGGAGGTTTTAGAATAGCATGTGCACAGACATCAGCCCCTGTGGTAGAGGGATGTATTTTTAGCTGTTTTCAGCTGTTCTGATCTACACTCTTGTTAGGTTAAGTGAAGTGGGCAGAGCTAAACTAGGAAAAACTCAAGTTTTAAAAGGACGATGATACAGGTGTAAATGTTTCTGGGCATCAGCAAACTGAGCCAGGTGTCAGTCTGGTAGTGTGGATAAATCCACACACACATGTCCAACCACACACATGTTTAACCTGCATTAAACCTCTTCTTAAAAAGCCAACTCTTGATCCTGGGGTCTTAGCCAACCTAAGACCTATATCTAACCTCCCCTTTCTCTCTAAGATTCTTGAGAAAACAGTCGACAATCAATTATGTGATTTCTTGCATAACAATGGCCTATTTGAGGAATTTCAATCAGGCTTCAGAGTACATCATAGCA
>JAPZDZ010000012.1:26549676-26569502 GCA_029783805.1 Acanthurus tennentii | reverse complement strand
GGTCCGGGCTGATACTGCAGCTGCTCAGTGCTCTCACAGACTTCACTTTATCAACAAAAAAGTGTAAGAAGTCCTCACAGGTGGAAACAGTGGCGTCACTCAGAGGAGAGGTGTGGGGGTTCACAACAGAGTTTATAGTACTAAACAACACACGAGGGCAGTGTCCATTAGTAGAAATAATATTCGACAAGTACTTGGACTTCGCCTCTTTCACAGCCCTCTGATACTGAGCGAGACTGTCCCTCAGTATTTCGAGCGGGACACCGTTTTTGACTGCACAGATTCTTGCATTCCTCTTTCAACTGCTCTCTGTACAAATGACATCCTACACAGTACAGCTAGTTCTCTGACCCACTGTGTACATAAAAATACTGATTAGAGGATTTAAAGGTGTTTTTTGTAGCCTATTTTACCATGGCAACAGCAGTGCATGCAGATGAACATGAATTATCTATGAGAGAAGTACAACTGTTAACATCTGAAAAGGAGGTGCAGGGTTTAGATCAGGACCAGCAGACTTTCAAGAAGGCCCCTGCCCACCCTCTGACCACAGAGCCACACCAGCCTGACTGCTACAGGAGGAGAGAGGAAAGAGCCAGAATAAGAGCTAGAGGGTTCAGCTTGGAACCACAATTGTTTCTGGCTGACATACAGGAAAGTTAAAGGGAGGTGACATGGACAAAGTAGGACTCTTGCTGGTCAAGTAGCAGAAAAGCAGAGACTGTTGTATTCACATCTTTGCAGAAACTTGTGTCCACCAGAACACCCTGGATTAAGTTGCTTCACTCAAAAAGGGCAACTGTGTTTAGAGCTGCACAGGACTCAGGCAGGAAGAGGTGAAGTGGACTCTGGCTTTACATCAGTGATGCTTGGTGCACAAATTAGTTAAAGATGATGGACAGTGTTTCTGAGATGCCACACTATTAATTTGAATATGCTGATCATGTTTTTGTTGCTGCTTTTTACATTCCACCAAAACCAAGAAAAAAATCCACAGAATTATTCCTGTTCAGGTTTATGTGTGCATTTATATAAATAATCATATATATCCCTCTTTTTAAACCTTCTCTATTGTGTTGCATTAAAAAAAGGACTACAAAATTTAATTTCAGAGAATAAATTACCTTGTACCTTGTCTGAAACCAACAACATGTGGTTTGCACTTTGTATTAGGGATAGACCGATTATCTGCGCCAGTATTCGGCATTTTGATGCATATCGGCCTCTGCCTTTTTTTTTTTTACACCAACAGCCAATAAGAGATCAATTTAAATCTGGGTTATTTTGGCCCTGATGCAGCACTCCACTCTGTCTGCAGTCACCACTCTGTCTCAAGCATTGCCCCACCCACAGCACTGTCAGATTGGCTACATACATAGCCACGGTGGGGGTAACAGCAAATCAGCAGAACTTTAAGGAGCTACTTATTTGTTTAAGTTTATATTTAACTTTATAAGACATCCTGCTGAGCCTGAGAGCTCCCTGCACTTTTTGTTAGAATTTTAAATCTGTGCTGTCCTTGTTTGACAACCTTGGTTTGTTTCTGTTTTATGTATTTCTTTATTACTTATTATTTAGGATAAGTGTGCGTGTGTATATCTGAATTTTGGGTAAAGGCAGTACCCTTATCACCTTCTTGTTGATTAACTACAAAGCAGCAGTCGAGTCGTAAAGGTTTAAAACATCGTTGATCCCTAGCACAGAGTGTAGGAAACATATGTCTGTGAGTATCCAAGTGTACATGCATGGCATATTTTTCTCCATTATTTTATTAATATTGTGATAGGTCTGTTTGAGTTGTTTACTGAACTTCGATGCTAACAATTAGCATTACAATGTGTTTTCCCATAGACATTAGCATTAAGCTAGCAGACTTTCGAAAGACACGTTGAAAGTTGAGTTGTTACAGATTAGATTGGATTAGAGGCGGAACGTCTTCACAGACATATTACTGAGTCCAGTAGCCTTTGATTTATTTATTTTATTAGATGTTTAACTTTATCATTATACTGGTGTCCAGCTAAAGGACCTCTGCCCTCTTTGGAAAGAACGGGTGGTCCAGAAAGCAGATAGAATATTGTCCCACCCTGATCACGTGCTTGGCGATGAGCTTGTAGCTATGCCCTCAGGTCGGCGGTTTTATTAGCCAGTGCGGAAAACAAACCGTTACACAAACTGGTTTGTCCCATCTGCAATAAGGCTGTAATGAATGATGAGATGATAGGAATGTTACATGTTGTAGTGTTTCCTGTTGTTTGTTTTTATTTTAGTTATGTTGTTACTACGGACAGGACTGACTGTCAAGTTAATTGCCCCCGGGACTAATAAAGTATTCTGAATCTGAATCTGAATCTGAATTATTGCAAAGCAATGGTGCAAATATACAACGCATGTTTCCTTTATATCTTACTTTTATTGTATTTTTGCACAGTTTTACAGTGCTTCATGTGGAGTCAATAAATCGTGGGTAAAATCACAAAGCCTTGTCTCTGTGTGAAGAACTGTTTACCTACCTGCCAAACTGAACCAGATGTTTAGGGAGGGCAGAATGTCTATTGTCTAAGATAAAAAAAAACCTTTAACATGCTGCAAATATGAAAAGCTGTTTAATAAACATATGCTTAGAAGTTAAGTGTTGGAGTTTGTTTTATTCAAAATTGTGTTGCCAATATTTTCACTTTTACTGCAAATGAATATCGGCTCCAAATATCGGTTATTGGCCTCCTTGACTACTAACAATTGGTATCGGTTATTGGCCCTGAAAAAAACATATGGGTCTATCTCTACTTTGTATACCTAACATCTAAACCCACCCAATCCTTACATCTGCTGTGTAGTACAAGTCACAAATGTAGCGCCTTCGAGACATGACTTATTAACAAACAGAAATCTTGCTGGTCATTAGGTATTCAAAACAGAGTATCTTGGACACAAGCTGTCTCTACAGCAGGAAGGCTGAGCCTATGCAAATATTTTATATGCCCTGGTGTGACCTCGGCTCCTTGTAGAGGAGATGCTGAGTCAGTTTTTTCTGATGAGACAGGCACCACTGAGCCTGTTGACAAACTCCCCAGACAGGAAGCTCCCTTTCATTATGTTACCTAATGGCCTGAGATACACGTGATGACAACACATGCTGCAGTGCACAGGACCTCCGTGTACTGCTGAGCCTGAGTGCACAGAGCTGTGCATATCTTGAATGAGGCTGATTAATGTTTATTATTATTATTAATATTATTATTATTATTATTATTATTATTATTATTATTATTGATGTTTAATGAAAAAAAAACATGCATACACAGACAAACATACACCACTGTTAACATACCAGGTTTTCACAGAGAATAAATATATGATTAATTTTTGTTGATGTTTTTAACCCCCTCTTCTAGAAATGATTTTTTTTTGACTAATCTTAGGCTTGTGACATTGCTATTCGCTGTCTGCTAAGTTGCAACACATTTTCCCTCCCAACTTATCACATATACATGCTTCCTTGTTTATGTCTTTCTTTGCATTGATCTCTTATTGTTTACTTGCGTCTCTCTTACACAGAGATGCAGAGAGCCAGAGAGGGCAGGAAAAAGTCAATCATTTCTAAAGGCTCCGAGTCCACCACCACCAACACAGTCCTGAGTCCAGCTGCCTTGTGGGAAGAAATAATCCAGCCATCAATACCTCCTCTCAGATAATGTCAGCCCTTCCAAACCAATGCACAATTAGCCCTCCTCCCACCCCCTCCCTCCACACACACACACACACAGTGGTGCACAATGTCAGTAAAAACATTGGGCTATCATTTGTGTAACAGTCTTGTTGAATACAGAGAGCCTTATCAAATCTCAATTTGAACATGTTGAAATTCATCTCCCACCTGCCATGTACGCTCAGCACCTCTTTAAACACATTTAAGACCAGTTTCAGCTGCATCCAGTCTAGTTAATTAGCAGTTTGTGTGATTAGGAATCCACTAGGGGATTCTTTGATGTTGGCTGAGCTTGTGGGAGACACTTGTAGACTCTACCTGAACTGATACAATCTGTTCAGTGTTCAGTGATGAGAAAACACTGGCCTGGGAATGAACACATACACAAACACACACAGACACAAGCACGCACAGGTAACAGCTACTACATTAAAACTGTTAAAGAGAAAACAATAAATACTGACAGACCTGAAAATCTTCCTATCTAAAAACACTGCCTCTGACTAATAAAAACTGAGTCTCTATTCAAATGTCCTTCTCTAATCAGCTCAACTGTGTCTATTTGACAGTTTATTGGCCATTCTAATACAATCACACACACAATACAACACAGCCTTTACATGGAATGTGTTCCCCTTTTTTCATGGATGAATGAATGTACTGAGTGGGGGTGCATTACTGGAATGTATGTGCAGATCATGGACAATGCAGGCTAATCTGGTAGGCAGATATGACAGCAAAAACAGAAGCTGTGAGTTGTGATGCAATGCTGCTGAAAGCAGTTCATTATCATAATTCCATACAATTACACATTATGTCAACTCTCCAGATGAAAAAGAGCAGAGCCAGAATGCTTTTTTTATGGTAAAGACCCAGGGCCAACATGGCTTAAAAAACCTCCTCATGCTGGGAAAATATTTGGTGACACATTGGAATACCAACTGATGACCAAGATATAATTTCTTCACTTTACAGATTACACATGCAAATCACCAGAGTCTTTACAGACGCACTTGAAAGCCTTACATGACTTACTTGATACATTTTTGGGGACTGTTATTTGCTCTCTGCTCTCCATCTACAGTCAGATCAAATTTCAGCTCATGTCTGAGCCACAGGGAGCACTCGTGCTCTTCCATAAGAAAGAGGGAGAGAGAGAGGTGCGTTACTAATAAGGAACCAGACCCTCGTGCAGTATGAGCGATGCGCTAATCTTGAGGAGGGTCTCAGCGATGGTGACATTTCTGACAAAGAGATATGGTGTAGCTTCACACGAGCAAGGTGAGTTGCACACCTTTGCTTCACTCCTCGAGCCCCCAACCACCACCACCACCGACAAATAGCGTTGGGAAGACCCTCATACACCCCCCCTCCACCAGACAGGACAAAGTGTCTCCCATTCTTACCGCATAGCAGCTGCATCCAGGCGCACGTCTTGTAGACCGTGGCGGTGTTGCAGAAGAAGAAGAGGGCGAAGCAGCCGATGCAGCTGAGGATGAGCACCATAGACATCAGCACGAAGAAGGAGGCCGCCTTGAAGGCTCCCGACGGGATGGAGCTGAAGTCGGAGAAGCTGCCCTGGCACGAGAGCTCCCGGTTGGAGTTACCGTTTCCCACACAGTAGTGGAACAAGCCGAAGTAACCGGCTTGAGGGGTGTTGACGCTGTCACCAATCCAGTAGGGCTGGATGAAGACCACCACGTTAATGATGGACAAGCAAATGGTAAATATTGCCCACAGGACCCCGATGGCCCTGGAGTTGCGCATGTAGTTGTCATGGTAGATTTTGGAGGCTTCTTGCGAAGGCAGCATTTTTCTCTCCCACCCCCCAACCCCCCCACACAGCAGCGTAAACCTGATGTTCCCTCTTTTGGTACCCCCCTTATCCTTCTCTGTTGTAGTTAGAAAGGATGAAACCAAGTTATGTTCATACAAAGGAAACTAAAACAATAGAATTCCTCCGCAAGAAATGCCCTCTCCCCCTGAAGCCCAGTCAACCCGCAGATCTAGATCCTGCTCTTTTTTGGAATAGTCTTACATCCAAATGCTCCAACCTTCTCCTCCTTCCTCCCCACTGATAAGTCTATCAGTTCAGTGGCTAAGCGTGATTCCACTAACGGGAAAAGCCCCCCTTCCTCTCCTATCAGCGCGTAAAAACACAGCAAAACCGGCAGCCGATCTCACGGAGCCAAAAACGGCGGACAGTGATGGACGGGAACAGCAGCATTGTCTTCTTCCTTCAGCACTTCACCTCCGCCGACCCCCCGCTGCGGTGCATTCAGACCCAGAAGCCCTCAAGGAAGATGCTAGAAGCACCTGCCGAGTTTCCCCGAGGTGATTCTGAATCCTCTGCAGATGAACAGAGTAGCACTGAACGAAGACCCTGATGCTGCCTCTGACATGCTTCACTAAAAAATAAAACTTGACAAAAAAGGAAAATGTGACATGACAAAATTTCCGAGTGTGAATGAAAAATGTACAGGCTAAACAAATAAAATAAATGAGTCTTCTAACACTACACACACCAACAACCCCATGACTGTGGTTTTGAATGCTGTGACTCTCGCTCACTCTCCGGGTATCTGTCCCTCCTGTCTCTCTCCTTCTCTCCCTGTTTTCTCCCTCTCTTTCTCTTTCATTACGCCAACCCATATTCATCCCAGTCTCAGTCTCTCCCGTGCGCGCAACCGAGGAACGTCGACGACTTGTGGATGATATTTGATATTGCAGAATTTGAACATCTCTCTCACTCCCCCCTTACAGCCACACACACACACACACACACACACCTTATAATCAGTTCCAATAATCAGTTTGGATTACAAACCAAGCAAATCAGGTCAGAAAGACCCTTGTAAGAAATGACTGGAAATCTGCAACACTTTCCTGACATAAACTGGTCCTGTTTTATTTTCTCATCAAAGAGGGGCCCTGGCTCAGCATCTGGCTGTAAGACCTTCCTTGTTTCAGTTATGTTAACAAGGTACATACTCTTAAATGAAAGCGTGTTTTAGTTAAATTAACACACAGCAACACTTGGGATTCACTGCCCATCTCTACCTTTTATGCAAATATAAACAATCCAGTCCAGATATTACTGGGTTAAAACTAATGAATGAAAACGTGGAATTTGGGTCAATATTGCACCAACACTATAATGATTTAAATATACCCAAACTAAAATATGGCTATGTCAATCCTTTTTCCTAGCTTTTGTTTTCAAACACAGAAGTCAGTTTGTTAATTAAATTCTTGTGAAGCCCTTGTTTAACAGTTTGGTATGTCATGTTAAACAACTAACAGCCCATTTTTGTTGTGGAACTCTAAGCCAAAATTAAATCTATTTTTGTTTGAATAAATAACCCTAAAGCCTTTTCAAAATTTAGTGTTTCTGCTTTCTGTCACATTCTTTCAATGACTGCCAACTCACAGGTCTCAGTGCCACAGCTAACACTTACCTCATGTTACCTTAGACAAGAATCACAATGAGTGCACAGAGATGAACATGTTAAATTTGGAAAAGATTTAGCATTTATATTCAATCTGTACTGTGTACCAGTAGATAACCCGAGCTATGGTGCAGTCACAGTACAAACCTAATTCATGCATATACCATTGACAGTGCATAAATAGTATAATGAATGGGTGGTGTCGTTCTTAAAAATTACTCTTTTTAACCGTGATCTGCTATGTGTGTCATATTATTTTTTGTTCTTATTCTAATATAATTTAATTTAAAACTTTCACACATAAAATTTGAAAGCTGTTAGTTCAATTGAAAGGGTTACATGATTTCTGTGCAGTTTTATTTTGAAGTTGGAGAGAGATTTTGGATTATACTTTGGCCAATGAATACAGTGTATCTAATATACACATGTTTAGAAAAAAGCTGGAAGCACACCCCAAAGTCCAACCAAGCTCAGTTTAGTCCAATTCAAGGAATTGCAGTAGTTTGTAAGCTATATTGTAATGTCATAAACTGAGAAACCAACCCATGCACTTTTACGAATAGAAAGAAATCTAAAGCAGAAGTAAAGGTTGAGTATGTACTTAATACATGTGAATAAAAGTATTTCTTAGTATGTTGTTAAGAAAGTCAAATACTCACCCCAATAGTGCCTAAAAGATCAATCATCTAATCACTTTGGCAGGATTCTAGACTGTTTTGGCTTCAAGAAAAGGTCTGTTACTTCTATATTATACTAATTTTATTTATCATTTGATGATGTTATCTATTGTTGGGCTCAAAAATATTGCTGTTTAATTAATGTGCAGCAATTTATTAAAGCAAGGGTCTATTTGGCCCAAGATGCCCTACCCATACTAGATAAAATGACATCTTGACATGCTCAGGCAAGACTGGAGCTCCTTATTAAATTAATAGTAGAGTGACTGAAAGGCTACTGATGAGCTACATATGAAGAAATGTTGGCAGGTATACAAACATTTGTTATCAAATAAAATACACTTAGTACACAAAATAAGCTAACAAAGCAAAAAATAAACTTCCATGAATGAAACATCCCACCTGCTTTGTTTGTGAAAAAAAATAAACAATCACCTCTTAACCTGATACAAAATAGAGTATTGCCGTGTCTGTGTTTTGTTTGGATGTTGCAAAGTTCATAAGTGGCAGCTTAAAATCTTTAAGAAGCCCTTTTGTAATCCATAGATTCCTATTTAAGATCTTAAAAACTAAAAAGGGGACTTTCAACAGGACACTGACAAATGCCCCTCCCGGGTTGAAATGAGAGTGAGCATTACCGAATCTTGTGTTAGTTTGAGACATATAAAAGGCTTTTGTTTGAGCCTGCCTTTGGCCAGCCACTGCAGTCAGTGTTTTCTTCCACCAAGTTTAGATGAAGATTTGGATGTACAAAAAACAGTCCTGCATGGTGATTTTGCAGGGAATTAATCATTTTAATGCCAAGACCTGCCTTTCCTAATTAAATTTTCACCAGAGCTTGCCTAAAAATTATCCCCACATTGTTGAATTGACATGAGAATTACAGATAGACACCAAAACCACTTTTTGTACAGAGCTTTTAAAATATACATTCCTGCTATTAAAATATAGATTTGAAGATTAGAAGCTTGATAGCTCAGGAGGTGTGGAATTAGAAAGAGGTAAGCTTAATAGACTGCTGTGGCTGCCCCTTATCTTTGCTTAAGGCCGGCAGCTGGAGGCTACAGTAGTCACTATTACCAAAATATGCAACATGCAAAACATGTTGCATTCTGGATAATTTAGGCTGTCAAAATTTTATAAAACGGACCCAAAAACAATGCACAAAACATAGATGAAACAAAAAAATTAGCTTTACAAGTAAAAGCTGATAAAAACCCATTAATGGAGGAAGAATGGACAAAAGCTAAGACAACACAAAAACTGAAATCAAACAGCAAAACAAGGTAAAGCAAGGAGCACATGGAACACAAGGAAATGGATGCAGGACCAGGGAACCAAAACAGACAAATGAAAAGAAAGGAGGGGAAGACAAGGCTTTAAATACTCAAAGACAGGGGAGACAATGAAACACAGATTAAACACATCAGGGTAGAGACAGCAATCACAAAGGAGAGAAACTTGAACATGGGATATGACACAAAACAAGATAATCATTACTGAAATCAAACAGGAAACACTGTGAAACCTGAATAAAACATAAACAAACTAAGGGATCTTGACAGATCATGACATTTGACAACATGTTTGAAAAGCAGAAGAGTTCATTGACTAAAAAACGACAGTGTCTCTGATTCTGCCACATTGATTTTGATCCTTTTTTGTATTGAAAAGCGTTATTTGAGTGTAATCTATGCCATAGCAATGTAATTAAAGATCAGTTTCCCATAGAATACTTTATTAATGTAGCATGCTTTATCACTAGTGAAAAGTAGAACAATAAATGCTCCCTATTTGTTTCGCAATAAGTTATTGCCACTAATGCTACTATCAGTACTAAAAGCAAAAATAAACTGAGGTACCCACAACTTTAAAGTTGCTCAAGGTCATCTGACCAAAGGCACATTTATTTGAATCCTCTACATGATACTATAACAAAGCAGTGGTAGTGGTAGTGGTAATCTTGAACTGAACATTCAAGAAAGAATAATTAGTCTTCATTTGAATCTTTGAAGACTTCGGGACTTAGGAAATAATAAATGCTGATTATGTCTTGTTTACAGGTTCATTGATGTGTTTTCAAACACATTTTTGCTTTTTTTTTTTTTGCTTAACTTTTGGGAGAGATAGGGTAAGGGGAAAGCATATATATGAATTATTTTGTTAGTTGCATTTATCAATTGAATTGGTCAGGGATGAGTTATTTTTTTGGAAAAAAGGCTATCCCAGTCAAGAGGGACTTGCAGCAAGATGATCTGATTAAGCCGTTCCTGCAGACAGTCCAAGACATTAGACCTGGTTCCGATCAACAACAAACGTCATTTAAAGGGTAGATGGCTGTCACGTGGTGATGTCAGCTTCCTGTTTACCGCCTGTTGCACCTTCAGACTGTAGTACACAGATTGCAACACCGCTCGCCGCTCGGGGCTTTCACCGTTGACACCATATGAAGGATTGAGATCCTGAAACAACAGGGTCGACTACTCCATATCTTTAATCCGTTTAGCCAAGTGTCCGTGGTTACTAAGGAGACATGGAGACGTGACATTGAGGAAACGTGAGCAGGCCGGGAAGGATCCTGGAGGTTTCCTGACTCCAGCTGACCGGAGTCCAGTTGTGTTGTGCAGAGAGTTGGCCGTCACTTTACCACATGTCACAAACGAAACAGTGGTGATGTGTAGGACTACAAAGGTTTGGTCTTGTCTCAAATGAATATACGAGGGGTTTGAGTGTGTGGAAACGAACAGCCTGCGCCTGGGAATTTGAACTAGCCTGTTAGCTAGTCGTGCTAACTACCGTAGCAGCAGCGGCCGGCGAGGTGTGAGTGGCTGGCTGTGCGGGCTGGCTACAGGCTTGTGTTTGGAGTTGGAACAGCTCGCCGGTGCCCTGAATTCAGGAAGACTCCCCGGCTCTGGCCCCCTCAAACGGGCAGTCAGGAAGAAGCTGGCTGGGAGGGGATGGCCTGGTCGGTCTTCTCGTTCCAAAGGACAAGGCTCTGCGGTGTTTGAAGGAGGTCGAGTTCGGCTGGAGGCCACCACCGCGGGTCGAGGCACTATGATGGCCGCCTCCCCCTCCACGGCCGGCGGCTTCACGGCCTCCGGCCTGTCGGTCAGAAAAAGCGAGGAAATATCGGATTTGATTGATTTGTTTTCCAAGATGCAATACAGAGCAAAGGAAGTCACTCCGCGGGTAAGATAGTGTTTCATTAATCGATTTTCTGTAGTTGACTATCTTCCGTTCTCTGTTGTCTGATGATAAGCCGAACTGCCTTGTCTTTGTACGCGATCAAAACAACATGTATTGTATATACTTTTATATGACCTCTACCTTAAGGAACCACTGCTCAGTTCAGCATATATATGATCTGTCAAGCTACAATATCCGTAGATCCACAGTGTTGTTATGCACAAACAGCTTTTACGCAAAGGTACTTGTGATGAATGTTTGCGCTGCAGGTGTAACCCGTCCTCTGTGCTTGTGGTCTTCATATCTTCATATCTGAAATAGATTTGTTGAAAACCGCATTCCCTTGTGTATTTAATTTTATTTAACTGAATTATTGAACTAATCAATTTGTTCTAAAACATTTATAAAATTACGTTGTATCATCGATGTGCTATTGTTCAGTTAACAGATAGTTAGTAAATACATTCATTTCAGTTGAAAACTACTCTTTCAAGACTATACAGTTATTAGAGAGAGAGAAAAAAATCTTTGTGAACCACCCTACAGTGCCAGCAATCTCCAGATTGATAAGATCATAGTTGCCACAGAAGAGGCAGTGAGTAAGTCTTACACACTGCATAGAGACATACTGAATGGGTAAGGGGCATTTACTTTACTGAAAGATACGGGAGTCTGCATCGAAGTTTGCAACCATCTGTCACAGAAATTCTAAATCTGTTTGCACAGCATTTGTTACATCATTTGTTTTTATGTTCCCTTCAGGTGGAGATGATTGAGAAGCGCTGTCTGGAGTTGTTTGCCAGAGATTACAAGTACAGTATCATCCACAACACCAATGGTGATGTATGTGGCCATTACCCACGGCAGATAGTTTTCCTGGAGTATGAATCCACAGACGCTGAGAGAGAAAGGTATCCCTCGACAGCTCACTCAGTCCTTTATTCTCAGATACAAAGTCCAGTCCACTGAGTTACCAATTACATTCATGTTTGTTTGTGTGGCTTCTCAAATCATGCACACCTTACTATGGTGCAGGGAGCAAAAGTCAACCTCCATCTCCAACTCCTCTGATCCCATCATGGCAGTTACTGTCCTGTCACTTGAGGTCACGTTGTGGCTGAAAAGAGAACTCAATGATTCAACACATACTTATTACTCACTGCTGAAAAATGAAGTGGAACTATTTTTCACTGTTGTGCTGGAAATGAAAGATGTTCTTTATCGTTACAGCTGTTATTCGCTCTGTAAAAAAGCTGCTTTGTCTGTCAAGTCTCTCTTGCAAAAATATATGTCCTCACTGCATAATTATATTTCATAGTCAGTCCTGAGTATGTAGTATTGTTGAAACAGTTTGTCCATAGGTTGATGGACAGACATTAAAATAACTGAAATTAGTGACTAATAAGACAAAACCAGCAAAAATATACAGGTTCTAGCCAGGACTAATCTGACACACTAGATGGAATGTTTCACATATCCAAAGCGTATACTCCACATGTCCATCTGGGAAACAGCCCATAGACAGTGTTTGGAATTGGCAGGTCATTTAAAAAAAAAAAAAAAAAAAGGTTGGAAGGTGATTTGAGGAATGTTCTGTCTGTTACATTCATTACTCTTGCTGTAGCCAGTCCGGAGAAGAACAAAAGCAACTTTTCATCAAGAAATGCCTTCGCTGTCGTTCTTTGTTCTTCTTTTAAAGAGGAAATGTTGTCCAGTTCTGATAAAACTGACACAATTGCAGCATCCATTCTAACCTCTTTGGTGGCTGCCATGGTTCCCTAGCTTGCAGTTGTTTCTTTCTTTTTGTCAAAACTAAACCATGCCTGCCTACCACCTCCTTCTCCTCAAAGGGCACTGATTGGTATTCTAACACAAATGAATCTGATTGGAGCTCTTAAAGATGGTCTTAAGGGATTTCAGACTTGAATTCTCAGCTTTCCAGCTGCCTTGTAGGGTTAAGTCAAGACGACAAGGTTAAAGCCCTTACTCACTGCACATATGATTTTTTTCTGCCAGTATTGACATTTTGTATATCATGATTTAGTACATCGTTTGGAAAATCATTTGAGAAACTGTGTGGCTAAAAGAACCAGAGACATCTGAACATCTGTTTTATCTTATCCCGTGAAATAAATACCTGAAAATACTTATGTTTTAATCACTGTAAAGCAAAAATGATTTCAAAATTTGAATTGCAGCAAATTATTGTTTAATAATTGTTTAATTGGTGACCTCTGCTCTTCACATGCTTCCCTCCCTTGTGGGGTGCCACAGGGATCTATCCTCGGCCCTATTCTGTTTTCATTGTATATCCTACCCCTGGGATCAGTTATAAAAAAACACAATCTGTCTTTTCACTTTTATGCTGATGATTTGCAGATACATTTACCCATGAGACCAAATGAAAATACTGCACTTAACTAAGTTGTTGGATTGTATCACTAATGTAAAGCAGTGGCTGGCATGGAACTTTTTGCACTTGAACGACAGCAAAACAGAATATATCTTGTTTGGCACGCCACCTATGTCGAATGCTTTTGCAACAAACTCTGGTACACTGGCCCCCTTTTTTAAACCACTTTTAAAAAACCTTGGGGTAATGTTCGACAACGGGCTTAAATTTGATAAACAGATTAGTTCTGTTGTTAGAACAAGCTTTTTTCAGCTCCATCTCCTGGCCAAAGTGAAGCCATTTCTCAGTCGGCATGACCTCGAGAAGGCAATCCATGCCTTCATTAGCTCGAGACTGGACTATTGTAATGCCCTTTACGTTGGCCTCAGCCAGTCTTCAATATCACGTCTCCAACTTGTGCAAAATGCTGCTGCCCGATTTTTAACAAGCACGTCCAGACGTGAACACATTACCCCTGTGCTGTTGTCACTCCACTGGCTTCCAGTTTGTTTAAGAATTGATTTTAAACTTCTGTTGTTGTTTTCAATGCCATCAATGGCCTGGCTCCCTCCTACTTATCTGAGACTAACTATCCGTGATCATGGCAGGGCCCTGCGTTCTTCGGATCAGCTTCTGTTAGAAGTCCCAAGTCCCAAGAAGTCTGCCCCCTGACATTCGCACCACTACTGACCTTGGCCTTTTTAAATTCAAACTGAAGACCCACGTTTTTAGATTGGCATTCAACTCTGACTAGGGCAGTCTTGTTTTTCTAGGTGCACTTATTTTTTTGTTTTTTCTATTTTATGTGCTTCTGGAAGGCTTTTAGTAACCTGCAGCACTGTGGCACTTTCCACCGTCTTTGTGGCTTTGTTGTAAAGCACTTTGGGTACCTTTGGTTATTGTAAAGAGCTATACAAATAAAATTTGATTTATTGATTGAATTAATTAGTCAATTAACAGAAAAAAGTTATCCTTTTTGAACCCTTTCAGTCATTTTTCAAGATAAACATAACCTTATTTCAGCTTGCCAGATGTGTTCTATATAATATAATGTATGTGTATCCTGTCAGACAACACCCAAGCTTTGAATTAATGATGAGGCTGTTTGTTCCCCAATCCTCACTAGATGTTAGCGATTTTTTTTGTTTGCCAACTAAATAGGGGCACAAGGAAGACTTTATCTTTTTATGTTGTTTTACATTGTTACAGTCACAAAAATCACCTGCTGGATATTATCAGCCTACCCTTGATTGCACTGCATTTTCATGATGCCTTTTAAATGCACACTATAACTTATTCAATTCAATTCAATTCAGTGTCCAATTCAGTCCAATCCATTAGATATGCATTTAGGTGTGTGTGTTTTCATAGACAGAATAGCAGCAAATATAGCGGTTAGTGTAATGAAACAATCACTGGTTGCTGAGTCTTGCTGAACGCACCACTTAACTGTAATTTACATGTCAGAAGATAAGACTAGTTGATCTTTTAAAGGTGTCAGCAGTGTTAGCTTGTTTCAGCTGACTTTACAGTTTGTAGATAAAACAGACTGTTGTACTGTTGCAATGTCAGGTGCTCTGTAATTGCATTTTCTGTGTGATGTCCAAAATTAAATCAGTATTATGAGGTAAAGCTGGCATTTCCAAACTATACCTTGTCAAGGCCCCACAAATAACATAAGCTTGTAGCTGTGATCCCCTTTCCAATTTGTCTTTAAAAACCCATTCACATTCACAATACCCTGGCAGTATTAAGTTTGTGCTTGCTAGTTAGTTTCTCTGAGCCTAAGCTAGCTGGCTACATGTAAGCAAAATCACGCCTGCTCTCTGGCATTTTGCTAGCTGAATTTCAGGAGCACAGCAGCCTCATGGCAGACACAGACTGTATCAGGTTAACACTGACAGTTTATGACATGGTGACTGATGTTTTGACTGACAGGCAATTAAAAAGTAGGACGTGGCAAATATAATGTATTAATATAATTATTGTTTTTGATTGCAATGTATATGATAATATTTATTCCATTTTATGTTTTTAAATAATTTTTCAAACATTTTGTCATATCTTCATTCTAAACCCACTGTGGTGACTGGTAGTGGCCACCATGGAAGTAGACTGACTGGTGGTTAACGTGGTGGTTTGTATGCGTAGGTTTGAGAGCACAGTGCAAATCAGTAAGCTGCAGGACCTGGTGAACCGGAGCAAGCTGGCTCGCTGCAGAGGGAGGTTCGTCTGTCCTGTCATCCTCTACAATGGCAAGGTATG
The DNA here is from genome assembly GCA_029783805.1 of Acanthurus tennentii. Taxonomy (NCBI): domain Eukaryota; kingdom Metazoa; phylum Chordata; class Actinopteri; order Acanthuriformes; family Acanthuridae; genus Acanthurus; species Acanthurus tennentii. The sequence goes on along the minus strand of JAPZDZ010000012.1, from coordinate 26,553,824 downwards.
GCTGCTCAGCTGGATTATGGGTTATTTTCACCTTTCCCTTAACAAGCCGACAAATTTAAGGACATTGTGTGAGAGTCCTGATTTTCCTTTTCATGGTTTAAATGCCATTGTTGGGAATCTCTGAGAGCTATGTGTGATTAAAAAATGATTTTAGATGTATTGTGTTGCATTTTGTTTGCTTATTTGTGTCAACCTTGTTCAGCATTCCTAATAATAGTTCATAGTTTAAAGGTGCAGGACACTTGGTTGAGAATTATTGTTTTCCAAATGTATTGATAAGTTTACATATGCAAAGCACTTCAAGTAGGGAGTTGACAATAACCATTATATAAAAAAACATATTGTGTTAATAATACACTTATTAAAATATTGTATAAATAATCTAATAAACTCTTGAATAATTTCAGCTTTTTTTTAAACTTTTACTTCGCTTTGTTCATAGCAGTTGGTAGTAATGCAAACAATTTGTGCTGGTGTGAACAGTAAAACCACACTGATCCTGTATTGTTCCTCCTCATTACAGCATATATGCCGGTCATCCACTCTGGCAGGATGGGGGGAGCTGTACGGACGCACAGGCTACAACTACATCTTCTCAGGTACAACAAGTACACACGCGCACGCACACGCACACGCATGCACACACACACACACACACACACACACACACACACTCACACACTCACACACTCATACACACTCAGTCACAGAACTCAAATTTAGCCTAAACAGGGGAAGTTGTAGCTAGCACAGTTTCCATGGGAGGTTTCTGTTCCCTATGAGCTCTCTGACCTGCAAATACTTGCAGTAGTTGTCTGACAGCTGTCAAAAGTTTCTTACTGTTTTCTATAAATTACAAGTGCCACTACTGGTCATATGACTTGTGTACAGTTCAAATTATCTTCATAACGAAAGAGTAGATCTTCACAGTTATAATGAAGTATACATAAAAGTGGTAGAGATGTTGATTTTTGAGAGTTAAGAAATCTAGTAACAAATATATCAGCCAATAGTACTTTTTAAAGGGATGCGTTATTACATCATTCTGTATCAGTCGTAATAATGCATTACAAGTTATTTTGCCTTGTCACTTAAAATAATGGTGTGGTCATCAGGCTAGTACCTTTTCAGGTGATGTAAAAGTTTTGTTGTCTGTCCTGATTTGATTGGCTCTAACCGACAGCAGATCTTCCTAATCTGTGCTTTGTTTGCTCTACTATGACCTCTCAGTGACAATGTGACAAAACATTATGAAAAAAATACCCTAATGTGAGCTAATAGGCTACGATGACATTAATAGCAGAAGTTAACTATTATATGTATTTCAAATGTCCAATAGAAAACAGTGTTTTGATCTTTGTCATGAACCTCACTTTGAGTGAAGATATTTATCTTGAACATTTCTTTTTTGTTTCAGGGGGCAGTGATGACACGTGGATGGAGTCAGAGGAGGTTCCAGAGGATGACAGTGCAGTGAGGTAATCAAATTGTTTTAACTATATTAGTGTAAAAAGAACATCAGATTCTGGTCCGTCTGTGAGCAAAGTAAGTATTTCTAATCTTTTGTGACAACAAAACAAGGAATAACCTAAAGCTATATGTTACTGACTGAAAGACAACATTTAAACTTGTCAGTAAACTAAAACATCTGCCTAGAGAAAGTAAAGTCTCATATTTATTTTTCATTGTCTTTCTTTCTTCTCCTTTTCTTCATTCACATTCACTGTCTCTCTCCTCTTCTTCAGAAATGGTGACTCCCAGCTCTTTGACAAGGTTCGAGGCCATGACATTAAGCTGCTGCGTTACCTTTCTGTTCGCTACATCTGTGACCTGATGGTGGAGAACAAGAAGGTTAAGTTTGGCCTAAAGTAAGAAAAAGCAGAGACTAGTTCATCCACACTCTGTTATTTAGGTCACTGTTTCCACTGGACTCTGTAATGAGAAACCTTGTGGGAGGCATCTGACTATTGACTCAGTGTTTGTGCTTGGCTTCAGATGTTTGCCGTTTCTGACAATTGAGTTATATTTTTCCAGCTCTGTAGATTTAGGGGCTTGTGCACTTTAGCTGTTGATTGTGGCTGCTAAGTTACATTTAGCATGGTTACTTTGGTGCTTTTTTGGGGTGTATTTAACTACACATAACAGAAAATGCACAGTGAATGATAAAAAGCAGCCACAGTCCCAAGACAAACTGAAGACACATGTAGAGAACGACAGGGAATGATGTTAATGCTAGAATGGAAGTGAACAATTACACTGTGTAACAACAGCTTGAAGATGAATGTATTAACACGATAGAGTGTAAAAAATAAAGTAAAAAATGCAAGAACGCACAAACAGATGAAGCCAGGTCATGGTCAGTGTTTCATAAAATGCCAGCAGTGTCTTTTTGCTCATGTGCCAGTGTGTATGCGCTGATACCACTCCAGCTGTGTTTGCTACTTTTGTGTTGTGAACTATTAAACTGTATGTGCTCAAGAATTCTCTCCATGTGTCATCTGACTCTTTGATTCTCTGCAGTGTGACTTCTTCTGAGAAAGCAGACAAGGCCCAACGCTATGCAGACTTCACTTTGCTCTCTGTGCCTTATCCAGGTAAACAACTAATGTAAACCTTCTTAGACATCCGTTACTGTTAGAGCCACACCAATACACTGCACGGACCAATACTGTTGATTTTGCAGGTATCTGCAATCACAGACAGAGTTATATGTGTGTGTATGTCAGCAGTTGAGTAACAGAGTAACAAATGTTTTTGTTGCTTTTATGACAAAAAAGTTTAATGTTTTAAACACTTAAATATCTATAATAGTGTCAGCCTTAGGAGGATAATTCACTTCACTGATTTATTTGCCCTTTTTTCTGTCTAATTTAAACTTCAGACACAGCAATAGAAAGTGATTCTGTTGCTACAGCAGTGTAGAAACAGGAGCCCCCGGACTCAGAAAGAAACAAAAAGATAAAGAACACTCCATTGAGGTTCATTTTCCTTGACTGAAATAAATAGAAGCAAAGTAAACAACAGACAGATCTTTAGTCTATTATGAATCTACATACTCAATCTGCTGTTTGGGAAAAAAACCTTTGTAATAAATAATCTTTTAGAAGTCGATTACAAAATAATATATACAGTAGAAAATTCCTGCAGACTTCAAGGAAAGTAACAAAAGCAATGTGTATGCACCATTTCAGTGCTATAGAATTTAATCTTTTGAATATTCTTTGACCTGTAAGCAGAACAGCTGAAGTTAAATGTGGAACAGTCAGAGAAAGCTTCTGAAATGTTGTAAAGCTGACCCACGGATGCTCTCGGAGATACTTAACAGATGTTATAATGTCTGCCATTAAAATATATGATGTGGAGATAGATGTTGAAAATGTGACAAGAAAATAATTCATTTTTCATATATTGTTCTTGTTTTTTTAGGGTGTGAATTTTTTAAGGAATACAAAGACAGAGACTACACAGCAGAGGGTCTGGTGTTCAACTGGAATCAGGTATACAGACTGATGTGAGTCTCTTCAGTGTGGATATACAGAAGTTCACCTTTTTTGTATTAACCTGATGTCCCTGCGTGTCCACTGACAGGACTATGTGGATGCTCCTTTGACAATCCCTGTATGCTTTACTCAGAACTTGAATATTGACTGGACCCAATACCAGGTGACCTCTCCTCTCTTCTCCTCTACATTTGAATGCCTTCACTCTGTCGTACTCAGTTTTTCACACTTGACTCACTGAGACTCAGTACATCTTTGCTCTATTTGTAGTGTATCAGTGCCACCTGTTGTCCAAACTGCAAAGTGCTTTGCTCATGAGTCATAACCATTGCACTGCACACATACAGTAATAGTTACAGTGTGGTTTCAACTTCAGTGACTCGCGCTGTGCATCCAAACATTATTCAAGCCCACAGAACTTATATTTCCATATTCAAACAGATGAATATGTAAGGCTGCTTTATTCAGAAATAGGGATGGGCACCGATTCCGATTCTGGTTCTGCTTATCGATTCCAGTTCCTAACGATTCCTTATTTCGATTCCAAAATAGTAAAAAGAAAGAAGGTCAGTTGTTTATTTAACAAAAGTAACTTAACTCCTTTACTTTTTAAGAAAATGGTAAACAAAAATAAAATCCTGTCTTGCA
>JAPZDZ010000012.1:26532831-26549576 GCA_029783805.1 Acanthurus tennentii | reverse complement strand
TTTTTTATGGGTACCCGGTACCCGCCGTTTTTGATTCGGTTCCTACTTGGAACCGAATTTCGGTACCCAACCCTATTCAGAAATGTGCATAACATGACTGTGCCACCATTACAACACAGAGACTTGGCTTTGGATGTTTCATTGGTTAAACAAAGAGCTGAAACAAGCTGTTACAGAATATACTGTGCTAAACTGAAGATAATGTTTCCAACTTGAAAGAGAAAAATAAAGGTAATATTATCTTGGCTAAACTAAAAGGGTGATACCAATGCTTTAATTTTGTATCAACAGTATATTGTTTGTTTGTGTGTGTGTGTGTGTGTGTGTGTGTTTGTGTGCTTGTGTGCTTGTGTGTTTGTGTGTTTGTGTGTTTTTAGTCTTGGGACCTGGTGGAGCAGACCCAAAACTACCTGAAGCTGTTGCTCCACATCATTAACAGTGATGGTAGGTGGTGTTGGCTTTGTTGAGGGTTCATGTTAGAACAGTGTTAGTCTTGGGTTTCAATAAGAGTGTGGAAAAGACCTGTGATCAATGAATAAATTGCTTATTTTTTCCATTTTTTATGTATTTAAATAGTTAAATGTAAATTTGGTCAGCAGATAATCAAGGTGAGACCTTTAAGTGCTTTCTAAATAGTGACTTATTGATTTCTTTTGATGACTGATTTATAGTTTTTCATTTTTCACTCAAAGAAGCACTTTCAAGTTCTCAGTGTTCAGACTTAGTGCTTTTCTTTGTCTTATATTGTTGTAAACTGAACAAATTTCCAGTTAGAATTTTCGGTCAGATTGAATAAACAACTTAAGATGGGTTTGAAGAAACTGTAATGCATATTTTTAATCATTTTGTGACAACAATTAAAATAATTAATCATACAAAGAAGAAAATTATTAGTTAGTTGAAGTCCTAGAAAAGAAAATTGTGTGGTGCTTTTTCCCTGAATTTACTTTGTAATTAAGTGTGTAAAGCTGTGGCACAGAGTGACAGTTAGGCTAACTATGCTATGCTAGCCCAAGAAGGTTTAACACATTGTTTTAATGAATTAGTGACTGTGTTAATCAGCTGCTCAGAATTACTGTTGAACATGAGGAGGTTAATAACTGAGCGCAAATGTTTATGCCATATTAAGCCTTTCAAAATATTGCAATAATTCAGTTTTATCTGACAGTGTCACTATTTTGCCAGATTATTAATTAACTTGTTGCATTTTTTGGCCTGGGTGGGCACATAACCAACTTAACCAAAGAGAGAAAAGTGAGGAGAGGGAGAAAACATACACATAAAAATTTTTAACCCATAAAAAACACATTTTACAACAAACAACTAAAACAAAACAGTTGTCTATTTTCAAATCTTTGGTACAATGTGAACATGCACAGACTTGAAATCAAGAGGCTGATGATGTGCTCAGTGTTTTGAGCTTTCACCGAAACAACTTAATAATGTGATGACATAAGAGTTGTATTAAGTGGTTTGTTGGCCTTGGTGGCCCAACAGTCAGTGAACACAGCTTTATGGTGAGTTATATTTTAGTATTATGGAGGAGAGCTGAGATTTTTTCAAGCCTAAACTGTGTGTGTGCTTTTTTGTCAGTGTGCAACTTAATAAATCCAGGTCACACAGTTGATTTTAGGGTCCTTTTGGGACAGTTTTTAATTTTTTACTTTTTGAATATTCACATTTGTTTATGATGGACTCAGCACTGACGAGGTTTATTGTAATTCACAATAATTCACTGCTCCCTTGAACTTAACAAAAAGAAGTTATGAGGTGTACATTTCATTAAACCTACTTCTCTGTTGTAGATGATAAACACAGTCTGTTGATAATGCACTTCAGATCCTTTACAGGGTTCTTTCCAGTGTCTTGAAGGTAATGTTGTGTGTTGATGCAGATGAGAGTGGCCTCCTGGTGCATTGCATATCAGGCTGGGACCGAACACCTCTGTTCGTCTCCCTCCTCAGGCTCTCTCTGTGGGCAGTAAGTTCTTACTTTTTTTTATCTGCCTGTCTTTTCATCTCCTGTATTCTCCCCTGGGGTCTCTTCACGGGACATCCATCACCCGACAGCTCATTTGGCCTCTAACATTCAGTAGTGACTTTGATAAACCCATGCTGAATCCACTGTCCTTGGCCCCAGCACCCCTCCTCATTCAAACCACTTGACATGAAACTAATTAACCATTGCACGCTAGTCTCTTCTGTATTCACTGCTTTTATTAAAATAGTGCCTCATGTTATAAATGTGTATTATTTTTTTAAGAAATGGTCCAACTCCAGCTTGTCATTAAACTACAGAACACATGTATAGAAATCGTTTTCAAACAGAATAAGAAATTGGGTTTGGTTGTCTCAAGCTGCATGAGGTCTTGTGGATGATTGGCCCCTAGTGTTTAATATATCACAGGTTGTTTGAAATGTTTGACTCACTCATGTCATGCATTTTTCACAGGATGGTGCAGTGCACGCCAGCCTGGAGCCGGCCCAGATCCTGTATCTGACCATCGCTTATGACTGGTTCCTCTTTGGGTAAAAATAATCATCACCAGCATAGTTTGATGACTGTACGATGAGCCATAACTGACTGTGCATTAACTGGCATTAGTACCACAGAGGTGCATTTAGTGCCATCTGGTTTGTGACGCAGTGTGTTTGTCTGTGACACATAATTAAAAAGTGGCAGGTTAATAAAGCAGTGGGTGGGGGAGGCCGGGGCACCATGAGACAAGCACTGTGGCTCCAGCTTTGCTCTTGACCACATATTTTATCCTCCCACAGTTCCTCACATATTCTCTCTTTCTCTCTTGGGGTTCTCCTTTCATAATTACCCACACCATCTCTCCAATTTGAGCTCATCAGAGGTAGTGTCATAAAAAGGCCCTTCACTGCCAGCTAGCCCATGTAATTATCCATCAGCAGGCTAGCATGAACCCTCGGGACACAGGCCAAGTGAAAAAGGTGTGTGTGTCTGCGTGTGTCTGTGTGTGTAAAAGAGAGAGGGAGAGATTAGTGAGGAGGGAGCTGAGTAAAGCAGAGAGAAGAAGGGAGCACCCAGAGGTGTTGCAGCTGCTGCACTTTATCAGTTGTACCTGAATCATATTCATGCAATTTGTTGAGTAATCTGTACTCTGTCATGGACTGAACATTGTCAGCAGCACAAACATGTGTCTGATTACTTAGAGCCTAGTTTATCTTGCACCAGTATTTTCACACCTCTAGACAGTTTGTTTTTAAATACTCTGCACATATTGGTTAAAATACGAGCTAATCAAAAAGCCCCAGTTCAGTACTTTAACCAAGCTTCAGGCTATTAAGGGCCAGTTTGGTCTATTTTTTTTAGAAATTTTTGCTCACTTAGCCCCAGCGCTACCTAGACAAGTAGTTTTGCTCCAATGTGCTCAAGTTTCATGGGACCACTTTCTGAAATGTCCTCTGTTGCTCCAATACAATTTCAGATAAAAGAAAATTCATTCATGCTCATCAATACCCTGAAAAATCACAACAAACCTTACAGAAAAAACACCAACTTGATTACTCTAAGTACAACTGATGTCTTTACCGGCTACTTTCTATAAACTAGGATGAAGTAGGAAGACGCTTCTGTACAAACAGTGAACTGTAACGATTCATCATTGGATCTTTGTTACTCCCATTACTTCTTGGTTTCAGATCAAAAAATGTCGACAAATGCAGGTTTACGGGATTCATTGATCTTTTCATTGACACAGTGGCTTTTGTCAAGTCTTATCTTTTAGTAACTTGCAAATAATGTGTTAAATATTTTTGTATTTATTTTCAGTCACATGCTGCCCGATCGACTCTCCAAAGGGGAGGAGGTAAGTTCAACTTCAACTAAATTTCTTTATCTTCTATTTTATTATTTATCTATTATTAATACTATTTATTATAGTGTTCATATATTATTTTGAAGATGTACTGAAGGGAAACTAACAGTAACATGATATTAAATGCATCAGCTCAACATGAACTTTTTTCTTTTGCACAATTTTGAATGTTAAATTCGTAGATACTTTATATAAGTTTTGACATACATGCCGGCTTAGAGTAACAAGAAATCTAAGTACAGAAAACCTTTATCCAAGATTAGGGGCTCAGTTTTTGAAAAATAATAAATCATTATCATCTTTATCTCAAATATGGATAATATATTGGAAAATCTAGTATCAGTCAGACTGTTGTGCAGATTAATCAAAGAAAAGGTGTCAGTGATTAAATCATCAACATCAGCCTCATGTTTTGGTGTCAGTCCTTGAGAGAGCACTTCTCTATTGAAGAGCTGTTTTACACCAACATTCAGTAATCACTGAGGAAGAAATTGATCAAAGCAGCACAAATGCTGATATCTTCCCCAAGAGCAGTCTCAGTAGAATAGAAATAAAGATAGCCACAGATCATGTTACTTGAGTCAACTCATGCATTTCAACCTGCAGAAAACAGCTAGCAATGGTTTGGTACTCTCAATTCAGACTACTGTTCCATGTGTGAGGACACAATGTGTTTGGACTCCTGTGTGCAGTGATTTATGTTTGATTGCAGTTGCCCCTCTGATCGAAAATTTCTTTTTTCTCCCACAGATTTTCTTTTTTTGCTTCAATTTTTTGAAGCACATTGTCTCAGAGAAGTTCTCTGCTGTTAAGAAACAGAGGTATGTTCCTCTATTTATCATATTGTGTTTTATATGTTTATGATGTTTCTTTCTTTGTCTTTCGGTCTGTCTGAAAAAGCTGATAAAGCTGTAGTTAGCTATAGGTTTTGGTTTCTGAAGTTTTTAATAATGCTCTTACAGTAAATAACTTGATCAATTATCAGCTTCTGCAGGCAAATGTTAACTGGGTGAATCCAGTAGCCTTTCTCTTCTTTTGGATGTTATTTTTATTTTTATCTTTCAGAAGGAAGAATTCCCACTTCAAGGACAGTGATTTCACTGTGGAGGACCTCTGCCAGCTAAGTAAGTTAGTATGTTTCATACTTACCTCCCTCTACACAGACCTGCATACGGGAGCTTCTCATAGACCTTTGATCCATGTGGCTCAGTTCACATGTACATTTATTCTTTTTTATTATTATGAAGCTTAATTAGAGTAATAGATCAGTACTTGTTAGTGTTCCTGTACAAAAATACTCTCCACCTTTAACATCTTGCTGTTAAAAGCTAAAGCTGCCAGGCACTTGCTGGTTGCTGAGGTTTTAATTGGATTTGGGACAGAAAGAAATGAATCAGAGCAATAAAATAACCTTCCTTAAAGCCACATTATGTTGAGATTGGCATTTTGTATGATTTTTCAGCCCAAAGTTTCTGACTTCAAGACCTCTGTTGTAAATCCAATGTTTCTGTCCCAAGATTGTCAGTTGTAATGCACATGCTAACCACTAACACGTGTTGGTGGTGTCATAACAGTGTTATGGGGTGACTGTGGCTCAGGTGGTACAGGAGGTTGATCTCCAACTCCTGTACATGCTGAAGTGTCCTTGGGCAACATACTGAACCCCAAATCACTCCTGAAGGCTATTTCATCACTGTCTAAATGTGTCTGTGTGAAATGATTGCTGACTTGCATTGAAAAACACTTTGGATAGTTAAAGCCAAGAAAAGCATTATATAGATGTAGTTCATTCACCATGAACTCTAATTCCACTTAAATAATTTACAAAGAAAAAAGATCTTACCATCTTACTATTCAAATATCTCCCATGTTTGCTTTTTGAGCTCCATCACTTTTTCAGTATGAAAGTGATATACGTGTGGAAATGTTTTAAATGTATCATTTTTAAAAAATCCTTGTCCCACATATCAGATCATCTATAAAAGCCTTTTTGGTGATGTGCTTCAGCAGCATTGGGAGCTCTTTCCACTGGCCTCTGGTCTGATGCAATGAGGAAATCAAAAGGTTCTGAGTGCTGTGAGCAGAGACAAAGCAAAGAGCCTCTTGGCGTTAATGCTGTCCTGCCGTCTTTTTGAAAGCTGCAGGGCTTGAATCCAAAACATTGCATCACCAGCTTTCATGTCTGCAGACTTTAGCCTTGAAAATGCAAAAGTATACTGAAGTATACTGTTTTGTAGGGGTGTAAATCACCAGTTTCATGATGATACGATACTATATCGATTCTTTGGACAACGATACGATATTTGCCAATATCACACAGTCTGCCACGATTCGATTTCAATTTGATTCAGGGGCCTTCGGTCAATTTAAGACGATATTATGCACACATTTAACACAGATCTTCGGCATTGATCTACGGCAATGCTAACACTAGCATGAAGGTCAATACCGTGTTTCTTTTTAAGGTACCTGGCCAAGTTTGTCGTGTTTCCTGAGTATTTTATCTCATAACGACATTTCTTGCATTGTCTGTTGACCCGTCTTTCCTGCGAAATTCAAAATATTGCCACACAACTGACTTATTCCTAAGGGGGGAGTAAATCTCGTCATCCTCTTTAACTTGGCTGCTTGCTGCTTGCATTGTTTGAAACTTCAGAACGAGGCGCAATTGGACGGAAACTGTGAAATGGGTATGCGGTCGGAATTTCAAAATAAAGGCTTATCTTAAAGGTGATGATATTTATCGATAGTTTGAGTTTCCATCGATTTGATTGGATCATTGCTTAACCAATCGATATATCGATCCAGACCAATATATCGTTACACCTCTATTGTTTTGTGTCATAATTTTATCAGTTTCACAAGTGCAAATGGCTTCCTATCAATATCTGATCAAAGACTGTTCAGTATTAAGTGTCATGTGTCAGCCAGCTTCTGTTTCATTGGACTCTGTAAATCAATGAAGTCTTCTATTCAGCCTTTATGCAGAACATAAAGGGAGAGAGATGAAAGAGCGGAGCTCAGTGTGTCATGGAGTCCCCTAAGCCTATTAAGCAGCATAACTAGGGGCTGATCCAAGGCAAGCCTAAGCCAGCCCTAACTATAAGCTTTATCAAAAAGAAAGGTTTTAAGCCCACTCTTAAATGTGGAGAGGGTGTCTGCCTCCCGGACTGAAATTGGAAGATTGTTCCACAGGAGAGGAGCTTGATAACCGAAGGCTCTGGCTCCCAATCTACTTTTAGAGCTCTGAATACCTTTGTGCTTTTCCTGTTGTTTGTAAAAATATCCACTGTGTTAGAGGTGTATGGGGTTAGGAACCTGAACTATCAGCCCTGCTATGTGTTTGGTTTTAGAGTCGAGAGATCGCGGCAGTGTGACCAGTCTGAGCAGCGATTTCTCCCTTATCACTGAGGAGGTGGGCGGTGCCTCCAGCCTCGCCAACGACACTGTGGACCTTTTCTCTAGCCAACCCCAGGCCTCCAGCTGGTCAGTATTACACACATAGACTCATCAAAGTTGGGGATTTTATTTCTTTTAGCTATTTTTAAGGGCTTAACAGAATGGATTGCCTAATCATGAGTAAAATGCACCATTGGGTTTGTTAATGTTGCAACTCATTTGCTCAGCAAGTGATATAAAAGATTCAAACACTGCATCAGTGCTGTCTGTATGAAGACCCCCTCTGTGCCAACACAGTGGTCGTAACTGAATGTTTTTTCATGCAGCACTAATTTCCATCTGGGCTTCAGAAATGACCCATTTAGATCAATGTTAAGAAACTTCAGTCAAAGAGTTCCAGTCCAGTCAATTTTAGCTATTTTTCTTACACCATCATTGCTGTTGCAGATGGTAATGAAGTCTTTGTTTCCTCAGGAGAAAAAGCACCACCTCCTCTCCTCAGATGGTTGTTTGGAATAAACAGAACCCCCTTGAAGAGCACCTCCCCCATTCTCTCAATGAGGCCAGGTCTTCCAGCTCCTCTTCTTCCAACCAATCAGAACATGGTGTCACACGCACTGGCAGCAGCCCGTTGGCTGTCCCTGGAAGACGGTAAGTGAATCGATAAAACACCATCATCCAGTCCAAGTGTTGTGAGTACTATCTTATTTTTGTATATAATCTTGACTTGAGTGATGTAAATTTTGGATGATCACCAGAGTCCCACTGCTTTCAATCTGCAGCTCCTTCATTTTACCAGTATAACAGCAGAGCCTGCAGCCTCAAACTGCAGCTCATGCATGGACAATGAGACGATCTTGTCCTCTGGTGATAAACACTGACACTGAAAACAAGACAGTTATTTTGCCATGTACTCAAATGATTCCAGCAATTACTGGAATAGAATGAAGAACTTCTCACACTATTAAAACATAATTAAGGACTACTAATGACCCAAACGCACTCAAAGTGACAATTGACGCACCTCATTTCAAGTGCTTCAATTGATGTTTCCATGGTGAGCTGCAGGCATCATATTAGAAATTTAAACAAAAGACAACCAGCAGTATTTTGGAAAAAAGTCATTTTTAATGTATAGTGATGCAGAGGGACTCGCTGCATGCAAGGACCCCCTACACATGCAAGCAGACTCACATATACAAACACATGGAGCCTCAGTGTCAACAACAAAAATGATGTTATGTCACTCTGAGCGTCTCTTCTCGTCTTGTCTCCTCACTGTCACGACTGAACATAATTATAGAATTACAAAACTGAGATAAGACTTCAGAATAGCTGAATTTGATCATTACTAATGAGACATTTCATGGCTCCTCTCTTTCTTACCTTGGTCTCTGGGTCCTTGTTTGATAATCCAGAAGTGAGCTTGTCTGATTAAAACAGTAGAGGCACTTTAAAATACTGGAGTCTGTGTGTTTCTGTCTCAAACCTTAAATGGTTAGTGTGTAGTGCTGCAGGTAAAGTCCATAAAAGGGTTTTCACTTCAGTCAATACTGTGTGAGAGTGTACAGCATCAGATTCAGACTGACATCTGATTCTACCATTAGATTTGTTGTCCCTGGAAGGAAAGTGTACACCTTTTTTTCAGCAACACAACACATAGGACATTTCCTTTTAAAGAATATTCCGTCCTGGCTGCAAAACATTTTTAGGGCGTCAGCCAGCACGCTAAAAAATCTGTTTAGTTCACTTAGCGGCTAAAGAAGAGTTCTCTATTATAATGATTTTTTTTTTTTAGAAACAATGCAAATATATTTTAATAGATATTGACTTAAATAGTCAGTATCTAAACTGACTCATTATTTGACTTACTTAAATAGTGTAAAAGTTGCAGCCATAAGCAACACATAGGATCTTCTATTTTTCCTCATATAAAGAACAGTTAAATTTCGATCTTCCTGTTTTTATGCAAAAAAAAAAAAAAAAAAAATCTTAACAACTTAATTTGTTTTAGCTAGGCTGTGATGGAAAAGTTGTCATATTAAGAAACCGAAGATGTGATTGAGGCTGACAGAAAAATACAGAAAATCTGCTTATAATATGGTATCACTCAGGGAAGGAGAGCAGTGAATACTTGGATGCAGACAGGACTCTCTCTGTCCCCTCTGCTAATCCTCTCTGTTGTGTCCCTCAGGTTAGCAGCAGACTACACTCGGTCAGGTTCCTCCCTCTCTACAGACTACGGGAGCTGGCAGATCGTTTCGGGTTGTGGCAGCATCCATGATCATGCTAACTTCCCTCCACCTCTGGCCTCAGCCTCATCCACCTCATCTGCTAACGCTGCTGCCTACGACTCCCCCTTGCCCTTCAGTTTTCAGGATGAAGGACCCAGTGGACGGATGTAAGTAACTCTGAACGGACCCTTCACCAGTGTCCCTCCGGGCTTTGTGTTACGACTCAGCTAATGAATGAATAGTTTCAGTCCTGTGTGTTGCGTGTGGCTCAGTTAGATAAAAGTGTGACACAGTGATTCACCACATCTCCTAAGAAACCCTGTGCGTCTCTTCCATTTTAATTAAGGGAACTGAAGCTCACCCTGAAAAGTGGAAGTGTAATGATCAAATGTTATGATCAAATTGTTGAGTTTTGTCACGTGACAGTGGGTTTTATTCTGGGTTTTATTCTGATTCTGGTGACAGTCCTCGACTTTTTGTGGTGTTTACAGATTCTTTTTGTCCAATACTTTACTCAGAACAGAGCTTTTCTTGTGTTTTAATGTTTATGTGTAAAACTAAGTTTTGGAGGATGCGATGTGAGCTTGCCCAGCCACAGTCAGAGTCTGTGTGACAGTAACGTTGAACACAACCTTTTGCTGCCTCTAATTTTCTGTGATTACTCGTTTTCACTTTCACTATAGCCACTCACGAAGGACATTTGTCTGACAGTGTCATGATAATGAAATCCCAGTTTTATCAGCAGTGCAGCAGCGTGGGAATGACTTCGTAGTTAACAAATACAGAGACATGACCTGCGATAAAATGATTATTTTACTCTTCTCCAGTTGTCTGACAACAGCAAAAGCAAAATGTGTAAAAGAGAACAAATGTATCAGGAATGCAGACATGCAGATCAACAGTCTTTGTTGACACACATGGTCCGTCCATGTGTGCAGCATCAGCATAAATGTCTGCCTATAAATAACATACGGCAGTAAAAAGTGTCAAAGATAACGGTATGTTTCCAGCAGAGAGAATTTAGAAGTCGATTTTTCAACTGTATAAAATACAGCATCTGTCTTTGTCATCATTTCTCTTTACACACAAAGGGAAGCGTTTGTGTGTGTGTTCATGTAAAAGATGGCTGTTGTATAGCAGAGATGGTTTCATTTTGAGGGAATATGCAGGATTTTTTCCGCTGATCTTTGTCTCCCCCACTGAACCGAACGATAGACGCAAAGGAGAATCAGGGGAGATGAATTTTCCACTGGGTACTCCCTCTGACTCATCTTCCGACTCTGTCCTCCCAGCAGGGGGCACATTTTAATTTCTGTTTGATCTGACTGCCAAATTGAGTTTGTGCCGCCAGCAACGCTTGCAGTCGGAAAAGGCAAATAACGTCTATCCATCCTAATTTGAAGGGAATGAGGAGAACTTGGAAGATGGGAGAGAAGGAAAGATGGTGATGAGTGTGTGAGCTCTGTGATGGTTAATTCAGGAGTACATTGTAACCCAAGTGGGGCCGATCCAAACTTTTTTCTGCCTGCGTCATTCTGTTCTCTTTCTTCTGTTTCTTTGCCAGGCTTCATCTCTCTTTCGTACTATTTATTATTTTTACGGCACCTTTACAATAGTACTTGCCTGTCTAACCTTTTCCTTTTTGTCTGTTTATTTTGCTCCCTAAAAGGCAAACAAATACCAACATTATGATTATGCACCCTGACTTCTGATTCCTGTCCTTCTCTACCCTCTTCTCTCCTCTTCAGGTGTTCCTTCCCCTCTGAGCGTCAGGCCCGTCTGGAGGCGGTGAGGGAAGTCTTCCTTGCTGCCTACAGCTCCACTGTGGGCCTCAAGTCCTCAGTGCCCAGCCCCTCTGGCGCCATTTCTGGCCTGCTGGAGCAGTTCGCTCGTGGGGTGGGCCTCAGAGGCACCAATGCCATCGTTTGAACCCTCTCAATGTGACATCAGACCCTCTTTCTGCTTCCATCCATCCTCCCATCCACAGTTGATTCAACATGTCTGGACTCAGTACAATAAAGTGCCAAGCATCTCTGTTCAGTTCAGGGGTGAAGCATTCTTTTTTTTCTTGAATTACATTTGATTTTGTTTTAAAAACGTACATGTCTGCACGTTCTTTTTTCTGTGCTCTTTCAACTTCTCTCAGGACTTTGAATCTTCCATGTTGAGTTCGTCTGTCACATTCAGGGAGGGAAATGGCTTCAGCCACAGTATCAAAAAGGGATAATGAAATGTAAGTGGCTGTGACCATGTTCTGTACCTGTTACAGGCAGAATATAAAGAACTCATCCTTCCTCTCTCTTAATCTCTTTATTATTTGGAAAATCCCTAAAAAGCCCTTGCAGTGACCGTCCAATGTACAGAGAGAAATGTGTTTTGAATTCTCTTGTTTCGTCCTGCCACTGTTAACTGGTCTAAGTGGTGGAAACATCTTATATTCAGATCTTGAAGATGAGATACACAGAGCACTTAATGTGTTCTAGCAGAAATGGCACTAGGCTTGTTTAGTTTCGAATTGGCACAGAAGACTGAAATCAGAATAAATGTAATCAGTGTGGAGCCCACAGCTTTGAGGTCTAGACCTACAGGATAAGGTTGAATTGTAAAACTCTTTCTAAATACTATACTCACAAGCCATATGTGTGTCGAAGAGTTACTGACTGCTGTAATAATTCCCTCTGTCTGCACTCACCATCTTCCTGTTGTGTGACCACGGTGTAGGAGTTTGGACACAAGTCTGCTGTCTTTGTTTAGCCAAAGCTAATATGAAGCATCAGCTGTGTGTGTTAGTGCCTGGGTTAGGTCCTCTTGTTATATCATTGTCTTTGACCCATCTACTGTGGCTTGATTAAGAGTTTCAGTCTTGGCAAGATCACTTGAAGAGTCTGCTGTTAGGGGAGAGGGGCGAGAGACGATGTTCAGATGGGGATAAGGATGCACACAGTGCTGCAAGAGAAGTTCCCATCCTGCCAGCTTTCTCACCTCTGCACTGCTGGTCGATCACTTTGTGAAGCAGACTGTCGGTTTTGAAAAGTCTCAGAAACTGAACTGTCTAAATTATGAAAAGATTTTGGTTGTTTCTGACAAAAACATAGTTTGAAGCATTGTGAAATATTATAGCCACAGTCTGAACTCAAGTGTACAAAGTGTTACATGAAGTGTCAACTGAATACATTTCTATCTGTACTGAATGGTCACACTGGAAAGCTGTCCTCATGCACACAGCTGAGACACAAAGAAATGGACATCAAGTCTTACAGTGCTCTTGCACTACTTAGTACTCTCTTCAGTGTGGACAGAAGGGTTGATTACAGAAATCAACAACTGTTCTGACATACATATGGCATGTGAGCAATATAATCTTTAAAAAATCAGATCCTAACCTCTAACAGCCTTCACAGTATATTCAACATTTTCTTCATCTTTAAAAACTGAGTTTTATGAATTATCATCTATAGGGACCGCTCCTGAATGGCCTGACATAGCTCAGCTTTCATATTTGTAATCCAGGACATGAAGTATTCTTTTCATCCCACCAGTCTAATTTTCTCATAATGTCTCACCGTTTCTTCTTCAGTAGCACTGACGTGGTAGCACAAGCGGCACTGAGCATCGTCGTAGCAAATCTGTGAAACAAATGCCTTTCCAATGTTCTTTCTCTTTGGACTACAGTCAAGCGAGGTCGATGGGGTCCAGGTAAATCCCCTCTGTGCTGAGATTTCTGCCCAGCTGTTTTCACTCAACTGTTGTTCAAATCATGTTCACCTTCCTTCAGATCATACTTACACTCATACTTTTGAATCATTTTCTATAGAGAATTCAGTGGAGAGATGTTATTTGAAACTGGCTTGTCGGTGATGCCAAATGGTTTTGACAGCTGCTTTACCTCAGGACCTTTTGTTGTGCCTTTTTTTATCTTCAGTAACACTGGATCAGATGTCTACTTCCTCTGGTCCAGTTTCAGGTGTATTTCTGTCACTTAAATGGTTTTTAGAGGGGAGGGGTGTTTGCAGCTGATTGTTTGACTGTAGAGCATTAAGCAGCTTTAGATTTGAAATGAAGCTTTTCGGGGTTGCCCCTTCTTTTAATTGGTTGCAGGACTATGTTTTTTTTGTTGATGTTGTACAGGAATATAGAGCTGTTGAGTCTTATGCACACCTGGGATAAGGTTAATGAGATGGGAATGAGGTCAGTGAAACATACGTCATTCACCTCCAAATTTGGTAAACAGAGATTTTTGTTTCTGCCTTTAGAAAGAAGATCACTGCCGAAGAGAATGTTATTAACTTGCATACTTACCTTTCATACAGATTCAAGACAAAAACAATTAACATTTTCTTCCCACAGTTCGATGAGATGTCACATCTCTGTTTAGTACAGGGGCAGCTTGGACATGTTCCTGAGCATAAAAACTGGGGTGAAAACAGCTAGCTTAGTTCTGTTAAAAACATGCATTCCAACACGTGGAAAGCCTATTTTTTAACTTGCTGTTAAAGTTTGTTTAAGCCACACACAAACAGAGTGTGTGTCAGCCCCATAGTTTTGAGCAGAGTGTCTGTGTTTTACATCTCAGTTCCAGTTCATGTTAAACACATGAGACATGTTAGTCATTCTTCAAGGTGCTGGGAGGTGTGTATGATCGGACGCAGACTGTCTGACTTGGTGTTTCACCTGTTTCGAGTCTTTCTGCTGGGTGAGGCTGACATGGAAGAAGCACCCATGTTCCCGTCACACACTCAAAGAATCTGTATCAGCACATTTCCCCAAAAGGTTCAACTGTTCTTGCAAATGGCAGAATTTGGTGAACTGCAAGATTTTAATTAAAAATCTTTCTTTGTACCACAAAATCCCATTTGCAAATATTTTTATTTTCAAGGAATGAAAGCGCATGCATTTGTTCTGTGCCTGCGCTGGCAAACTGGTTTCATTTTGTGCCCCGACACAAAGTGACAGTAGAACTGTCTGGCTTTATGTGAGACTCCTAGTCATGGCCTCAATACCCCGTCAGATCTTGAGCTTTCTTTTGAAAATATCTGTCCTGATGAGGCCCAATTCACTCAAGGTGCCCTGTACTCTTATTTTGGCATCCTTTCTACTGCCTGCCTGTAGCTGTTAACCAGCAAATCACAGGCTCCTCGCAGAAGCATTATCATTTCTAAATTGCAGAAAATAATTATTTGAAGAAAAATGTCTCATGTCTCTGACTTCAAATACTCTCTGAATAATAATTTCACTCAGTTTGTCACTTTTACACTCACTGGTTTTGCATGACATCCTCCATGTGTAACTGTGTCGTGTAAGAGTTTTATTTTGTTTTACAAATGAATTTTTATTTCAGAATCTTTTATTACAATGGTGTATTGCACTCATCCTGGTGTTCTCTGTGTAAGGACGTATCTTCTTTGTACAGTTGATGCATTTTTAAGTAATTCTTTCTTCTTAAGTAATTGTTGGCAGGCAGCAGACTACACTGAAAGGTGGACAGAGAAGCAGGTGGCAATTGTGAATAAATGAAAATAGAACACATTTGAGACTCGCCTTTTTTTGTTCAAATGAATTTGCTTTAGAAACAATCTCAAGCTTTGTACTTGTGCTTCTGATTTATTCATAATCATCCGCAGTGAGATGTATTAACTATTTACACAACACAGTCTATTCCCCTTAGCAACTGAGCCGCTGTTAAGTGGTCTTTGTTAACACAGATTCGACCTCTCAGTACAGTTTGGCAAATGAGAATTCTGTGTCAAATGTAATGTGATTGCATAAAGCAGTTATATAACTGGATGTTTCAAAATTCACACTTTGTACTTCTGGTTAAGTTCAAAACAAATTCAAGCTCTGTGAATTGTTCCAACTAAAGCATAAATAGATTGATTTCTTGGGTAAAATTCTCTCTTTGCCAATTTATATTTGGAGGTCAGAGGCCAAACCACACAGTGACACTGACGCAGGTCTGATGCTTGTTGGAACTCAGCCTGAAAGCCCACATGTGGTTAATCCACCACGTCTTCCAGCTGCCTCAGCGTTGTGAATACTAACATGTTTCAGTGGTTGATGAATTATTAATTCATAAAATATTTATGATATTAATGGACTGTTGATAGGCCTAACTTGTACTTGCTGCTAATGGAATGTTGAATGATAAGCTGTTAAGATGTAATGGGTTTGGAAATGTAGAAGGGTGATTAATGCCTCAAAGAAAAGGCGTGTTGGGTTTCCCACTGAGTCTGCGTCTGTGCTCTCCTGCTCCTCATGCTCCTCTGCCTGCTTCTCATTCTCTTCTGTCTTGTGCTCTTTCCCTTCTTCTCTCACAATTTCTGTGGCACTTAAACCACCACATTATTTTTCCTTTCTCAGCTTAATTTGCTGTCTTGCTAGATTACTTAAAGTTGATTAAACAGCACTAAATGTGTTTCCTGCCCTCTGTGACAGTGGAGGAGGCCAAATATATATATCATGATGTTAAAGTGAGAACATGAATGAAGTAGTTTGTTCGCACAAATTATGAACTCATACACATTTTTTCCCACCATGACACCTCCCAGGCCCCTCACAGTCCCTACAGCACCACCTCTGCAATCTGGAGTCTTAAGTATTTAGGGGCTGTGCATAACTTAGATTAAATGTAGCATATTTATAGAACATTATCCATTACAGACCAGGGTGCTTAGATTCAAGTTACTTTAAATAACAAAAAACTTTATTGTTGTTATGCATGTGAGACTGTAGATTGGCAGTGTGACAACCTTACATATGCTGGATTTCAATAATGTGATTAACATGCTCTTCTCTCTAATCTAAATTGGGGGTCTATGAATGGAGGGTGTACAGTGTTCCACCTTTTGTGGGCCTTTTTTATGTAAATAAATGAACCCCACATGAATCTCAATGATGATGATGATCAATGATGTCAAAAAGTAAAAAATAAAACATCATCAAAACATGAAAGCTTTAAGTGCATTTATGACAGTGTGCCTAAACGTGGTAAAGTCCCTCGCAGGCTTCTCCCACCTGCGATCGCCCCTCCCCCACCTGTTCCCCTGCAGCACCTTTCAACCCCTCATACTCGGACCAGAAGCTGCCATCAGGCAAAGCGGACGAGCTTGTGGAGGTCTCTGCCTCCACCTGGCGATGGATGAGGAGAAATGAGAAGCGGCGGAGCTTCTGGATCCGCGTTTGTGACCCCCCCTTTCTATCTCTCTCTCTCTCTCTCTCTCTCTCTCTCTCTCTCTCTCTCTCTCTCTCTCTCTCTCTCTCTCTCTCTCTCT
>JAPZDZ010000012.1:26503211-26517323 GCA_029783805.1 Acanthurus tennentii | reverse complement strand
AGTGCATCAATCTCATAAAAAGTTGTTACCCAATGTGGCCTCAAACTATGAGAACAAATGCAGACAAAAAAACAAAACAAAGTGGAACTATTACCAGTGACTTCTCAGTCACTGTTATTTCTACCGTTGATTTGGCCCCCTTAAAATATTTTTTCATTCCTTTTAGCCAGTGCACATGCTTTGCTGTGTCTCAGCATGGCAGTCATTACTGTGTTTATTATCCTTTACGGTTGTGTTCATAGACAATAATTACAACAGTGGACAGAGCCATTGCGACATCACTCATTGGGTTGTGGATAACCGTTTAAAAGCCTGTAGTTTGGCATGTTACACTCTTGTTTTTTGAGCCAAACCTGATCACATTTGGATAAGAGAGTGGAGCTGGGAGGATATGTATTGCTACCACTTACTCTGCGACAGCTAGCGGACAGCTACTAGTTGCCTCACTCAAGTGATCAGGCCCTTATTAATAAAGAACTGGATAAAAATATGCATTTACATCATGATATGAATATAATATTGATATATTGGACTGCCCTGACTGAAACAAATACTTGAATATGACTGTATACAAAGCAGATCTCAGCCTAACAGATTTATATACAAAAATACTGTCTCTAACAATTTCTTTCCCTCTGTTGCAGAAACCTGTTGGACATGGACACCTTCTCAAAGTCAGATCCAGGTAACTGCTGCTAGTTTCTCATTCAGTCTTTTAATCAAACTCAGCTTTTGCATTTGTAATTTCAGCTCTGAAGCGATTTCACATCACCAATGCCATTTGCAGGGTACTACACAGTGCTCAAACCGACTGTGTGAGCACAGTGAGTGCCTCTCCAAGCCTTCAATGACACAATAGAGCAGCCCAGTAATGAAAAGCTGCGTCCCAGGGGTCAACGGGCAGACTTCCAATCTAGTTTGTTTCCAATTAGGACAAATAATCACTGAAGGATTATTGATTGCTAGTCACACACAAACATACATTCACACCCACACATGGACAATGTGAAAAAGGCTACAATATAAGTAAAATAAACTTTACATTACCACTGGCATTTTTTAAAGCTGGTTGCTTGTTCATTTTTATGAGTGTGGTTTCACTTGTTTTTTTTTTTAGCTAAAAATGGGGTTGTGATCCTGTCAGGAGGCTGTACTGGCAGTAATAAGCACTAGTGCCAGGCTCTGACTCCAAATAACATCATGAGCGCATGGTGCAAGCGATTGAATTAGGAATATTTTGGCCTCATTTTTATAGATTAGGCGGAAGTAGAAATGCATCTTCCATCTTCATACAGTCATCCGTTGTTAGTGTGTATATATGTGTGTATATAGTGTGTATATGTAATATTCCCAAGCTAGTTTTTCTGATTCTTTAATTGGCTGTATTTGAGATGAAGAGGTTCTCTGGTCCCAAAACTGTGGGTGCGTTGATGTTCTTATGCTGTGTCTGCTGGACACAGACCCAAAATGCTGCAGCTTTCCTTCTACACTGGAATCTGAATCTGAATCTGCACTGATTGCAGCTCCTCCATTCTGCTTGCATGTATGTTGCTTTCTATTCTTTGCTTGATTGTGCTAAAACATCCAGATAAATACAGTATTGATAACAATGCAGATAAACAGTTATCATTATGGCTAAGTTGGTAGCCTCATCTGCCATGATTGGTGTGCAGCAAGTAAAGCATGTCATGCTTTTTTCTACACACTACCCAGACGCCATTCCTCATTTAAACCCCCCCTAAAAAACAGCCTAAGTTCATACACACACAAAAAACGTCTAGCTTGTGTGTGTGCTTATGTGTGCATTTGTGTCGGTATGTGTGTGTGTGATATGTACAGTTCTATGCATTTTGGTGTTTATAGTCCCCTTCTTGCCTGAAGTGTGGTTGTTAGAATGTTTATGCATGATTGTGTGGTTGTTGTTCAGATTTTTGATGGTGGGTGTGTATGCATAAGTGCTGTTGGGATGTGTCTTCTGCTGTGACTGTGTTGCTGCGTAGCACAGATGAAGGAGCCTCACATCTCAGTGTCAAAGCACACACAGCTATCACCAAAAGAAAAGAAATTCTCTTTGAACATTAGCTGTATGCTGTATGCTCAACAAAACCCATGTGAGCTTGTGCTGTTTTCTACTTGACACAAGAAAAAGTCAAGTTAAAACAAACTGGGTGTAAAACAGGAGCTCTCTTTCATTTAATCCCCCTTTGTTAGAGGTGTTTTGTGGAATGGGATATTGTGTAGCAGTTGGATTTGCTAAGTTAAATTTGTTACATAGTTTTGTGAAACAAGACCCTTCTTTAAGCAGACTACAGAAAAAGATTTGACACATGGCTCTTTCAGATTTTAAGATGTCTAGGGAAAAGGTGGAAGTGACTGAATAATCACTTTTTACACTTTAAATGTATTGGGTAAAGGAGGCAGAGCACGCCTGGAAAATGTGGTACCAATGTCAAGCAGCAGTTGCACTTGCAGTAGCACTGGCACAAGCTAACCAGCATCTAAGGTGAAGTCTCATGATATGTAAGCAGATGACCATTCATTACTTCAATAAAAACTGAAGCAAAAACTGACCCCTTTCTTACAACTTATAGTATGGGTTGCTTAAATACACAAATTTAGATTGTGCTTTTCCCACAGTTTGCACTCACTGATAAATCAAGTTAATTTTAGTCATACAGCCCAGTATTACAAATTCCAAATTTGCCTTGATCCTCTGACCCTTTTAAATACAAATACAGTTTCTTCTAAAACATTTTTAATTTTAAATGGGTTTTTTTTTGCAGGTATTTGGTTTTAAACCAAATCATGTAACAAACTAAAATACTGACTTGCAAGTTTGGCTCGATTAAAAGTTATCACTAACTTTCTAATAATTCATCAAGAACATAAACTGTGACAACATATGTCCTTCTACCAACCCTATGTAAGTGCAACATAAATGCACTGTTATTATACACTCCTTAAAAACTGATTTAATTAATATTCACTTTACAAAACCTGCCCTCAAAGTTATGTCAAATTGCAGGTAGGACTTTAAACATACAGTATGTAACTTTTTCCAATAAAAAAAAGCTCACAAGTACACTTTTGTCATATTTAGATGACTTCATTATCCCAAATGTTTTCAACAATGTTCAAACTGAGATAATTTTGTTCTTTTTCCAGTGTGTTGTGTGTGTTTCCTTTTTTGTGTCAGAAAACAACAAATCCTGCATTAGGGCCTCTGTTATTTTGGATTATATTTGGTTTGCGTTAATTGTGGTTAATTATTACCAAACAAATGAGCAATTAATAGAATAACTGCAAACTAATTGTCATATTTGAGCCTGAAGTCTAAGCCCTTGAAAAGAACCTGCTATCTGCTTTCCCTTGATATTAGTCAACCTGACTACTCAGCTTAAATTGCTGTACAAATTATTTGTAGTAAACTGGCTAAAATTCAAAATCTGGTGCTCAGATTGTTTACAAATGATTAAGTGTGCATATCTGCTTTGATTTACTGAGCACACTTGATTGAGTCAACTGTGTGTTCATGAAGCAGAAGAAGTGGAAATATGATACTCTGGTGGTCCCCCAGGAGCAGTGTTATAGTAAGAAGCACCGATTTAAGTAGCAGTTACTGTTAAACACCTCCAACCTCAGACTGCCTAAAGTGAACACAGCACTTGTAAGAACAATTTAGGGCCTCATGCTTGTTATTTGAGACTTTTGTTTGCAGTTTTTAAAACCAACTGGGATTTGTTTGTAACATCTCGCAAGATTTCACACTTCTTAAAACTGAGAAGTCTGGTGTAAAGTGTGTCCTTACAGTGCCTTTATCTCACAGCCCATAATAATCTCTTACAAGTACTGTATATCTAGAAGCCTAATTCTCTTATGTCAGTCATTGATTTGAATCTGGTTCATCGACTGACAGAAAAGGAAAAATGTTTTCCTTCTTTCTTGTTTAACAATCAGTAATTATGGTAAAACTCCTGTGAAGCCACAAACCTTAAACTCTCTCAATATTGCTTCATACACATGAAATAAAGGAAAACGTCAATTGGGATCAGCTGGTCCTTATATTTAAAAAATAATTTAAAGAGGGTTTTAAGGAACTAAATACGGTGACAGGCAGGCAGAGAGGAGATTTCCACTGTGGTAGGATTAAGAATATCTTATAATACACTAATGTTCATTCATGAGCTAAGTTTTAGTAGCCATTAAATGAAAGATTCTCACAATTCTCTAGTTTATGTACTGCCTTTTAATCCATCAGGATTAACATCAGCTTTGTGTCATTTCATAGGTGATAATACTTTACAAGGGTACCATCCCCGGACTAAAGTGTGGAAGATTATGTAGAACTATGTTCTATTTTCAGGAATCAGACATTAAATATGAAAATTAAAATGTTCAATAACCAACTCTAGAGAAATATAATGGACTATTGATTCTAACATGTCGGGTCCGGCTAAGCCACCAATCCAAAGCGTTGGTATTTAGTAACCTAGTAAAGAGACTCAATAGTAGCACTTATTTCACCCCAAAATAGTACATGAATTAGAACTGAAAGCAATTGAAGGATCAGGAAGAAATTTTGCAGCAGATTAGGACAGAATGTGTTTCTGGCTGAATTTACAGTTTGGTAGAGACAGCAGGATAAAACTCAAACACACATGCATGCACACAGTCTTCTGCACAGTCAGAGAGCAGGCCAGGGGTCCTTTATTGACACATCCCACAGATTAGTCTTTCTTTCTGGACTAGGTGGAGGTGGAAAGTCATAATGGAGGGTAATGATTGTGTCAGAGGGGGTTCTGAACTTCAAACCTTTTCTCCCCACCAGGGAAAAGAGGGTCGCTGGACCATGGCTGTGGCCATGATGCCCCCTCTTTGCTTTCATGTCCCTGGTTAGACCCCATTTATGTGAGCCAGGTGTCCGGTCACAACCGGACAGGGTCGATACTTACTGATAAGGTCACACAGCACTGACAGCTACTGATAAATGACTGGACCCGGTTACCAGGTAGATCCTTACCTGTAGATAACTGATGAAGTCAATAAATGGGAGCATTCTGTATTGATTCTTAACAGATTGACTCATTGATAACTGACCAACAGACTGTATGTCAGGGGTCACGTGCAGTCTAATTGGCAGCAAATAGATATACAGTTCCAGTGGAGGAAGAAGTATATACAGAGGAGAAATACTCTGTTATAAGTAAAAGTCTTGCATTCAATTTTTTACTGAAGTAAAATGTACTGAAGTCTACTTTATTAATCTACTAGGTAGTCGGCGAATTTATCCCCAAGGAACAATAGACCTACGCCATGATTATAAATCCTAATTAATTTGTTCATTATAATTTGTATGTCAGGATTAAAAAAGAACCCTGACGCTAAAACATTAACATGGAAGTAAAATGAAACAAAAAACAAGCTTTAAGAAATCAAGGTAGTAGAAGCAAAAAAAGAAACAAAAAAAATCTAAGAAAACAGAACCAGACCACAAACACAAGGAGAAGAGGCAAGACTGGGTCATGAAGAGACAGGTGAAGAACCAGAGAGCAGAAACAGACAAGTAACAGAGGGAAAACACCTGGACTGAACACACTGGGAACTAATAAACTCATCAAACACAGGTGACACTGAAAACAGACTGGAAATGGACCAAAGACAGAAATGAAGAAAACCAAAAGGAAAGCTTTAATGACCCTACTAATATCTGTTCACAAAGTACCCTCTCAACCACAAGTGTATTCTTAATCAGTAAACCATGATCAGCTCCAACACTAAGTAGTTTTATTGTCTATTCCAGTTGAAATATTTTTTGTTTTTCTATTGCTGCTAGTTATGTATACCTCATAGTTAAAAATCCACACTGGTGATCACTTCAAGTAATATTATGTGACCGCTTTGCTTCAAATGAACAGTTTAAATATTAATTTGATGGTACACAGACTTGTAATAATATGAATGGTGTCCCTGACTGCCAGTTACTGCATTAGGTTTCTTGGAGCAGTGATATGAAACCTAACCTATGCCAAACACTTCAAGGCTAAAAAATAAACTATCCCTAATTTTTGGTGAAACTGGATCGTATGTTATGGAGAAAATACTGTTTGGTTTTGCCCTTATTGTTCTCTGGCTGAGTCCTCATTCCGTGATTCATATAGTTTTCTTAAGAAACCTGTGACTACTGCTACTCTGGCTACTAATTAGCTCTGTTAGCTAATGTGCTAGCTGATAGCACAAAGAACAAGTGAAGATTTTTACACTATAGTAAAGGAGCTTTGGACCTCCATTAGGAGGAGATATTTAGTGGTGGAGGAGTTAAGAATACTGGCATCTCTACAATGCAAACAGGCTCAGCAGTCTCAATATGCCAGAAGCAAAGATACAGAAGAGGGTGTTGGCAAGGAATAGGGAGAGTGACCAAGCAAGAGTCTGAGACAAGAATAATGTCAGACTGGCTTGCAGTTGTTGGGCCATCTTGACTGAAGTGAAGACACAGAGGAGGACACAAAAGAAGAAAGTAAAGTAAAGAAAAGAGGAGTCACAGAGCAAGAGAAGGGAGCAAATGTCAGACAGGCTTTGAGTCACTGGAGAGAGCTTGGTAAAATAAAAGGCTGCAAGACAGATGCTAGGCTGGATTTATTGCTGTTGGATCAGTTAGTTAAGTATTATTATTAGCTTGCTTGTTATGTGTCTCGTGCTGTTGCACTTGCTTGATGTTAAGCTATTGTAGTTGCTGACTCGTGTTTCATTATAAGACACAATAGTTGATTTTGACAGAGATTTTGCCCTGTGAATGTTATAGCCAGGTGTTAGCAGCGTATTGTCTCTGGTTAGGACAAATGCTGGTGTTCTTAGTTGTGTCTGCTGCTTGACTAAGGCTGTTTAAGACATTCAAGACATAGGTTGTCAGAACATAACATTGTTGAACATAGCATTGTTGAGTTACATCTGAATTTTATTGTGGTTACATTATGTAGTAAAGATTAGAACTGGTAATAACATGTTATTTAATAAAATTATAAAGCTAAATCTAATTGGTCAGTTAGGTCAAGGTGTAGACTGTCATTTCTCTTAAAAGGCAAAACCATATTAATTTTGATCTCAGCTTTATAGAAATATACATAGAAATGTAGAGAAATAATCTTAAATCTGCACAATTCTTAGATTAATATGAAAAATGTTAAGTCAACTGCTCCTGCATCTTCTTCTGTAGTTTTCTACAATTTGGTTGAAAGTTAAATCACTCTCCATTGCTTAGTAAGGTAAAAAAAAAAAAACCACACCTAAATAGAAAATGGCTAACATGATGTAAGTCTGAATAATGAGGACAACATACAATTCAGTCAAATTTTTAAGCTAGCTCACACTGAATTTGTATTTAAATTAACTGCAGTGGCAGACTTTCATTTGAAGTCTGTCTTAACTTTCTGTTTTGATGGAGGTTAGCCCAACATGTAGTTTTGCATTTGTAACATATGTTTGGTCAGAAAACTTATATAACATCTATTGAAAATAGAGATCACAAGCAGAATTGGTGCAGCTATTAGTTCTCCTTTCCAAGTAGACCAAGACGCACTTTCCTCCTTTACAAGCATGGATGTAGAAGAAATGGTTGGCCTGTTTGACAGTGACCTGAAGGATACCCTGATGGTGACCAGGCCCTCTTTCTCCAAGAAAAGCATCCTATTTCTACCTACAGATGGTATGAATAAATGTGTTTACAGTGCTGGCTGAGTGCAGCAGGCTTTCACTTTGCCTTCATCTCTGTAGAAATACCTATGAGATAAGATGAGTGATTCTAGCTATCATCTTCTCACAGCCTTTAGATGGCAACACTGACTGGGCAAAGCTACCTATGATGGGTTTCTTCTCACATCAGTAATCACATGAATCTTTGCTTATACACTAAAAAGGCCTATCCCATCATCATTTGACTTCTGCTTTTAAGTTCAGCACAGAAATAAATAATCTTATGTTTCCAGAACACTTCAGTTTGTGCATTTAAAGGTGTAATATATCGGATAAGGCTGCCTGTCCAAGGCCAGTCCAAACAAGTTGGTGGCAGCATATCACTTGAGTAACTGCTTCTCTTTACACTCTTTGTTGTAGCTTCTTTTGGCTGTAGCTACTAGCTTCTGTTAGCTAGTCAGCTCAGTTAACTGTGCAGCTTATCTGACGTCTAACAGAACTGGGCTCTGCTGCCTTCCAGTGAGCATGGTTGGACCAGGACTGAATATGGCCTCTGAGTCCAACTGATTCACTTTGGCAACAGGCAAACTACAGCAGCTCGGCCCAGGACTATGGGTGGACAAAAACACAGCAGGAGAGGACAGGAGGGGCATAGAGTGGGAGATGAGTGAGCGGAAGGGCAGGCATTTGCAGCTTGAAAAGCAGGGATATTTTCACATCTAACTCGGTGAACAGTGAAAAATGAAAAGATTCTGTTAAGATCCTCTTGGTTTCTGATGAGTATGAATGAACTGTGTTTATGATGATTGACAGGTAAATAACTTTTACATAACTCTGAGTTACGTAAAAACAAGACACTTTCATTCAGAAGGAGTATGGTTTAATCTTTCTGTTAAGTAAAGAAGATAATTAATTAAATATTTCCTCCCCTAATTTTTTTTCATTAAACTAGAAAAAGTAAAGAGAGCTTGTGACATGTGAGTATCAGACTTATCATTTGCATGTCCCAAGGATAATTTAAGGTAAACACAAGAAACTTGAGCTACAGAAAATAGACCAGACTCAGTGAATAGCTCCCTAAGCTTACCAACTGCCTTGCATCCTGTCCTATATAACCTAGCATTTCCTCCTAGTCTGCTTAAAATTACTGACAAATATCTATTTACTGACTCCCATTCTTTCATGCTATTTGCCCTCGGCCATTTAACTCTAGCTTTCTGCTCCATATTTCTCTCTCTGACTGGCCTGTTCACCTCAATATCAGCTGCATCCCCTCTTATAGTCTCCTCCTCCCCCTATAAGGTATAATAGGAGCTAGCTGGTTGGCCTGCTAACTTATCGCTTTGCAACAGCTGTGGGCTGGATGTTAGGACAGCTGTAACACCAGAGGTGGAGCAAGTTGCCCTCTTATCATCTTATCTTTTTTAACTCCTCCAGTCTAAATGTTGAAGTAACCATGAGCAAGACACTGAACCCCATATCGCTCCCGATCGCTGTCCATTGGTGTGTGAATGTGTGTGTGTGTGTATGAGTTTTTGATGAGCAAGTTTGCACTGTGTCGAGAAGCCTCAAACCTTTAGTGTCACTAATGTGTATCGTAGGTAAATATAAATGTTCTTATGTTGTAAAGAGCTTTTGGTAGTCTAGGGACTAGAAAAACACTGTCTACAATAATTGCAGTCTATTTGCCAATTAACATTCACATATGTAATGTAAAGTTATGACAGTTATTTTTTGTCAAGAACTTAGCACAAAATGGGCAGGACTCAAATGCAGGACTCAGACCGGTAGAATCAGCAAAACCAAGTTTATTCCAGGCAGAGGTCGGGACACGAAGAAGCAGTCAAACCAGGCAAAGGTAACGGTGACATGAGGCAAAAAGACAAGGTCAAAAAGCAGGCAAGGTTCAAACCCAATAAAGCTATGACTATGACTATGAAAGAATGCTGGAACATGAGCTGTGAACATCAACAAACTGGCGACGAGACAAGACACAAAGGGGAATATATGCAGGATTAATGGGGAGTGATTAGGGACAGGTGTGGGAGACTCAATTAGGGATCAGGTGCACACAGACAAGGAGGGGGCAGGGCAGACAGGAACCTGGAACAGAGGCAGAGGTGAGTGTTCACAAAATAAAACAGGAAGACAAGACATGAAACATGAGGGAGAAAATAAAATACTTAACAGACAGAGAAAGATGACATTTTTTCAAACTCTGTTAAAATTTTTTATTATATTTGGATTTTTTTAAAGTTATATATGCAATATGACAGGTTACAATTATGGCTATTAGTTTTAATTATATCTTTTTTGATTATGAGAAATGTATATATGTTTTTGACAGTTTTGGATAGCTGGGGGATACATTCATGGAGATGAATCTGCTCTGCCTTACCTGTAACAAAACTGTTACTTTTTTAAAACTAAAAATAAATCTTTCAAACATGCTGTAAAGAACTGACATGGTACATATGTGTGTTTGTGTTACCCAGGTAGATGGAGGATTTTTCAAGCCACACACACACTCGGTCTGGTCAGTGCCCATAAATGCTTCATTTTATCTCTTTCTACCAAATGGAATCAGTTAGCCAACCATCCCTAAGCGCTCGGCCTCTTGCCTATTTCTGTTTGTTTGGTATTTATTAATTTAGCTTGACCCTGTTTTCTTCTCCCGTCTTCCTTTTCTTTGTTTGCCCCTTTGAAGAGGAGAGCAGAGAGAATTGGGGTTTTCGGGTCCCAGCGGTGACTTGATTGTCAGGGTCGACTGGCCTCCTGCGCCACTGAGGCAGAAACATGAGGCTTTCTTTACATTGCATGCCATTACCATGCTCTGCTTTGATGTGGGAGAGAGGAGAAGAAGGAGGTTGAGAGCAAACGAGAGGAGGAGTGGAAGTGATGAGAAGTGGAGGAGAGGAGGGGAGGAGGGTAGGGGTAGAGAGAGGAAGCAGATGAGGCAGATGAAGAGGAGGAGAGGGGAGAAGGAGTTAAAGGAGAAGAAAGAAAGAGATAAAGATGTTAGGACAGGAGAGAAAAATACAGGGAAGGAGACAGGAAGGGAAAGAGGAAAACAGAGGGCAGGAGAGAAGAAGAATGGAGAGAGGGAAGCAAGGAGGAGTGTAAAGAAGAGCAGAGAGAGGAGTGGAGATGAAGGGAGAAAAGGCTTGTCGGTAGAAGGAGAGTGGCACTACACTTAAACTCCACCAAACCAAAGTCACCTCTCACAAAGGACTCCTGTAATAAGTGACTGATGGCTTTGGCTTTGTAAATAATGCACAAGGGATTCTTTGCTTGAATTGCACTCAATTAAATATCTAAATGAAGCACTTTGATGTTGGTACTTTGCATTTTAGAGAAATATTTGCACTTTTTTCGCAATATTTGACCATTTTGTGCAGCATGTTTATTAAACACTATAAAACCATGACTGATTAATTGTGTTGCCTTCTGGCAGATGCTGTAGTCAATTGGCTTCACCTGTTTTGTCCTGTGTCTTGTTGGTAATGTTAAAACAAAAGACTCCGAGGGATATGAACACCACTTTGAATGTTTGGGAGGGACCAGGTGATAGAATAGGAGAAGGGGTGTGCACATATACTTATTGTAAAGATTAGTGAGTTTATTCTTTTGGCAATTCAATTTTTTTAGGACCCAAGAGTAGACATCAAGACAGGGGAAGTGTTTTTGAAGGAATTTATTAAAAGGTATTCTAAAAGAATTGATTGCTGGCAGGGGAAAGGGGCTCTAGGGAGGCAAGCTGGTGTGCTCTGAGGCTGAGCACTGAGGTGGTGAGACTAGATGGTGGTGCGGTGTTGGTGGCTGAGCTCGAGGTAGTTGGTTGTCTGAAGAAGCACAGGAGAAACTGGTATTAGGTATATATATGTATATATATATATAAATATATATTTTAGGTGGTATTCAAACATATGATTATAATATAATAACTATGAAGACACCTGTTAATGCATCTTATCCAGAAGATCTGTGATCTGTTTCCATCAGTCTACGCTGCTGGTCCGATCTCAGTAACACTGAAGTGCCTGTGCTTCTATGTAGTTTGTTTATTAGTAAATAAACATTTTTGTGCAACTGACCACTGCTGCAGCTTCTATTTTTGCCTGCTTCATCCAGCTGATAAATGGTCATGCCAAAATGACTTCATGCCATTTTATCATACAAACTGCACAATATTTTATAGTAACACTGTGTGTGTGTGAAATTGTGTGGGTTTTTTTGTGTGATATGTACAAGCTGGAGTTGTCTAGTGGTAACATGCTGCTCTTGCATGCTTTATAACCTCTTTTTTCATGCTTTGTACAACGTAGTCCTTATCTTTGGTATCAAGTGATCATTTTAGGGTAATATAAAACATAAAAACAAACAAAAAGCATCCTGTTGTTTCATTAGTCTATTAGTCTTTTATCATTTAGCATGGGCTTACTTCAACCAATCAGATAATAAATTTGTTTTAATTATTTTAATGGAGTTTTCCCTCTCTGCCTTTCCTTATTATCATTCTACAATAACTCTATTTCCTTGAATTTGCTAACTTTAAATCTTATTCATATTTCATGAGTGCAGATTATGCCACTTACACAATATACATAATTGTACATTTTGTAAGTATTTATGCTCATATTTT
Organism: Acanthurus tennentii; assembly: GCA_029783805.1. Classification (NCBI taxonomy): domain Eukaryota; kingdom Metazoa; phylum Chordata; class Actinopteri; order Acanthuriformes; family Acanthuridae; genus Acanthurus; species Acanthurus tennentii. The sequence goes on along the minus strand of JAPZDZ010000012.1, from coordinate 26,504,992 downwards.
TTAATACTTCCTATTGTAGCTTTTATGTAGATTATTGAACATTTTTAATTCAATACTTTCAATAAATTTTGCTAATAAAGCTTAAATGTAGATGCTGTAATTTTGTTCTGCTCTTTCTTGTGATTCATAAATTTATTTATTTGTGTTGAAACTCTAAAAACATGCATATATTTGTCTCTGTTGTCAGTGGTGGTGTTGTACGTGCAAGGCCTTGGGACCAAGGAATGGAGGGAGGTGAGTGAAATGTCTTTAAATTTTGGGGCAACCTAAAGTGTTTTGTTCTCAAATCTAGACTCCATAGATTTAACCCATCAGTTTTTTAATCATTAAAGTGATAAAGGGACTGAACAGAGAGTTTATGTTTTGCTGAACGTTTATTGGCAACTGACAAAAAATAAAGTGGTCCCGACATCCTGACTCAAGGTAAGTGGCAACAGTGGTCTTGTAAGTAGTAATGCCATTAAAATAGAAGCAGTGATAACAACACTGTAGCAGTGCTAGCATTAATTTTCACAGCAGTGGTCTGTAGAAATGTATGTTAAACAGATGGTTGTTTTATTTTTATTTACCCTCTTTGGAAATGATCTTTCCTTATGTCCACTATTAGTCAGTAAATTATTATACTTACCTGTAAAACTTCTAGCGACCTCATATCTCTAAGAGTCTCCACAGTCTCTTTTCTTAATCTGCCTATATTCATAAGGGTCTTGTTAATCAATCAATCAATCAATCTTTATTTATACAGCACTTTTCATGCATAGGAAAATGCAACTCAAAGTGCTTCACAGGATAAAACAGAATAAAAAGACAAAACATACAACAATAATAAAAAAAAAAATGAAAGCCCGTCCCTCTCACCCCCCCATATAGACCCAACCCCCCCCCACACACGCACACACAAACACCTGCACACACGCCCATTCTCACATACACAGTAAATTGACTGGTAACATGGCATGGCACTGAGGATCCAGGTGAGGAGAAGCCATCTATGGGTGGCCATCCACACCAAGAGGCACCATAGTCCGCAGCCACAGGGAGCGCCGCCACAGAGACCCCCCCCTCAGCCCGGACAGACCAGGGCAGACTCCACACTTATTGCAGAGCCCCCCTAGTCCCCCAGGTCTGAGGGATCTCCAGGACGACATCCCCGTGGGCAGACCAGACACAACTCCCAGTGTGGAAGGCCCCCATGAGGAAACACTGGAGTTAAAAACTAAAAGATTAAGACAGTAGAATAAAAACAGGCAATAATGATAAAATGTCTAGAAATGTGAGGGTTTAGAAAATTTGAAGGTAACAAAATTGACAAGACTTAAAATAAAATACAATAAAATAAAATTGATTAAAGACATAAGATTAGTAAAATAAGAGTAATAAGAGAGTAAAAGTAATCAGTTAAAAGCTAAATTAAAAGATGAGTCTTGAGCTTCCTTTTAAAAATATCAACAGTCTCTGTGGTCCTGAGGTTCTCTGGGAGGCTGTTTCACAGATAAGGGCCATAATGGCTTAAGGCAGCCTCACCGTGGGTTTTTGTTTTAACTGGTGGTATGGTTAAAAGGCCGGTGCCAGAGGACCTCAGGGTCCGTGAGCGTTGATATGATAAAAGCAGGTCAGATAGATAAGATGGTCCAAGACCGTTAAGACATTTAAAAACTAATAATAGAACCTTAAAATCGATCCGGACGGGGAGCCAATGCAGCGATTTTAAAACTGGTATAATGTGCTCCCGCCCTCTGGTCCTCGTCAGCACGCGTGCGGCTGAGTTTTGTAATATTTGT
>JAPZDZ010000012.1:26467380-26490230 GCA_029783805.1 Acanthurus tennentii | reverse complement strand
CACACTCAAAACTCATCTTTTTAAATCTGCTTATTCACTGTCATAACTATTGCATTTTCACATTTTAATCTGTGTTTTCTGGGCTTGTGTTTTTTTAGGCTTGTGTTTTATGTATTTATTGTGCTCTGTTTTTACTGTGTGTTTACTGCTCTGTACGGTGCCCTTGAGTGACAGAAAGGCGCCTTTACATAAAATGTTTTATTATTATTATTAATAATTACATAGACACATCCATCTTACGCACCTCTGATTGTAAGCATTCTGCAACCTGAAAGTAACAAAAACTGAGAGAAGTAAGCTGCTTAATTGATATGTAGAATACATTTATGATAACGAATGTTTGCTAAGGCCCAATAAATATAACCAATGTAATAAGTTCCAACTTTAACTTGAATATCACAAATAATAAAAAATTGCCACAGTACCCACACTGTGGAAGACTTGATTAAAAGGATAAGCTTGCTTTTCATGTAGACACATTATGTTATTACAGTAATTATTCATGCTAAAAGTGTAGCTTTTTTTTCTCTTTTCTTGTGGAATATTGCCTCACAATTTAAATTACCATTTGAGTTGTTTTCTTTGTGTCTTTTCAGCTTTTCCTTAACATCTGTCTTTTTCCTTACTGCCTACCCATCTTGATGAGCAGAAGGTAGGTTGAAATCATGTTGTATTCCTAATATATATATATATATATATATGTCTTTACCTGTTATCTGCTGGACATTTCCCCAACTGAGCTGGGGTCTTAGCTTAATTGAACATACAACAGGATGACCTTTAATAGTGTGTCTGTGATTGTGAACTGGTTCAACATAACAGTGTAGGGAATCTAGCTCTTTCAACACATTATCATATCAGATATCTAGATATCAACACTGCCTTGGTGTCCCATGCAGACTCATGAGGTAACCTTTGGTGTCTTTGTCTGAGGCACAAAGCCATCTTGCCACAAAGCCTTTCTACACAAGTGGTTTACATTAACAGTTGCAGTTTGGTAAGGTTCAGGCACCAAAAGTAATTGATTAGGTATAGAGGAAAACAAAAACCTTGGTTAGGAAAATGAAAAGAACTACAAATAGTTAACTCTATGAAACTGACACAATTTAGTTAGGTTATACACCAAAACAACATGGTTAGGTAGAGGAAAAGATTTGTAGTTTGACATTATATATTTGATTTTTGTTTTTTGCATGGGTTCCATTCCATTCCATTGGTCCTCTGTGTGATATTGGTTTGACTTTATTACTCTGATTGGAGCAGTTGCTATAAGTTTTTAATACTGGGGTTTACAGCAGAGTTTACTGAAAGCCGTGTTTCTCTCGTACAGACACCAAAGGATAACCTCTGCATCTGTATTGGACAAAGTTTTGGTATTTGACTAGCTGGTAATAAGAAAGGACTGCTGTGTCACAGATAATAGACCATCTGGGCTGGATTGTCAGTGGATCTGCTCATCTCTGAGACTGTAATCTCAAAATCCCACAGAATGTAGCTCTTTTTTTTCCCTGAGTCATCTGTTCATTTTAATGCATGTATGGTAACAGCTCTATTCATTACCTTATCTGTGGTGTAAAGATGTTATCACTTTATGACCAACTTATAGAAACATAATATTGCTTAATGATGCATTGAATGATTTTTTAATTTTAACAATAATTTTAGTTACTGAGTGGAAATGTTGCAAATACAAGAGCGAAGTTGAAATATCACGTAAAATGTTTTTTATACTTGTGTTTCAAAAATACATAATGTAAAAATGCAATGGAAACAGACTTGTCAGGAATATATGATGTATATGAAAACACTCAAATGAGAGAATCAGTGAAGCTGTTTCAGTGGAGAAAGGAAAGCAACAAAGCTGTCTCAACAAACCAATCTCAATGCATGACCGGCAAAAAATTGGATCGCAATATGATTGTTTGTTTCATGTGTTTTTTTTTCCTCATTAAGAACTACAGAATCTCTTTCAATAATGCCAACTCATAGCACTTTTATTCTGCAATAGTTTTACTTGCAACAAATGGAAATAATAACCTTCATGGAAATATCCCCTTCTCCTAACAAGGATGTAAAATGCTCATAAATTCAGGTTTTTTCTTTCTGCAAATTTTCTGGAAAAACCTTTCAAGCAAATTTAAAGTGGCCTAAAGCTCTTGAAATATTTATAAAGAGAATGTGAATAAAAATGGTTACTATGCATTGACATTGAGTTGCACGTTTATGATTGAGCTGTATTGTGCAGTATTTACTGTATGCTGGTCTCTTTTGTGAAGGACTTCCTTGGTCAGATGTTCTGTACGTTGGGGGAGATCATTGGCTCCACTGGCAGTAGGCTGGAAAGGACGCTTTCGTAAGTACAGCATACACATGATATGAGCAAATTTCAGAGAAACAACAGATAATTATGTGCTAGATTAGGCAATTACTAATATTATTTGTTACCATACCTGAAGTTTGATCCTTAATTCATCCATGTGCATTCATGTATCCATGAATCCATGAATCCATTAAATTAAATAAAAACTGTTAAAGGATGAAACCAACATGATATACAATTAACATAAGAGGGCATTTAAAATGAATACTCGGTGGTGCTGTTAAGGTATGGTCACACACCACAATTTATTGTCTACATTGACTTTGATGTGGACTGTACAAACTAAAAAGTTCAAGGACTTTCAAAGCTCTTTATTTCTCAGTAAGTCAACATAAAGGGGGAAGTGAGCTTAAGATCAGATTTCTACAGATGTAACTTAATTTTTTGTATAATATGCTACAAGACCACAAACTGCAGCTGTGCTCTCATACACTGAGTCTGGTTTGTGATTGCCCTTCTCAATATTATTTCATTGATTTTTCACACCAAAACAGAAGTTTAAAATGTTTTTTGGGGCTGAGTGTCGTTAAATGTGTTGAGTAGAGCACTAATGTTTTTCGGTTTTAAAATAGATGGCAAAACTACAATGCCTTTGCAAGCCCAAACAATGTTTGTTCCAACATGTTATGAAACACCACTGCTTCCTACAATAGTATCCAAACATGACTTTCCTTCTTCAGCTTGACTAAAACTTTTAAGTGTTGACAGCTTCTGATTTTGAAGAAAAGAAAGGATGGATTTCTAAGTGTGAAACATGGCACATCATAATGTTAAACAAAACACCACACAGTAAATTGTACTTAGCCTGTATGTTTGTGATTTTGTTTTTGTTTGGCAGTTTCGACCATATCAGCAACAGCTGACCTTGTTGCAGGTTTAGTTATCCTGGATCATATGAATCATGTAATGAAATCAGCTGCAGTATCATTTCAGTACTAGTTTAAGATTTAACTAGGCCTATAAAAACAAGAGTGGCATAATTGGCTAAACTTTAATACAGGATTTAAGCTGTTATGTGCATGCAAACACCTATAGCAGCCCCCACACTCACACACTCATGTCTGCAACCTTTTTTTATATTTTGTTTGTCTTGTTGCTACGTGAAGATTTGGTTTGAAGAGATTGAAAGGAATACATTTTACCAATCATTTTACTCTTATTGCTGATCTAAGTTAGTATATATTATCTTTGTTACAAATTTAAAAATGTAAAATTTTAGAATATAAAAAAGTACATGAATAACAGATATGTATAAACCTATCTGAAGCATGTGGAATCCCATATTTGCAGATGTTTGCTGACATCAAAATCTTCTCTGGGATCATGAATATGTGCAAAAAATTCAGAGCAGTCATCCAACATCATTGGATATTTCAGTCTTGACCAAATCAAAGTGCAACAAACTGAGTGTGTAAATCTGTGTGAGACTTACATGTACACACACACACACACATACACACACACACACACGCCCATGCACACACGCAAACACAACTAACAGCTGAAAAAAACATTAGAATAAAGGAATAATTGCAAACAGGAGTCAATACAAATAAATGCAACTGAATAAAAAATTACGTATCAGCAATATATGAATAAAAACATGTAACTCCAAATTTGCTAAATGCAGTCATAAATAAATGCGATAGGCATGGCAATGAACAATTTAATAATTTAACAAATATGATGATAATAGATTCCAGATCATCTCTGCAGGGTCCAAATGTTAAAAAAGCAACAGATCCAGTGGAACATCACTAGTTGTCTGATAGATAATGAAGTTTTTTTTCTTCAGGATCTATATATCTAATTTGACATTCAAGCAATAATGGTACACAAGAGACTTTCAATTTAAATATCAATTAACTTTTAAATCTATAGTGGAAGATTAGATTAGACTGAAACACTGAAATGTGTCTGTTATAATCTTGAATAATCAAAATATAAAATGTAGCAGGTTATGCAACTTTGAACTGGTAGATTAGAAATTCATCTGCAGTGTTGTCATAATGATAGAGCATTAGGTTTCTTCTTTCAACACTAGAATCATACCTCAGTATTTTTGGCTTTCTTCTGTGAGATTGTTTTATGAGATTTTCCATGGCCATCTGTCATTCTCTTGGTGATTAGAATAAAATGCAAATTTTGGTGACAGCATGGAGGTCTGTATCTTTATGGACACTGATGGCACTTCTTGTTGGAGATTATGCTGGATTGGTGGTGTTGCTTGACCTCATCACCTCCTCCATTAATCAGGTGGTTAGAAGACTCTGGACTACAGGCTGATTGGGGAAACACACAAGTAGCTTCCAGCCCCTTCAGGTACCATCAAGGTGTCCTTGTGCAAGGCTAGTACCCTTGAAATCGAGATCCTTATTGGCTAGTGCTGGAAAAATGTTGCCGTACTGGGAAGCTCCCATGTGTAAATTTAACCTACATACAGTATAAACCACCCTTGAAAAAATTAAAGGTTAAAAACATGCTGCCACTTAACACATGCATTTTGCTAAAATATGTAGTTCTACTGTAAAAATATAAAAAAAAGTGATTATGTTATGATGAAATTTTGAGTGTCACCTGTCTATTTTTGATTGAGCCGTCAAAATTGCAGTTTCTCTTCTCACCTTGAAAGTCACGGAGGGGTAAGCAGTAAGCTTGTTTGAGGCTTACAACATGAAACAAGATGAGGCTGCTATTTCACCAAGCCCCTTGTTGGTGTGTTTTGAGAGCCTGGAGGGCTTCCACATGTTCTATCTATAATTAGACATTAGACTCATCATGGTGACGGGCTGAAGAGCCACATATTTATGTGTGTTCAAAGCAGGATAATGTCATTTTTCAAGTGTTCTTTCACAAATGACAGGTATAAAGTGAAGAGATTCGTTTTTGCCGATAGTTTTTTTTATTTTAAATGAGAATGCAAAAGTGGAGTAACATCCCTGTCATACTGTATGTGTCTGAAATATCAATTTGACTGATGAAGTAAAGCCTAGTAAGAAAATGAAAACATGTACAGGCTCAGCAGTAAAAAGCAAACTCCTCTTTATGGTGACGATATTACTACTGCTCACATCCTATTGTTATCTTTGTTGAAGTTTGCGTGAACCTTTCCTTATTCAGTAAGCTTGTCAATGACAGTGAGAGGCTCTGATGCCCTTGGATGCCAGCAACTTTGCTATGTATGCAGGGAGGCTTGTTGGCTTGGAAGCTGTATGAGGGACGTGAGTTGTGTTACAAAAAGGTAATGTAAGTGTGTTTTTTTTTGTTACTTTATGGCATTTCTACTTAGAGAGACAGTAAAGGCAAGGGAGAGAGGGGGATGACTTGATAAAATTTGTCTGTGGCTTCACCCTGTGATATAGTGTGTTTAGACACAGAAAAGGCTTTTGATAACAGGAAACCGCAACCTAAATGCAAATCCTGTTTACTTGGTTAACAGACAGATATGTAAGCAATGGCAGCATGCACATAAAACTCAGAAAATGTATGACTGACAGACATGTACAGAAGCTGGATTAGTTTAGTGACTATTAACTCCTTGACTCCAAGCTATATTTTTGACTTGCCAGCTAGTTAAACATATGTATGGAACTGCTTAAATTCTGATAAAAGGCAAATGAGTTATGCATGTGTTTGCCAGGTGTGCATGTTTTCTCTGCTTCTTAGACCAAATTAATCCTGGACCCACAATATCTCCGTACTGGACACAGATGAAATTTAAGTTAATTTTCTTTTCTAACTCCAGAATATAGAAACGCATACTTAAGAGACTGAGTCAAAATAGGATATTCAAAACCTCATTTCAAAGATAGCACTCAAATTGCTTTAACTTCATGTTTACAGGATCTTTATAATAAAGAACACTAACACATTAGTATCAGTGTCGGGGTGTTTGCTTGCAGTTAAAATGCATGTCATGATAACTTAAACGAGGAGGGAAATAACGTGGTCTATCAAGAGTTTTAAGTTTAAAGCACAAATGCATACACCTTTAAAAAAACACATTTGGAAATTATAAAAGTATATTGATCTTCTTTTAATGGCAGACGGGTTTCCAAGGCAACTGAGAACACGAAGTGTACTTTGTGCTCTTTACTATTGAAAAATCCAGCTGGGTGAACCGTTTCCTCCATGCTGCTCTATTCTCCTGTGCTAAAGATGACATCAGAGCCATGGCGAGGAGCTATTTTCAGATGTTGGGTGGGGAGAGGAAGAGAGCCCTGTGGCATTTAACGCGTGGAGGACAGGATTACGAGGGAAACCCACCTAGAGCACCGAGTCACGACACACACTCTTCTGTTTAGGCAGCTTAAGCGCTTGCAGGCTGAAATATGGGTCTGTAATAGAAATCACCCACCTGCTGACCAAAACTGCACCGCCTCCTGTGCTTTGGTAATGTACTCCACAATCAAGTTCTGCATAAAGTAGTGGGGCTGCTGTGGCACTTGACACATGCCCAATACTCACTTGAAAAAAAGCTTATTGAAGGAGCTTACTGAAGCCTTTTTTAGTTTTGTAATAAAAAGACATACAGAGGCTGACATGTCAAACCCAGTATTCTTTCTGTGGATAGAAGGAACATAGGTACAGGAAAGAGGGTACTAAAAAATTTGACAAGGGGGAGAATTTGTTGAGTATAAAGGAGTGCTTGTAGAGGTGTGTGATGTGCAATCACTCTGTGAATCATGTAAGTGGACTGAATGTGCAGATCATTGTGAAATGTTGGATCAGTGGGACGTGATTAATTTTAGTTTATAGACATTTTCTTGGAGAAATTTTTAAGAAGCACAGCGTTTATCCTGATTTTTATCTGGATTTTATTGCATATTGAAGTCACAAGTTGTAATTCTTTCTGCTGTAAGAAGACACAGATAAGTGCAGTTTACAATCTTTGTGACATTATCAAAATATACCCCCCCCCCAAAAAAAAAAAAAATTAAGGCAATGAGAAGATTTCAAGGGCAGATCTTATGATTATGAGTTACGTTTTTAAGCCACTCGGGAGTTGGTTTTGTAGCTGACATGCTCATATATCCTTGCGTTCTTCAGCTTTGGCAGAGCCACAGCAGACATAAAAATGAGGTTTAAAATTAATGTTGCAGAACCAGAGATGTTAATAATATACATAATTACAAAAAATAATCCAACTTTAACCAACTTTGATGGGTTTTTTTTAAGTAATTTGCTGAGATGGCATTTGTTCAAATACATACATACATACACACACAAACACACGCACAATCCATTCCACAAGTTTAATTTCACTGTTGCTATTTTTACTGGTACTGCCTGCTGACATCAAGAGATGTCTCAGAGAGCCAAGACGTGCAATGATTGAATGGTCTCCATAGCAACCAACATCACTGGTTCCACCAGAAAGTAGGTGTCTATGAACATGGAAGTAGGGCACTTGTGACCATCTATGTTATTTTCCATACAGGGTCAATGAGATACTCAGGCTGGATTTCTTGTCCTTAACTGTATTATTCCAGTGTTTAGTGTACAGTGGCTTTTTTACTGCCTCCTCTCTAACTGTGACTTGACACAGTAGTGTCAGGGCTCACTGGTTATCCATCTGATTAAATATACATATTTTTGCACATGTACATATTCATGCCCTATTTTTCTCTTCAATTATTTCTACAGCTGCTTCTGACCCATACTCATACAGGAAGAAGTTTTGCTGCTTAAATTATTTCTTTTTTCCCTCTTTCTTTTTAATGACACCACTGCAGTGTCTTTGCTCTCCAACAATTTCTCCCCCGCTGCCTGACACATTACAAATTCAAATTGGTTTGAGGCTGTCCCCATGGTTTGTATTTATGGTGCAGTGAGGCTGAAATTCTCTCTGCTTCCAGATGTAAAGAGGAGTACGGTAAACGGGAGAGGGTGAGATGGGATTTCTGCAGCACCTTGGAGCTTTAATTGATTTGCTCTGTGTCCACCTAAGCTGTGGGGTCTGCAGATATCTGTTGACTCATGGCCCCTTGCCTCATCGGTCAAATACAGTGTCTAACAAAGTTGTACCATTAATCTCAGAAAAACCAAACACATCACACAGTGTTTTCATCTGAGGTTTGACAAAAGAATTGTTAATAGGCTTTGCACACATCAGCTGGCACACTTAAATAACTTTCGTGCTTAATGAGGGCTTTGCCTCTTAGATGTAAATCTCTTTCTATTGGAGGTTCCTCTGATTAAATATTAAAAAGCCATATGTAGATGGATGCTTGATGTTTTGCCCATCCAGCGTGCCAGTGATACAGCCAACTGGCATGAGCCCAGCTCTTTGATCAATCCCTATCACTCCTGCCTGTTAACAGACCCCAGCATTGATTTGTCACCTAACTCCATGGCACCACTGTTTTTGCCCTCCCAGTGTTCAATATCAGCTCTGTTCATCTGATAACAACGTGATGATAACCATCTCTTTGAAAGCTTCTCAGTTCAATCTGAGAGTAACATCAAAGCATGTAATTTTGCCTTTGATATGTTGGATGAGTTTTGACAGAGCAGAAAGTTTGTGTTTTGATCTGATTGTCATGTACGCGTCCTTGTGCCTGTCTGAGTCGCATTTATTTTGAGGTGCAAAGAGAGGAGGTTGCCATGGAAAGGAGACTTGAGTTCCTGTGTGGGAGACTCAGGGTGTTTAGGCTGTGGCTGCTGCTATGTCCTCAGCCGTAGCTGTATTGTAATGGAGCAACAGCACAGGGCCATGGAAATGAGATGAGCTTTGACTTAAGTCAGTAAGGACCTTGGGAGCAGAGTGTTCAGGGAATAGTTTCAGTCAGCCATAATTTGCTGCTGCTGCACTTCAGAAAAGTTTGGGTTTCAGAATCAAACCCTTAGACCAATCTCAAAGAGTGTAACACTTAGCCCAGTAGTGCTCCTTATAAACCCCGAGATACATTCATTCCTCATAGCCCACTTTGTTCTGAAACTAACTGGGAATAGTATGAACTGGCATCCTGAAAAATTAGACTAAATTTAAGTTTTGATTAGTTATAGCCTGATAAAACATCACATAATGATCCTTGTGAAAAACTCTCTGTGTTATTCACACACAGGCACCTTTCCGCCCTGCAGGGACTGCAGGGATACTGCCTTTCAAAAAAGTGAAGTCCACAGAAGAGATGAGTATCTGTAGCTGTTCAATCAACTAAGTCATGTTTTATGAAATATTTACAAAGAATTATCTAAAACTTTAATGAAACAATGTGATGTTTTTGTTTGTAATTACATGGCTTGTGTTTTTTACACAAATCAAAACACAGTTAATTTTTGTGGTGCGAGTGTATATATGTGTGTGTGTGTGTGTGTGTGTGTGTGTGTGTGTGTGTGTGCGTGTGTGCGTGCGCGCGCCTGTGTGCGTGCGCGCGCCTGTGTGCGCATGAGTGTATGTGTGTATGTGTGTTTGGGTGTGTGTGCACACACGCGCGTGTGTGTATGAATTGAAACACAGCTACCAATTAAGATTTTCCCTCATCACACAAGCAAGGATATTTGATTTTAAATACATTATCCATACTAAATACTTTTTAAGCTGAGTCTTTGTGTCAACCTTGAAGCCTACATGAACTATGGCTGTTACAGTACTACTATAAAGTGTCATGACTGCAACATATATAACAAATAACTGAATAAAAAACTTCTCAGAGTAAAATGTAACCGTTGCTGATACAGAGCCCTGAGTCCTCACATCAGAAAAACATTGTAGAGGTACTTCGAGAAGTGTGGTGGAAAATACTCAAGGATCACTTCTGCCCAACAGGAGTCAAACAAAGCCTTTGAAGGCATGTTCAGAATGCTGAAAAGGGGCAAAGCCTGCAGCTGACATGGTTTGAGCCATGGCAGATTAAAACTGCTATTTTGAAAAAAGGAGTAAAATATACATAACTTACCAGGTCCACATAGTCTACCATGCTGCATGACTGCTCCAACTGCTAGAGTGGAGCACCACTTGCCCCATTAGTATGAACAGCGGCTATTGCCCTTTAGAAGTAAGGAGGCAAAGAAAGAAGTTAATGTTATGATGTCATGGAGAAACAACGACCCTTAGAAGGAGGCCAAGGTCGGTTATTGAGTTAACAGAGTCTCAGACCCTAACCAGGAGACCGATGTTCATTTGTTTTTTTCCCTATCTTCAACGTGAACCATTTTAAGGTTATTTCCAAGAGGATGACCACTAACTAACTAACCCCCTAAAACAAAGACCACAGCAGCGTCACGCAAAAAAAGTCAAAGTTTTTCCTGTAAAGTGTTCTTTCATCCCATGAAAGGTGCTATATTATTATTATTATTATTATTATTATTATTATTATTATTATAACAGTGATTTTAGCTGTTTTAGAAGAAGACTTGTTGGTTTGTTATTTGTGATAGTGATAGAATAACAAGAGATTTATTAAGCTCATGCCTAATTTAAAATGGCACACTTATCAATGGTAGTTTTTGACGTGACATCAAGATAAAAAATTACTTGCTCTCTATTATAAACCAACCGGATCTCTATCACATTTTATCATTTATATAAAACATTATTTTGTCCTTTTGCTTTTTTTTTGCAAATCATACTTATGTATGGTTGTGGGCAGTTTTCACCTTTCTCATATGCATAAAGTGATACTTGTCAGATTCTGACCGATCCCATTTCACAGTCTTAACTTTAGCACTTGAGAAGAGATTCACTGACATCCCATTAAAAAATATCAAAGCAGAATTCTTATCATAGCTCACTGTCTTTGGTGGGAACACACTATTTTTCAGTATTATGTAATAGCTCCTAAGAGATCCTGCAGTACATATTCACTCAGTTCTTTTCCATTATGGAGTAAAATCATGTGAAATACTTTCTTATAGCCATTTTATTTCTCCTTTCCTGTTATTTTAATAGCTCTGAGCCCATTCATAGGTCACTCTGCTGTCATGAATTGCCACCCCATCCTAGCTTTCTATTTCATGCATGCATAATTAAATCTGCCCCAGTACAGAAGATAGAGTCACATTCCTGAAATAAATTAAATCCCACAAACATCAATTTACAGCAGGAACAAGTTGTTGAGTTCCTTTATTGAGATGTATGAGCTGGAGGGTCTGACCTAAATCAGCGGGGAAAGGTGACAGAATACACCCCCCACCCCCCAACCCCCCAACCCCCAACCCAAGACCCCCACCCCCCTAGTGAAACAAAAGCTAGGTATTCTCAGCAATGCTTAAATGGCTTTCTTTGAACAGCTGTGATAAATGTGAAGAATACATTATTAAAAGTATTGAATTGTTGTAATTATTATTTTAAATTTCCATTCTTATTGTTAAAGCTTCAGTGATGCAGCCCAGGACTGAAACCATTCAGAAATGTATAATTTCTAACACTGACTTACTGTGATGGAAAGTTAAATCACTGCAAAAACTAAACAAATCTGACTCAACACCCCTGGGATTTTCACTGCCAACAGGTATTTTTATTACCTGCTTTGTCCTTGTTATCTCCACTTAGCTTCATAGCTGTGCCGAGCAGAATCATGGCAACTCACTGCCTCCTAAACTCCTGTAATTAAGTTCAACATTATGAGCGCCTCTTAGATCAAGATGTAGATGAAAAGTGTCATGTTATAGCAGGTTCCCCTACTCTTCTTAGTCACATCTCCCACCCTTAGGCATTTTCTACATCTTATTGCTGACCACTAGCTTTAACCCTCTGAATTAAATTGTACTCTTTCTGCAATTAGCAGAGACCATGGATATATCATCTTGGATGAAACCTTAATTTTTTAAGCTCTCCGATCTCTCCAGTTCTATAGCAGGTCTGAATTCAAAATAATGACAGACTTAGACTTCTGAAGGCAGATTCAGATTTTTTGAGTGTTTACTAATTGTGGTAACTGCACTCGCCAGACACCCGACTGTGGTATGCACCATTTAGAACCCTTTTTAATTTTGAATGATGTCTTTGCACATGAATAATAAAACAAGCAAGAAGCAAGAAAAAAGTGGGTACAAAATTGTGAGGTGAGAAGAGGACAAGCAACATGTTTTAAAGCCTGACAAGAAAAGAATACAACTGAAATGTAGGAGGAAAAGTGACAGATCCAAAGCCACATCCAAATCCACTTACTGCTCCAATCAAAGCTGAGAAAGAACAACCTCAGACAACTTCCCTGGAGAAGTAAAAACATGTTTTTTGATGAAAACTGGATACCTGCAACTGGACTACAAGATGCACCCATTCCTTTGACTTAAAATTGCCTATATACACCACAGGGTCATCACTTTTATATCATACATTGCGTTATATCTCTTTGTCTACATCCTCTATAAACATTTTGCCTTAAAAGATGATGTCTTACACACTAAAGGAGCTTTTTTAGGCTCTCAGAATGTTTTACCAATAAGACTCAAGCATAAGTTAACAATTTATAGTTGAAATAACAACAATTGCATTTTTTTTTTGTAGCTCTGTTTAAGAGTTTATCTGAAAATAAGGAAATTCGTTTTTGCCTGCTGGAAATTTTAAAAGCCTTACTGCAGTAAGCTACAGACACAAATTTGCAGCAAGGCTGACATGCTGCTCTGTATCGTCTCTCAGTTTGTCCATGAGTACAAGCCTAAATACCTCAACATTAGCAGTACTCAGAAAACAAAGATGTGTCTAAGCTGCATGAAGGGCCTTCAAATGACACAAAGTATCTTGCCCATATGGTATGTTGATATCAGTGAAACAATGGATTTAAAAAATTATAAAGAGATGATGCAGAAACACTCAGCTGCATATCAACAGTATTGCTGAAATTAAAAGAGATTCATTTTAACAAATATGGTACTCAAGTGATTAGGTCATTAAATCATCCCTTCATCCATTGTCCTCCACTTATCTGGGGTCTGGTTGTGGTGGCAGCAGGCTAAACCGGGCAGTCCTGGTGTCTCCTCACCATGCAACACTGTCTAGCTTCTCCCGAGAGATCCAGAGTTTTTGATGAGACATTTTCGAGTTCTGTTTCTACATGGGCGTATCATCGAAGTTAGACGTGCCTGAAAACTGCCAAAGAGAGACACCCGGGAGACACCCTTAGATGGTAAAATCACCTCATTTGGCTCCTTTGGACATTAAGAAAAAGTGATTTTACTCTGGGTGGCATGCCTCCAACTGTATTTCTAAAGGTTTGTGCAGACACCCTTCAAGGGAAACATATTTTTGCAACTTGTATCCTTGATCGCACTCTTTGGTCAGTACCCAGAGCTCATAACCATAGTTAAGGGTTAGAAAGTAGATTAACTGGTAAATCTAAAGCTTTGCCTCCTGGCACCCTCCTCACCACTACAGTCTGGTTCAATTCAATACATTACCACTGATGCCCCACTAAACAGCCTGTCCATCTCTGGTTCTATTTTTTTAAATCAGTTGTCAACAAGACCCCAAGATACTTAAACTCCTTTGCCTGGGGCAGTAGCTTACCCCTTACATGGCAGAGTAAATGGTGAATTGCACCTCTCTGTAAACCTGACCGTGTAAAGGGCTGGTATACTGTTCTACAGGCTGAATGGAATCCACATTGATGCTGCTGATTGGAGCCTCCTTTTTGCACCCTGGAATAATTTTTTCCTCAGACACTAAGCAGTGTGATACCCTGATAATTGGAGCACACCCTCCAGTCCATCTTTTTTAAGGGGAAACCACCACCCTGATCTGCAACTTTAACCTTAAACCTACCATGGAATATATTAGGTTAACATTTATGGCAGTATGCTTCTCTGTTTTCCTACAATAAAATGACATGGAATAGACAGAGAAAAAAATTGTCACTATCTCTTTATTAGCATTTGATACTTTTTAAAATGTAATGCTTCTTTGTCCACTTTGTTGTTGTTGTTCTTGTTGTTGTTCGATGTGTGTATCAGTGTCGCTGGGCTTGATTTTGGTTATTAAAATGTTTAATAAGTGTAGTTTTCTTTCTGTCTTGGTTATTTGTAATCTGTGATTTTGCAAATAGAGCTGCTGTGATGTAAGACTTGTTCTGACTTTACAGTATGTTCAGCATCATCATCATCATCATCATTATTATCACTGTCTTTATTTTACTTTGCTCAACTAACTTTTAATCTTAACTGTGAGCTGATGTCAATTGAATATTTTTTAACTATTTGCAACCACAAATGTAAGCCTTTCAATGACACTGCCACCTACAGATACACACCACTGAAATGCAAAGACTTTGCTGCTATCTGCATTTAATGCAAAGCAAACTAAAATGAATTCTCTGGTTATTTTTGCACGTTAAGTTTAACTTCACAAAATGACAGCAATACACACCAAATACTGTGCTTGGAAACTCCATGCTCAAAACTACGAAGACCCAATTTGATATCAACTGTTTGGTGGTCTGCTTATGTAAAATAAGTTCATTTTACAGTTAATTCTAAGAACCATAAAGACTGAGGCCCTAATAACCATTGCATTTTAGATAAGATATATGAACCGAAATATGCACGAACAAAAAATATGCACATACAAAAAAAGCTACAGAGCTAAAATGTGCCTCTGTAGAAATAAAATTATGTTAAGCACTTCTGTTGTCACTGAAATAGCTTTTAGACCTTATCACTGCTTGTGTTTATGCATTTCTCCTGCTCTTTCACCCCTCTGTAAGTGTCTGGTACATTGAAAGCTCACTTACAGAAACACTGAACATAATCTCTACAGACAGGTGTTTGATCTTTGTCCAAATACATAATTAGCTGGCGATTTCATAGCATACCACCCACCATCTCCCAGTCACACCCATGCTGTGAGGAGACACTGGCAAAGGAAATGGATACTTTACTGGTGGATACAGCCCCTGCTAACATCAGTGACAGGAGGGATCTTGAGTGGTACTTCAGGGTTTTTGTAGAAAAGCTTTTTGCCGACTTTGGCTATTAATAGCTGCAGTCACCCTGCAGGTAATCAGCATGTTTTTTGGTTCACTAACTGACTGGGTGGCACTGAAGCTGAATGTTCCTTGTTATCATTACTGCATCCTTCTGTCTCTAGGATGATAGAGATAATGATGGATGATATTCATATTTTGATTTGTGGCATTGAAAACTGAGCCATTAAAGCTAAAAACAAGACGTGAATGTTTACTGTACAAAGATTGATGGGATAGTTCAGTTATGTTTATGTAATTGAATAAAGGTTATGGGATGGAAAATTCACAAAGCACGAACCAATCCATCCATTTGTTTACCGTCCTTCTCACCAAGTTCAACATGTCCTTTAGCTTCTTCTAGGACATCTAAAGGTGTTCCTAGGATTGATGGGATAAAGAGGCTTTAATAGTGTTTTGGTCCTTTTCCAAGGTCTTCCCAGTTTGCCCATTTTTGGAATTTTCAGGAGGCATCCTGATCAGATGCTTGAACCACGGTTGTGAATAAATTACAAACTGATTCTAGTAAAGCAGTGCTTTTCTTAAAATACCCTCCAAAAGAGAGATCTGAGAATACTTTTTTTTCCTAATTTCTTTTGTTCAACTGGGAGATGTACAAATTTCTTATTTATTTAAATTATTTTAAAAATAGATACTTTTTATACATACTACCTTAAAAAAAAATAGTTTCACATCTTGCCATTAAGAAAGTGTTTGTGCTTAGTTGTTTACCCTCATAATTACACCCACAATTTTCTGCTGTTTTTTGGCAAACATACTGGTTTGTAATTTAAATTCCCTCTGGAACGACATGCTCGTATTTCAAAGTAGATGTATACTGTTTTTTTAGTGTGGAGAGCCAATTACAAAGTGGAAATGGGCTAGGGCAACATCGACATGTCGCTAGGGAAACAATGTGATAACAGAAAAAGCTAAATCCATCTAGAGGTGTGTGAGCCCTTGAAACTCATCCTGTGTGCTGTTTTGATGTCAACAACAGCAGAGTACCATACTTAAAAACTGCTGGGTCAAAATAAAAACCTAAATATGAGGAAACTTTAACTTCACCACCAACTATAGTATAGATAACCCAGTGGGTTGATGAGACCCTTGTATTGGGTGCTACCACCTGACCCAGAATGTTCCGTTGTTAATTTATGAGCAATTTCGACTGCAACTGGATTACGTGTTATCCAGAAACCATTGGGTTATTTGCTGTGTCAACACCATGCTAATTTTTTATTTCTTCTTCGTCATCATTTACATCTTAATACTATAATTATGAGAATAAAAATGAAGTAAATAATTAAATAATTTTACAAGCATAAGACAAAAAAAACAGGCAGCTGTCAGTGTGCATTTTATGATGTCTATCAGAATTTTGTAAAACAAGTCATTTTCTATTTTTGGTTTAAAAAAATCATGCTTTTTATAACTTTTCATTTCTTACATAAATAATAAAAATGTACCACACCACACACATATCTGCCCCCCAACATACACGCACATACACACAAGTGCCATTCAGTTAAAGACATAATATGCAGATATGTCCTTAGAAAACAATTTATAGATTCATTATAAAAACCCTCTGAGTCTTAACTTATTACTAATCATTACTGCCTGCAATTATTTTCTTTAAATTTTTCTGTTGTGGACATTTCAGGGTGTCAGCATTGGGGCAAAGATATGGGTGTATAGCCCCTATATTAACACACACACGCACACCACAGAAAGACAAAGAGCTGAGAGGAGGATGTGTTTGCTTTGACTGTGTTTACATAAAATTCAAGTTTGTATCTCTGCAGACTGGAGACTTTGAATGGTTGAAGAAACCGACAGTAAATTTTTAATTTGGCCAGTCAGAGGCTTTCAATTGTCTGTCAGTCACGGAATTGTTTTAGTGATATCCCATTAGAATCAGTTGCCAGTCACTTTTCACAGTAAATCATTTCACATTATTATAAGCTGGGGTGGTACACAAACAACTGGTGAAAGATGCTTAAATTTTTGATGTTGATTGAAGCAGTGAAAATCCCTGTAAATACAGGCTCAGAGGAGTATTTCCTACAGCAGCAGTGTCTTGGGAAACATCGTCACAACTTTCCACTGGTGGATATTTTGTCCTTAATTTTTCTGTCTTACAAAACTGTCCATCAGCTCAAAAGAACTCAAAGGAAGTCTTTTTCAGATTAAATAAATCAGAATTTCAGAAAAATTTGCAGAGTTTTTACAACAATAAAATATATTTTTTTTTTGTTTGTCTTTGCAAGGTGTGGTTAGTAACCAACATAACATAATAACCTAACTTGACCACACATTAGCGACCCAGTAGTGTTTATGTATCCCTTACACTCTGCATTTATGATCCAGCTTTTAACTGTTCCTGTTTGAAATGTAACCTTTGATGACATGACAAGATCATTCATAAGCATGATGATTCTCAGGCAAGTTGTGAAGCACCTCCTACCTTCCAAATCTCGGCAGACTTAAAAACACTTGTTCTCAATAGACATCAGAGATAATCGTAGCCTCAAGAAGTGTGAGTCACCCTGAATAACAACATACATGTATAATGTCTTGTGTGTAGATCTGACTGAGTTCCAAAAGGGAGAAAGATTCTTGACTCAAACACCCTTCACACAAAATCTTTGTCTCCCATTCAATTCTCCGGCACCCATCTGGGGAGCTTTTTGGTCCTCTAGTCTGCCATTTTCTGTTAATGCCTACTGAGGACTTTGGCATTTCACAGGTTACAATTACATGATATTTAAGCTGCCAACCCAGAAAAATAGTCATTTATGAATCACCTGCCTAACAGTAATTCTGTCAGAGTGGGGCCTTTGACTTCTTTACTTCAATTGTTGGCTTTCTGTTTTTCTTATAACTAAGAGGAAGTTTCTGTTCACCCCCTTTCACACAAAAGTTTCTACTCTTTAAAGGATAAGTCTAGTGTTGTTCTTTATTTCTCTTATTGTAAGCAAGCCCCAACAAAACACTTAAACTGACATAGGATCAAACCAACTCTTAGTATTCTATTTAATCTGTCTGAATCTGAATGTCATCTACTAAAGCTGTTTTTTTTAATAAAGGTTAAATATTTTGTTTCATTTTTATCATCTGATTAATTAA
Organism: Acanthurus tennentii; assembly: GCA_029783805.1. Taxonomy (NCBI): domain Eukaryota; kingdom Metazoa; phylum Chordata; class Actinopteri; order Acanthuriformes; family Acanthuridae; genus Acanthurus; species Acanthurus tennentii. The sequence continues at coordinate 26,471,816 of JAPZDZ010000012.1, read as the reverse complement.
GAAATGTTTTTTATTTCCTTAAAAGCATTTGTTTTTATCAGGAGTAAACAGATATGTGTTGGGGACTTTCTTAAGCAGAGGATTTATCCAACTTTGGTGCTCTACTGAGAATCTGGAACAGTAGGACAGTGTGTGTGGAACATCTCACCCATGCAAACAGTGAAAACATTCATGTGTTTTCTTATGACCGCTAAGATAATCAAGATCTCTAAGAACATCAGACTTAAAACACAAACGCAATACTTGATGTATGTGTCTTCATGGTATATGATAACAATTACAAAATATGTAATATCTCAAGAATTACCTGTCAAGGGCTATTTATTTAGACATATGCTAGATGGTAGCAGTATTATTGTTGATTAAAATGTAATTCATTGTCACAATTTTCTATAAATTAGCAAACTTCACATTCATATTTTTTGTCCTGCTAGTTACAATATCTGCCCGCTTTGGGTCTGGTTTATCATGTTGCCAGGCTCCCATAGTGCTGATGTGACTACACCTTTAAACATCTTGTTTGGTGAAGTGGATACATGATACCTTGTTGTGGTGTTTGTGTGTGTGTGTGTTTTTGTGTGCACCCAATCACCTAAGCACCTGTGAAATCTGTATGTATCAGTCCCTGAAATGTTGAGAGGAATGCGTCATCAGAGAGGAAGTACATAGCAAGAGCCAATTTTGAGTTATAGAGGAAGACAATTTATGGGATCAAAGAAAGTTGAAAAAAGTGAATAAAAATCCTTTTTAGAGAGAAAGGGGAGAGTGCTGGAAGGCCTTCAACTGTCTACTTTGCCAAGTAATATTGTTTTCTCCAAGGCTCCCTCTCTTGTCTTTTCTCTCTACACCTACATCAGAACAAAGATACCTTGCCAGGTGGAAAGCCCTTGAATTTGAGCTGTTTTCTCTTGTCACACAGATGTGGTTTCATCTCTTCCCTCTGTTTTCAGTTCTGATGTATTCCTTGCAGAATGCTTTTATATGGGGCAAGGTATTTCTTGTGTGTGACCATAGTGACTAAGACCATATGCTGACCAGAAATAGTTTGTCATTTTAGACAGGTGGCCATTGTAATTCTGTTAGACCTTTAAAAAGCTGTTAGCAGCTCGAAGAGAGGAGAGTATCCCGATCCCATCACTCCCATCCTTTACACTGAGTGTTTGATGTTTTGTTGCAGTATTTGTTTATTGTGCCTGAAGCCTGGTCCTTTGCTAAGAGCAGCAGCAAAACCTACTCTGGATTTTATAAATTGTCTAGTCTTCAAGTGTGATCCTGGAATCAAATCAAGGTTTTACATTTATGGTAAGAAATGGATCATAAAAGAAAGTGTTTTCTACTGCTAAACATGAAATACTGTTGTGAATGAGGAAATTGTTTTTAATTAAAGCATGTGTTCATCTCATGAGAAAATAGTGGTTTAATAGCTTCATGTTGTCAGCTTCATTAAAAGTCAGTTACCAAATATCAGTCTGTAAACATGAGATATTGACTGGGATAGACATTTAGTTAAATATTTAAATTGCCTTAGATACTTGCAAGAAAAGAAGGTTAAAGTTATATGAAAAACCATATCTTGTAGCACCACTGCTCTTGTGTCTTTCATTGCACTTAACTGAGCTCTGCACTAACTTTATTATACATGTATCAAACATTGCTCTCTCTCTATGCCAAACTATAATAATGCTGCAGACTGTGGCAGTGGCTGTAGCTCAGCAGGTAAAGGAGGTCATCTGTTTATCAGAGGGTCAGTGGTTTGATCCCATACTCCTTCAGTCTGCATGTGGAAGAGTCCATGGGACAAGATACTGAACCTGAAACTGCTCCATCACTCTGTGAATGTGTGCGTTTGAGTTTCTGATGAGCAGGTCGGCAATTTAAAGAGACACCAACTGCTGAATAGGTGATTGCTAATTTGTGTATTAAAGTGCTTTGAGTAGTCAAAATTTAGAGAAGCATTTAAAAGCATTTAGAAAAATGCATTTATCATTTACTATATTATACTTTCATGAAATTTTACTGACATAAAATTTCAGAAGCAGTAGTAAATCGGATCAGTGAATTTTATTTTTAAAAACTCTTCCTCCCTAATTTTGCATGAAAGGACGGTCATCCATCTTGTATGATACAAAAATCTCTGCCGCTGTGATTTCACCATATAGACAGACGAGAGAATAACAACACTGACTGCTGGGCTGTAAAGGGGAGTTTGATGGCAGCTCATACACTGGCAGCTGAGATGGTGGTAGGTCACAGCAAAGCAGCAGTTTACAGTGTCATTTCCCAGTCCATTCTGAAATACTGGACTTATTTGATTGAGCACTTTATAGAAATATCTCAAGACTTCCCCTAATACAATACTTGTATAACAAGCATCCAAACCTCCTTTTTATAGATTGCTCACACTTCACACAACAGTATACATCAAAAGTTTTATTTATCACAATTTATTTATAACAACTTTTTAAAGACAACAAAGACAACTTTCAGTTGGCACCATAGCTTAGAAAAGCACTTAAGCCATAAAGTGATCTAAAAGAGAACCTTCACATCAAACAAGGCTAATATCCGACTAATATATATTGCCATTTCCTATAAAGTATATGAATGATGTTGGCCTGAGATGGAGTGTGGCTCAGTTCTGGGTTAGCATGCAATGGGAACCCTGTTCTATATCTCCCTCTGTCACTCTTTCCATCACCACCCACCATACTTCACAGGAGCAGCAAAAGGAGGTCAGAGAGTCTCTAGTGATTCATTTCTGTTTCCTCACATCGAGCCAACGGCTCCAGGTCAGTACCTTCAGTGCCCTTCGGTCATCATGTACTCTATAGAATCCATTAATTACTTATTATCAGTCTCAATAGCAAGAACATAGCTGTGATATTATATTACAAATATAGAGGCATGATCTTGGCTCACTAAATTGACTCTGTACTATAATGTTTATAGCGTGGGTAAATATGCAATAAACTGAAACTGAGCAAGACTTCAGATTCTCTGAAATAACAACAGATTTCCATAACATAAAACAAAAATTACATCTCTTCACTTCTTTTTCCCACCTCAGTTTTGATGCTCGCAGCAAGATGCCATTAGCTATTTTCTTGAATGTAATGAGGGTAATTAGCATGGCAGGGACTGCACCGCTCACTGACGAACGCATTCCTCAGTATTTCACAGCCCCTCCTAGACACTCAACCTCAGTCCTACTTGCCATTTATTATTAAAGGCAAACTAATAGCTGCTCGCTCGGCTTTGGATCTAACCTAGATAGGGTGCTGTCTCAACCAGTGAACTGTCCAGACTGCTTACTTTGGATCCAAAATGACACCATGCATATTGCATAAGACAATACCAATGTGCATGCTGCACTGCTGCAGATTGAATTATGTACCACAGTCTGATAAAAGCGAGACTCTAAACACAGGATGCATTATAGTGTCCAATTTTTTTTCATTTTGTTTCAGTTGTGAATTATAATGCAAGCTGATCATTTGCCACATAAATAGAGGCAAGCACTAGGCTACTGGGATGTGGCAATATCTGATTTTAATTACAAGCTGTTATGGAAAATACAGATGTTAACACCTTTAAACAAGCTCACAAGTTGCTGGTAGGTGTTGCAGATTCCCCCCCTGTATTTATTGATCTAGTATTTATGTTGCCATTTCCAGGATAGCTTTGAACTGACGTCACACGGTGTCACACAGGAGCCCTTTACTTGCAAACCACAGAGTCAGAGGTTACAGCTTGTCTAATGTTTATAGTCCGCACACAGCAGTAGAGTTGTGGCAGTGTGGTCCCTGATCACCATTCACCTTAACACAAGTCAAAAGAAAAACATCACAAGGATTTTTAGACTTCTGATGTGGTTGGTTTTCAGAGAGCTGTCGCTGCTGGTCACAGTGACTGACGTGAATAACTGAGTGTGTATGTGACTGTCGTCTGTACAGGCTCAATACTGTGGGCAAAGGTTTTCTTTCAATTTTTTATTCACACTCTTGGTTTTGTTTTGAACTAGCGATATAATTTCTGTTCTTTTATTTTTCAACTACTCAGTGTGTCATATTTCTTATGGATAAATTATTCTTTAAGGAGGAATGGCTATATTATCATGTATATATATATTGTGTGCACCCTAACCCTATGGACTGAGAAATTAGTTCTTAATGAAAATTTTCTACGCTGTTTGGGTCACTGGAAAAAAACAAAACAAAACAGGTTATTGTTGCTCCTAGGCTGGTGAATGTAAAGCAGAGGATTATGTTTAGATGAGGGCTGTTGAAGTTAACACGTTAACTCAAACTCCTTTTAACGGCACTAATTTTTTTAACTAGTGATTAACACGCACGGTCTGAGCCTTGCCAGCTCCCGTAGTTTCAGGAAGTGGCGCTAAAATAACATTGCAAATGGTTACAAAGCAGAAATTGATACAG
>JAPZDZ010000012.1:26432851-26450815 GCA_029783805.1 Acanthurus tennentii | reverse complement strand
TGCTCCATATGTAAAGTGTCTTGAGACAACTTTGTTGTGAATTGACGCTATATAAATAAAATTGAATTGAATTGAATAGATCTCCATTGTTAAATCTTACAGAGTCTTAAGTTAAGACAGCCAAGTCCCCCAAGTCCCAAGTCTTAACCAGTGGGTTTGTAACTCCTGAAGGCCAGGTGTGGGATTCAGGTAAATCATTCTGGATGAAAGGAAACTAGGTTGTAAAAATAAGTGGTTTCTGTTCCCCAGGACATAGCCACCATGCAGCTGTGTGCCAACAAGCTGGATAAAAAGGATTTCTTTGGCAAGTCTGACCCTTTTCTTGTCTTCTACCGGAGCAATGAGGATGGGACGTAAGTTTTAGTGTGTGAGTGTGTGTGTGTTTTAAAGAGTGTGTATTTGTCAAATGTCTGTAAATCCTTAATTGTTCAGTCGATCCGTTAGTCCTCCCACTGAGGCAATGTGCCACTCCTCTGTCACAACTCATTGCTTGTTACTGACAGTGACTGAAAATCTGCCAGCAGGTTTCTCTGTTGGATCAGTCTCATGAGGAGTCTGAAAGCCTCTTGCCCATCAGATTGAAGAAAGGCTAATATTTTCTTGACATTTTACAAAAAGTTCTAATCTGTGCTCACTGTAGCCTTCAATACTTCAGACTTACAGTTTAGAATCAGAAACCTTTCTAAGCCTGCTCTGTTTCTGCTGTCCCATGCTGAAGATTTTCCCTTCAGTCAAGATGTATTTAAAGAGACTGTGTGACCCAGTGAGCTGAATACTCAACCCAGAGAGCAATATGCACATATTTATGCACAAATTCTTTACTTAAGCAAATCAAAAATCTCAAGAAACCTTTATAAACAGATTTCTGTGCCCCCAAGCACCAATAACCTGTATTTTTCTGCACCCCCCACACACACACACACACATATATATATATATATATATATATACTGTGTTAAGTTTCTTTTTTGTTTTGTTTCCAGGTTTACCATCTGCCATAAGACTGAGGTGATCAAGAACAACCTGAACCCTGTTTGGCAGCCTTTCACAATCCCTGTTCGAGCACTCTGTAATGGAGACTATGACAGGTGAGGGGACAGCACAGAGGTCAGAGGTCAGCTGTTATCACAATCAACCAATCCCTCACCAAAAGGTGTTTTAATTGTCTGGTTCTGCTGGTAGGTGAGAAGTGGTCTTCAACAACAATCCCTTCATCTCCTCCTGGTGTAATTCACAATTTAAAAATTGTGAATTTACATCTGAAACTTGCATGGAGGCTCATGATTCTGGTTGAGAGCTTTTATTTAACTTCATGTATTTTATGTGGTATTTGTTTTGACAACTAAAAAAATAGCAAACAAACAGACATAAAAACCTACCAGTACAAACCATATATGAATATACACTAAAACAGTTATGTTACAGCCTGACTAAAGCATAGAACTACTCCTCATGTTATACTTAGTTTTTAAATAAGTATTTCCTCGTAAGGGGTGTTGACTTGGAAGAAATTGTGAGTATGAGTTTACAGAAGAGCTTGCTATGTTTAGTAACTGTGTGTTAGAATTGTCAGTGCCACTCAGAGTCCTTTATCGGGAGGAGTGACTGCTCCATCTTTAAAACCTTGATCTGCTACTGGAAATAAAAACTCCCTGAGATTTTATTTTTTTAAGGTAATTGTTTTGTTACAGGCTGCTGAATATGTGAGGATGAGGTGGACCTCTGTGGTGGTCAGAATAATGCCAGCAGTCGGCCGTGCTGCCAGTCTCAGGCCAGTGCTGGTGTTATTGAGACCAACATGGAGCCATCACAGCAACAGTCTTACAAATTCAGATTTCTGATTGGGTTAGATAATGAAAGAACTGCAAGAATACTACCTCCCACACATACATAATCAAGTGCATACACATACAAATACACCCACACTCAAACTCTCTCTCAAACACACAGGATTTTAAGGCAGACCTCCTTTTTCTGAGCCATGCCACCATCCTCTTCTAGAGCTTCTTAGTCAGCACAAACATACTGGTCCATCTCACAGGCACAGGAATACAACAATATTTCCTGCTTTCACCTCTTCTTCCAGATTTTTCTCCAGACATTTTCTTTTTTATACTGGAATCCCAAACCATTTTTTCCTGAATTGTTTCTTCTCAGTGGGACAGACTTTTACTTAAAAAATCAGAACGAAAGCAGTGTTGTCTCCTCATTGGTCAACAGATTTTCAAAAAAGAAAGAAATTTTACACTTTTGAAAGGTTAAATGTGCACACATGAATAACGTTAATTATGTCAGAGGTAAACTTGAGAAAAAAATAACACCAAAAAAAGAGGGTTGTTAGAATAAAACATTAATAAAGGGTCATTCAGTCAATTCCTCCACAAAATCTGCCAACAAAGGCTTCACATATCTGACTCACTTGGTCAGGAATTTAACCGATTCTTTTCCTGAAGATGGAGAAAAACACGCCCAGTTTTGAAGTCTGTGTGAGCTTTGTTCTCAGACAGATAATGAAATAATTAAGCAATTTTCATAGAAAACATATTAAATTTTGTAACTCAGAATTTTATAGTAGAGGTACAAATGATATTGTGTCTCTTATTAAGTAGAGATTGTGAATATTTCTGCCTCCAAGACATTTAAAGTAATTTGAAATAAACTCAGCTTCAGCAGCAGGTGTTTGAGTTTTTTACCACTTTTGTGAAATGCCACTGGTCTAAGTCAACAATTCAGCTGGGCAACCAGATGCAGCGACCAAACTTGCTGTGCTTTTTCAATTTACTCAGTTACTTTTGTGCTTTATCGTTGAAACAAGTAACTACATTTAAAATACAACCATTGCCTATGGAATAGAAGTGTTTTGGTTTAAAGCAGCAGATTTTGGAAACTGCCCACCGTGCCTTCTGACCAACACGCCAGACCAGTCAGTCTCCCCAAGAACGAAAAAGGAAGGCAGCATGGATAAGAGCCATTAGTTCAGGACTCAGAACTGTTCAGGAAATGAACTGGACCAAAAAAGGACTCTTGCTGGCCAAGCAGCAGAAAGTCAGACGGCTGTGCCCGCGGCTTTACAGAGACCTGTCTCCACCACAACGTCCCAGATTAAGTTGTTGCAATTGACATGCAGACTGTGCTCTGAGCCTGACTCATCTCTTAATTTTATCATGTCAGTTTGGTGTGTTGAGGCCTTTAGACTTTAAAGCAGGTCCTGCATTAGCTTAGCAACTTGATTATTTTACAGCAAACACAAGTACTGTTTAGTTTCTGAAGGTATGTGTTATCATGGAGTGTCTTTGTGGAGCACAAAAGTCGGTGATAAGTAGATCTACCATTCAGGGTTATGAAATATAGTAAGTTTCGATGTTTGCATGTAAGAATCAGTATCTTTTTTTATCACAGGCAAATCTGTTGTGTTCTGTATTTTGCTATGAGAATCCATTTTAAACCAAGTTTTAAAGTATTGAACATTATTAAATGTAAAGGCCTAGAAAAACTTAGCACCTGACATGTTTCTGTCTTCTGTTTATCTGCCTCCTCTCTCTCTAACACTCTCTCGTCTCTGTGGATCCCACCTATCTCTGTTTCACCTCTGCTCCCTCCAGGACGGTCAAGGTGGATGTTTACGACTGGGACAGAGATGGAAGGTATACTTTTTGTTCATTATCTCTTTTTTTTGCTCTTTTTTTCTTATTCATTTTCGACTCCAGATTGAATCCTGAAATGTCACACTTCATTCTAGCAGTTTGTTCAGTCAAATTATTGGGTACTAAAACAGATGGAGGGCTTCACCCACCTGGCACAAGCTAGGTTATAAATCAAAAACAACTAGCAGGGGAAAGGTTGCAGCTCAGCAGACACGAGGTCAGGCTTTATGAGCGCTGACCACAATGCTGACACAGTTTCTCTTTCTCATTGACTGTGGGTTACTGTTTGGGCTCCTCCCACTGACTTGTGGGCTTAAATGGAACCCTGATGTGGGACTTAAAGGCTTTCTGGCCTTGTGTTATTACTGCTGATCGATTTCAGTTAGGAGTCATTTGAAATTCTTGTGATATTGTTGTAAATCTCCAGTCTCTGATTTCCAAATCTCTTTAGCATAATGTGCAAGAAGAAACTATCCTATCCTGAGAGTCATCAGGCTGTAATTCTGTTGCATATTTGCACAATCATTTTTTGTTTTTTCTGTAAAAACAAGTCATTAAAATTGTCAATCCTATTTTGTTTCTGTCTTGCACTTCATAGTCAGAGGTAACTCAGAGGTAACTCCACTAACTGTCAAATGAAACCCATGCACCCTATTGCAGAAAAAGCAGGAGAGAGAAAAGAGAGAGGGTCAAAAACATGGACATATATTATACAAGCTACTGTTGTATGGTTATGTTATTTTGTTTGTTCAGCCTCATTTCAACAAAAGAACAGAAGATTTCACTGAACAAATTCCGATAGTTACAAGTTCTCCACAACCATATATCTCAAGTTCAAATTAACATGTGAAAATATAAAATATAGATGTTGTGGTTTGTTAACAGTCAGCTTACAGTTACTAATTATCATCAGATAGTTTAATAAAAGCCCCAGCGTGCACACAGCACTACAGAAGCCTTGTCATGTCAGTGTGGCTGATCATTTTAACACCTTCATACTCTGAACTAAATCAGGTAATTTCAGAATGTTGACTCGGGATAAGCCAATGTTTGTAAAACCAGCTAAGAACACACACACACAAAAAAACAGCGTTTTACGTCTCTTGGTAGAGGCTGATTGCCTCCTCACAACTCTGACCCCTATGCTGTACAAGGACCATCTTAACCAGTCTGCCCACTGGATGCAAAGAGACCACACTGATACCAACCATTAATCAAAGTCACAGTAAGACAGCACACAAGCTGACCCAACACTGATGGCCACAGTAACAGACAACATTAATCAGAGAGTGTGGTCCTTGAAAATTACTGGGCCAGTGCTCCCAAATCGACTAACTGCAATACTTAATACAGTATAAAACTACAGCAGGTGGCTCGTAATAAACAATAAACAATAAATAAACAATAAAATGCCCAGCACAACAGACAGGCGGACATACAGCCTAGATAGAAATCTCATATTACAATGGTAAACTTAGCTAGTAAGATTGTGCTTACCTGCTCATTTTCCATCTTTGTCATGTCTCTTTGAACACAGGTTTTCAGTATGGGCTGTGGATTCTAAATAGGTCTGAAACATCAGGTTACCTAAACACTTTTCTATTTCAAAATTACACCACCATGTAATAAGGCTAAGAGCTGACTCTAAAGGCCTGTTCCAACTGAGGTCCTTTTGCTGCATGTCATCCCCTGCTCTCTCTCTCTAGCGGTGACCATCAAATAAAGCAAAAATGTTGAAGAAAAAAAGATTTAAGTTTTCTGTCTTTCTTTGTATTATTGCTTTGTTGCTACATCCTCTCCTGCACTGCTGTTTTATTATATCTTTCTTCCCCTATGGGAGTTGAGCTCATTGTTTGCTCCTTCAGGATTTACATCTAAATACCAACATTAAACAGGCAGTGCTGGTGTCATGCACAGCTTCAGGTGGTGATATATTGAGATGCAGAGATGATCTGAGGGCATAAAGGGAGTTGATATTTACCAGTAAGATGATGCTGGAGGGGATTTTTTTTTTATGTTCAGATGAAAATGTGTCCAAGTTGTAAAAACGTATTTTTTTTATTGCAGCCCAGATCAAGTGTGACCATACAAGCAGATTCAAATGCAGTTTTATTACAAATTAGGCCGTCTCTATGTGGGTAGATCAATAGATGACCCATGTTATTATTAGAATGAAGTGTATAGATCGGACAGCCCAACAATGATCACATTAAAATTACAATTGTTTTACTTCTGCACTTGTTTGGTCTGACTTTAGTTTCCAAACTGGAGAAGTTCAGTTTGTTATTGTTTTATTTTGTTTTGATGCCTCTTACACTAATGCTTAGCATGCATTTTTGTTGCCAATGTTGATTCTGTATTGTGATTTAATTTAAATCTATCTCTAATCTATTTAATCATTTTTCTTATCATTTCTGATGTCAGCATGACTTCATACTCTACTCTGTGTCATGATTCAGAGCAAATTCATGCTAACATGAAGCCTTGGGGCTCCATTTTTTGTCAGTCCAGGTGCAGCATGAACAGAGTTCTAAGTTGTGTGTGCCGGGAGCACATGTAGGTGTGACTAACTTTTTTGGCTATTGTGATAAAGAAAAAGCAAGTGCATCTGTGGCACAGCAGTGAAGTAAGACAAACAGACAGTACGATATGGCAGTACTGACAGTCTTAGATTTAACATTAAGGGTCTTGTGATTGTCAGAGTTGGCATTTCAGGTAATGCCAGTCAGGTTTAAATGTAGCAAAATTTGAGCATTTTAAAACCAAAACATATTAATGTGGATGGAGCCCGATTGTGCATGTGCTGTCAAGGACTCACCTGGTCTAAAAATAAAGAAACGAGAAGTCATTGGCCTGATTCAGCAGCATCTTGTTTGTGAGTGACATGTAAACTCACCATTTCAAATTTTGGATATTTGTGATACATAGTCAAGGAGTTAAATTCAGCCCTCAGAGGAACAAATATTATATCATAATTAGAGAGGCTGTTCGGAGGTAATAGTAAAACTGGCATACTATGATGTGCAACATTTTGCTTCTTAATTACCAGGGTGAGAGCACCAACATAACTACTGCTAATTACTTCTCAACACTGTCTCAAAACCAGCGATGGGTAGTAACTAATCAGAGCTGTTGTGTTTGCGAAGCCTGTGAGCAGCTGAGCACATCCAAGCAGGTGGCCAGTCATTACAAACACTTCTCAGTGCTGGAAATTCTACCAGAAAAAAGGGCTTTAACATGAATGTGTAGTGTTAAGCTTGTGACATTGAATTGTTCAGTGTCACAACTGAGATAACTAAGTAGTACATATTACATGTCATAAGTAGCCTTTCCAAAATCATTTGTAACTAACACTGCTATTAAAAAAGTACCTAAACTGACCACCCGCTTTGACCACTGCCTTGTTTAGCATAAAGGGGAGCCTCAGAGGTTCAGAGTCATGACACACATTGACATGGGTAGGACACTGAATCAATGCTCAAGTTCTGTGCGCCAGTTGGATATGTCAATACACAACCATTAGCAAACATATCAGCTATAACTTAGAGAATTAAAAAGTGTCACAGCTACAACAGTTCTACTGCCAAAAGTGAGGATGTAACAATGTACAAATTCACCTTTCATGTTGTGTTTCGTTTGCATTATTAAATGTGGTGTGAACACAGTGTTCTCAGGGTCTTTTGTTGAGTAAAGCTATCTTCCTGAGTAAAGATCTCCATCCTTCTCTGTAATTACGGACAGTATATTGAGAAACCTAATACAGTTTTCACAGATTTCCCCTGTCTCTTTTCTGTCTAATTTACTTTTTTATAGTCATGACTTTATCGGAGAGTTCACCACCAGCTACAGAGAGCTGTCCAGAGGCCAAAGCCAGTTTAATGTCTATGAGGTAAAATACAAGAAAAGCAGAGAATAGCTGATCAACTTGATCTTTAAATAATTAAACAGGAATCTAAGATTTTCTCAAAACTGTATTTTTATGAAAGTGTAAAGGATATCAAAAATTTAACAATGATTTGTGGACTAGCAGGAACATCAATAGTTCTTTGAGATGGTCATATTTTATTCATGTAAGCAATTTTTCTCGTATTTTAAATTCTAGTTCGTTATTTGAGGACAATATATTATTGACATCTACTCACAGGAGCTCAGACATGAAATGAATTACATTTCTACTCAAGTATATTTGTTCAAAGCTAAATTTTTATTTTCTGTCTTGTGGTCAAGGTTTTGAATCCAAAAAAGAAAGGCAAGAAGAAGAAATACATCAATTCAGGGACGGTAAGACCTGTTGGAGTGTGTTTTAGCTATCACATTTCATGGACGTGGGTCATAGTAGCAGTGACTTTTTTCAGAGCAGTGGATGGATGGTGTTTGCTTCCTTTCATCTGTATTTTGCTTTCTCCTCTTTTCCTGTTTGTTTTACCTCCTTGGGTTCCTTTTTGCACTCTCATCGTCTTCAAGGTGACTCTGCTGTCTTTCAAAGTGGAGTCAGAATACACATTTGTCGACTTCATCAGAGGAGGGTAAGAGCTCAGTCCTGACTGTTCTCCTCTGGTCAGTGGGAGGCCACGGAAAGAAAACACAGGAGCTGTTGCTAGTTATATTCAAACCAGAAAATGAAACCATTAAATGAACTTGCAGATCTTTGCAAAGTATCTGGTTCTAGAATCTTGGTGACTAATTGCTAGTTGGTTAACTGCTTATGGAAAGCCATTTTAATATTGAAAATTTGTGTTGTGATATTCAAACAAACTGTTACTTTGTCTAAACGAGAAAACCCACTGATGACAGCAATTCCACATTAATTAATTGAATTTAACTATATACTAGAGGTTAAATATTTAAATAAATTTTTAATTACAAATTATGTTGGAAATTGAGTTTTCATTCCACTTCCACATTATTATTCATTATTTATTCAACTCGGCCAATACTATAGTAATCTATAGGCAGGGGTATCATAGGCCAAAGTGTGATGCATTATATCATTCAGAAGACCGTTTTTAATGTTAAATAGAGGAATTCTGCCTCCCTGCTTTTATCTGGTTGCGAAATTTATTTTTCCACATTCCAGTCAGTTTTCATTTTGTATCTATTTAGGTAAAATGACAGTGAACTTAAGGATATTTCAACTAATTCAGTTTATTGAAAAACGTCTGGTTAGATTGCAAGGCTTTAGTCACTATTCAGAAATCTCTGGTCATATTCTTTGTATTTTTGGGCAGTTCTTTTAGTATTTTAGTACCTAGAAGGTGTTTGCATTCTACAAAGGACAGAAAAAAATAGGATGATTCCAGCATTTCAGACTAAGGACATTGATAGGATTATACTTTGAACCATTTTGGCCTTTCTGTTGGAAAGAGGAAACTGCACGAAGTTTAACAGTTAACCCAACCACTAAAATATGAGAAGTCCAAGCTTTTATTGGTTTCAGAGCCTTTATTCCGGATCTCATCTCTGACAGATGGCGGTGCATCACAGGAGGTGATGGACTAAAATTCTAACAACAATGTAAAGACAGACATGAATATCAGCTCAAAACGGTGGTTATCAGCTCCTGTATTTGAAAGCACTTATTGTTTGAATCATGGTGCAGAACCCCTGCCTCGTCCTTTTCATGTGACAGCAGTAAGCCGTAGACACCGGCACATTCATAAAATCTCTTTCAAATGATACTGATGTGCTCTGTCTCCCACCAGGACACAACTCAATTTCACTGTGGCCATAGACTTCACAGCATCCAACGGTAGGACAGTGTTACATCTTTATGTATGCAAATGTCCAAACATCTGCTGCTCAGTGAAAGTGCTTTAAGAAAACATTTGTATTGGTCCCTTGGGTAATACAGTGGAAACTGCTTATAGAAATTATATTGTCATGGTCAAATTAATTCCTAGAAGTTATGACTATTTATTTTTTTTAAATACTATCTAAAACCATTTAGTAACATTATTTCATAAATATATACTCATAGACAACTTTGGTACCTACTGAATTTTAAAGACAATGTCAGTCTGTGAGCGGGTGCTTTCAGTTCACTTGACAAGGATGACTTCAACTACTGGTGCTTTCACTGTGCACATTTGTTTTCTGTCTCCATCACTAGAAGCTGTGGTTATTTTGGGTTGTTTGTGTAAACTGCACAAGGTTAACTGAAGAACACAATGTTTCAGCGCCTCATCTTGTCAGCTTTCTTCACTGTGTATGTAACACCAGCTTGAGAGAGCCAACCAGAAGAAGTGAAGTAAAACAAAACAGAATAGCACAGTTTTAAACTTATTTTTCATCTGTTGCTGTGCATGAAAGGACTCAATGTAAACATTTTAAGTTGACTACTTGATTACGATATATATATATATAAAACAGCACTGGTATTGGAGTGATTCTGTCCTAAGCTTTTTGATCCATATGAACAGCTGACACCGTAAGGGTACTATTATGGTTTTCGCTGTATTTTTTGTCACCATTCATATATACGAGTTTCTAGTATGAATTCAGTAGCATTTTACAAAATCAGTACAGTGTTTTGAAATTATTTCTAAAAATGTTTTATCCGTCTCATCAGTTTTAATGAAAACAGAAGGTTCACATTTCCAAAAATCTATTTTTTGCAGCAGATATAACTAAAAGCAGATTGTATCATGTTCTCTGTGATGTTGCAGTTTGAAGATTTAACAGCTTTGGTTTTTTAAAACATGACACCTCTAAACAAACATGCTAAGACATCGCTCTCACAATCAAAATAAATCAAGATTATGCTGGCTACCAACTAGTCATCCTGAAGTTGCTCTTACTGTATGAAATGTAGATGAAATCAAATCAGCAGTACAGCTCAACTCGGGATTGCATATCTGGCTTTTTTTAAAAGATTATTGCAGTCTAAGATTATTGCAGTTTTGAGTCACTTGACCATATGCAAAGAAGCAAGGTGACAAAACAGACGCATACCTCAGTCATTTAAAGGTGAATGCGGTGAAGTAGGTGTGTGGTTTAACTTAATAGTTGAATGAGCAAGCAATGAGTGTCAGTATCCATAGTGATAGATGTTTTAGTGTTTGTAATTGAATGTTGTGCAGGTGTTCCACGGTTGACCTGTGGTTACTTTACACCTTGATGCAGAGAGCACTCTACAGCTGTTAGTGTGACTTCATAAGGACTGTACTCTGCAGTGAAGTGCAAGTGAGTTGACATAGGAGAGGACCATGGAGCTGTAGTAAGATGTTTTCAAGCAGGTTCTACAAGACCCCCGGGGTGTTATTCAGACGTTTAGTGTAAAAGCCACACCACTCATCTCATAATTGTGTGGCATAAAACTTTAACTCAAGAAAACTCGCAGACACCTAAGGTGGTTTCATTTGCTGTAGAAGGTCATGAGATTAGATTGAACTGGAACATATTTGTACATTTTTCGTACCACATTTATGTGGTCGCTGACAACTGTGGTGACATTTTCTTTTCTTCGGGATTCCAAGTATAGGTCTGATTTTTTGTCAGCCTGTGTGTCTCTGTATGGTTAATGTAAAACTAATGCAAAATGGCCGTCCAAAGATGCTATAATTTTACACAAAAGACCTTTTTTATTCATGTGTGATGAACATGACATTAACAAATTTACCATAAACAAATAACAGTTCTTGAGGGAATTGAGTCTTAAAAAAGAAATTGGTCAGGTTAATCTCGCCAAATGCCTTTTTAATCTCTCTGCAATATCATATCTCTTTGTGTTTGTGTGCATGTGTGTGTATGTGTGTGTTGGATGTGTTTGTGCTTCTCTCTCCAGGTAACCCGTCTCAGCCCACCTCACTGCATTACATGAGTCCATACCAGATGAATGCATATGCCATGGCTCTAAAGGCTGTGGGGGAGATTATCCAGGACTATGACAGTGACAAACTCTTCCCAGCATATGGCTTTGGAGCTAAACTTCCCCCGGATGGTAAAATCTCCCACGCCTTCCCACTGGTAAGAGCCACTGTTGTAAAAACACATGCTGAGACAGTGGTAGCTCTGTTGTCTAGGTTCAGACACAAGTACAATACATTTTGTGATATTCAGTGAGTAGGTATGTTTTTGAAATGAACATTGACACAGACTTCACTTGGTGATCTGTTTTTAGATGTTAAGCACATTTTTGCAAAGTCAGAGACACAAGTTTGCCAACTTGAACTTGCTTTTTGAAGGTTTTATTTATGTTGGACTCAGCTTTCACCAAATCACTGCCAAGATGGGAGATATGTCCATCTGCCAGATAAAAGGTCTCGCTGGCTGCTGATGCAGAGCCCACTTTCATTTCAGACTATCTTCAAGGCTGACTTTGGCCAAATCAAAATGCAGTCAAAAATGGTTAAGGTAAAAGGAGCTTCAGGCAGAAAAAAGGTGTAGTACATCCAACAGAACTGTAACATCGTTTATTAGTGTTAGACATCCATGTTGGATATGGACTTTGGAAAAAACCCACAGATATAAAAAAAAAAAGCATTACAGATATCAGAAAACTTTCTTGACTTGAGCTTTTCATATTCCATATTTATGTGCCTCTGCACCAGCTACTTAAGACGTCAACTTAAACGCATGTATGAACTAATTAGAATTTTCTTATTACTAAACGTTATAGTTCAGGGTCACTGTGACCCCAGAAAACACATTTTTGGAATTCATAAACTTATTATAACACGATTTAAAATAAATGTTTAAAGGGATAAAATGATAAAGTAATGACATTTTATATTCAAAAGGTTAAAGGTCAGCTTCGCTGTGACATCATGACGCCAAAAACACTAACTCAGGAACAGAAAGAGAGAGATCTGGACCTCTTCCACATTTGTTGGATATTGAATTGGTGACCTTGATCTTAGTTGCTCTCTTTAAACTGTAGGGTGCCGAGTGAAGATACATGATTTATGGGCTATCATTTTACAACATGAGGCTGTAAAACAGAATGTAGCTAGTTGTCCCTTCACGCTAATATTGAAACAAGCCATGAAGAAATGGGTCAATAATCAATAAATATCTAGCCAAAAAACAGTTTTTTATATTTTTAGAGTGGTGGATTAGTTGAGTTATTTTAAGCATTACAGTCCACCATGAACTCATTGATTATACTGATATCCAGTTTTAGGTGATTGTCATTGCACCATGTGATAAAGCTCTCTGTCAGTTTTCTGTACTCTGTAAAAATAGTCTGGAATAGAGGAGACAGTGTGTTTCTCACTGAAAATTATTCACTCGAATAGTGTAAATCAATTAGCCAAAGAATTTACTTTCACCAAAAAACAACAACACTAAATGTGTTTGATTAAATTACATCAAATTTTCAGTTCATATATTTAAACATATGTAGTTACAGATCAGACAATTACAGTTAGCAACTCACAAATAAAAAAGCCAAAATTACTTCCGGAGTTGGTGCAGAAGTGGAGCTTATAGAGGAGAGAATATTGTATCTCATGTTTCAGGTAAATTAAGACTTTTGTGTATCATAAGGCTATATTTTACTTTTATGTGAAGATAAATGTCTTCACAGAGTGTGTCTGATTTGAACACTTGTGAATTTTGTCGAAAACAGTTACAAGACAATATAATTTCAAATGGTGCTTGTTCCAGTAACCACACATTTTAGGGTCCTTTCCTTTAAACATTAGTTTTAACAATTGTTGATTTTAGATTTTTCTTTTGCTTACTGAATATTTCTAGAAGTGTTTGCTTAAGCAAATGACTACAACCTGACAACTGACACACAGCCTACCTGGAGTTAAGTGACAGACAGTGGATGAGGACTTAAAATAAATTATGATAAATTTCTGCAAACTTGATAATCTGTGATATGTGGTTTTACTGCCAGTTAAAAGATGTGACATTTTAAACACTATTAACATTGCGAAGGAATGTTTTTTATTAATGAGTCCCTGTCTTTTTTGTTCATTCACATGCATAAAAGGATGTCATGTACCAAACCACAACTTGTAAGTCAATGAAAGGAAAGGTTATGTAAACCCACAAGCTGTAGGCATCTGGAGTAGTTTTGTGAAGTGGATGACTGAGGCAGAGGAAAAGAACAAGAAGTGGGTGTACGAAAACACTGTGAATCACGCTGCACATCGATAAAAAAGAAGTTGGTATGTTCGCTGGTTTGGGAGTGATGGAGAAAGAATAGAGCAGACAGACATACAGCCACACTGTTAAAAGGGATCTGGGCTTTTAGTCAGAAGGACTATTGTTGTCAAGTAGAGAGAACTCCTTGCTCATTACAACGAAGTAAAAAGAGTTATGACAACTTTAACTTGAAAAAGGCACGGAAACTCATTAAAAACCCGTAATAATCCGTTCAGTTAACTTCAGGAAAATACGATAAGGAGGGCATTTCAACCAACACGCATGCGCCCGCAATGTGACATCACGCACAGTGTTGAACTCTTAAAATTCCGTTTTAAGGGGGGTTACATTCAATGTAAAATTACTAGTGTATGAGGATCTAAAGTAATTATTTATTTTGAATAGCTTGAGAGTAAAGAAGTAAACTAAAAATTGAAGTTAAAGAATATAAGAAAATGTTAAAAAGTTGAAACCTTGATCCTCCAATCAGAACACTAGCTTAAGTTACATGGCTCCTCTAGCCAATGAGAAGTGTTTTCCCATAATGCAAAGTTTTGTAGATTTTACTAAAAAGGAAAAAACGTGTTAATATTTTGAAATGTAACAGCTGTTTTTGTATGTCCTAATAAAGTGTCCCTGTTTAAACCATAAGCAAAAAAATATTCTATATATATATATATATATAACCCTAACCCTAAACCCTGAGTAAAGAAGGTGGTCAGATGAGAGGAGTGCTGGGTACACAGCAGCTCCTGACCACGCCTCTTCCCACTATCTCTGTCTTGGGATACTGGTTGTACAGAGAAATGTATAATTCTCTTGCATTCCCAAGCGGAATGTTCCTGATAAACTAAAAAGTCTTGATGCCTCACCCTACGACGCATTTTCCAGTCTTCATTACTTGATACAGAAAGATGAGTCAACAAATCATGAGTTGTATCAATTATGTGTTCCACGCTGAGCCAACTTGATTCACAGTTGTAGGAACTTGATAAAATAAATTCCACCAACATCTCCTAAAGTTATCTCAAATAATGTTTTCAAGTTCAACTTACTTGATACAGGCAGTTGAGTCAACAGACTGCATGTTGCATTAACTTGTGTTTTTAAGTGTAATAAACTTGACACTATAAGTTGATTCAAATTAACTCAGTCAAAGCAACAAGATGATGTGACTTAGTTAAATTGAGTCAACTAATCTTTTTTTACAGTGCAACAACACAGACACATTTCAATGATGCCCTGCTTAGGTTAGTATTGTCAGCCAATGTGATAGCAAAAACAGCAACTAACAAAGCAGCAAAGTGAAACAGAAAACAACAAAACATAACGTTGTCTCCCTGGACAGTTAGTTTAAAGGGAATTAGAGAAAAAGTGGGTGAGAGAAGAACATTGAAAAGAAGAGTTTTGTATTTGGTTCTGCTTTGGAGCTACAGGATAGCAGATGAGAGTTTTTTAAAGAGATAATTATTTGACCAGATCTTTTTATTAAGGTATAAACATCTCAACCACACACCTCAGGCACTTCATTATTAGACTGCAGAAAGCTTTTCTCTGACCTGAAACTGTCATTTTCAATCAGGTTTGTCAAATCCTCTGATCCTCCCTGCTCCCTCGCAGTCAGAAGTCAGTGGCGGATGAGAGCGTCAGCATCTGGCTTGTCTAGATTCATTACTTTGTGTAACTTTGCCCCTTTCCACGTGAGTGGACACTCTATCAGCTTTGCCAATTAAAGTTCACCTCAGCGTGACAAATCCCGTCGCTGCGTCATGCTAAAGCAACTCTAATTAGGAATATATTGTGTGGTAGCTGCCTGAAGCACACTGAACAATCTAAAATTCATTAATTGTAAATTTTTTGTATCTTGTCTCAAAGTATGTGACTTACATAGGACACATCATGAATCTAGTGAGATAATTACCTTGCTGTTTATATCTGTAAAATGAAAGCTGGCTTTGTGCAAAAAGCTTCTATAAGTAGAGAAATCTCTGGTTCAGATAAAGGTCAGAATAATAAATTAGCAAGCGGTACTTGTATATGTTAAATTCTAATAAAGAACATATGACTATATGCTTTTTTAAATAGCTCACATTTGCAATAAATTAAGAGTAAATGAACTTTGGAGTACTTTGTACTTCATATCCACAAGGACATTTAATGAAATACTTGTCTTTACAAGTGTTATTTGACACTGATTAACTTGGAGCAGCAAAACCATTCTCTATTACTGCTTCATCAACACTGGCTTCTAAATTGTTTTTTGATACTTTAAAGAAATCCATATTATTAAATAAAAAATTGAGTTTCAGAGGAAATAATTAAAAAGTGATCTTGGAGAGAGATAGCAGAAAGCCTCAGAGTGTGCTTGTGAACCTGTCTTGATTGGCTGGCAGCCAATACTGCATAATGTTCCTGCAAAAAACTAGGAAATATGATATTTGATAAGCTGTTTTGCACTAGTGTGTGGTTGAGATCTGGTGATATGTAGCAGTCATTTTTATCCTCTGCAGTTGGAGACATTTTGTATTCATGACGGGTGTCTAAAATCTGAATATGGATGACATTATGCAAAGAAAATTCAGCCTTTACCATAACAAAGCCACCAGGGACCTTCACTGTGCTAAGCAAACACTTAAGCTGTCTCTATTTCACTCTCTAATTCTATTCAAGTTTTAAGCTTAAAATTTGTACACAGTGGAAAAAAATGAGAATTTTTTTAGAATCTCTCACCATTAGAGAAGATTTCAATATTAAAACTGGCAGAGTTGTCAGTGTGTCAGTTTCACTGTCATTGTTTAGGGACATACCATTTATCATGTCCTGTTGCTTTGACATTTTAAAATGAATCGATTTCTTGTTTGCAAATTGCCAAAGTAGTACGCCATCAGCATACAAACATGTAGTGTATACTGGATTATACAACTGAAACATATTCCGCTTATTCCAAGAAGCACTCATAAGAACAGATTTTTTCTAAACATTGTTATTTGTTATATACACCAATATTTTCCACTCACCATCACAGGGGAAAAAATAAGATAAGACTTAAAATTTACAGAGTAATACGTGCTGTGAATCGGTTTGGAGTTCAAACATATTTGTAAAAATTAATACTGAATGATGCTCAAAAATTAAGTTAAACTAGAATATAATGAATCCTACAATAATACTTATTTATTTATTTGTTTTTCCTGCCACTTGGGACAAATGAAGTCAACATTATACCCATATTCCCTTTTAAGTTGATATGACGAATGAGTGGGCAAAGAGCATTCTTGCACATACAGGATATGCAGAGCCATGTTAAGGGGAGCACCATAACTCAACATTGCTTACCAAGACAAAACTGCATATGTTAAATTGACAGTCAAACTGAAAAGAAAAGAAAAAAAAACAGGTGAGAGGTTTGGTAATTTTGCCCCAAAATAATGATAATAAAATAATGATAATAATAGTTTTTGAAAAAGCTTTTTAAAAAGCTTCTTTTTTTCCTATAAGTTGAACCTCTACTATGCCAGTCCAAGGTTTAAACAACACCAACCTCCCAATAAATCCAGAGTGCCAACATAGGGTAGGTGTTTTACCCTGGACAACTGTAGAAAAGCAGATGATTAGCTCTGGGGGAGAAGGGGCAGGATATGTGTTAACGAAGATCTCTGCGGTTGTACATTTTTTTATTCTGAATGTTGCAAGTTGTCTTCTCCTTTAAGATCTTTGTTCATTCTGCTTTGGCAATGCTGGTCAGGAAGTTTACAGTGCACTTCTAGTTAAAGTTTTTGGCATCCTATGAATTAATTTTTAAAAATGTGTGCTCTGTTAATGGTATGCAGTAGAAGAATATTGTCTTCTCTGTGTTTTTTTGAATCTGCTTTATATTCATACAGAAACTAAAGAAGAAAAAAATACTTGCGAAAGGGAAACACAGAAAATAGAGTTTCTGAGCTAAACAAACATACCTGGTAGCAGACTAGCTAGCTATCTTTGCAGATGGCTCATTGATAAATAATACCAAGCCAAAATTTCTAAGTAATGAACAACCTGGTCTGTTGTGACATGAGGCTCTAATTTCGTAGACCAGGCGCAGGCGCGGCGCATCTGCCCTGCGCTGCGCCTATGTCGCGCCAACTGGGTTTGGCCGGCAAACAAAAAAATACGTCTTTTTCCTCTCGTTGTAATGTTTATGTTCACGTCAGACATGTAAATGCAAATATAATGCATTCTGTAA
>JAPZDZ010000012.1:26403317-26413805 GCA_029783805.1 Acanthurus tennentii | reverse complement strand
TGGCATCATGCTGCTTCATGATGGCTTCAGTGTAAGCTTAACCCATCCCTCACAGGGGGAAGGGAGGCAATTTGTATTTGTTATGCCCAGTTTATGTGTTGTAATAATATGTTAAAAGCATTAATCCATCAGATGCACTGAACAGGTGTATGTGTTTTGATGCACTGCACACATTTGTTACACATTTGTTAGACTATAAAAATAAATGCAATGGGTTTTAGTTAGCAAGACACAGAGATCATTAATGCCTAAGCATATCTTAGAAAGTGTATCAAAAATAGCATTTTTTATAAAAGAATATTAAACAGTGGTATCTGACAGCTGTGCTCACAATTAAGTCTTAGAATCATGCTCTGCTGAGCGCTATTAAAATGCAAAGATAACTTTCTAAACATTAAATAGGCAAAATGATTAGAATTAAACCACCAGATGAAAACAGGTACAGAAGGAAATTATTCTAGCTGAAATAATAGAGGGCCCTCGTTGGGACCTATTATTGAGTGTGTGAGGCTAAGGCTGGGGTCAAGGGTGAATGCTTGTGCATGACAGAGAAAAAGAAATGAGATTGGAGATATTCGGTGAATCACTCTTTGATGCCTCTTTTACTTACCAGTCAGGGTCCTAAAAAACATAATTTAAGTTCTGTCACTCAACATAACATATTTCTCGAGTTGGGGGCTGATTTACCTTCTGTAACACTTGAAAAGCTTTTAAAAGCAGTCTCTTTGCTTGCAAGTGCGGATAAATTTACTGCTTCTCTTGTGATTTTTGTATTCAGATGCAATTTTACTCAGGTCTGCTCCCTGGTTGACTGGACTTACTCCAATTACCATCCCCTACATGGAGTCAAGCCTTTGAAGGGATGCATTTTAGGCATTTGGCTTTTAAGATCAAAATTTACTTTTCCCTATTTAGTTCTCAATTGTTTAGTTCCTCCATGCATCGTTTACCCTCTTTCAATTCTTCATACTTCATACTTTGTCTTCCCCACTTTTAAAAAAAACCTTGGTGTTTTGCATATGTTTCAGTGGTATGTTTTTAAGATGAAAAAGAACCACATTTGTTTGTGTATGTGTATCTTTCACTAACCAAAATGTTTGGAGAGAAGAGAAATCATTTTTTGTTGATTCCTTTGGGCATATTAAGTAGTTCAGTTAAGGAATATTAAACATCAGAAAATATCAAATCACAGCAGAAGATGTATCATTGTCCTGTGAACTATGGAAATGAGAAGTAATCTGTTGATAACATGATGGCAGCAGTAATACACATATCTTTCTAAGGCATGTAGACAGATATATTTGAAAGGAATATCACTTATAAAATGCTCTGATGTACTTTGTGCTTTCTGTACCAAACATATCTTCGCATTTTTAGTTTGCTTTTTTTTCAAGAGCATTTAGCACTTACTTTTGAGGTATTTTTTAAATTTGTATGATGAATGTTTTAACTGTTTTTATCTCATTTATTTTTTTAATGTTTTATTTCATGTGTTTTCTTTATTTGCACCACTGAATTTACATCAACATTATTTTCACAGCTTCTTTTTGGATGCATGCCATTTGCGATCTGGAACCTGGTTGTTGTTCTTTGCTTGGAGATGCACATTTTATAGTCAAAGACCAGAAACTAGCATTGTATAAAAATGTAAAAATGGCACAGAAATACATTTTAAGGTGAATAAAACATAGCTAAACTTTAATGTTATATGAGACTTATAGAAACCAAATATATATATTTTTTCTTTAAATGAGACCAGAAAAATATGATATTCAGACAGCTATAAATACTCTTGATCGTTCTCCACTTAAGCCCTATAATACTGATTTTATGGTTGTGATTGACTATTTACCACTGTGCACTGTAGATATTGAGTACCTACAAAATACTTACAGTATAAACTGCTGCTTTTTTCTCAAAAAATCCCAAATGTTACTTAGTTGTGCTGTGCCTTAATCTAAGTATCAGTGGGAACCAGAAAGTATTTTATATGTACTAATTCATATGATGAAATTTGGCTGAAGTTCAGAGGAATTGTTCTGTAGGTGTCAGGAAATTACACAACAATTTGCAGGCTGCATTGTGAAGTGGGATCTATTCTTTATCCAAAACATGAACATATATATTTTGTTAATGTCTCAATATTCATTTCAGTTTCTTAATTTGTGGTTTCAGTCTAAATCAAGGGTCGGCAACCCACGGCTCCTTCATTGCTCTGCTCCCTGTGTCTTTGGGAAATAAATAATGAGTATTTAATTTGAATTTATTTTATTTTGTTTTGTTTATTTTTTTACATTTAATTCCAAATTTGAAGATTATGGTGCTCTTGTAACATTAAAATAAAATGTGTTTATTTTCGTCTATTCTCTTCTCTTTTTTTTTTTGTTGCTCAAAATATGCGTCATAAACACAACATATGCTACACCTGCCGGCGCGTAATTCATTGAGTTTTTCAACCCCCGGCAAATTAAAGACATCAATTTAGCTGTGTGCTCGATTTTTTCTCAAGATGCATCGGATTGATGCTTTTAAATATGAAATATTCAAAATTTTCTTCCGGGGGAGCATTCCCCAAACCCCCCTAGCGGGGTTGTATCCATTTTCATGCCTGGTTTTTGTTGCAATGCAGAAAAAAAAAAAAAAGTTTTCTCTGTAAAAGTTCATTGATTTCATGAATGCAACACACTATTGTTTTTTTATTATACATAAAGGTTAAAAAAAATATATATGCAGTGTTATCTTCATTTTAGATGTCAAAAGGGTTTTGCGGCTCTCAGTGTTTCTTTTCTGTGGGAAACGGGTCCAAATGGCTCTTCGAGCGTCTAAGGTTGCCGACCCCTGGTCTAAATGAATGTTGAGTGTGATTATTTTGTCAGCTTAAATTAACAATTTAAAAGCAGAATATGCAGCATTTTTCTGTCAGAGTTTGTAAAAACACAATTCAAAATTGTCCCCTCCTCCCCTGCCTAACAACGGCAGAACTGCATGCCTCCTGCTCCTGGCACATACGCCCACCTGCAGCATACTACCAAGGGACTACAGGGGAGTGTAAATTTAGTCTCAGACGGGCAACTTTCGGCCCAGATGTAGTAGCTTGTGTTAACCGGAGTGGCTCATGTGTTAGATAAAAGCTAGTCAGCACTACAGATCTCCAGGGTAATTTTGTCAAAACCTAAAATTAGTAGTATTGTTTGAAAGTAGATTTTGGTGTGTGCATTATGTGCACTGTACACTGTAAGCTAAGTAGGAATGTTACATTTGTTGCAATAGAAATGCCAATATGTTAACAGGATAATTGGGCCAATCACCAGCATCATCAGGATAATAAACAACAACTGTCCAACAGAAAAATGGCCAACTCCAGATTCACTCTTGTTTTGAGATCCACTTTGTGTTTCACCTCACTATATTTACACTTTCTTTACTCCTGTGTTCTATCCACCATCTGTTATCCATTATGACATCTTCTGCTTGGTGGCTGGTCATGACATTTACTCAGTCCTGTTTGCTGCCATTGGCTGGGAGGGCTGCACCACTCTACCCAAAGGCTGCCACCCAAAAACCTCCCGATCACAACAAGAAAGTAACAAGGCAGTGTCTCCATAGAAAAACACACCACCACACACTTCTCGTGGGTCATCAAATATGATAGACTTTGCTTTTGTATAAGTCTATGCAATGTTTGTTTTAAGAAAACCCTGCATATTGTACCTTTAAAGTGATGATTTTTACAAAAACCAAGGAATTCTTATAGGCTTCCTGCTTTGAACATGTCTATCTTTTACAAAGTTTGAGAAAATATGTCTCAGTGTGTTACATTAAATAATAGATGCTACGTTTGAAGTACCAAATAATCATTATCGTCTCCTCTTCTTTAAATGTAAGATATACTGCCAGCATTTAAAATGATGACACAACAATCAGTTTTACTCCATGTATTGAACACATGTCCTTGTTATCATAAATCCACATATCTCTGAGAGTGAAGACACAGTGTTTGCAGCTACGTACTTGCCATATAATATTTTGGGCAGCAAGAAGTTCAGTGTCTCCATAGACTTCCTGCTACATGCCAAAGTTTACCAAACACTCCTGAACCTTCCTTCACTATCCCTGCCTGAATTTTGTTTTTGTTTTTGCCCTTTTTCTCCTCTAATGTCTCCTTCCTGTTGTAGTCGGTGTCTCTCCACTGTTTCACCATTTTATCTCTAGGCATGTCAATTTATTCTTTCCCTCTTCCTCTCCTCTTTTCCCCTGCTGCTCCCGACCACCATCTGCCGTATCTTTGTGCCATGTGGAGCCCCACTAGTCTTCCTCAGCATCCTTTCCTTTTCCAGTGTAAATAAATGTAAATATGAAAATGGTTCCTCTCGGGAATACCACAGAATGTTTGTCACTCACTCATCTAATTTTCTTCCTTGATTAGAAATTATAAATAGCCTCATATCAACCTCCAATGTTGTTTTCAGTGAGGAAATGTACCTTCCTTCCTGTGGCCTATTTAAACATTGATGAGGATAATTCACAGAACAAGTTGTTGTTTTTGTGGTAGGGAATAGATGTGGCAGAATAACCAATAACCTGTCTTTAGTCTTAACTCCTTGTTAGTCCCTGTGGACTGTTGCATGGTTTGTCACCAGCCGGGTCTGCACTACTGTTCCCCTCAGTCTGAGTATGCCATATTATGGACACCCTGTTGAGACTTAACTCTGAAGAAGAATGTTTGTGATATGCAGACCACCATTTAGTTTTTCTATTTTTAACTAAAGGACTGCATGCATTACTGCGAAGACAAAAGAACTGGCGTGAAAATCAGCTTTATACTGTGTGCTCCGATATTGCATGGCACTCTTTGTATGCGGGGCTATTGTAAAAGTAGACAAAGAACTTGTGTTTGGAGGGTTTTTATTTTTTTAAGGAGAAACAAATTCTAGAAAAAGAATGTACTTTAAATGGGTGACATTTTTCCTGTGAGACATAATTAAAGTTGTTTATACCAGAAGTGAGTCAAGTTAGCCTGACAGCTAAAGTTTTAATTCACAATGTGTTCCATTGTTACCAAGAAAAACTGAGATTTTGTTTGCAACTGTGGTGAAAAAATAAATAATTAACCACATTTGTTGTGGACTGATGGGAGAGCTTTCATACTCTGCATACACACTATATGGAAAAGTACAAACTGGTCACAATAAAGACATTGTTCGCCTGGGCTGTGCACATAAGGACCCAGTCATTTTGCACTTATGGTCCTGTTGTTACATCACCATTCAAAAGGAAAAAGAAATTGCATCATATAAAATAATTAATTTTAAATGCTCCTAAATATATTTTTATTTTGTATGTGTCATTTAGATAGTCAGGGGCTTCTCCTTATTACTGCTTTAGTATTAGTGCATCTTATTTGTTCAGCCTAGTATGCATAAACTGAACATTATATAATGATCTGCCTAACAGTGCAAAGTTGTGTTTGTTGTCTGCAGCTATGGAGGAGCTTGATGGGGATGAGGTCAGAGTGTCCTCCAGGGGACGCTTTGCTGAGAGAGACATTGTCCAGGTGAGGTCTACATTCACTCCGCCCTCTAACCCTCATGACACAAAGATTTGTTGTTTTCTCATTGCCAACAGCATGTTTTTTTGGGAGAGAACAAGACTTAATATTTTTTTAATGCTTAAACAAAACAAATTCTTAAAAAATTTAAAATTAGAAAGAAAAGGTTTTTTTTTTTAGCAGATTTATGCAGAAGTAAATTATGGGATTTTTAAAAATATATTTGATCAAAGTTAAATAATAAACAAAAATGTCATAAATCTTTCCATGCACTAATTGAATACAAGCTATTGAACACATTTTTCCTCAATGGATGTATTTTTATCAGTCAGTTACAACTATGACTAGAAAAAAACAATGATAAATTCTTAAACAATTTCTTTGAATGACTACAATGACTACAATGGCTTCAGTAACATGTAGGCATACATTTCAGCACAAGTGCTCTGACCTGCGATACTGTAAACTTTGCTTTTTGGAATGTGCAAGCAGAACTCTATTTATTTATTGAATTTAATCTGTAATTACAATCTGGTTTTCAACTACACACCAACAAGGTACTAGGTACTAGGTAAAACAATTTCATGAATACCTAATTTAGGCAGATTTTCCTTCTGTCGTCATCATCATCATCATTATCCATTTTCTCCTGCTCTCATGCAGTTTGTACCTTTCCGGGATTACATCGACCGATCAGGGAACCAGGTCCTGAGTATGGCCCGACTGGCTAAGGATGTGCTGGCGGAAATCCCTGACCAGCTGTTATCTTTTATGAAAAGCCGGGGGATCGAACCCCGGCCCCCTCTGCCCGCCACCTCTGACTCCCCCTCAATGTCCACCACCACCACAACTACCACTGCTGCCCCCAAGGAACCCAACATGCAAGCCTGAAATGGGGTTAGCAAGTGAAGCACTGCAGGAGTTGGACATTTGAGCAAAAGAAAGTGTGGGTTTGTCTCTGTGTGTTTGTGTGTGTGAATGCATGTGTTGCATGGTTTCAAAGTTGGTTGACAAGAACCAAATCAGGATTTTGAAGATTGTTTCCACAGTAGACTGAAAAGGACCCCTACTAGAAGAGAATACATGCCTAAGTGTAGGGGTTGAGGTTTCCTCCACCAAGATTTTGACCTGAGTTGTGGAAAACACAAGTTTTGATCCTTCAACATTTCTGACTGACTTTTGTCAGCACCCTCTGCAGGTGCAACACACATCCCTGCAATATACTACAACTGCATCTAAATCTAAGGCTTCTAGTAAAGCCCCTTTTTCCTCTGTCATCAATTCTAACATATCAAATGAGTGACAAAAGCTCCTGTGGACTTTTTTGCCAACATGGCTTCTCCTGCAGAAGTCTACAGCTTTGTCCATCCCACTTCAGCCTCTGTGACACTGTTCCTGCTCACAGTGGTTAAGAGGGTCTGCTGTAATGGAGTAATAAATCCTGACGCAGCTGGGCAATTGATTTCTGTCAGCTGTAAAGAGACACAGCACTGAGGCTGATGTCCTCTCCATGTTTGTTTATTCTCAGGGCATTCTAAAGGCTTAACAGCAACACAAGGGATCTGAAAATAGAGAAACAAATTAAATCCTATCCTGTTATGTCATCTGAGAACTGAGAGGCTCATTTATTGCTTAATGAAAAATGTATGCTGTATATAATTGTGTGCTCAATATGAAATTCAAATATGTTTCTATGTAAAGGCTTGGTGAATGCTCTACATTTGAAGGTCAACATTCAAAGATGGAGCATTATCAAGTCTAAACTAGTCCCACTTACACACTAAGGGAGGCACTTGCAAATACCAGAAAATATATGAAGCCATGAAATTGGTTTGGACTAGAGAACGTACTGAAATATCCTCCACTGTACAATTCAATAATATCAGGAGGTACAGATTATTTCGGCCCTAAACTAAAAGTAACCGTGTCTGTGTCTGTCCCCTCGTTTCTCCCAAATTCTAACTCTCTCAGCTGGGTCTGTCAATGGAGATGAATCATTCATAAGGTGGGTGCCTCTAGTTCTCGAGCTGTCTGGTGTTAAGCTCTAGCTCAAAATGAATTGAGCCGGTCAGTGTGCATTTCATAGGCCAGAATATTTCATATGTAGCAGAGAATGTATGAAAGCATCATTGTCAGTTTTACTTTTCTTCATTTTTTTAATGGAAAGGAGACACCAAGAAAAAATAGGGAGGAAGAGAATGAAGTTTGGTAAGTAGTGCTGTGTCAAAGTCACTCAGACTGCTTTCAGGGAGTTTCAGTGTGCTGACTAAATGTATGCAACGTTTTCCCTCAATGGTTCTGATGTTTGATATACGGCTGCATATTTCCTGTGGCTGTCAGTCAGCTGCTGTATAAACAGGCTGATTTGCAGTGGATGTGTATCTTTTTTCAGACTAACCCCTGTTTGTGGTTTTATTTTTTATGTGTTTGTACTGTGCATGAAATCCCAGATCCATTTGTACACTTCTAGAAACATGCATTGTGCAGTTTGGTCAATACACATGACACTTGTAGGCTAAACAAAAAACTAAAAAGAAATTGTTGTTGAAATATGGGGGAGGTCTATAATAATAAGACCGAATGGCTCATCATGATTTGTCAGGATTATTAAGCATGTATCATTATTGTATCAGAAAGAAAATGGATATGTGGCCTTATTTCTGTCATAATCCTATGAGTTTGTGTGAGGGAGGACTCTATTTTTATATGACAAAACAGGAATCTGTGTTCTTTTGCATGCTTATATGGCTGATATGCTGCCAATGATTGTACCTGTTCATAAATTCTGTATCTTTATTAGTATCTAGAAACATGACTTCAAACAACATTCTTACATGTGTTGACTTGTGTACAGGAGTTTTTTTCTTTCAATTTTCACTTTTATTGTGTACAGTATACTTGAAAAAACTGCCAATTTAATAATCCAAAAACAATTAGAAGATACATGAATTGTAGGATAGATTTGTATCACACAATGTTAAAATACATGCATGCATATGTGTGTTATGACAGAACACAAACCCAAAGCCACATTACTCTTTGGATATTTTTTGTAAGAAGCATGTTGAGCTTTCTATACAGTGTGTACAGTAGGTATTAGTTAGTTACACTGACAAACAATATATTGCTCACTGCTTCTCTGCAGTCTAATGTGTTCCATGCAGTCCACATGTAGGTAAAATATGAATGCATCTAATGGGATGTGCAGAATACTTTGTGAACAGTCTTCCTTCATTTTATTTTTATGTTGTTCTGACTAATACTGTCTCTGTTGTCTAAATTTGTGTTCGTCAGACTTTAGTCATAGGTTTGTGAGTGATTTCTAGCTTTGCTTAGAAACTAAATAAAGATATTCTTAAGGCTAATTTTACATTTTTGCCTAGCAGTGAAATCTGTGACCATTTTGACACTAATTATTGAGTTCTATACGTAACTTTAAAAAG
Source organism: Acanthurus tennentii (assembly GCA_029783805.1). Lineage (NCBI taxonomy): Eukaryota > Metazoa > Chordata > Actinopteri > Acanthuriformes > Acanthuridae > Acanthurus > Acanthurus tennentii. The sequence continues at coordinate 26,404,814 of JAPZDZ010000012.1, read as the reverse complement.
TGTTCTACAGGTAAAGCATTATATACACACATATGTTTGTCTACAGCTATATATATATATATATATTTATTAGGGCTGTCAGTCGATTAAAAATTTTAATTGTGATTAATCACATTAGTGTCCTGAGTTAACGCAGTATTAACGCAAATTTTGTAGCCTGCCCTTTTACATTTACAATAAATACAAATTACTTTTGTTTTGTCCAGAGAACCATCGGGCAAAACTTTAAAGCTAAACGTTCTGTTTAAAAGTCCCTTTTCTGTATCCATTACTGCTTTGTAACCGTTTGCAATGTTATTTTAGCGCCACTTCCTGAAACTACGGGAGCTATATATATATATACACACACACACATATATATATTTATAAATATCTGGCACATGCTGAGGCTACTTCTTTTTTTCTTTACCTCACATGATACCATTAGGCAAAAAAAGGGTCATATAGATTGGTAAATGTTAAAATAAATGTTTAGCCTTTTATTAAAGGCAGAAATTGTAAGAAATTGTAAATTGCAACTCTGTACACGTGAGTAGCTATTATAAAAAGTATTGTCCTTTTACATATCATATAAATTACAACAGCTTAATTTGTTATCACTTTATCTCTTTTTCAACTATGGTCAAACAGGTATTTCTAATTTACTACAGTATTTTTAAATTATTGATGAAGAAGGTTGCAGTTTTGCTTGTCAAAGTTGAGGCATGGGCCCATGGTAAATAACAATGGACAGTATAGCTTTTTTTTTTTTTAAAAAAGTGAAATATAAAATTCAAATCCCTTCCCAAGTCCAGTTGTTTCCAGCTGTCATCTTGATCATTTTTTATCATGGTACATTTTAGAAAGCATGTTTACAGAGAGCTGTCAAACACTTTAAGGACAAATCTTTAAGGGTTGTGGCTGTTTTTATAACAATGATTTTATTTTAGTTTAATAGTGTCAGCATCACTCAGAAGTTTAATTGTATAGGTTCAGAGAGAGTCTTAAGCGCTGACCATGTAAACCGTGAATGTGTCATCTCTTTATATACTGGTTTGGTACTGGAGAAGATAAGTCAATCTATGTGTATTCATAGGAGGATTTTGTTTAATCAATTTACAGTACTACACTGCCACTCAGTGGATAAACAATGAAAAAACACCGACTGGGACTAAAAATATCTGGATTATTTTAAATTATTCAAGTATTTTTGCCTTCAGGCGTCAATTGAGGGTTAAAGCATTGTTATTAGATTCATGTAAATACATTTATAACTACTCGTGAACTCAACTCTAAAACTCCGATCCACTGCTCGGGAATCCACTCCTTACCTTAACGAAATGTTTCTACGGCGACCTTCAGGTACTTTTCGTAGCTCCTACCTCTACCTTTGACAGTCAACGAATAGTCTTTAAATAATGTTACAAAAAAACAATTACCATAATTGTTGTAGCTGTTTTCTTCCTCATACAGCCACTCAAACTGAAATGACGAACTCCACAGGGAGATTAGTTTAAA
>JAPZDZ010000012.1:26363655-26378248 GCA_029783805.1 Acanthurus tennentii | reverse complement strand
ATTTATTATATTTAATAGAAAAGTATCAACTAAGGGCAAACTCTCTTTAAGCAGTCTAGTTGGGACGGGATCTAGGACAGGTGGATGGTTTGGAAGAAGAAATTGTAGTAGTTAATTTTGGAAGGTCAATGGGAGAAAAGCAGTTTAAATATACATCTCCTTGCACAGCTACTTTTGAGGTTTCCAATTTAGGGAATAAATTGATGCCAGTGGAGGGCATAAGGTGAAAGATTTTGTCTTTTATAAACGTGATTTTATCATTAAAGAAGCTCAGAAATGGTCCAATAAAACAAGGTTCTGTGGATATACTGTTGGGTGTTTGATTTCAATGTCATAAGTAAGAACAAGGTCAAGGATGTGATTGAGACAGTGTGTGGGTTTGTTTACAATCTGACTGAAGCCAATTGAGTCCAGTAATGATATAAAGGCAATGTTTAGGCCGTCACTATCAAAAACAAAGAATCAAGTTACAGAACACAACAAATCTTTAAACAAATTAAGTATTAAGAAATCACAACAGCCACAAAACAATATGACAAATAGAACAACACGACAAAAAAGTTATTATAATTAACAAAAGAGAGAACATCACAACAAATATACAACTAGAACATCAAAAGAGAAACCACAACCAAAAAGCAGATGATGTGTGTGAGCAAGTTAGCAAACACAGTCTGAGCTTAAACAGTCAAATGGTAATAAAGGTGAAAGCTTGGAGGCCAGAGAGCCCAATCAGTGGATGTTTTCTGCAAATGAGATTACACTTCCTGGCTCAGTGTGACCAGGGATTTCGACAAAGCTCAAAACTGAGCAGCTGGATTCCATATTTTTATCTGTTGGTCTAACTCTGATGAATGTATTGACAAAGTGAGGAAACAGCACTCTCTCTCTGGCTGCACTCATCCCCTCTCCCATCTGATCAGAAAAATCTTTGGCCTATGACAAAATGTCCAGTGTTTGCAGTTTTAGATAAGCATATGAACTTGGCACTGTACATGGGTAAATTACATCATATGGTACATTGCATGGCTGTTTACAAAGATCTGCTGTATCTTACAGAGGCATTGAGTAATATGACTTTTATTAACCTCTGTTGGTGACCAGCAGCAGTTGCAGCAACATTGAAAGTGTAAGTCAGAGGCCAGAGGTTGATTCGATTAACTCAGGCTCATTTACACAGTACAGATGAGATCATCATGATTCTGTAATCTTAGCCGTGCATCAATGATAACGTGGGTTTCTACTGAAGCAGCTTTTTTTGTTTGTGAAAAGTTATTTTTCTCATATGTACCTGCTCTTTAAATAGCTGAGCTGCCATGAAGTGAGATGGAGAGGTTTACGGAGTGTATTACACTAACTGAAATGCTGAAATGCTGAAAAGCTGAATGTTTTGTGGATGTGATTTCTTGAGCAAAGAATTCAATATAAAAATTTATTTGTACTGTAAAAATTAGGAAAAAAAATATGATACTTTTTGTTGTGTGGATGATGAACTGCATACCATATTTTGGTTAAGTGTAGGAGTCTGTCTCCTTGCTATAGACCAGGAGCTTCTAACTGGCTCTTGGTCTGTTGTGACTGCACTGTTTCCTGCACTGGGTAACATTTGTAAGAAGATGGGTACCTGTTCAAAAATGTGTTGTTTACTTACAAGCTAAATTTAACTGAAGGGTATAGGTTTGTTAACTTGCGGTTATTGTGTCCTTCAAAAGAACTTCAGCTGTTGGAAGGAACTTTTTTGAACTGTTACCTCTACAACTATGTCATACTGTTCATTGTTTTTGTAGCTAAATTGCAAGAAACCAGGTGATTTAATGGTCATGTCTAATTTAAAAAGAAAAATGTAACATACAATCTTGAAGTGAAAGTCAAGTTCCTCTGTCCCCATCTACTGTTGCTTCAGCCTCTGTCACACTTGAAATGAAAAGACAAAATAGTTACTTTTCTGGGGTTTATATTCCTCTGTTTGTGTTATTATTTATATTATTGAGTAAATATATGGAATGATGTCTCATCTTCTGTTATGAGATCTCCGCATCTGGTTGGAATAAATCATCTGGAAATCCTCTCCATTAGTAATATGGCCTCCTCAGACTTGCAGCATCTGTGGATAGAAAGAGTAAACAGATTTCAACATCTGCAATCTGAAAATCAGAGCCTTTACACATCCCTGTGGAGATGGATACAACAAGAAAGAAGTAGGGCAAAGGCACACGACTAATCTCGATCAGCAGTGCCCTTATCCATCCAGGCCCAGCTTGTAATCTGTGGGCCAGGCAGACAGCCACCCCGCAGGAACAGTCTCATGGCTTTTGGTTCCAGCTGTTTGATGACTGGATTAAGAGGTCAAGTGGGATCAGACAGACATGTTGCTCTACCTGTCACACAACATGGTAGGCCTAATAACATCCAGTTTCAGTAATGCATTCTTTATAGGCCCCATGCAGAGCCCGGTCAAGTCCTTTACTTTATACTTCACTAGAGACTCTGTGGAGTCAAAGGAGGAAGACAGGGGGTAACTGTATGAAGAGAGAGTAATAGTAAGTGATGACCTGCAGTACAGAAACCATTTGTTTTAAAAGTTTCTTAATTGTTTCTCCTTTTTACTTTTTACTTTTTTGGCTTCTGGTGATCTATTTTCTTCTCCTAGTAACTATATCTCATAGGAGATCATTGCCAACAATAAATTGATCCTGCAAGTAGTATTGTGTGTGTGTGCTCAGCCTGAGATATTTTCTGCCTCTACACCACAGAGCTCAGGTTTTGTCCAAAATTAAAAAAAAATATTTTGACAAGCCACACAGTTTCACTGGGTGACATGTCCCTCCATTATTTTTGAGCACACATATTATGGTCTATTATGACTCAGTCCCTCAAACACCATGCTGCTGCTCCAAATGCTACCTAGGGCACCAAATTTGCATCAATGTAATACTGAAAAAACAGACTCCAATAAATGCCTGTTTTTACTCTATTGAAAATCTCTCTTCTGTAGATATCTTCAGTTTTCTGCATTTCTTTTAGGTTCAAGATTTTTTTAATTATTCATTTGAACTGACAGTGAACATATTTCATACATCAGTGTGTTTTCTTCAAAATTCTAAAACTTACAGCAAATCTTGAACATGGAGCCCTGCACCCTTATCAACAGAAAGAGATATTATTTTGATAACTACAAAGCAAAACAGAATTTAAAAGCTTTGATGTAATGTTTCATGGTTTACTGTAAAGAAGTAAATTTAATTAATATACTCTCATTCAGCTGGCACAGCCTCTTAAACATGTTGATTTCTCATGCTAATAATAATCTGAGCATGTCTAATGCAGGCTGCACATGTTGAACTTAAATTAGGGATTTTAATCAAATCCGGTATGGTCAGAGTGGATCAACCTCTCCTAATAATCTCCATCTTCTCTGTTTTGACTTGACTGGAAACAAAGTTTATCATTTTGGTGGAGCTTTTAAACCCTTAGTCTGCTTAAACCTCCACTCAGTCCTCTTCTGCTCTCCAACATGTGTATTTTAATGTACAAACACTCAGTTTGTAACAGTTTAGCTACTCTTATTCTAATTTTCCTGTTTTGATTGTCAGAAAACTAAATGAGCACAGGTAATGATTTGATTGTGGCTAATAAATGTATGACACATACATAAACCATAAAACTTGTACTGCAGTGCTGAGATGTTGGTTTAATGGCCGTGTTAGGATCATATAATCATCTGACACAGTCAACATAAGTACACCTTAAAAACAACACCTGTATTGTGAAATCGCAGAGAAGGTTAGAGGTGACGGAGCGATCCTGCGTCTGTCAAAGCAATCATACCACACTGTTTGCAGATTATTACAATTTGGACAACATGAAGATAAACTTCTGGATATGAGTGTAGAAAATTCTGGTTTAGTGTGCTGATAGTATTTGTTCAAACTGCTGAGTCTAGTTGCTGACATTCAACACAAAGAATTACACCCCACACTTTCTGCCATGCTCAAGGTAACGCAGACCAGTTTAATAATGCTTTTGGCTTTAGCATCAGAATGTCATCAATCAAATCAACTGTTATGGTATTCTGCATGTGTTGTGCATGTGTGTACATTTGAAATTGTCTAATTTTTCTACTAAACTGGCCATAATGGAGAAAACTAATTGTTATCTACTTGTTAATGTAATTGACTCGTTATTTTTCCCTTTTTTCCAAAGTCCTATTAACTTTGAGGAAAACTGTGTCATCATGTAATCATGCATTGCATCACGTAGCAGCAATCACTCTGTCTCATCATCCAACTCAAATTTACCTTAACGATAACACATGCTCACAAACAACCATTTTTCTGTGATTTTGTGTCTCAATAAACCGACTGACCTCAGGTGCTGTGTATTTTCTGTGCAGACTGCATGGACGCTTGAGGGCGAACAACAGCATTTGTCCCTGCAGCGTACCTATGACCAGGCACCCTTAAAGGCAACTAACAGAATGTTAAGTTACTCATCCTTTGTTCAATATGCTCAGTATCAGTCATTGCCCTCTAGTAGAAAGTCTTGTCTACATAAAATTACAATTCATTTAGCCTTGCATCAGTGAGAGTTTTAAATAGTGATAAGTACAAGATAGGCACTGTAGGGTTTTATTTGGCAGTATCAAACTGTTAAACATATTTGCCTCAGTACTTTTCTGTGTGCTGCACAACACAGGATAAGGACAGGATTTAGTCATATTTTAACTGATTAGGAGTTTCAGTGTGATCAAAGACCTTTGACAAAGAGCCTGGACACATGTAACATTCCACAGCGTCTCCAGGTTTAGGTTAACTCAACCAGCATTGAAATCTGACAGTGGAAATGACCTAAAACCTGACCAGACAACTGCTTACTAAAATGTTCACTCACTTACGAAGGTGATATCATGTCTGTTGTCATGCTAACAGATCAGATGTGCTCCCTCAAACTGGCAGTTATATATATTCATGCATCTTTGGGTAAAAGTAGTAATACCACACTAAAAATACTGTTCTAACTTAAGTTCCTAGATTAAAAATCTTATTTAGACATGCAGTATGTAAAATTACCCCTCAAGTAGAATGCCACAAACTAGTGTACAGCTTATCATTATCACTGACTTCTAACTGTATAATTAGCATTAAATCAGTAGTGGGGGAGAAAAATACCTATTTTTCATATTGTTGGGTATTTTTCTGTAACAATGTAACACATTTAACCATCTTAAAATATGTGTTGTGTGTCCAATTTGAGTCTGCAGAGTAAGTGTTGATTATAGATTACAGCTAAAGCTCTACTGAAGGACTTATCTTGAATAAATGCACCTAGTTCCAGTAACTATGCTGCTGACAAAAGATCTACAGTAAGTAGTAAAAAATGTTGTCCTCTTGTGGTTAAACCTGAACAAAAAGTTTCTAATGTGTTCTCAACACTCACTTCCATGTTACCTCTTCTTACAGTAAATTCAAGTCTTAAAACAGCTGTTGTTACTATAAATGTTTATTTTACTCAACCATCAGCCAGCACCCTCTTTCTCTGGTTAGGAAAGGAACAACAATGGCCCATCAGGACAGAAAGATTGTATGTGTAATCACTTTCACAATCATCACAAAGAAAAAGGAATTAGAAACACCACACCAGTTCAGAGTCTATTTAGAGCTCCTGCCTCCAGGCGTTAAATGTGGAATTATGTGGTTGAAAGAGATTGCCACCTTGTAGCCAATTATGTGGATAAACCTAACAACACCTGTCATACCCTGAATAATAAACTCTTTCTCTGTCTCCCTGTGATGTGCCTCTCTGAATCTTGGAGTGACTACTTGGACAAACAGTTAAAGAACAACCTAATGCTTTTGAAACACTTCCTGTCAAGCCTGACTGGTTCGCCCACATTTTCCTTGAGAGAGGGAGTTCCTCCCTGTGTGTGAAAGTGTTGATGTTGCTGTGAGGCCACTGATAGCCTCTGTGTTCATCCGACCTGCAGCGACCTACACTCACCTCTGACAGGCTTCTGACAGGCCAGCCATCTGCTAGTAACCGACCTGATGTACTGGTGTAATCATGCTGGAACAGTAACAAATACAGGAATTTTAGTAGAGAGATGGAATGTAGACATTAAACGTAAAGTTCATTTTTGACCTTAGAAGCAGTAGCTGGCAAAACAATTTCACCACCAGGTCCATGTAGTTGCTACCTACTAGCTTTGGATCATTACCCCGCCTGCTTGCAAAGACCATGTGATAAGACTGAAACAAAAAAAACAAAGCCCTGATTAGATTGCTTTTGTTAATTGTCTGAATAAATTTAAAAGTAGTGTTACACATTTGTTTTTCAGCACAAAGTACTGACAATTTTTTAACCCGTTAAATAGCCTGCTCAGTATGATTCAAGGGTCTTTTTTTAGGGTTGGGGTAAATTCAAGAATTATTTTTAAAAAATATTTTGTTAAATGTTGATTGTTTATGTTGAAAAAGATGATCTGTCAATATATATTGTATTGTCAGATTATTTTTAATTATTTTAATTATTTAGCATTATTAGACTGAAAACTGGTTGTAAAGGCAGAGAGAGACAGGAGCAGGATGAAATAAAAATGAATAGGTTAATTATGATATCATAATCAAATGGGATTTTTTACATGTTGTTAATCTTCCTGTAGCATTTTCGGAGAACTCTGCTTGTATATCAGAATCAGAGACAACAATGGTCATTCAATTCATTAAATGTGTTTTTCAGATTAAAAATGGTGTATTTAGTGTCTCGGGTCCAGGTACAGACTTGCTACTCTTACTTAGATTAGATTTGTGTCACAAAAACAAAGACCCGAGTCTTGACATGGATTTTGTTGCTGTGACTTTATATGCTGGGGACCAAACTTGACTAGAGACTTGAAAGTAAAAGCTATGAAGTCTCCAGTTTCAAGTCACTGAACAATAAATAATAAACAACACAGTTATGTGGGGATTTTGCACATGCAGTCACAGACCTGGAATGTTGAAGGTTAACAGTCCACGTTTTAAAAGGGAACTGATTTTAGGCATTAAAGTCAGCTTCCAGGTGTTGGGAAGTAAGTTGTGTGATTTTTGTGGCTCAGGTGATACATGGATCAGCATCAGTTAGGACTGAAGACTAAAAGATTAAGCTCAAACAATCTGGAGCTGTGAGTTTAGTAAGAAGTGAGCTCACCATGTGTTGCTACAGGCTACATTAGCTGCTACTGAACACTTGAGCCTTTGACTGCAACTCTGACAAAAAAGCTGTACTAAGATAGATGACTACAACTACTGTGTAGTACATGCATGCTAGCAGAGTTAAATTCCAAACATGGATGCCTGTTCTTTTAGGCTCTCTGGTGCAGGAAATGATCTACCTTTGCGTGTTGACAGTCATGACACATGTCACATATTAAGGTTGGTATTTCTGAACTGGGATAGGCTTGTTTCCAGTGCTAGAACAAGCTACAACCACATTTGTGTTAAGTCCTTGAGGGCATTAAGTCAAATTACAAGGACAAGTCAAGCTGCAAATCTTTCAAGTTTTGACATTGAAAATATCATAACCTTTGCCAGTTTTCCTTTTTTTTAAGTTTTTTGACATTTTGAGAAAGAATACAGGAACTTGTATATCTACAAAATAAGTAAAGGATGACGCTGTCTTGTCCAAGACTTATTGACACCAATGTGTTTGTTTGATGTAAAGATAAGAAGACAGGTCCAGGTTTAATGGCCATCAACCTTTTTTATATGACTTACAGACATGAGTGTTACTGCTGTCCAGTCCAGTGGTTTACAGGTTGGAACAGCAGCATCATTTTCATCTCATTTCTTTGTCTTTGAGCTTAACCCGTAAAACTAAATTAAACTCAAACTTACTTGTAATGAAATTTCCTACCAAGCAATTCTGAACTGTTCTACTTAAACCAGTCAAGACCAAAAAAAAACAAAAACAAAAACAATAAAAAGCATAAAACATTTATTCAACTTATCTAATGTAGGCCAATGAGATTTCGGATCACCCAGGTCTTGAAGATGTACTTTAGCTGATGAAAATATAAGAGGTGCTCTTTATCCTCCTCATCCCTGAATCCAGAGTATCTCCACGTGACTGTATTTTATCATGATACCAACTCGGCTTACAACTCGGCTTCCTTCCCTCACCGAGCCGTCCCACATGTTGTTCCACGCAGCGGAACCTCTGAGTGACAGACCCGACGACCCGCCTCCATCCCTCCACAGCCGACCAATGAGGCTGCAGAGCGAGGACGAGCCTTCAGCAGCAGCCTCTTATTTCTCACTACAGTAACCCTGTAACACACACTAGCAGTCATGTGACGGTCATATAGTACAACTCAGCCAGCACTCTGTCAGTCCAAACGCTACCGCCGCCGCTGCATGGGCAGCTTCAAGGGCAAACGCTGCTCTGGCTTTAGGCTTCCTCTTCGGATGCAACGGATAAAACAAGACCCGCCGCGCCTTCTGCATTGGAATAATATTTGCTTTGAGTGAAAAAGGTGGGTCTGGATGTTTTTTTATGTTTTGATGGAGTCAGGCGTGCAGCGTGCGCGATCGGCTCAGCTTCATACTGCAGCAGGCTGAACGAAAACATGTTTACGTTGAGAGCGGAGACGCGCGCCTACTCATGCGTTATGCACCGTGTTTGGGACGTGCGGCAGGTTAAAAACACAACACACGGGCCTATATGTCGACTATTGTTATTATTTGTTCCCCGTTTAGGAAGAGAGGAAAAATGAATGAAATTTTGAACGACTTTTGTTCTTCTGTTCGTAGATAAGCCTGACAGGATTTATTGCTTCAACGATCCACGTTGACTGCAAAATCAGATGGTGTTAAATAGTTAATGGTTATAATAGCAGTCATTATTATTACACAAATAAGAGTATGAATTTGTGTAATTTGTGTAAGGCCTCGGGTGTGTATGAATATTAGTCACTGTAAGAGATGATGTCCATGCTTTCCTCTCCATAAACATGGGAAATGAACTAAAATGCTCCCTTGGGTATCCAGACAACAATAGATAATGCTTTAACCTGCATCCTAAAACCATAAATCTTATGACAGATATCTGGATTCTGTCCTCTCAACTTCAGAGGCAGCGATGTGACTGGTTTACTGTTCTTTAATTGTCCCGTAAACAAGCAGGGCAGCAGAGGAGCGCACGCTGCTCCCGGCTGCCCCATGCGGTGTTTGCTCATAATAATGTTGACGTTTTTTTTTTTTTTTTTCCTGTAGCCGGGTTTACTCTCGGTCACTCAGACCATGAAGGGGCCCCTGGAAAGGGAGGGGGGGTAGGGAAGGGAGGCGGGTGTGAGTATGACCGACGCTCTCTGTTCCAGGAAAATAACCTATTTATGAAGTCTAGTGTAGAACATTTTCAAAACAAATGTGATCAAGTGAACCATAAACTAGGCCTACATAGTGTACAGTTGTTGAGCCACTTTAAAAGCAACCACAGCCTCCTGCCTAAAGAGTCAAAACCTCATAGCCTGATAGCTAAATAGGGCACCATAACAATTAAAAAGGTTAATGAACCATAATGCAGATCTCATAGGAGGTTCATAACAGGGCAGTAAAAAAACCCTCAAAGATAAATGATAGTCACTAATAAAGTAATCTCCAGTAATCTTCATGCAAGATTTGTTTTTGAAACTTAAGTTTACTACCTCTATTATTTGTTTGGTCTGTAAAAGGTCAAAATCAGTGGCAAATGTCCACCATAGTGTCTTAGTGCCCACAGTGTTTTCATCGAGCACCTTTTGTCTGACGCTGTGACGTTACCGCTTTAAATGCCTGCCACCTACTATTACCTTGATTTGCATACACAGTGTGTGACTAGCATCTCCGTCAGGCTAACAGATCAGAGGATATGGCACATTATGCTTTTTCAGCAGATATTTAATGACCCATATTCTTTATTTAAACTCAGACATTCTTCTTTTGAAATTGAGCAGGAGGCATTTGTGAGATTAAAATTAACATATTTTTCTGTCTGTGTTTATTCCTGTTTAGAAACACTGTATCCTGGCTGGAGACCTTGATTGTAGTAGTATTTTCCCGACGCTCACTTTTTCCACCCTGAGGGGGCACAACAGGTGTTTCACTATCTCACCTGGGTGGGAAGAGTGGCCTTGGGGACCCGGGTTTGCTTGGTCCGACTTTCCAAACAGCACAAGGATTAATTCTCTGGCAAATCATTGTAAACAGAGTCCAAGTCCAACAAGAGTTGACTGCTTGGTACTGTCCAGGGATGGTCGATAACTCCACAGTTAGTGAGGAGACTTTCCTTCCTTACTGTGACTCTCCACAGGCCTATCGGATCTCAGACATGGTGACAGACCTTGGCTCCTATCAGGTGATTCCATCACCATTTTCGGAGGATGACCTTAGTGAGTCGTCCAGCCCTCGCTCCTGTTCCAGTCCAGACTCCCAGGTGCTCAGCTCCAGCTATGGCAGCAACTCAAGTGCTGAGAGCCAGGACAGTATCCTGGATCACCTGCTGTCCCAGGCCTCTTTAGGAGGTGTCAGCAGTGTGCCCACGGGGTCTTTGGCACCTATACCATTATCCACTTTTCTCTGGGACACTCGGAGAGATGAGCCCTCAAAACGTGAGCCTGTAAAGGAGGAAAATTTTGATTTCCTCACCTGGTCCAACGTTGAGACAAAGGAACAACTTGGAGGATCTTTCCAGCCCACGCTGGAAGAGATTGAAGAATTCCTAGAGGAGAATATGGAGGTGGTAACAATGAAACAAGAGATTCGAGAAAGTTGTCCAGGATTGGGAATGGGACTGGAGGAGGCTCTCGGTCTGGAAGTTGGCCTGGAATGGTGCAGGGAGGCCTCCCCTGAGCCTATACTGGAGCTAGAGGCCAAGTGTTTAGACCAAACTGTCCCCACTGCCAATGATGCTGGTGTAGCCACTGTGGCCTCCTCTGAGACCAAAACTACAGTTAACTCCACTTTTGAATCCAGAACAGGGGCCAAGAAGGCATCAGGCAGCAAACCTTCATCAGCAGAAAGTGGCACAAAGGGTAGTGAGATGCCGGTCATCCTACAGATTCAGCCTCTTCAGATCAAGCAGGAGCCCACAGTGGCACCTCTCACCCCAGTGGCCCAGCCCCCACAGCCTGTCCCATCCTCAGACATCAAAATTGCGCAGCTACTGGTCAACATCCAGGGTCAGACCTTTGCCCTGGTGCCCCACATCCTTCCCTCCCCCAGCCTTAACATCTCCTCCAAGTTTGTACGCATTGCGCCTGTTCCCATTGCAGCCAAGCCTCTCGGGCTTGGGGATAGCTCAGCAAGCCAAGGATCAGGCATTGTTGTTGGAGGTCAAAAGTTCCAGAAGAACCCAATGGCGGATCTTATCAAAATGCACAAATGCACTTTTCCTGGTTGCACCAAGATGTACACCAAGAGCAGCCACCTGAAAGCCCACCTGAGGAGGCACACAGGGGAAAAGCCTTTCGCTTGCAACTGGCAGGGCTGTGGATGGAGGTGGGTACTGCTGAGTCATAATGTTCACTGTTTGAATGAATATTTTTCCATGTATATTTAAACATACAGGTCACTGGTTTACATTTTCAAATGCTCAGCTCACAGACAGAATGATCTCTGCCCATCCAAAATTACAATCATTGAACACTACATCTTTTCATGTTTTTATTAGACTCAGAGACTCGCCATTGACAACATTAAGAGGTCTTTTTATGATGGCTATGATGCTAAAAAAGAATAACTGGTTAAAGACTTGTTATTCATAAAAATTAGCAATAGCATTAAGCCCTCGCATTGCATTTGCATGCTTTCAAAGGGCTTAACCTTGTAAAGGGCTGTTAAGTGTTGCCTGTTAGCTAGTAGCAGCACTCATAATGTCAGTGGGGCAGGTCTGTGTACTGTGCATGCTGTCATGTTGCTTGATGGAACCAACTTTGGTGCAAACTTTATATGACACTTGAAGTGACCTGTCACCTTGAGGGGTCATCTTTTTGCACTAATAAGGGGACTTGGTAGGGTCTAGAAAGCCGGACCCTCTACAGCAGCTGAAAATGAATGAAGCAGCTCTACAACATGACTGTCATTTTTCTCAATAAGGCTTATTACCATGGAAGCAAAGCTGTACTGGATTTCTGTTTGTGGAATGTCAGCAGAATGCTTCAGCATCAAGACAGGACACTTTCTGTCATTCAGGGACCTGTAAATTAAAAGCAGAGGAAAAGCAATCAAACTGTTTTCTTTTCACTGAGCTTGAGAGCTCAAGAGCTCTTAATGGTGTCATACAGTTTCCCAAGTGTTAATTGGGATGATGTGAGGCGGCGGCAATATAAACGAGTTTGCTTGCACAATCACACTTCTTGCCAGGCACTGAGATATCTAGGATGTACAAGAATAGCTTGGGTGTCTTTTTTGCAGATGTAAACTAAATCTGGGACAGAGCATGTGGGCTGCAGTCACATGGGGGACACAACATGGGCACCTCCTGTTGAGATTCGACAGCTGTGCAGTTGCTGAGATAGTATGAGTGTGTGTGTGTAAGCATTTGTGTATTCTAAGTGTAAAGCAGCAAGATCTAATTTGGAACCATGCTGTGTGTAATGGAGAAAGGCAAAAAGAGAACTTGGATGTCTTCATCAGTGAGGCAATTTCTTCGCTCATTAAAGTACAGCGCTGTTTTACATTATCAGTTTAAAAAAGTGTGTGTATGTGTGTTTATGTGTGTGAGATGGAGTTTGACTTGAGCTCAGGGTTGCCAGACTGAGCTGATGTCCTCTTGAGGACAGCCAGTGAGACAGAGTCACCCTGGCAAAATGAGTGCATCAGTCAAAACTCTCTTAAGCTGGTGGCTCCAAGCTGGTTGGTCCTTAATACAGACAAACAAAATGGTTTGGAAAAGATTGCATCGGTTGGAGGCAGTATTGTCAAAAAACAACCCCTTTTTTGAAATGTAATGAATTTCAGCACTGCTGCCTAGCACTTCTGATAACCAATTTATTGCAGAGCAGGGATAGAAGTTTTTGCAATACTATTAGAGTACTAAAGCTGAACATGACAAAAAATTTTGTATTATTTTTTTATTAAATACAGCAACTGTAAAAGTGATACGCTTGGCAAGTTGCAACATAAATGTTTTGGATTTGCCTCAGCTGTGATTTGTGCCTCTGGCTTGCCTTCTTCTTTATGGCAACAGTATCCGGGGCTCTGGAAATTAAAAACATATTTTTTCTATAAAAGAAAAACTTAAAATCAGTGGCTCCCACTCTTTGCAGGTCCATGCTTGTTTTCCATTGCACTTTCTCAGGTTAAATTAAATCAATATTACACTGGAAACAGTAAACCATTTCTTAATAAATAAGAAGATACATAAACCCAAACAAATCAAAACTTTCCAAACCTTGGAGCTGTTAGAAAGGTGCTGCTAGCAGAGACCAGTCTTGAATGAGCCTCTTTTGAACATTCAATCACTGATAAAACCTCCTTTTACATACAGTTTCTGAGTGACCAGTGATATTCCTCACAAGCTTTGTGTTAGTTCACGACCTGCATCAACCGGGCAATCTACCACCAGTCGTGTACTGTACTTGTAATGTGTGTGGACATGAGAAGAGCTGCAGAAATTTGTGCAGAAAAAATTCAGGCTGTGTTGCAACAAACAAAGGGCTCTTGTCTGTACACAAAAGGCAGGATGTAGTTTGGATGGAAGTGTGTGTGAGAACCAGTGTGTCTGTAACCCACTGTATGTGTTGGGGTAAATGAGGGGGCTGACCAAAGAAAATAAAGTTGGAAAAAGAGTGAAAGAAGAAAGCAAATGAAGTGAGGAGTAGAGAGTGATTGAGATTTAAAAAAAGAAAAGACAGGAGAAAAAGTGCTGGTGATGGTGGCTTGGGGATGCAGAGAGGCAGACAGAGAGGGAGAAAAAGGCCTGTTTCAGTTTTGCACACAATCATTTGATGAGAGAAGCAGTGAGGAAGTGGAGCGAACAAAGACAAAGTGTTGAATAGTTACCATGACTGTGGGCCAGGAACGTCCAGGCTGCCACGCTGCATGAAAGAGAAGAGAGGGATCAGTCAAGGTTCCTCATAGACTGGGAGGAACAGGGAGGGAATGGCTGGATGGAGAGAGGCACAGAGCTTACTACTGTATATTTAAACATATAACATTGTCATTCCATTGGTTTTATGTTACATGGAATAAAGTTTCATAAACATAAGAATAAGTTACTATCAACTAAGCACAACCATTACGTGTTACAGGGCCCAAAGGCTGTGACTAGCTATCAGGCCCTGACTAGCCAGTGCCTCAAACACATTTAGTTTGAAATGTCCACCATGTGTGAAATAAATCTAATATAATTGAGGTCTCTGCAGGGCCCCTGAACAAAAGACCTAAACTCAACTAAAATGTGCTGGACTTGGATTTTGTGGAGCTCCTGGTGGTCTGGGGCCTCAAAGAAAGCTTACTTTTTCAGTTGGTCACTCAGCCACATTTGTGGGGGCTTAATGAACACAACCCAACCGGTGCCGTCAGATCCCGCCCACCTCTGAGTCTGGATCTGTCCGAGGTTTCTGCCTGTTAAAAGGAAG
>JAPZDZ010000012.1:26321047-26333049 GCA_029783805.1 Acanthurus tennentii | reverse complement strand
TACTGCTTGAGCTGCTGTGACAAGTGAATTTCCCCGGTGTGGGATCAGTAAAGTTTACTTTGTTGTTAAAATGACTCGAAAGGACTCGAAACTCAAAGTGTAGGACTTGCGACTTGACTCTGGACTTGCCTGTCTTGACTTGTGACTTGAGGGCAAAGACTTGAGACTTACTTGTGACTTGCAAAGCAATGACTTGGTCCCACCTCTGCTCTCTACTAAAGCTGACAAGTGGCAAAGATTCAAAGTAACTCTGGCAGTGCTTTTCCACTTACAATAAATTCTGAATCCAGTAATGTACTATTGCTCTTCCAAAATCACAAAAAGGAGACTTGGTTAAAATCCAAACAGCCAAGAACAGAGAGTTTTTGTCTTTGGAATGGGTAACACTTCAAAAACACTGGATCCTAAATTTTCCTTAATGCAACCAGCACCTTTTTGACACATACTCCATAAATGCTTAAGTACCCAAAAGTCCACACCTTCAGTTTGTAACATGCTCCCTGTCATAAATTTGTCTTGAAGCACAATCCCAAATAACCCTGATGACATCAGTGTTACGGACAGTTTTGAAAAATCCATCCCAGCTGTTGAGCTTATTTGAGCTTTCAACTATTATCATATGTTTTCTATCAACAGATAAAGTTTCTTTAGTTGTCATGGAGTTTTTTTTACATGTCAGCTTGGTTAATATTATGAATCAGTTATGAGCTATCAGTGGCTAATAGTCTGCCATTTGAGATCCATAACTGCACATTTTGTTCCAAAGGAAAATCTCTTGGGGACAACTTTCAGATTATCATGAAACTTGATTTGGATCTTCATGGTCCCGAAAGAATGATCCGTGATGACTCTTGTGACCCCTGCGTCCTTTCCCGTTACTGACATCATCATGCAAAAATTACCAAATAACAAATGCATAACAAATCCAATCAGCAGATTGTCATAAAAATTACCCAGAGGTTGAACTCTTCTATGAAATACACAATGACTTTTCCTCTACCGCCACTCTCAGGACAAACTAAACATTTTTGGCCCCACAACTGGTAAGCCTTCTGTAACAGCTGAATCATTAGTGTGATATAAGAGCAACATAACAAACCAAACTGTCATTTAAGACCTGGCAGCAACCAAAAATTGGTGCTGTGTTGTATCACATTGCCTGTGTTAGGCAAAAAGCTGGACTTTAAACACACCGCAAAGACTTAAGCCGATGGCCAGCCCGCATGTATGTTGTCAGCCCTTGGTCTCAGAAGAAGCACAAACCACCTGATTAAAACATGGATCCTACAGCAAAAAGATGAAGGAGCTTTACCAAACCTGCATCGAGAACTGGTCTTCATTCACACTACCTTTTTTAAAACTTTTGCTCATCTCTTTCCTGTTAAGCTCCACTAGTTGAATGAACTTATCAGTCCGTTCATATAGAATTAATATACTGACTACTGGAGCTTTGTTGCTGTAAGGAAACAGCCAATCAGAGTGTTTTTAACACTCACTAACAGGCTGCTCTATTGATTCAACATGCTGAACCAGTTTAAAAAGCTGTTGGCAAGGGTCAACTACAGTCAACAGTATGGGATGCACAAGGCAGACTCTGGCAAAAGATGCTCACCAGCAGCCTGACGGCTTTGCCCAGCTTTGTTTGTCAGGGCCCTACCTCTGTTATTGTGCCACAAGCACTTGGTCATTCATGCTTTTGGACGGGCCAACAAGTGCAAATATGGTTTGGAAATGAGATACACAAAGTCAGAAAAATTTGAGCAAACAACATCAGCACTGTCTACATGGCTAGATATCACTCAAGGTTGAAGAAGAAATACTGAAAACATCCTTTTTATCGGCGTGTGCAGAATCTCTAACTAGGCCTTTGACTGTGTGTGTATTCTCCCACACAGGAGCTCAAGTCTGACTGGCATCTGTTTTATGGTAGAGTGCTGCCCCCTTGTGCATGAACAAATCAAAGACAGGAGAATCATTGAAAAACTAAATTCTTACTTGGATCCAATAATCCTTTGATATGGTTTAACAGGATTCAGCCACATGACACAGGCATGAATAAAAGTAAATGACAAGATAACATGAAATGAAAGCACTTCTCTGAAAAAAATAGAACAAAATTTAAAAGATACATCACATAAAACATATCATTAACACCCATAGACTTAATTTTTTTTGTTTGTTTTTTGTGTGCATAAAAAATAATAGACAGTCTCAAGCACAAAGTAACCAAAATGTGCAAGGCTGGTCCGATGATCAGGTTGCTGAGTGGATCATTAACAAGAGTGATAACTGAGGAGCAGAACCAACCGGTTAAACTAAGGTGCACACACACACTCATGAACACGCACACACACACACACACGTGGAAGCAAACACTAAGGAAAAGCATTTAAAGTAGTTACAATAGTATTTTTCAGATGAAGTCGAGGAAAGTTTTGTTAATACCTAGATTATATTTTATATTTAATAACAACTCAGTTCAGATATATGGACCAAAACTGAGACTTCAGATGACAAATTCTTAAGTTGTTATTAATACAGGGATGAAGGTAAATTAAGTAAATTGGCTGAAGCGGTTTTTGTCTGCATTTGTGGATGGTTGAGATGAAGTCAAGTTCTCACTGAGGACTTGTCACTGCTTCTTGACGATGATACAAACACTCTGTGTCAAGCAGCCATGCAGGTCAAGTAAATGTATGAAAGTTGAAGAATATTTTTTTTGTTGGCCCTTGTTGCCACACAGTCTTCTGCCTTTCTGTCCTCTGACCTTTCTGACATTACTCAACTGAAACAACAACACCATAAACAATGTTATCAGCCGGGGGGGGGGGGACTCTGAGACTTTATCACTTTCTTTTCCTTAGGAAGAATGACAAGCCTGTGTTGACACTGGTTGTAGTTAGACTCATAGATATAGAAATGAAGATACTTCATTGGATGATGCTGTGTGTCTCCTGTCTTCGCCATGCATCTCCACCTGCATAGCCATGTTGGAGAGTTTAAAACTAACCTTTAAACAAATATAGGGAAGATATCTTTTAACTGGATGAAAGCACTAAAACATTTAGTGGTGCAGTAGTTTTATTATTATTATTATTATTAGCATTATTGCTTCATAGTATATATTATGTATATTATCTATAATTCAAAAGCTCTAACAATAATATGCTCTACAGCTGAACTACACTGTTGACTACTGCAACATCCTGCCTGATACTATAATCCAGTCATATTAATTACTGTACTATATTTTTATTTCTTTTACCATCTTGTGTAAGTATTGACCGCATTGTAAGCATCTTTGAGTACTTAATAAAGCACCATATAAGTCGTATCGGTCTTTTTAAATTAATAATTTTTATGTAATAATGACGTCTGAATTTCTTCACTTGGGATTAATAAAGTTAATCCAATCTTATCTGTAATTGTTTTCTGTCTTTGAATGAAAGCCCACCCGTGTCTGTTAGCAGCAAAAAAATAGAGCACATTGTCACTGTTTGATTTTTTATTTGCCAAGTTTGCACCATTTTTTCTCAAGGATGCTCAATTATTATTTAAGGCTCCAATATTTTTTTGTATTTTAAAGTGGATAAAGGGCGTTCATATAATGGGTACTTAGACAGAAAAAGTCATTTCCGTGACATAAAAAATTCTGCATATTTCCTGGACATCCATTATTATGTAGCTTAGCCAAGGAAAAAAAGTCATGCTGATCAAGCTTTTAAATTTTCTGATGACAGTACATACTTTTTACCAGCAAACAAAGTTCTCATTAGCCTAAGTGTTACACTCTTCTCTCGAGCATCTATATGATCATAGCCTAAAGATCAAGATTCTGAGTAACTGAGACTTTCTCTACACAATGTAGATCATTAACTCTTAGACATAAAAACTGCTAATTAAATTGGAGTGAGAGATGTAAATTTATATCCAGAATAAAATACAGCACTTGATGAACTGACAGAATAGACAACTGAAAAGGAAGACAAGGACCCAGATAGTAAAAGACAGGACAACCGGACATGGGAAACAAGAAAATGGTTACCAAAAAAACACAAGAACATTAACACACATGTACACACTAAAATACACAGAGAGAGAGAAAGTTTGACTGGAAGTTACAGTTCTCCTGTTGTGTTTCTTGACTTTTATGTGTTTATAGGCCGGTTATGACCTCTCTGATATTGCAGTGACTTTGACATGCAATCCAGTGGTCAAATGCAGTATCTGTGATTCTAAATCAGTGGTTAGGCCTTTGTGTCATCTTTACTGCTCAATCTTATGATAATTTGAAGAGAGACTGTATTATCATGTAAGACTGTGCATTGCATGTGTGATCAATTCCTGAGTTCAACAAATAGTATTGAACCTGTTAGGAGATCACAACTATTTCTCATCCTGCTTACTGCATGTCTGCTGCTGCCTCAACCCAGCCACATTGTACAATACACTGTTATGTGCACAAATCATGTTTTTTAAGAAATGCCAGTGTTAAAGCCAGCATAACCACCTTTACTATAAGCAGTATGCCTATAAAATAAACCATCAAGAGTATGAGGAATAATTATGGAAAATGCCCAGTGTAGTTTATTTGAAACATAAAAAGTCAGTGGACTTAGGGAGTAAAGTCTTTTCTACAATAAAATGGTTGACGTACACAAGGGTGTATTTTATTGACTGTAAATTCAACTTTTATTTGTTAGGGATCAGGCCCACAAGTGGTTATTTCAAAAGTTGTGTAATCATGCATCAACTTTGGTCTGTTCTCCTCTCACTTATAGACTATTTTTGATTTAAGTTTATTTTAGTCTTTGCTAAATTTGAAATGAATTTAGACTACATTCTTGTCATCCTTTGTTGACCCTTTGGTTGATCAGTTGATTAAATTTTACTGAAATAATTGTGGTCATAGTCAGATTGACCTACAGAAACGCTGTCACAAGACCACGGCAAAATATTACTAATATTATCAGCCTTAAATCTCTGCCCCCTTTGAGTTTGAAAGAACCCCTTTGGGAACTTTGTGTGCGATCAAATCACTGAGGCAGGGGCATTTTAAATTCCCTATTTTGTTATCAAAAGATTATAAATATACATCAAAAACTTTTGATTTAATCACATGCATCATTTGTCTTTGTGTAAATATTTTTACTCGCTAAAAATGCAAAAGCGCTCAGCAGACAAACAAACAAACAACAGAAAACCAGTAGTCAGTAGTTTGGCTCCGTGTGGCTCCGAGACACTGACAGCTGATTGGCCGCCCCCTGCAGTATCATTAGCCGTTCCGTCCAATCACCCTGCTTTGTTTGAGTGTTATGTAATTTGGCCGCTGCATGCGAAGCTTGAGGGAGCAAATTAAAAGCAACGATCTCTGTCCGATCGCTCTTTCCAGGCAAGCAGAGGAGCCGCGGGTACCCAGGCTGGGGTAAGTTCACATGCTTTTTTTTTTCCCTTTCCTTTCACGATTGTTTACCTGATGCATAATGCTTAGAAATGAGAGTGCAGACTGCTGATTGGTTCCCCGCACAGAGACTCTTGGTGTTTGCAGCATCTGTTGAGGATAAAGAGTTGTTGAAATAATGTGTGATTATTGTCAAAAATGTTAGTTTCAGCTTAACACTTCAATCATCTTGGCGCTTTCCCTGCAGCTGGCCGACAAATCCCCTCACCTACTCTGTGCTTGTGATTAGTCAACACCGGAGGCATGAGCTGATCTGGCGCATTTGATTGGTTGGCAGGACAGCGGTTACCTGCCCCTGTTTGTTCAGGGTCAATCAACTGTCAGACAATCATGATTACTTAGCAACTTTTCATTCATCTACAGTATTGCACAATTGTTTCATGGTGATGATTGTATCAATGGCTCCAAAGAGGGTGTTTATATTCAGTAAAATCAATGTCACAGACAAACTGAAGAATGGCAATCAAAAAGACAGATTGTTAACTTTGCATGCAATGTTTGGGAGTTACTCCTGAAATGTTGAGATGTATTCAAAACACACTTTATAGTTTAAATTTTGATGCATTCTTGCAAATATGATTTTGATTAACCACCTGCAACCACATCCAGAGAACATTTTCCTTCTTGAGGTTTGAAATGCGAGTCATATACATGCATGTATACAGTGTCCTGCACAGTCCTGTTTTTCAAGCTGTTTTATTTAAGTCATCCCAGTGAAACCGGATTTGTGCTCTTTAAACCATACATTCAAGACTTTTTACATAAAGCATGAGTGAGGAACCTTTGACCTCTCTGTCAGACAACAAGGGCTTTATTATGAAATGCCGGCACACACTCAAAGCTAACAGAAGCACATGCCTGTTTTGTCTGAACTTTGCTGATTGGATCCCAAAGCCAGTGTGTTGATTGAATCGGGTTCACGGTCTTCAGAACATTAAGTGATCTTTGGCCAAAGAAGGAGTGGAATGTTTCAGCTGCCTCATAGTTGAAAATATATGCAAGTAAAATGAAGTATATTAAGACGATAACATTAGCTTGAGAAATCTTCATTTGCTAAATAAAACAGTTGTTTTAATTCTCATAAGTGACATAATCCATGTTCTGTAAGTATTTGTACTAATTACAAATGTATTTTCTTGTGACCTGTCACTGCTTTGCTGGCTCTGCAGAACACAGTGAACTGTGAGGATGAAGATTGCAGTGATTGGTCAGAGTCTGTTTGGCCAGGAGGTTTACAAGGAGCTGAGGAAGGATGGCCACACCATTGTTGGAGTCTTCACCATCCCTGACAAGGATGGCAAAGCTGACCCACTGGGTGAGAAATATACTGACACTTGGACCTCTGTATTTTGGTTTTGGCATTAGTGCATGGCTGTGTGACCAGCTAGAGAGACATTTTAATGATAGTTTGTGCTCTGTCAATAAAGCCTTAATTTATGTGAATTTCCTAGAAAAGTGAACTTGTTTGTGGACACCTCTCATGAATAGTCTCAGGATGGAATGAAATGAAATGAAATTTGAACCCATCAAACTACAGCTTTTATTGCTTTGGTCAAAAAAATCGATGTCGTGTTCAAGTTGCATAGTCATTGTCATTGTTGTCCAAGGACAGCCTGCAAGCTAGCTTTATAACTGACAAGATCATCATTTTTATATCAGCACAATAACCAGCTGTAAAATGCTAGCATTTGGGTTTACAGCACTGTTTTAATTTGATCTGATTACGACAGAACTACATTTTCCAGCATTCTCATAGATTTTGAAATTGTGCTTTATTTTAATTTCTAAGTGTAGAACTAAAATTGTTGTGCATAGGCTTAATGTGTTTTCTCGTCAAAGTTTATGAAAGGCCAAGATTGAGAGTGAAGACAATATGAGGCAAGTTAAGGAAAGGCTATCAGTCTTTCCCTCTTTTGTCAAAATCTTAGCACAGCACTTGAAAGTCATCTTTATAATGTCTTTATTTGGTCTTTTTTTAAACTTTGTAAACTTTGGAATCTTTCATATAGAAAAAACTACCATTTAGACTACACAAGTTTGCAAAAGTCTTTCTGGTAGACTGTGGTAAGAAATGCAAACACAACTTACACAGATTCTTTTGACTTTCAGTACAGCAGTGTCTTCTTTACATTATTTGTTGGTGCTCTGAACTCCATCTGTACGTCCTTCAGCATTACCCTGAGAGCTCTCAATGTCTTTCACCGACGGGTTTCACACATTATCACAGCACTTACTAAAAATAAAAAATTGCTAATATCAAGGGGGGTTTCAGCCAATCAGACTGCTTTTGTGTAATAGACTGATTGATTCCTCCTTGCTTACATGAGAAAGAAAACACCTCAAGCTTGAAGCTTTTGAGGAAGGCACTTCACATACAATTACACAATACACATCCCATTCAAACCATACCAGAACATGGCGGTATTATGCAAATTCTCTTTAGAACTATTATCTAGTTCTATCTATAAAACTATTTTTGTGTGCAGGAGTTTGATCATTCTTTTGCTTCACAGCAACGGAGGCAGAGAAGGATGGTGTTCCGGTCTTTAAGTTCCCCCGCTGGCGTGTGAAGGGTCAGGCCATCAAGGAGGTGTTGACTCAGTACTTCGCCACTGGTGCCGAACTCAACGTACTGCCCTTCTGCTCCCAGTTCATTCCCATGGAGGTCATTGACCACCCAAAACATGGCTCCATAATCTACCACCCCTCCCTGCTGCCTCGCCACAGAGGAGCATCAGCTATCAACTGGTGAGTGACGCACATCCTCATCAGGCTGGGGTAAGCGTGATGAAAAGTCCAGTCTTTAACCTGCTGTCTGTGACATGCAGGACCCTGATCCATGGTGACAAAAAGGGCGGGTTCACAGTGTTCTGGGCTGATGACGGACTTGACACCGGACCAATCCTGCTGCAGAGGGAGTGTGATGTTGAACCCAATGACACTGTCAACACAATCTACAAGAGATTTCTCTTCCCAGAGGGGGTCAAAGGCACAGTAAGTGTAGACATGAGGAAGGACACTGTGGGTGGGGAAACACATGCTGTGGTCGGGTGGTGTAGAATAAGTTAATTGCAGAAGTAAAGTGGATAAGTTATGTTATGCAAAAGGCAGCATTTACAAACATATATGTGTGGTGTAACCACAAAATGCACCTTTTTAGTCAAGAATTCCCAGCTGTCATGGGTAAGATTAGTCTTTATATAACCAACTGTACTTGCTGTCACCTTGAATGGTTAAACTTTAACCTGCTTTTATTTTGCCTTAGAGGTTAAAGCAGGTCATCAGGCACACACTTTGGTTTAGTGTATTTTATATCAAGTCTTCAGTCTATGTAAAAATGGTGCATAATGTAAGATTAGAATTTTAAAATTAGGAGAGAAAGGAGCTTTTTTACTAGAGTTGCTGTTCCTCCGATTCTGTTCATGTCTTGCAGCCATTGAGCAGCATAAGCCTTCTCGTGTAGTGATGTTTGTGGCCATCCCACAAATTTAACTCCAAATACTCATCTCATCTTAGCTCTCTTTCAGGCTTTAACAGCTCTTATTAATGAATATCAGGCTCTTTAGTTGCTGAAAACTTTGACTGGTGGTTGGTGCTGGAACAATATTGCAAAGCAAGTTTATCAGAGCTTTTTAACTGAGAAGCTGCCTGCTTCTGAGAAGTTTGGCCAGTTTGACCAAAGCAAAGAAAGAGTCTATGCCATAATATTCACTTGGCAAAAACACATTGTCATTTGATTGTTTATAAAATAATTTATTAATGCAACCTTAAAGGACCATGTCACAGTTTGAATCTTCTTCAACTACAAACCAAATCCATTTTGTACCGTTTTTGATTTGTTTTTGCGTTTTCCTCACAGCCTCTCAAAACAGCCAATTCACGAGAAAACTCACCAAACTCCTTCGCATTGTGTAATTTATTACAGTGAACATAAAGCCTGCATTAGTTAAGTCACAGTATCATTGCATGGAATTACAGTGCAGATGTTTTAAGTCAGCCTGAACAGTTTACACTGCATTGACAATCAAACATTAACATTAGTTAGTGCACTTGATGTTGACTCAGATTAATCATATGCAACTTAAATGAATTTTAGGACACTGCCAATGGAAACACAATTGTGAATTTTTTGTCCGCTTTGTTAAATGAGAATTACAAGCTGTAATCTGTTTGTGTTCCAGCAAGGGCTGAGTCTTGAAGCATTACCATTACCCCTATACATTGTTTAGCAATAACAACATGTAGGTGCAAAAAGACTATTAATTTAATCAAAGAGTGTTTCATGTTACAAATCATTATGTTTTTTCTACCTTAAAACTGCCTGCAGTCACCTTCCCTCCCCAGATTCCCAACATAACAAACCCTGCAATTCAAAGTCCATAAAGGTTGCATATGTTTTGCTTCAGTGACTTGGAGTTTGCTGTTTTGGTTTCAGGTGGAGGCAGTGAGACTGATTGCAGAAGGAAAGGCTCCAAGGATCACCCAGCCAGAAGAGGGAGCCACATATGAGTGCATTCAGAAGAAAGACAATTCTAAGGTACTTTACATGGACACCCACAAAGATCAGTTTTCTACACTTCATCATCAAGTTATGTATGCAGAAGTCAGTCTTCTCTAATTTATAAGGATAAGTGGACTTCATTCATCATGATACCATTTTTTTTATGTGAATAACACTGAATGGGCATGAATTGACAACAGAGGTACAGCAAAGACAACTGAACTGCTAAACATTAACTTTAAAGTGAATATAATAAAAAGGCCACTTTGATGTTAATGATTGAAGGGTGGAATAAGTGATTCTTTGGAAAGATTTACATTGTAAAGTACCAAAAACAAACTGTAGCGCACCTTTCTCAAACAAAGCAAAGAGAGAGGAGGAATGGCATTAAGAAAGATATCTGCCCAGAGTGGAGCAAGAAATGTTTGGTTACTTGGTCTCCATCTTAGACTTCAAGGTCACAGTGACACCAGATAAAGAACGGGATGCAAGAAGAGCTTCAGAGATTAGTTAATCAATAGATAGGGGGATTAACAGAACATTTATCTCCAAATATTTTGCTAATGAGAATATCCTTTTAATTTTTCAAGCACAAATGTCAAATATTTGCTGGTTTCAAGTAATCAAACGTGAGTATTTGATGCTTTTCTTTGTCATACAACGGTGTTTTAATACAGCTTTAATGAAAAGGCACAAACCTTTTTTTTTTGTTTAATTCATCACACCTCAGTGGGACTTCTGCACTCTGGTGCAAGAGAGGAATCGAAAAGACTTACTGGTGCCTTTACCTGACAAGAGCATCAGAACTGGGTATTAAACCATTAATACTAAGACTACCTGAGAAATTCATGCTAGTGAAGAACATTTAATAATGAACTACCGAAAGTACAGCATTATGGCACCACTAAGAATGTATTGTCAAGCCTGAATGGACTCAAACCTCTGTTGAATCACCTTAACTGTGCATTGCGTATGAGCAGATTCCTCTGTGTGTTCACAGATTGACTGGAATCAGTCTGCTGAGGCTATCCACAACTGGATCCGAGGAAACGACAAAGTGCCTGGTGCCTGGGCAGAGGTTGATGGACAGGTAACAAACAGCAGCAAATCACTTAACTACATTCTTTGTTTTTTGTCCCACTGCTGGACTGTATTTTTTTTTTTACACTTCTCTAGTCTATCTCATTTTTATCAAATAAAGTCCTGTGAGTTAAATATTTGTTAAAAACTTGACTATAAGAATTTCATGACGTAAGTTTTAATGAATTAATTTTTTTGTGACTGTGGACTTTACACCAGAGGAATGAGAGAAATATCTTGTGATGCCAGTGAGCAACGCACTTTCATAGCTGCTCTGATAATATTGAAAAATTAGTTTCTAGACTCAAGAAATTACTTAAGCTTTTAAAAGGAAAGTGCTTAAAGAAATCTTTATGAACAAACAATTATGGTTCATAATCCTGATCAGCCATCCTTTGTTAGGGAAGCATTCCTACTGAATGACCCATAAATACATATCCATTCAACAACCAAGAAATAAACCTCCTCGTCATACTCTGGTTGTATACAGTGACAGTTTGGACTCTATTTTCATCAATCCAGGTGCAGTGCAAATACAGCCCTCAGTTCTCTGTACTACAAGTGCATGTAGGTGTGGCCAACTTCTTTTGTTATATAGGGAACACAAATGCAAGAGGTAAAGTAGAGGTAAAGTAGGAGGAAAATATCATTAGATGTATTACAGCTGACTTCAGTCATGGTCAAACAAATCAGCTCCTTTCATCTCTTTTAAAAATGCTATGCAGCCAAGCTCTAAACACCTAAATTGCAGTGCATGAGCATGTCTTTACATATACAGGGTTCGTTGTGTCAATATTAAAGATACAGTACTTAAAGGGACCATCTCATACTCCTTTTCAGCTGGTTCACATAGGTCTTAGAGGTCTCAGAAGGTCTCCCTGTGTCTCTGGAAGAGAGGGGCGTACACAGACTATTTCACTTCCAGTGTAAATTGTATTGTAACATAGCCAAAGCTTGTAA
>JAPZDZ010000012.1:26307356-26320553 GCA_029783805.1 Acanthurus tennentii | reverse complement strand
CATATTTGGTTTTTCGTCGTTTAGGCGGGCTCTTGGCGGAGTCACGCGCAGGCTAATGGCGGCGCCCAGGACGAGATATAGGCTTCACTTTCGCTCATGCAGAAACCAACGGGTGACGTCACGGAGGGTTTGTCCAGTGTTTTTACAGTCAATGACCTGTACACAGACACCCCTTCATCATCTGTCTGTTTGCAAGTTTTTGTACTATATGATTTTTTTTTCAATCAACTGAATCTCAAAACAGGCAGGTTGATTAAGTTATACACATTTTTTTACCAAGTAAGTTGAGTCCGGTGTGCTGAATATCAATAGCTGTCAAGTACTGAAGATCACCTTTTCAGATTCATTGTTTTCTTAGCTTGGTCTTTGATCGGACTGTACCTAATTTATAAGAAGAGTCTGACATTTTGGAACACAGCTTTTTTTCCTTAGTTAGAGGAGAAGATTGATATCTTTTTCTGGTTTTGTGTGTGCACAAGTGTGGATCTGAAGCCAGGAAGCCTTAAAATAGCTTAGCATAAATGCTAAAAGCAAGGGGAATCACCTATCCTGACTGTGCAACTCTAAGGCTTACTTTTTAAAAATATTGTAAACATTTATCTATAAACCAATGGAAGATCTTAAAAACAACAGTTTATTTATGAACAACACTCCAACAACACTGCTACTGTTCATCTGAGTTACAAAACCTAACTTCCCACAAAACCACAATCTGTGTTGTTGTTATTTTTTAAAACCGTTTAATGTTCAATAAAGGCCTTGAGAGGCAAGTTAGAAAAACATTTTTTTAAAGTCTGGTGTAAAGATTTTTCTCTGTTCATCTGTGTGTAACTAAAGCACAAGTGAATTTTTTTTCTAGATAATTGTACTTTCAGGTGTTTTGATTGTGGTAACACATAATCAAACTGCATCTGAGAATCTGAAGCAATATTTAAAAAAAAAAAAGAATAAATGTCAAAGTCTTGGGATGTGAACTCCAGTCTCCCAGCAGGTAACTCGTTCAGCCATTTTCCATGAACGTTGAAGCCTCTTACACTCAGCCACCTGACTGCCTAAAGGCTCCTTAAGCCCCTTAGGAGAACTCTCTTTTCCCTCTTGTGGCCGAAAGGTGTAATACAACAACAAACACTTCGAAAACTTTGCCTGATTCATAAATGCAAAAAATAAGCAACTTAAAATAACTGTCCTGAAAATTTACTTTAACAAAAGTTAATAAGAAAAATGGAAGAGAAAATTATGAAGATCTTAATCAGAAAATGGATCACTTTCTTTTACTCACTTTCCCCTCATGGCATTGTTTATAATTTTTCAGGTACACTTTTAAACAGAATATTCTTTTTCCCCTCTTACAGTCTTTATGCTAAGAAAATCACCTCCTGCCATCAGCTCCACACATGAGAATCAGCAAGAATGCAAAGAAAGTACAATTTCCTACGATGTCAATTTGTTCCTTATAGAATAATAATTTAGCCACTTACATGCTGTAATTTTTGAAGCACAGTTGTTGTCAGGCTGTTTGGTTATACAGCATTTAATATTCCAAAAGTTTGGCTTCATGTTGGAAAAAAAGTCCTGTCAAATAATTACCTTTTTAGCGGTATTTTGGAAAAAAAGTACTGTTTTGGTAAGTGTCTGGTACCACATCTCACTGGTGCTGGGCTTGCAAGATTAAAACAAAAAGATACCCAACCCTGTTTAATACCCAGATTTTAGACTTAATACAACATTTACCATCAATGATTGTTTAAGTTTAGGCAGGACTTTGACTTGTGGACAGTTTGACTCCGTGAACTTTTCGCATGTGCCTCTTCATCAGCAGCCTTTCAGTGAACAACTCATCACAGTCGCCACATTTGTAAGGTCTCTCCTCTTTGTGTTTGGCTAAAACATGTTTCCGCAGAGTTGAACCTCTGTTGAAAGATTTGTCACAGATGTGACAGCTGAAAGGTTTCTCTCCTGTGTGGGTTCGTATATGTTCTGTCATGTGCCCTTTCAGTTTAAAACATTTTCCACAGAAATGGCAGCTGTAGGGTCTCTCTCCTGTGTGTACTCTCATGTGGTTCTGCAGATTGCTCTGACATGGTATGTGTTTGCCACATATGTGACAGTCAAAGTTTCCCTTGGTTTCGTGTGTTTTGAGGTGCCACGTAAGCACAGTTTTTTTGGTGAATATGTAGTTGCATATGTGGCAGCGGTACAAGGTGGTACTCGTCTTCTCCTCGTGAGTAGGATCGTCCTCAGAGGTTTGTTTTGGCTCTGCACTTTCCTCTGCTGCTCTACAGTCCTCTAACTGCTGTACTGTTTTGATGAGTTCTTTCGTCAAGGCATCCCCATCATCGCTGTCCTCTGCTGAAGGTTCCTCCTCGTTCCCGTTGATCCACAGTTCTTGCTTTTGCTCCTCCAGCTCATCTTTAATCTGGGAGGGTCCTGGCTGGTCCTGGTCCATGTTTGGGCCCCAGTCCTGCTGTTTAGGGGGAATCTGTTCCACAGTTGTAGATGCAGTTGGCTGTTTAGCATCTGCAAGGATGGATAATGAAAGGCATTACACTTTGAGTACACATTGAAGGTGTCAGAACCCAAACATTGCTCGTCAATCCCCAGTAATCAGGAATTTTGTAACTGAGAGACTTTTGATTGCCTCAGAGCTTCATAAACTCCAAGTATTTAAAATTGGTCTACTGCTCCACAAAATCCACAAGAGACTCAAAATAGGAACCATTTTCTTGTGAAATCTGTGTTTAACCAAAACATAGAATGAATATCACATTGTAATAGAACTGGTTTGTATCTGCTCCAATCACTCTCTCCATTGTGTTTGTATGCCAGTACATATGCAATCATACAGCCTTGAGAAGTTGTTTCATGTACAGTCTGAACTTACCTTTCATTGGCAAAGGCAGGTCAAAGCCTTATATGTTAAAAGTATGTTCAACCAGTCAGTTTATTTTATTTATGTAGTACCTGCAGGTTACTGCAGTTCAAACAATGAGATTACATTGCACAGGTGTGCTGGTATGTTAAGTACTATTAGGAAATTCACCCTGTCACATATATTGGTATTCATATATGTTGGCAAGTGGTAGACATGCCAAAGATATTTGGCACAACTTAGCAACAGTGTTGCCATAGTATTAACTGTCAACCATCAGAGAAGCATTGACCGCTCAACAGTGGGGTCGCTAATAACTGTATGAAGCTAACATAGCTAATGTAGCATCAAGCTGGGAGCTGGAACAAAAGGTCTAATAAGCTCACTTCCTCTTATATCCACACTTTCAGTACGTTTATAAGCAAACTGTAGACATCAGATCTAACTGAAACTGACTCTAGTTCACTTGAGGGTATTTATCTGACTCACACAGCAAGGTTTAAGTTTGTATGCTTAGCTACACTCACCATCCCTAATTAGTGGGATTGGAAGTGTGGTCTGTCACATCTGTAACCACACCTCACTAACATAACAGTGTATAAAGTCTAGAGTACAGTTCTGTGTCACTGTAGCAAAATGCAAGGTTGAACTACAGGTCAGCAAAAAAAAGATTTTAGGCTGCAGTTAACTTTAGCATGAGAACTTCATATAAACAATCTTCAGCAAATAAATTTGTGTCTACATCTGCCAGTAAGTAGTTTTTCAAGTGTCAGTATTGTTTTTTGCCTCAAAAATTTAGTGTCATGGCTCTGCAGCTGTCTTAAAAAATAGTTTTATACCTCTTCTGATTTTCCTCATATATTACTCACACAGACAAATAAAAAAAATGCAACAGTAATTAGATGTACAGTAACTTTAATCGGCATTGCACTTTTCAAAACTAAGCATCACAGGTATTGCTGTGTATCACAAATAATTACAAACTTCAAAAAGTTAAAAAAACAAAGTTCTTTTTTTCATGATAAAAGCCCCTGACATGCAGTTTATGTGCATGTGCAGCTCATACACTCATCGAAGTCCAACAGTGACATCCAACCAGTACATTTCCATGAAGCATGTTACATGTGATCTGAAGTGACTCGTTAGGAGCATCTGAACAGTATGAGGAGTTGTATTAGTGCTGTGGATCATAAGTGGCAGTCTGGGGAAGCATGTCGACTTCACTTTCAATAAAAACACAGTCACAAAAAATAAGCCTGCAAAGGACGCAGTCAGCCAATACTTGGTTAGTCTAACAGGGTCTGCTGGTTGAGACTCAGTGTACCCTCTGACCTTAAACAGAAGTCAGCATTGCTGCATCAACAGTATCTCATACAGTATAGATGACATCGTGGACCGTCTTCATGTGCTGCTTGAGCATGAGGAGCAGAGGAAAGCACTGGCTGCACTGCATGCACTTGAAGGGCATGTACTCTCTGTGTTTGATCCTGGCATGTTTACTCATGGTCGAGGATCTGTTGAAGCTTCTCCCACAGATGTAACAGGTGTAAGGCCTTTCCCCAGTGTGAGTCCTTATGTGTTCTTTCATATGGCATTTCATTTTATATCTGTTACCACAAATGGAACAGGTATATCGTTTCTCATCGGTGTGTGCTTTCATGTGGCAGGTCATTTGACCCCTTGTGTTTGTTATTTTACCACAGACTAAGCAGGAGTAAACTCTGTTGATGGAATTTATTGAACATTTCGTTCCATGAGCTTTAAGGTGCACCTTTAACTCGATTTTTTTCAAAAAAAGCTGATGGCAGAAATTACAAATGAACTTCTTTGTATATTTTGGAGATACTTCAAGGGATGGTAAAGGTTGGTCGTCTTGTGGTTGTGTATTGCATTGATTGTGCTCTCCATCTGTTATGGCTGGAGTTAGGCTGTCTGGCGCTTTACATTCGCTGTGCTCTCCAACTGCCACAACTCGAGTTAGGTTATCTACCATCTCGTTTCCTGGGTGTTTTCCAACTGTGACGATCCGAGTGAGTGCGTCTGTAACGCTGCTGTATGCCGGAGGTCCAGGTGTCTCCACAGACCTGGGCCATGGTTCAGTCTGTTCCTCTTTAAGGGGCAGGTTGACTGGCTCCTCTTTGACCTCAGTGGGAATACATTCCTTCTGAATCTGCTGCTCCTGAGCACAAACCTCCTGTGTTGGTTTGGGCAAATCGATCTGCCTTGAATCTGTAACAGTGGATAGGAAAATGTTTGTGGTAGCAGCTAGAAAAATCACGTCTTTGATCACACATGAACTAGTTGTTGGGAAACTTGAATGATCCCCAGCGGAGACAGTTGTCCAAACAGCAGCAAGAGAACTCAAAAGAAAATCAGAGTTTTTTTATAAAAAAGCACTCACAGCACACAAGAAAACAACAGAGTACATGTGAAGCGAGTTTGACACACAAGCTCACATGACCACTGCAAAGGTGCATTATGAAGTATTTATATTATCATAATCAGGCCTAAAAACTCATGTAAGAAAGAAAGTGAGCAGAGCATAATGTTTATCTTCGATGTCCTTAAAGGCTTGTGCTTAAAACGGGTGAATAGTTGATATACATAATGGCAGTTAACTGAAGCCAGCACAGTGGAGACTGCAAGTCATCTTGGTGGAAACTTTTTCAATAGCTGAGCTTTTTCTATCTCAGAAACTTTCTCAAAGAACCACCTGATCCACTGACAGAAAGACCTCATCCCAAAGGCTAAATGTAGATTTACTTTATGAGAGGAATCAAAGTCATTAAGACACATAGAACATACAGGCAATGTACCTGATCACTGTTTTGATTGACTAGAATGCAACACAACACCAACACTTGATGTCCACACGAAGAAGTCTGTAAACAACACAGCTGTCACATTATATCATTCTCATATTCCTACAGGTTTTAAAGCTAAATTCTGCTTCTCCTTGTAATGTATCATTCAAAGTAGGATTCAGTAAGCTGACTGCTGAAGAAACACCGGACAGATGGGCTGTACATTTGTTATACTCCAGCCCAAATTTAGTTATAGACTTTGTGACAGATGGCCTCTCTTGGACTGCACAGAACTTCATTTTTCAATATTTGAAGCTTCTTTTGAGGTTCCAGAATACGAGAAAACCATTTTACAGGATCTCTGCCTTTGCAGAAATTATTTGTAGAGACAGCTCCAAATATTTGAAACAGAGAGGTTTAAAAATCCCTTAATCTTTAAATATCTTACTATTCTCAGTGCATCCCTTTTTCTTAGCAATTTGCTCGTATTTAGAATGGGCAGCGTGCTGCAGGTCCATGCAAACACAAGAGAATTTAGACTGGATGGCACACCTGAGTACATTGTGAAAATGCCTGCTGTCATATTTTATGGCGTCATCATGATGTGCAGAGTTACACAATGCATGCAGTTGTGGTTTTAAGAGTACAGAAGTTCTACAGTCAAGAGAATGTGGTACCAAAGGAAAGGCTGTCTGATAACAAAGCAAAGTGCTAAAATGACTCTTATTATAGTGTGATTTGGAACTGATACTATTATTTTTTTTCAGGTGGGCGTTCTTGTAGGTGGATTAAACACATTTTGCTCCCGACACTGTCTCAGCAGTACGTTGCTTGCTTCTGTATTGTTACTGCATTTTGTTTCTCCTAACTGGCTGCATGCAAGCTGCCATCCTCTATAGGTAATACACTGAGTATGGATAAGTACCTCATCAAACCACACTTAAAAAAAATGAAGACACTCTCTTTCATGCACCATCTAACGGTTATCGAAAACACATTTAAGGAATTGCGCTTTTCACAGTACAGCATGCTCATGCTAGGTACTGCTCGCACTGACGCCTATGCTGCCTCACACTGAATGGATCATTGAGATGAGCAATTTTCTTTTGCTAACTTGCAAGCACTCATGTCATCAAAAATGTTGCAGGATTAAAGAGTCGGTGGTGTGGGGACTGACAACTATACATTTACAATACAACACCAAGTCCAACACATTTCGGTAGATTGTGTCGAATGAATGACCATACGAAAGTATATGGCTGATGAGAAGATGTCATATTTATTTGGTTTATTTGGGAGTGGACTTGATCATCATTTCAAGTCAAAAACTCAAGATATGACGTGAACATAGCCAAAGCCTTGTGTCGGTGAACCCGTCATTTGATTTTAAATGCAGCTACTTCCATGCTTTTTGCATTTTGATTTCACAGGTTGAATAGATTGGCTAGTTTGAGCTATTTTTAGATGCAAAATGGATCTCAGGTGAGATTATATACTGTGCATATTTGTTTCAGCCCTTCAGACTGATGATTTCTCTGTCTCCCACAATCTTATCATGCTTTTTTAGAGCCATCTTCATTCCACTCCACAGTCTTTCTGGCTGTACCACAATTATACCAGAAAAATAAAGGTCACAGGATAGAATTGCAAACAAGGAATTACAAAAAAGACACAATTGCAGTTACAGTATGTAACACCACCAGAGTGGCTGAACAAATCATTAACACATATTCACCATGTTCACATTATTCTAAAAATTTAATATGAAGTTGAATTAAAGCAGCTTGTTTAAACTGCTTCTTTCTTCTTTTTTTTTTTTTTTACCATTAAAGGCAACCTATTGGTGAGAACTGATTACAGCTTGTGGGCACTGTGATGCGACTTGTAGTGGATAACCCTAACCTGGTTTGCTCATAGGAGACATTAAGCCCAAAATTACGACCATGGTAACCTCTGAACCTGTGCTGAGCCTATGTTCTGCATGCTTACTGCGACAATGCACGTTTGCAAAACCTATCGTTTCTAACACAGCGTACATCAGAGCATAGCTCAAATAATAAAAAGAGCGCAACTAGTCTGTACTTTGTACATTTTCAATGTACACAAATCTGTATACTTGTGTAAAATTGCACAGTAGGTAGTGGTGTTCAAACGTGATGAGAAAGGACATTGATCATCCACCTACCTGAAACCTGGTAACGTTATAGTCGAATAACGTAAAGTTGTTTTAATTAAATTGGTAACTATACTGTGTTGCAAATGTATGCCGAATTCACCAGTGTATTTTTCAAAGACATAAAATAAGTTAATGAATTAATAAATAGAATAAAAAAAAAACATGAATATTTGTCGGATATATTCTATATGTAGCAAATACTACAGCCAAATCTGTGGAATCTTCTTAATTTTTAAAGTGTCTTGTAAGTCAGTCTGGCTCGTAGAAATGTGATGAGCGGAACAGAATTGCCGAAGAAAACAAGGTACGCGCGTAAAATGTGTCTGTCAGGAGTGCGTTACAGTACTACACTTTAGAAAGACTTATTTTGTGTTCATATTGCCATCGTGTCTCGCTGCGACGATTATTACAATTTCCCTTCACAGAATTTGGTGTAGTTCGAGGTTCCAAATGTGATATATCAATAAAGTTTTATTTTGACCGGAAATGTGGTTCTTGTTTTGTGTGTTAATATGCTAGGGGCCAGTTGCTAAGCTAGCTTGCTAACGTAGCCGCATGTAGCGATTTAACTTGACGTGTGGTTTAGTTAGTTTAAAGGCTAATTCTAACGTGAATTGAGCGACCGGGTGGAAGGTGCGGTGTAAACTGAGACCATACCTGCCCTGTGCAGTCTAATCTCTGGTTTGTAGACCAGGTCCAGCAGCCGCTGCAGCCTCTGGTTCTCCAGTTTGGTTCGGTACACCTCATCCTGGTAGTCAATGAGCGTCTTTTCAACGAATCCATAGATGTCCACTGCAGCTGCGGTTAACCTCTCAGTCAGAAAAACATTGAATGACTGAAGCGTGGTGTTTGCCATTTTGCAGCCTGGTCGTCAGTTCACCGTCTGCAAGCTGCATGCACTGTGTAAGCCTCTGCAAAGCATACAAAAGCAAAGAAGGGTCATACCGCCACCTACTGCAGTGAACTGTGTATGGCACTGCTGTGTTCAAAATGCCAAACCGAAGTCTAAAGACTGTCATAATCAGACAGTTTAAACCCAGTCCAAACATTAAATTTCACCTGCTGCCACTTTTTGTTGTAAGACAATAAGAGCCCCTTCTACTACAATTACTTAACTGCAAATTTGTTACCCTTAGCAGTCCTGTCACAGGTAAAATAAACAAAAAAAACCCCTTAACATTTTGGGGTGGGGGTTGTCACACATTCATTACCTTCATTAAATGTAGCCTTAGGGTGGATGACTTGGTACATGCATCGTGTACTTTATATGCATAAGTATTTGCTGCAGTTTTTTTGAAATGTATCAAAAATGACCTCAAATAAACTGTATACACATTAGGAGGTGTTAATTAATGAGATTTCAATTGGGCTAACACTGAGAAATTATTTTTTTATGGTGGGGGTTACATCATTTTAAATAGTAATACTTTTCAAATAGACTGAGACTATAACATTCCTTAATAAATGTTTTGACGCTCATTGAAGGTTAAACAAGTTTTATATCATATTCAATTATAAGGAAATTATCATTTCATGCTCCCTTTCTCTTCAGCTGCTGGTGAAGAATCTACAGTTTGAGGATGGGAAGATGATTGCAGCGGCACAGTACTTCAGTGCAGGGAGCAGTGCTGCTGTGGAGCTCACTGAGGAGGAGAAAGCCTTTGCTGAACAGATGAGGGTAGGGCATCCTCTCCTACTTGCACAAGGGAAATTGAGAGACTTTAACAGAGAATTTGCCCTTAAAATGTTTTTTTGTCCAATATGACTATACCATGCTGACTTATGACACTGTTTCCTTACAGGCAGTGTGGAAGAGTATTCTAAGTAATGTTGCTCAGATTGAGGATTCCACTGATTTTTTCAAGTCTGGTGCTGCTTCCATGGATGTGGTTAGGTAATAAAGTTTAGAGGAAAAGAAAAAATCCCTTTTTATTTTTTAAGATCACATCTCAGGTCATATTGTGCACATATTTAACAATGCATGCAAAATAAAAATATGTGTACTAAAATAAGCTTGATTTAGTCAGGGTCATTATATGAAAAAATCCTCATCAAGGATCTCCTGCTGTCACTGTCTTCAGGCTCGTGGAGGAGGTTAAACTTCGGGCCAGTAACTGTCAGCTGCAGAACGAGGATGTCTACATGAACACAACGTTCCAGGATTTCATCCAGATGTGTGTCAGAAAGCTTCGAGGCGAGGATGATGAAGAGGAGCTGATTGTTGACTATGTACGTACAATTGGCTGTGTTCGTGTAGAACTGCTTTTACTGGCTACTATTAGTTACCGATTGTCAGAAGATAAAGAAAACATTGACTGTTGCTTTATTCTTCAGGTGGAGAAAAACATTAACAACATGACCATTAGGATGCCTCATCAACTGTTCATTAATGGAGAGTTTGTCGATGCAGAGGGAGGAAAGACCTACAAGACCATCAACCCCACTGATGGCACGGTAACCACCGAAAGACAAACGGAGAACGAATACAAAATGAAAACTACTATAAGCTGTCTTGCACTTATTAGTCACAGTATTAGGTAGATATACCGTAACTTATTGCAGGTTTTACAGATTGATTTTGTCAAGATTGTAATTAAAAAATGCAAAAGTCTTCATCAACTGTATCCTCATTTTTTAAGACTGAAAAATCCTATCCCCAATATTAATGTAAGGTTTGCCTCTAATAAGAGTGACGCTATTCCCGCTAATGACTTTGTGGTTTATGTCTGGATTTATCTTGACCTGTCTGTCCTGCAGGCAATCTGTGAAG
Source organism: Acanthurus tennentii (assembly GCA_029783805.1). Classification (NCBI taxonomy): domain Eukaryota; kingdom Metazoa; phylum Chordata; class Actinopteri; order Acanthuriformes; family Acanthuridae; genus Acanthurus; species Acanthurus tennentii. The sequence goes on along the minus strand of JAPZDZ010000012.1, from coordinate 26,309,934 downwards.
TGTCTCTGGCCCAGATAAGTGATGTGAACAAAGCAGTGGCTGCTGCTAAGGAGGCCTTTGAAGAGGGAGAGTGGGGTAAAATGAACCCCAGAGACAGAGGCAGACTCATTTACAGGTCAGTGCATTGCAGTAGACACCTGCCAGCCAATCAAAAACATATATTTTCTGTTAACATTTATAGTGGGGTGAACAAAAGTCAATCATAAAGGGTTTTTTTGTGCCTGCTAATGTGCCTTGGTATTGTTTTCGTTGCATATAAATTGTCTATTAGCCCAAATGAATGAAGTAGGTTTTGTGGACATCATAAAAAAATGAATAAATAAACAAAATAAAATCCCTAGCTGTCACTCTCTTAAGCGTGGTCCATGATGTCAACCTGAACTTATGTCTCCATTGCTTCCCCACCCATAGGCTGGCTGACCTAATGGAGGAGCACCAAGAGGAGCTGGCAACTATTGAATCTATAGACTCTGGAGCTGTTTACACTCTGGCCCTGAAGACTCATGTGGGCATGTCAATCCAGACTTTCCGCTACTTTGCTGGCTGGTGTGACAAGATCCAAGTAAGACTGCCACATTTAAAGCATGGAAGCCTGTGTCATTTAAAGGAATAAATAAATGCTACCACTAAGTGATAGCAGAACATGGCCACTAATTAATATAATATAAATAGATACAAAGAAGTAAAAATGTCTTCTTTTCACAGGGCAGCACCATCCCCATCAACCAGGCAAGGCCCAATCGAAACCTCACCTTCACCAAGAGGGAGCCAATAGGGTGAGAGACGGATGAGTGGATTTTACTTACATGTCTGTATGATTAGACACATGCTTATATTGAGACTTAAGAAAGTGATTACATTGCAAACATTGCTTGCAGTAATAGCATTGAAAATGTCATATAGTCCATACAAACGCTGGACACTGAAAAATAGAAACACTGAACATAACTTTTAAAAAGACTGACTTAAAACAGGAGCTCAGTAGATCATCATGTGCCAGGCAGTGGGCTCTGTGGGTGCTCACATTTGTCTGGTGGGTAAAATGCACAGGATGCACCTCTCCATGCAGATCGATAAAGATAGATTTATACTGTTTCCTCCCTGTCTTTCCCCTCAGAGTGTGTGCCATTGTGATTCCCTGGAACTACCCTCTGATGATGCTGGCCTGGAAGACAGCTGCCTGCCTGGCAGCTGGAAACACAGTGGTCCTTAAGCCCGCTCAGGTCAGCCTCCTCACTGGCACTCAAAATCTGCAAAGATGAAATGAAAATAGCTGAGTTAACATGTTTGCCACAATACCTAGTGCATTTGGTTCATTGGTCCTGAAAAAAGGGCATGGATTTCTGTGAGAAATTTATGGCTATCACTCAGGAAGCTGTCAAGATTTGTTCACTCAAAACCATAATTGCAACCTCATGGTGAACATTTAGAGTCTTTAGGAACATTTGTATGGTAACCTTGAATGTCTGAACCAAACTTTGTGGCAATCTGTCTATTAGATGTTGAGATATTTTAAAGGATAAATAAAAATGTATCTTACCTGCTTCTGGTGCTAGAGGTTAAGTCAGGTGATCACCAGATTCATTGGGATTCTAGCATTCATAAACGTCTGTGCAAAATGTCATGGCAGTTCGTTCTTTAGCTGCTAAGACATTTCTGGTCTGGTTAAACACAAGTCATGTGTTTCCAGGTGACTCCAATGACAGCACTGAAGTTTGCTGAGTTGGCAGCAAAGGCTGGACTGCCCAAAGGAGTGATTAACATCCTGCCTGGATCAGGTAGAGCAAGCAAATTCATCCATTGACTCCTTCATCGACAGCTGTATGAGTCTGAGGCTGACTAATAAAGGTTTGTGAGTTAATAAACTTAGCATTTGCTTCTAGGTTCTCTGGTGGGTCAGCGTCTGTCTGACCATCCTGATGTCCGCAAACTGGGCTTCACAGGTTCCACTGAAATTGGTAAACACATCATGAAGAGGTGAGAAGTGAAGCAAACTTACAAAACTCATTTTAAGCAAAATGCATGCAACATTACCACTCATCTTTGCTGTCCTGTGTTCTCCTCCAGCTGTGCAGTCAGTAATGTGAAGAAAGTTTCCCTGGAGCTCGGAGGAAAATCTCCCCTCATCATCTTCAGTGACTGTGACATGGACAAGGCTGTGCGCATGGTAAGCTCATTCATAGGTGCATATTTTCCAATCATTCTGCATTATTTTAATAGTTGCGGAGGCAAAACCACTGTGTTTTATTTGTGTATTTCAGGGCATGAGCTCAGTGTTCTTCAACAAGGGAGAGAACTGCATCGCAGCTGGCAGGCTGTTTGTTGAGGACACCATTCACGACCAGTTTGTGAAAAAAGTGGTATGTGTCTATTTACCTCAAACTGCTGATTCTTCTTGACTCAAACTTTATCAGCTTCACTGTTGGACAGACTTCAAAGCACTTTATTAGCCTCAATGTAAAGAATAAAAAACTTTTTTTTTGCATCCTTAAATATCCATCCATCCATCCATCTTCTTCCGCTTATCCGGGGTCGGGTTGCGGGGGCAGCAGCCTAAGCAGGGAAGCCCAGACTTCCC
>JAPZDZ010000012.1:26295408-26306987 GCA_029783805.1 Acanthurus tennentii | reverse complement strand
AATTGATTGTCAAGATGTTATTGTCAGACACAGAGCGACTGTATAAGGCTATGCTGCTGAGACAGCATTACTGTAACTTGGAAGAAAGGATGCGATGTTAGACCAGAAGTCAAACAGATGTGATTAACATTCAGAAATACTCTTCAAATCAGTGGAATCTGTAGCTCACACTCTGAAACAAGAGGATGAAATTTTATGTTTTTTAATTTTATATTCCTACTCTGTGGTTGTCTTTTTTGACATTTCTTTCTCTCAGGTTGAGGAAGTCAAAAAGATGAAGATCGGTGATCCACTGGACCGCTCCACAGACCACGGCCCCCAGAACCACAAAGCCCACCTGGACAAACTGTTGGAGTATTGTCAGACTGGTGTCAAAGAGGGAGCCACTCTGATCTATGGTGGCAAACAGGTGCAGCGACCAGGTGAGACAACATTATTGCACTTGAGCTTGATAGTGTAGCAAGTTGTAGCAATCAGCTAGTCTAAGTAGTCCCCCTCTGACATGATGGATGATTCAGTTTGACCTCTTCTGTCTGCCACCAGGTTTCTTCTTCGAACCCACGGTGTTCACCGATGTACAAGACCACATGTACATCGCTATAGAGGAGTCATTCGGCCCTGTCATGATCATTTCCAAGTTCAAGGGCAGGTAAGGCTAATTCAAGATTATTAGATGCAAAATGTTTTTGGGTTTTTTTTGGTCACACTGGCCACAGCTAAAAAAAAAACTGCATAACACCATAAGACTTATCTTGTACCTTGTCTTCCTTTTTCTGCTGTTTCTATCTCCTGCCCTGTCACCTCTTTGCCTCCGTCCCCAAGCGATGTGGATGATGTCCTAAGAAGGGCCAATGCTACAGAGTATGGCCTGGCATCAGGTGTTTTCACACGGGACATCAACAAGGCTCTGTATGTCAGTGAAAAGCTGAACGCCGGCACAGTTTTTGTCAACACCTACAACAAGACTGATGTGGCCTCACCTTTTGGAGGCTTCAAGCAGTCTGGCTTTGGAAAAGACCTGGGTAAGTCAACTGGTGCTGATGCTGTGCAGCTGTTAGTATTACTGACTCCTTAGCAGTTCACTTCAGTAAATTTAGAGAAAGTACAACAGCTTGTGGTGAGTAGCATCCATACTTTTTGTCTGTTTTTGTCTCACTCCAACAGGACAAGAGGCTCTCAATGAATACCTGAAGACAAAGGCAGTTACCATTGAGTATTAAGTCAAGTCACAAAGAATGAAGCAGCAAAGCATTAGCTTCCTGCAGCCAGAGGCAGTGATGGATGTTTGGAGAACAAAGAGGAAACAGAGGGGATTCACAGGGTCATGTGGAGGGTGGAGGAATGCCCAAGAATTCAACCTATAGTCATGTCACAAGAGTTATTCTGCCATTATCGGCTACCGACTAGAACACTGCTTGTGCCTTTACATGCTGCTTGATCATTAACATTGTAAATTGTCTAACACATGAATTTTCAATCCTCTCAATAACACACAGATGAGCCATGTTGTAATAAGTATGTTCTGCACTATGCAAATGAAGTACATTTCCAGATAGCCTAAATGAATTTCGACACATTTTCCTAATGAATAGGACTGAGTTCCAAAATAATATGTATCTTTATTTTAAAGGCATTAATTTCTAATATGGCTTACATTAGGTCACATTAGCCTTGTGAAATGTAACATTTCTGATAACAATTTTTGGTCCTAATGAAAGCTGCTGAGCATCACACTGCTGTGGGCCTCTTTATTCTTGATCAGTGTTTACATCTTCGATTTTATTATACAAAGTAGAGATGCACTGAATGTCATTTTTCGACATTTGTATCATCTATTGAGGTTTTCAAGAAAGCTTCAAATGTCTGTAACCATCATACAATGGCATCACCCCACCTCCACCCAAAACAGGGCAAATTTCTTGGCTTGTGTTACTTGCCCAGGTTTGACCTCTGGATCATTTGGAGGTTGAAGTGAAAATATATCATCTTTTAAATTTCAAAAGTAAAAAAAAGACTCACTCTCCCTCTGCTGGTACACCGCTTTGAATAAGGGCAAAATGTTGAGACTCCAGATGTTCATTCCTCCAGAAGCTGTGGTGTGCTGGCATCTGTCCCTCTGCTGTGTCAGCCAATGTCCTGAATCAAGTTCCAAACTATTGTGTACAGCCCCAAACAGAATGCTAACCTCATGGTTTCTACCTTTAAAGTATGAAGTAGTGTTCATTGTTCATAGACCATATTGATATGCGTCAATATAAAACTTGTCTTCATTTATTGGTGCTAAAATTATACATAAGCAAAATACAGCATAAGTATGGTGTTTAAAAAACCACATTTCTTCTGTTCACAAGAAGATAAGCCCAATCTCTTAAAACATTATTGTTAAAACAGTCATACAAGAACTCTGTTTGAGGTTAGTTGTATTGTCGAATACACATTACAATACAAAATGATGAAAGAGATCCCTTCAAAGACACTCCACAGATTATCTGTCAAACACTAACGGAAAACTACTGAATGACAGGAAGAAAAATAACACCTATAGGGTTTTGGACCAGTGTAACATTTTCTACAGAAAATGATGTCACCCTGCTCACATATGTCCTCTTATCCAAGGAACAAAATGCCAAAGCAACGGATTGACCTCAGCATACATCATTAACAAGCTGACCACTAATGAAACTTCACGATGAGATCTCACGTCCTCTCGTGGGGACCTGGCGCGTGTCCCGTCAGGTGTGTCTTGCATTTAGTCTGGAGATGAAACACTGTGATGGGGTCTCTGTCCCGTGTGTGTTTTTATGTGACATCGTGTTGCCCCTCTGCCTGAAAGTTTCCTCACAAATTTCAATTGGCTTAGCTTCTCCACTGCGTTGATCCTTTGTAGGTTAGCACTTCTTTCTTTGTTCTTTCACAGATTTAACTTTTTGTTTAGGCTTATCCAAATATAGACAATACCAACCAACCCACAAAAAAACATCAAAGTTGCGAACAAAATAGCCTGCTCATTGAATTACAATTTCCCTTTGCCATGGGAGAGTTTTATATGCCTCCTTAACAGATCCATAACAAAGATCAATAGTTTTATCCCGTCTGGTTGGACAGGTTACATATTGATAAAAGTCAGGTTGAAATCACCCAGTACGAGGTTCGGTGCGTCAGGTGAGACAGATTGCAGTTTCTGCACCACATCGTGGATGAGACTGCAGGCAGAAGAGGCGTCCGCTTTGGGATGTAAATAAACTGTTGTGATAAACAGTTGCGGGAACTCACGGGGCAGGTAGATACATATAAAAGTTCAACATCTCTCTGACAGTCACAGACTTAGGATGACAGTACCATTGATTTACATAGAGACAGACTCCGCCTCCCTGTGGTTTCCCTGTTACCTCTGCGTCTCTATCCAAACGCAGTGGCGCACCGAAGCCATCGATGAGCAGGTCCGCGGCCCGATCACGTTCAGTGAGCCACGCTTCCGTGAACGTCAGAATCCCACAGTCTCTAAAATCCTCCAGAAAGCGGACGTTTCCCAGAAGTTCGTCCATCCAAATCCAAAAAATCCAAATAATTGGTTGAAGTAATGATTAAATCCATCTTAATGTGATACTATTGACAGTGGTTTAATTCATTCATTTATGGATTATAAGTAAAAAATGCATCATCATAGGCTTATATTTAGACTTGTTTTAATTTTTGGTAAGTATATTTCCATGCATACACTTTTGTACTTTGCTTGAGTAAAATATTGAATGCAGGGCCCTATTACAATATTTCCACTGAGTTTTCGCTATTTTTGTAACATTTTATCAAAATATTTGGATGTCTTTTCCTCCAATGAGGACAAAAGTATCAACAGATGACAGAAAATGACAAAAGAATTATATAAGCAGTTACATGACCTTTCTTTTTAATTTTGGTGTTAAAATTGTATTTATACTTGTATTTAAACAAGCACATGGACAGAAGCGGGGTCACGCAGGCTCTGGTCTGCTCCTCCCTTTGTATCCGAAGCTCGCGCTCGCATCCCTTTCTGACAAGCAGGTGGCGTTTCAAACTGTCCGGCTCTGGACTGCCCTCTGCTGGACGGCTGCTAAACTGTGCATGACACAAACATGTTTTTTAGGATTCGGCGACGCACTGTGAGTATTTCGCCCCCCCACTCATGATCACACCACAGTATTTCGCGTGAACAGCCCACTCGCCCGTTTCATTGGTGCCTCCTGTAAGCTGGGATGGGCACAATACTGCAGGAGCGAATGCCACAACAATGCCTGGAGAGGGTTTCCACCAGGGAGAGGGAATGGAAGAAGAAGGCGTCGTGGAGCAACAGCAGGCCTAATGTGACCAGGTAGCGTGAGCTATCATCTGACATTTGGAATGAAATGGTGGAGAGAGAGCTGTTCTGCTGTCTTTTACAGCTGCACTGTCGCCTCATTGGCGACGCGGAGATGATGCTTTATTCACCGTGATCTCTGGATCTCTGGGCATTTGTCTTATATTTGTAATAACAACATAGAGTCGTCACGTCTGCACTGCAAACCACGGAGTGTATTCTCGTTTCCATATTTAATCCGTGCTTTCTAAAGCACTTGTATTTGGGTCTGAGGTCATTTTTAATTTTTTTTTTCTAGCAATAAAATGGGTCGGCGGCAGTCACAAAGGAAGTCCCTGCAGCCGCAGTTCATGTTTCCAAATCAAGACAACAATAATGAGAAGGTAAGAGTGACATGAACCTAACTGAACCTAATCAGTTAATCGATAAAACAGTTAATAGAACATTAGTTGACAGTCGTTTTTAATTGATAATGTTTTTTGCCAGCAGAAATACCACGCATGTGATGATCAGAGCTTCTCTGGCGTTGTCTTGTCTTCAATATCAGGTGTTTGAGACCGAAGTTTTGGATGGACAAAAAATGTACTACGTTTCACCTTGAGATTTTGCGTTTTTCTTTTTTTCTGTTTTTTTAAAAACATTTTTAGATATAATAGGCCGGTTTTATTGGTCAATTAAAATATTAATTCATTATAGAAAACAAACACCTGTAGTATAAGTGTGAAGCGCTGATTTGTGAAGCCCATAACATGCCCCGGTGATCAGCAAAAAATGTTTGCAGGCTTAATGACTTTCTGTAATCACAGAGGCAGCAGCAAAGGAGGAAGCACAAACCTAACACACCGTCAGCCAAAAGCAATGCTTCTCAAAACAGGTGGGATTGCGGTTTGTACAAAATTCATGCCTTTCTGCTCTGCCTGGATGCTAAACCAGTGTCATTTACTTTTATTCTAGTGTTCAGGTAATCTCCAATTCAAGGTCCTGTTCATTGATCCCATCACGCAATCGGATGGAGCCAAAGGTGCAGCCAACTGCTCAACACTGCAGGCACAGAGAACCCAAGCACACAGGTTTTAGAGGGAGACACACACCAGCCTTTCCCTGCCACCATATGACTGATTCTAGCCCTGATCTGCTGGGGAGTCTGTTACCACCCCCAGAGGTGGGAGGTCTAAGTGACCACGCAGAGGGAGACAGCGACACTGACTTGTCTGAGACAGAGAGACGCCCTTTGTCACCTTCTGGTCGTGTTCCTCCACAACTGGAGCTGAGGCCAGAGGTCATTGAGGCCGAGGACTGCTCCTCGTACAGCTGCAGGCCTAGAGGACGTGGCCATGATAGATTTGACTTCCCAGATTTCCTCCCTCCACCTTTTAACTCCTGGAGCCTCAGTCAGCTGGCGGTGTTCTACAACACAGAAGGTAGGGGGGCCCCACGACCCAGGCCTGTGGGCCCTTTAGAAAGGTACCTGGACAGGCTACTGCAGCTGGAGTGGCACCAGATTCAGACTTCCCAGGAGGAGAATGGAAAGTCGAGGGTGTCAGATGTTATACCCAGCTGCCACAGGTCACCAGCTGCTGCCTCGTCACGCCTCAGCTCTCCAAAGTGCATCCTCCAGTGTCAGCGTGCCTTTCCCCTCACCTTCCTCTCCTCTCTGGCCAATCACTCTGCCCTGCTCTCCGGCTGTGCCTGCACTCTCTGCCGCATCCGCTACTCTACCTGTAGCACGTTGTGCTGCCGCTCCACTCACAGCCACACCCGCCAGTCACGACTGAGTCCCACGCTGGATCGCAGGGGGCCCCTGTCACTCCCCAAAAGGAGCTACAGTGAGAGCCGGGTGCACTCCTCGGACAGGAGCTCTGCAGTCCAAACCCAAAGGTTCAGCAGCCCTGTGCGGATCAACAGCCACCTGAGAAGAATGCAAGCCTCAGGCAACATTCGCAACCCTGTTCAAGGTGCTAACAAGAAGCCTCATTCCACTGCCACAGACGCTTATGTTGGGAATGGGAGGGGCCGTTTGGGAGCATTGGGGGATGTGTTGGACTACAGGACAGGGGGGGTTAGGAGGAGGAGTGGCTCAGAGCAGAGAAGAGGTGGAGTAGAAAGACAACAAGGTGCATCAGAGAGAAGACGTAGTGGTTCTGAGTGTAGAAGAGGAGGGACTGAGTGCAGGAGGACATCTGAGCTCAAGGAACGTGAAATAAAACCGGATGCCGTCACTGCAATAATGGACAATTTACCTGGGTCCAAAAATTCAGCTGTAAACAGGCCAAACAGAACGAAACAGGTTGAATTTATTACATAACAGCAGCTTGAGTTCAGGGAGTGTAATGTGTATGCCACAGCTACAGTCATCAAATTTCATATGTAATTATGAATGTATCATTTAATATGTTTTTCCTCATTTGAACAGGTTGACAGAGTAAGTGTAGCAACATGGAAAATGTAATTTTTGACTACCTGATGTTATAATTTGCCAGATTTATTTATTCTCAGCCAATTATAGTTGGATTTTTCCATTTAATTCAGTGCTGTAATTGCAGGCTAATAAGCTAATGTGCTCATGTCGGACTGATCGTACATGAATCCTGAGTATATGGATATTAAGAGTCCATGCAATGTTTTCTTTTTTATATCAACCCAGTAAGCCACTCTCAACATAATAGATTTTGTATATATTTATATATGACACTTTTTCAACACACCAAGTGTATTATTAGTGATTCTGTTTTGGTTTGACAACAAAATAACTTTAAAATAAAAGCTATAAAGGTTATCTTAATGATGAAAAACAAGAGATGTAATTTATTCAAAGTAGGTAAGTTTACAGATGTGGTGAGTGCTTTGTCCTCATTTGCTGGTGAATGCCTTCATCAACTTATCACTGATATTTGTGCATGCAACAATAATAAGGTCAATGTAACGCATCTTGCACAATTCTGTCCGGTATAAGGAAAACAAATACATTACAAGGGTCATGTATTTAGATCTGTAATGTAATGAAGTGTAATTTTAAAATGATCAGATGCTGTTTATATCAAAATCTATTCACTGAGTGGGTCTGTTGCTTCATGCTGCTATGATAGTCACAAAAAATGGTCTGGCTGATGTGTCAGATGTGTTGGGTGTCCGAAGCATAAAAGCATCAGCGGGACCTGGCAGACACTCACACTGTACTCTATCAAGCAGCACACATCAGGAAAAACATTGCCACAACTTAGCCTGATGGTGGCAGCAACAAACCAAGGGAATGTGTTTCTGCAGCAGGTCCTGGAGGAAAGGTTAGCATGAGAAGATGAGGAGATTTTGGAGGAAACACCACTGCATTCTGCAGTGCAGTGATTACAGATTTTCCAGAGAGAATACAGCTACAAACAAGAAGCCAGAGTTACACAGGCATGACCCCAAAGCAACATTCCTTTACAAATTTAGTGGCAGGACTTGTACGTTGCTGTTCACTCACAGTCCCCATGCAACTTAACAGTCTGAGCAGTTTTGGGAAGAATAATGGGGAGAGGTTTTGCAAAGCTGACAGCTATACACACTGGATTAAGCAAGGGGAATCTGAGAGGTGGAGGTGAACACTCAATCAATAATACATTGATTGTTGTGTGTGTGATAGTGTGTGGGTGTCTGTGTTTATATCCAAGTGAGGACTCAGTGAGTGCACACCAAAGTATTGGAACCTCCTTTAAGTTAGGAGCAGATTTAGACCAGTGTTTACTAAAGGCATGTCATGATTAAAGTTATGGTAAAGGACTGGGAATACAGTGGTGTATCCCCACGATGTGGGGCGGTGGTAGTGGTACGAATGTGCATATATACATGTTTGTGTCTACATCTGTGTGTGTTTGTGTGATTTGTACTCCGGTATACACCCAATGAATTTTTTGTTATTTCTTAATAAAGGCTTGTACACCCTCTTGAATTATGTATTGGATACTGTAAGTAATATATAGACTTTAAACAGTTCACATTGCAAAATGTTATGATATCATGAAAAAAATCAGATGCCATATTGCTAGTTTAATCACATACAACAAACTTCCAACTATAATATGTTCTTTTATGTAGTATTCTTGCTGGTATTTTTCCTTTCAATTATGTTGTGTTCTCATACAAAAAGTGTGTTAGTTCTCATTAACCCAAATACATGCTCAGGCATGAAAAAAGAAGGACACACCTATCTCTATTTGGCTGTTTTAGGGGAAAGTTTTCCAAAGATTCTCACTCTGCCACGTCATGGTTTATCCAAAGAGGGTTGAAGCAGCTGTTCTTCATAGATACTAGAATACATTTCATCTCTCATCCAGAGGCTTCATTTCTAACTAACAGGTGGGGTGTCAGAGGTTTTTAACCTCTGTGGAGTCGTCAATCAGGCATGTAGTTGGAAATTTGGACACCGCTCACTTGAGATGAGAAATATTTCAAGGGGGTTTGTGTTAAAAGGGGAGATGAGATGTGCAGTGACAGAAACCGAAGACAGTAACTCATGTGTCACGTGTGGGAGGCGTTCATGCGCAAGGCAAGCAGGCTGTCCAAAGGAGAAGAAACCATGAGAATCAATCGAATAGGCTTCCTCATAAAACTAAAAGGAAAACTAGAAAAGAAAACACTCAAGAAGTGATGAAAAACTATTAGGTAGGAAGCATGTTTTTTATGAAATGACAGATTGGGTTCTTGACCATGGTGATTTACTGTGCTCTTTGATCCAGAAAAAAGATGTTTAAATAGTTGTTGGTTGTGCAAAAGAGGTTTTGTTCTCTCAGTCTATTTTCTGAGTAATTAGATCAACCGTTCTCAAACACACACACACACACACACACACACACACACACACACACACGCACGCACGCACACACACACGCACACACACCACCACCACCACCCAGGGCTCCACAGGGCTCCAAGTTTTTTGGGGTTTTTTTCTGTTGCCGTTGTGTATATTGTAGAGAATGTACCCCAGAGAATTGAGGGTCTTTTTACAAGCTAATCTAAGCGGTTGGATGCAACTTTTTGGATGCAAACCGCCACTAAAAACCAACGAGGAATAAGGTCCTTTCTGTCTTCAGTGATTCCAGTCCTTGTTTCAGGCCGGACGTATTTTTGAAGCGACACAAACACCATGGACGCCGAATCCCAGCGAGTTGTGAAATATTTGACAGAAGTTGAGGAGGCAGCTGAGGACGTTCTCACCAGCAAACAACAGGTAAGCAAATAATTTTTTGATAACAGTTGGATGTTAAAATGTAGAAAGCGAGCAATTGGTAGGACCGACATGTCAGCTCACGGACCTCTACTGAAAGTGTTAGCAGCTAAGCTAAATGCTAAATGCGTCATTAACTTGTGTAGCGTTAGGTTGTTTATTTACTTATATTGAGTATAAATGCTTTTTGGTGTTCTGTGTTTATTTGAGGGAGCTGAATGCGACCCAAAAAGTATTTCAAAGTTCGCTGATAAGGTGTTCAAATAAACCAGAAACGTAACTATGTGCATATGCAGATCAGAGTATGGGCATCGCAGAAACAGTTTCGTGTTCCAGCTTTTCAGAGTGTAATTAAGAAGCCACTGATTAGATTCAATATTACTCAAGCTCCCCTTGAAGTGGGGGCTCGAAATGTTTGCTGGACTGCATTACATTGAAGCTGTTAGTAATAATTGTCCATCTCAATGATTTATACGATGTAACACAGTAGAAACAACAAATACAGTTTGCCCCAAAACATCTCACGCTAGTGTACCAAAACTGAGAGGTTTTCAGCGAGGTCATTTTTAATACAGGGATGTCGTGTTGTATTTTAATAGGATGTGTGCTGCATTTGTTTCAACTGATGGTCACTCACTGTAGTATGGTATACAATAGCAACAGAAAATTTAAAGAAATGCCATTTGAAGAAGTCCTAATGGCAGTAGTACAGTTTTTTAAAACATTGTATGATATTGCATAATTATATACAGAACTTAAACCCCAGTAAACATGTCTGTTATCCATGACTCTAATTTGTGTTTCACTAATCAACTCAGACAGTTGAAAATTTATATTGGCTCGTTTTACTTTTTTCACACTCCATAGTAAAAAAGTAGCTAATTCATGTCTCATGATTCAACACGTCTCAACATCGCTTCATGTTTAGAACTATATGAACTAATGATGTTTGTCGATGTTTCAGATAGTGGATTTGGATGCAAAGAGAAACAGGAACAGAGAGGCTTTGAACGCACTGAAAAATGACATGCCAGATTCAGGTGAGTGACCTGTCATGAAAGTACACCAACAGAATGTTGTCACTCCTGGATTTTACTGCACATCTTTGCTCAAACATTTAGAAATTAAACTTTATCAACACAGTGATTTAGGCTGTGAAATGATTGTCATATTGACTTCACCATGGAAATAACACTGTTACTATCTTACTCGTCAGGGGTATAGTTGTAAAACTGTATGTTCATGTAACTGTACTTGAGATAATGCTAAACACTACTCTCATTTGCAGATAAAGTCAAGGTTTGCTTTGGAAACATGTTCATCAAATTTCCCAAATCAAAGACGTTAGAGATGATTCAGAAAGGTAAAACATTCCAGTGGATACAGTCAAGATGTGCTGGTACAATTTTACCCTGAATGCCAATAGGAATAATTTGTGCCCATATTGTTGCAACAAATGAGATTTTCTCAAACTCTTTTGATCCCTTTATATCATCTATAGACCAAGAGCAGCTGGACAAGGAGATAAATGACCTTCGCAAAGGACTGAAAGCAAAAGTCAACCGTCTCAATGAAATGCAAGGTATGAGGAGTATTTCTGCTGTTCAAGTAGCCGCTTGCAACATTCAAATTTGTGGGAGTAGTCTGATATTTGGGCTATTTAGGCTATTTATGCTCATTTGATTCTTTAATGAGATCACAATGAAAAAATGACATTATGATTTAGATTAGCTCAGCATTTAGATTAGAAGCATGTTTGAAGCTCACTAATCGTAGCACTTAGTTTGACCTGTGCACCAAGTGATGTGTAAAAAAAAACACTTTGTGGTTTTATGGAGCGCTACATGTAGGAACTATTTTGTGGTGAACAGTAGCCATGCACAGTGGCTTCCCCAAGTCTTCCTGTCACCAGAGATGCTGCACAGAGGTACTGAACAGAGAGATCCATTCTGTAAATAAATATGTCTAAATTGTCATCCTGCACAAACTGAGCATATATTTGGACATGTTCAGTTTTTTATCAATGCATTGTAAGTACAG
>JAPZDZ010000012.1:26268991-26290933 GCA_029783805.1 Acanthurus tennentii | reverse complement strand
TCATGTGTACTAATGATTTCACTTACGAGCAATATCCATGTATATTACTCCAACTTAATCTGTGCAGTTGAATACTAACACTTCATACAGTCACCCTTGTAAATATTGTACAATTTCTTGTTCTTATTTTATATTTATTATTTATTGTTCTTTATTCTTATTGCTGTTTTTTTCACATTTTGTCTTTTACTGTCCACTTGCTGTTGCAACAATGCAAATTTCCCCACTAATAAAGGAATATCTTATCTCTTACAAATGTTTCTTTTTTTGCAGAATTTGAAGAGATTTGGATTTTATTTATCTGATTGTGAAGGTCTATTTTGTTAAAATATATGTTGCGTGCCTACTGTTAGTACTCAGAGGGACTAATTACATATTACAGAACATATTTTACGATATATATGATAGATGTGGCCTATTTGAAGCCCTGACAGTCTATAACAGGCTGATAATAATAAAAGCTGTGTTTTAATTCTCTCCTGTGTTTTACTATTAATGCTTCAGTTAATTAGGGCTGTGTGATTCTAGAGGGACACCTCATCTAAGCCAATTTATATGCAACATTCAATTCATTAGATAATAATTTATGAGAGAATTCAAAAGGAAATTTAATCCATGAGGAGAAATCCCATACATAGAATTTCAATAGGCGATCTGTCATAAATGAAGCAATTCGAGGCTGAGACAAATTGATATCTGGGTTTGATTAGCTTTTAAAATGAGATCTTACAGAGTGTGAATATTTCTGTCACTTCCTGTCTAGATTGATGCCCACTGTTGCTGCTGCTTGCCCTTGTCCGCTCTCCTGGTAAAGCCAAGTTTATCTCAGATAAGCCCTCTGTCTCTTTCAGGTCCTTAGCTAGGTGAGCATGTGATGCCATTGAGTTAACTGGGTACACCTGACCAGAGTTAAGGTTGTCTTCTTCAGTCTGCCTGTCTAGGAGCTGCTGTGCTGTTGTCAATCCCTTTACCAAGCTTTTTATCGTGTTTTACATTTCAAACATGCACCACATTGACTACTGCATTACTGCACATTTAATACATCACTGATATTACCACCATACTTTCCTGCAATTTTTGTTTCTGACTTTAATAAGTTTCATTTGGTTGTTAACAAGTTCTGTCTCCTTTCTTCGTTGTGCCTCTGGTAGTGACATTACAAAAACTGATACTGCCTTTTGTCCTTTTTCCTCTATGGGATGATATCTGCTGCGGAGCATAAATGCAGCTTGTCATGAGCCACTCTTCATTGCAGACAAGGAAACAGTCTTGTCAAGGTCCTGGTCCACCGCCCACCATCGTTCTCTCTGCCAGCTCTGTAACCTGGCACCTGATCAGTAAACCTCACTCTGCCTGTAAAACACTACTTCACTCCATCTGCTTATGACAGATAGATATTTTTTAGACAATGCCAACACATAAATGAATTGTTGACTGTCACTTTGTGCTACTGTACAAGTCTATCAGCCGCTGATAGACTTGTACATTTATGTAGGGAGAGCTTCTCGGAGA
The DNA here is from genome assembly GCA_029783805.1 of Acanthurus tennentii. Taxonomy (NCBI): domain Eukaryota; kingdom Metazoa; phylum Chordata; class Actinopteri; order Acanthuriformes; family Acanthuridae; genus Acanthurus; species Acanthurus tennentii. Next base: position 26,289,421 of record JAPZDZ010000012.1, on the reverse strand, counting down.
TGAAAACAGTTGCTGTCTCAATATTGCTCAAAAATCGTTTTGGTATGAATAAATGTAACTGTATTAGCTTTGCAGTTTCACTTTGTTTCTTACCTCATTTCTGATTAGAGGGGCTTATGTGCATTCAAGGGAAACTTCTGCAGGTTGTTGTCTCACAAAGGCTGGGTTTATATGTGTAAAATATTTACTTGTATCAAGTTGCATCCGTAGCATGCCAACCATTCATCTAAAATAAACCACATCTAATAATCAGGATGTAATAATTAGTTTTGGGGGATTAGCTCTGAGTAGAATCTTGTTCTTTTGTTTATCGTGTGTGTGTGAGTATGCGTGTGCGTTTGTGAGTGTGCACATGTAAGTTGATGTACTGTAAGTACATATGTGTTTGATTGTGTTCGTGTAAAATATAAACATTATTTAGTATTTTAAAACTGCTGAACACAAACTTTTAGACAACTACCTCAGCTCCAAAACCAACTCTTTTTACTTATTTATTTATAAATACACCCATCAATAAAGTACACTGGAATATCCAAGGCTGCGTTCTGCCCTGTTCCTGGTGGCAACGCAGTGCACTAACAATTCACTTTTCCCTGCCACTACCTAGTGCAGTGCAAAAAAATCTTTGTCTCTTTGTCTCTCTCTGGTTTATTTTTCTGTTTATGGAAACTGTATGTGACAAAGATGTCATCACTTGCTTAGCACATTGTGATGATACTCAGTGAAGCACTCACACATTGTTCAGCTCAGTTATTGTGGTGAGTGCATGCACAACTAAATCACTGTTGAAAGAACACACATTCCATCAATGGGTAGGAAGTCCGATTGTTTTAATCATTTCATCATTCCACTATTCTTACCAGTGCTCTCTGCAGTTATCATAAAATGTCGTTCTCTTCCACAGCTTTCAAACAGAGCTGTGGCTGAAAGCTTTCTTATATAGGAAGTAAGATGACGTTCAGGTGTGCTGGTGGTGGAAAGTACCAAGCTGAAGTAGGTCAGTGGTGATGTTTTCTTTGTGGGTAAAATGGTGTGGATTTATCCAAAATATCTGACTAGGAAGTGGAAAAGCATATGATCATTTTGTTTGTGAAAGTTAATAATGTCAGCTCTGCTAAAAGATTGTGTATATTAACACTAATTGATCTAGTCAGCAGTTGGTTGGTTCAGAGGTGGGGGACTTAACATATATACCCATCATGTCACCATCAGACTGCCTCTCGCCAGCCTTGCAGTCTGATGGTGACAGTGAACTGGATAGGTACTGGAGAAATCTTTGTGTGCTGCAGTTGTCTTCTTATTTTTCCACTGTTGCTTTGGAATGTTCAGTTTTTCAGTTTTTTTCACACTTTTTGTAAATAAAAGCATCCTGATCATCTTGCAACTGAAGCCATCTTGTTATCATTTTTTTCCTTCGGACAATTTGACCCAGCCTTTTTGTAACACAGTACAATGTGAACTATATTAGACTCAAAGATATTCATAATCAAGGATCAAGGACACTCACTTTCTGTTAGGCACCAACAGTCCTTGTAACAGCAGTGCAAATCCTCTCTGGTTCAACCTTCTCGTCCAAATGTGGCCACTTGTGGCTTCAAAAAAACAAGATGATTAAAAATGTTGATATAAAGTCAACCTCAAGGTTTTATAACTGCAATCCACAAACCACCAACGAGAGGGTGGTTCTGTATACTATTCAGTATATAACATATGGATTTAAGGTGTCAATACTGTACTGCTGATTTTACTGAGGTAGTGTGAGATGAGCAACACGTTTTGTGTATTTTGAATCACAGCCTTTAAATTACGTGCACCACGAGAGATTCAGTGGAAACGTTATCCCTTCCAGTGTCTTTTCTTTGCTAAACCAGGCTGTAGTGTCTTGTTTGTTAAAAAAGGTGCAACTAAATTCAGGAGACTACAGTCACTGTTTCAGATTTCAACCGGCCAGGCCAAAGGGCAACCACTTACCACATGCAGTTGGTAAACCCACCACAGTTACAAGGACAGGTTGGTGCCTCTTCAAATTCAAGCTGACATCCCAAATCTTGACAGGAGAGACAGTCAGAATAGAAATCTCTTTCCTCTGTGATAAAAATTAACTCAGGTGTGTTAATTATTGCAGTTCATGCAGCACCAAAGGTATCAGGACATCAAGTTTTTCATTTTTTTTTCTGGGATGACTTTCAAAAATTTTAGGTTGAGGATCAGCTCTGCTGAATGGAAATATGCATGGAACCATGTCAAATGGTGGCCACAAATGCAGAAATAGTAACTCGTTTTTGCTTCATAATAAATCCCCACAGTTAAAACAATTCTTGAATTAACCATGTCATTTGTATTTTTAAGCCCTCCATAAAAAAAAAAAAAAATTGACAGATACTTGACACATACTGTCACTGATGGATGATGGTAGAAGCCTGTCAAACTGTAAGTTATTTTTATGCACCTAATGAACCAAACAAAAGTTGCTTTATCAGGGCTGAATATGATTCAGAGTTACTCACTAGTTTTCTCACCAATGCCAGTAAGATACTTTCCATACTTGACTCTGAACACTGAAATGTTTTCTACAAAATACTTAATGAAACAAGCCAAACATTTTTAAATACATGCAGTGTTTTTTGTTTGTATACCATAAAGTATTAAGTTTACTAATTAATATTCAGTGTTGTGCAATTTAAATCAAAGAATACATGTCTAAAAACAGCTTTCATTTTTTAGTAAATTTTAGTTTCCGGTAAAACAGTTACTACAAACACAATTTAAAGTTATAAAGGTTCAGTTTTTAGCATGAGTGCTAATGCAGTTTTCCTGAAGAGCACTGCCTCTGTCTGTACTAAAGTTTTTTTTCCCAACACATTCCTCAAAACAAAGAGTTTCATTTTAACTTCATAGACATTACTAATTCCAAGTGATTTTAGAGGATGAAAACATAATGAAAATAGCTCAGGAATGCTCAGTTAACTTACATTTTATCCAGGATGGGCATTTTACCTGGTGTCTAAAATGCTGTTTACTTGGAGATTCAGAGAATGTTAAGAACAACAAAATAGTAAATTTTTTTTTGAATCACATAAGGATTTCATTTCAAATTGCTACTCAGTAATCTCTGTTTTTTAACTTGAACTACTTGTGGGCAAAGTATGTAAATGAGAATTTATGTGAAACATTCTTGGAGATGTTGACACACAAGAACAAGAACATACAAGAACAGAAAATGACAACACTGTCTAATCGGTCAAGACACAATCGTCTGCAATGCAGAACATAGAAAAGCAAATGTTGATATTAAATGATTCTGCAAAATCATTATTTCTAATACTCTTTTTTCCCAACATCTCCACACAACCATCCTTTTTTTATGATTGTGGTTACGGCTCATGAACTACAATTTAGGGTTTGGCAAGCAAACACTTCAGGTTTGGGTAAGACTGTGGGCACAATAAACATCAGTGCATCAGGAGACAAACTGATCCCCTGCAAGAAAGACAGATGCACAACACACCCACACCCCAACTTTTACAGCCTGGTTTGGCTGGGGTGAGTCAAGCCAAGCATTTGGTAAAGTTTCAAAGTAATTTATGAAATTATGTAGTAGACCAAAAAGGTATTTAATAGTAGCCAATTTTTTTTGGTGACTGCACACTGTTGACATTCTCTCAAACAGTTTTGTGAAATATTCCCCTAAAATATTTTTCCAACAATCTTAAAGGAGTTCCCATATATCCTGTGCACTTTTGACAGCTTTTTCTTCACTCTGTGGTTGAACTCATTCTAAGCCATCTTAATTGAATTAAGGTTGGATGACTGTGGAAGCCAGGTCATATGATGCAGTTCTTTTGCAGCCTGGAATGTTTTGGATCATTCTTTGAAAAACAAATGATGGTCCCAGGAGGCCCAAACCAGCTGTGCTGACAAATCGCTGCAGAATCATAGCCATGCTGGTTAAGTGTGGCTAGAACTATGGTGAAATTGACAGTAGTGTAACCAGAAAATCAGCCCCACACCACCACACCCCTCCTCCATGCTTCATTGCTGGATCCAGACTTGTAGTTTCTGTTCCCCTTACTTGCTTCTGACAACGGTTGGACAAATTTGGACTTAGGAAACCAAAGAGATCTGGTCACATTGAGTGACACTGAGTACGTTGAGTCTGTATATGAAATGAGCTGTATAAAAACTGTAAATGTTGCTGGACTTGGGATTTGGTCGTATGTCCATAACTCAGACCAATCTGTCTCCTTCACACAGTGGTTTCTTTACCAGCCTCTAATCAAAATGACATGCAAAAGCTTAAGTAAAAGTACAAATACTACACAGTAAAATATACTCTGATACATGTTAACATTCTGCATCAAAAATGTTCTTTCAATAAAACTAAGTAAGTGTATTCAGGAAAATTAAATATTTCAATAAGGTAAAACTGCTCACTTGAATATAATTCTATTATAATATATAAAAAAGTAATGAAATGAAATGGAACTTGATGCTGTGATATTGCCTCACCAACACGCACAGATACACAGACATGTTAAAATGTTTATTTTATCATTGACACCATGACTATGTCACTGTTGTACTGTGAGAAAACTCCTGTCACTTTCTCTTACTTTGCTCTGCTGCCTAGTGATCACCGCTTGGTGATCTTGAGTAACCACAATTAGACATCATGAAAATTCAAATGATCACCCAAGCCCATTTCAAACAATAAAATTTTGAGAAACAAAAAAACACACATATGCCAATAATTATTAGGAAAAAGCAGCAAATTGTTATATTTTAGAAGCTGGAACCATGACATTTTTCAGATGAACTTATATATTCTATGATTTTATTAAGTAACTAACTAGTAGCTGGTAACTAATTGGCAGTGTAGAAATACATTTTATTGCACCGAAACAAGGTGGAGTAGAAGTAGAAAGTAGGATAAAAACAAATGACAAGTGAAATACAAATATCTCAAATGCTTCAAATCATTCTAAATGTCAATTATTCATTTATTCATTATCTGTCACCACTTATCCTTTACAAAGTTGTGGGGGGCTCGAGCTGATCCCAGCTGTCATTGGGCGAGAAGCAGGGTACATCCTGAACAAGTCGCCAGGTCATCACAGGGCTGACTTATACAGACAAATAACCAATCACTTTCACATTCACATTTCTACCTACCATGGTAACTCATCTTTTCTGCCATTCTAGATGGCAGAAAAGATGAGTCTTAATTTCATATATGCTTAAATAAAAATATATGTGCAACAAAAGATCAAAATGTAAAGCAAGGAATCATGTGTTGCTTCCCAGTTGTTAGTGAAAATGAATAGTAGGTTTTACTTCTCTAGAAAACCTTCAATAGATTTCATATAGACAAAACACAAACAACCAAGTAACAAAATCATGTATCTGATGATTCAGTGGTTGTGACATATTGTGAGTTTTTATGCTTAGTTACTGGCTAACAGCATATGCTGACCTAGACAGGCAGGTTAAATGTTGTCTCTGTGGAGAAAACACAGTTTTGTGTTTCTGTATGCTTCTAATACTGATGGTTAACAGAATGGGTTGATGTGGAGGAGTTGGATGGCAGCAGCTCTTGAGATGGCCTCCACATCACACGGCATGGACATCTGTAAGCAACATGCTCTACCAAAGTCTTTCATGGTTTACACAAACAGACCATGTAATCCATTCTCAGCCATGACACAGCCAATGCTAGTTGGTAACTGCAGATTTTGCGAAACTTTAAGTTTTTCTTGCAAGCAGGTTTGCAATAACTCATCCATCAGTCTGCTGAAGAGGCACTGAGAACTATACAAACATGTGTCCATCTACAGAAACGAAGATACACATGCTACTCTTCGAATTAAGATGATGCCTTTGGCAAAGACAGCGTATGTCCATCTTTGAGATTATGGGAATGCAGTTTATATGCTCATTTGACAGCAGGCCCACTGTGCAGAGTTTCTGTCCTCTTGTCTATTTCAGATGCTGCCAGATGTTGCTTCCTCTGCCTGCTGGAAAAAAAATACACAGACACACCATCAATCAGACGACACATCTAATTAGGTGTTGGTAATTTATACATATTGTTCAAAACAGTGTGAACAAATGGCTCTTACCCCAATACTTATGCAATACTGTTTTCTTAACTTGAAAGAAACTAGAATGATTCTATATATGTGGGTATAGTTAGCCATTTTAGAAGGGAGAGAGAAGAGTCCAAGGTTAAATCTTTTTCCAGTTTTGAAAGTATTTAGGCTTAGCTTAACTTTTAGCCCTGTTTCCACCTGGTTTTAACATCTGCCCTGAGTGATCTGATCACAAGTGGACAGCCTTAAGTACAGGTGGGAATGCAACCAAAGTCCACTGTGGACACATCTGAGATACTATCACTCAAACCACACCTGGAGGTGGTCTTGGCCACATATTGCCACATTCTTTTAGCAGTATGATTAGCAATCCGTCCTGGGCCACACTGACGGACCACCTACTCAACTGACGTCTTCTGTATGAGCAAAAGTATGCATTCATTTGCATAACAACAGAGTCATATTAAAAACAAGAAGTGAAACATCAAGCCAGAGCCATAACAACTATAGGTTTAGTGCTGCTGGAGCACCCTGGAACTGCACTCTGGGCCATTTTTCACTAAATAAGGGAACTGAATATTTGCATTTTACATAATACGCACTTTTTTGGGCACTTTAAGATCCAACCATCATTAAAGTGTATGTCATGCAAAAGAGGAGTTAAAAACAATCGATATGGTCAGTTATCATTTTGACATTTTACTTGGCTTGACTGATTCCCAACATTAGCTCTTACACTGAATAACAAGACAGTAGACAGTCCACCTCAAAAACTATGATAGCAGTCAAATAGTTGTCATGGACTGTAAGATAGTGGAACAGTATATCTTCTCTAGTATATGTAACTACTGTAGTAAAGGTGAAAAGGCAGTAAATATTTTTGGAACAGCAAAAAAGGTAAAAGTTTACAATGATGTGTAACACAGAACTGTCGCTCTTATTCTTTGTTTTCTGGTTGATTAGGTATGGTTTAGTGCATTGCTGCCTCTGGCTGGTAAAAAATAACAAAGCTTTTGGTCTTAACAAGCCTAATATGAAGTGGGAAAGTGGGGTCTGATCATAAGTTGTTGCTGGAGATGCATGTTGTAAATATATATTTTTTTTAATTGATTTGATGATTTTTTATATTTTTCATATATATTTTATATTGCTTAATAATAATATAAAAAATATAAAAATTATCAAATTTTTTAATATATATTTTTTATTGCTTAATAATTACAAAAAAATCATCAAATCAATATAAAAAAATCATATATTTACAATGTAGAGACGCATGTTAATGTCAGGTGGGAAAAGGACATGTTTAGGGCTGTCCACTTGCAATTGGATCACTCAGAACAGATGCCAAAACCAGTTTGGAACAGGGCAGAACTATCTTAGGGCATAACATATCTTAGGGTTGAGCTGATTCTTTAACACTTTATAGCCAGTAAAGTTAAGAGAAAAGACTACAATAGCCAGTAAGACTTTCAGTGCACACACAGACATGTCAACATTTTATCTGGACGAACTTAAAAAGTCAAAAACCTATCTTATAATAATGCAGGACAAGGACTATTACTATGGTTACTTGCAGGTTAAGTGTATCTTTACACTGATTAGAGCAGTGTGCCTACATTTGATATGTTTCTAGTGTCTGAAGTGTACACAGTGTTTTGCTGTTTTGATGCAGGTTGAAGTTATGATAGTTTCTCTTTAATTCTATCCCTAACTCTAGTCTTATACAATTTATGATAAAAACTTGAGACAACCGTCTTGCGCACCACAGTTACCTGTCCATGCAGAAGCTGCTGCAGTTAAAGTCACTCTGCAGCGTGCACACACAGCGCTGGGCAGTCCCAGCAGAGCGCCTCATTCGCAAGGAACCCTGGGAACTGGACATGCCATATGGAATAGTGTGCCTTAAAAAAGAAACAAACATACAGTGTACTGAGTTAACAAACAGATAGGGAATCCTGTACATTAGAATGATATTATACCTCAACTTTAAAGTGATTAAAGAAGCTGCTGTCAATGGCAGAGTTATACTGGACTGCGTTACAAGAAGAGGTGTTTCTAATATTTTGTCCTCCACCATTTGAGAACAATATGAGGGCAGAACATTTGAAACACATTTCAGAATAATACAGTCCAGCACAACAGCAACACAGACTGTAGCCTCCTGATTTTTTGTATTTATTCAACGATGTATTTTGTTCTCTCAATTTAACTTTGAAGCGGCACATTTTATTACAGAGCTCTGTTGTTGGAATATATAATGTGTACCTACAAAACTCAAAGATTGTAAGTATTCAAATCAACAGACCATTTTTGTACAGTTACACAGCAGAGGACAGTAGTCATAAAATTAAAGTGTTTATTTCAGAAATACGCTGGGTTAAAACAAACAAACAAACAAAAAAACATAAAATACACAAAATACAAATTACCATAATTGATTCTCAAGCAAAGTCAGATGACGTGGCATAAACTATGTTGCATGTCTCTGCCAACCAACAAGCTGCAGTTGATATTTAGATTTTGGTGAGTCCAAACTTTTACAAATATGAAATTGAGACTGTGAGGAACTTCAATTCATGATATCACTGTATTTCTTGGTTGTCAACTATATTGATGTGTGAGTCCAGTGAATAACTTCAGTTATGGACTTTAGAAATGACTTTAGAACAAAGAGCAGAAAAATTTTGCCTAAGTCTCAATAGCAAAAGCAATAAGCTCGCGGTGGATTACAATGCTTCAAATATGGATGTAAAAGCTACAAAATCTAATATGTCAGTGCTTCACAAACAACTTCAATCTGCAACATAGGAGATACATACAATTGGCACTGTTTCAAGGCAGGAACCCAGGGTGAGTGTCACCAGTACAATGTCAGACCATATATGAAATATGATTACAATCTCCTTCTGTTTTTGAGTTATGGTGTTGATTAATGGTCATGAAAGTGTTTTGGAAGAACAATTTGATCGCTTGAAAATGCAGGAAAAAATTTTGGAAAATGCTAAAAAACAAAATCAACAACAATAACAAAAATTATTGCCATACAAAAAAACTAGCAAGCCAAACACTAAACTTGTTTTTGACTTTTCCATTTTCCTAATTGATAGCCAGTTTAAGAATCAGCCATCGTAAGCAACATAAGCTGCGAGTGTGACTCAGTGCAGTCTGTATAGGAGCATGCTAGCTTGCTAGCTAGCTACTGCTAACTCTCAAAAATTGGTATGATTTTGAAAAGAAAAAGATCTGACAAGCAGGCCAACAGCCCAGCTAACAGAAAAGTTCAGCTGCAAAAAAATGAAATAAACTTGAAGCCAAATAAAACTCACAAGTATGAGGCAGCATAAATACAGTATGGATTTACTGCCTCGAGTGGTTTTTCTTCATTTTCTGTTGTATTTTTAATGGATTGTTAGAGAAATATTGCAAAAACTGGTGTCATATATGTGTTATAATCCAATGATTTTTGGAGGTATGGAAACATTTGGGAACCCCTGACTGAAAACACCTCTTTGAGACAAACTGAAGGTAAATACAAATGCAAATTGTTGGTATTCTCTAAAACACAAGTAAAGGTGTGCACAAACAACCATGGCGAGTACGGTAGATCAAAGCTCATCAGTAAATCAGTCTGTAAAATGGTATGAATGTGTACAATTGCCTGGGCAACATTGTTAGCATTCACCTTCTTTCTCCTATAAATGACTTTAACTGACTTGGGAGTTTGTCCACATCTTCATCATTAGATTGCCACACTGGTCATGTCTCTTGCCCTGCTGAGTATACGTGTGCTTTGAGTATGCATGTTCTTGTGTGCTTTGCTACTGTCACAGCACATGCTGTAGGTTGTGGCCTCATCACACTGACACTGCTCTTGTCCTCTCTCCACTTGATGTACATTGCTATAAAGAAGAGTGAGCTACCAATCATGTAGCATCACCTGTTGCCTTTGGACTACACCACCTCTTCCCTGGAACGGCATGCACACATGGGCCTTGATGCATGTGTGCGTGACTTTACCTCCCTCCCCCAAGTGAAACAGACTCAGCAGGGTGGTAACACTTTCTTCTTTCAAAACCTTTGATCCTCTGATCCCAGATTTACGGAAGATCAGACAGTCTGTTCCTAAAGGACTGTTTTCTTTCCAGTACTGACTCATGTATGTCCACTGCACTCATTGCCCCTTCAATACACAACCTGTGACTGTTTCAGGGCCAAAAATGAGCAAAAAAGCATGCACACTGCCAATTTTATCTTTAAACAAGCAGTCTCCATATTGTCGGCAGCATGACCACCGAGGATGTACCAAATAGTCCAAAGCTTCATTCATAATGTTATATTCATTCATAATGAATACATTTGTTTCCCAGAACCACATTTGCAACCCATTTTTCTCAAGTCTATTCATTCAACTTAAACCTGGCATTTTTTACACACTTACAGATAGAAATGAGGCCACAGTAATATTGTTACAATATTTGTAGTGTAAGATGGCAGTGGTAGTTGCACAGAATTACAATACCACTTCAATTCTAAAGGTTCATTCAAGGGTAATGAAAACACAATTGATTATTGGGTGATTATGCATACATAATACAAAACATACTTGTGAATATTATATCCCATTTTAGCCATACTCTACAAATAGATTCCCCTAAATCAAGTCCTTTAATTTAATGAAAAATAAAAAGTTGAAGCTTTGCACTGTTAAAAAAGAAGCACTGGGGACCTTTGAGGAGAGCCAGATCCCCAAAAACTGTGGCAGCTTCACTTTATGACTAACAGTAGTCTGGTGTGGCGGATAATAGTTGCAATTTATATCAAACTGCAATAAATCTTGGCCAGAGTAGCTTGAAACCTCACCCACAGACTCACAGGCACTGCTGTGTTGTGTTCCAGCTGTGACACGGCTGCCAAGCTGATTGCACCACAAAAGACAGTGTTTGTGACTCCAACTGATGCGGTGCAGCATGTTTAGGAGACACTCTCTGCTCTGCCATGCCGAATATACATGGCTTCTCTGTTTTTTGAAGACAGATGTGTCAAGCAGTGTAGAGCTGATTAAACAAGCCAGGTTTAAGTCTTTGCAAAGTGTTTTAGGAACCACTCATTTATCTCCAGAATTTTTTTCAGTTTTTGTGACATCCTTTCAGGACCACATAAGTTACTCAGCACATTCATCATATAAACATCAATGAGACGGCTGAAACTACTTCTCTTTAACAAGGTTTCTGGGGTCATATGATGGTAATACTAAAACTACTTACAGCTGATTTTTTAGGTCAGTAAAATGAGACAGCAAATTAGACAGCATAGCAGATATGTTCAGCTCCCGTAGTTGTCTTTTTATGTCCTTGAACCTCTCATGAAATGCCTGAAGATGTGTCGCACACTCTTCCTAGTTGCCAACAACGTTGGAATTGCTGTAAATTTCATACTGGAAAGCAGGGAGCTGAGACACAGGTTTGGAGTATAATTAATACATGCTTCAGAGATGAAAAAAATACAATTATTTTTTATTTAAATATTTAATATTTAATATACATTTAATATTTACATATTTAATATTAAATATATCAAATATATTAAATATACTAAAATATTAAAGTGTTAAATACTTACATATTTTTTAATTTATTTGAGCAGGTTGTCAAATAGTAGTTTTTTCTTCAACTTAAGTTATTTGTTCAGGGGCCTAATTTTTTTTTGCGTGAGCATAGACTCAAAGGGCTCTATCCACCACTGTCTTACCAGTGATTACAAGTTGTCGCAGTTAACGCTGCATCTGGCATGACTCTGACCTAAGAACAATACCAATACTACAATACATCAGTAACTGGAGCACCTGAATGGTTTCCTGGGTTTATCACTGAAAACTGGAGAGAACGTACCGTTCTTTCACTGCACATGGGAAATCAAAACATGTAAATCCACAAAGACTCCACTAGTTGGAGGAGTTTCATAAGACCGTCAGGTTTCTGTAACAGCTGCAGGTACTTAAAGGCTGTCCCCTAAGAAACATTAAACCTCAGGTAATAAATTCTAGTCTCACCAAAAATATTTTCACCTTTTCACACACGGGCTTATACATGAACCATCAATCATTGACTAGTTACAACTGTACAGTGAATGTCAGCCACAAACATCAGTACATTTTTAAAAGAAATTTCAAATACTAATATCAAAGACTGACTAGCCATTTGGTTAAAATACTGTTTAGTTTAAGTTAGTTTGTAAAATATGAAACTATGAAGTTAAAGCTCAGACAAAGCTGACAACTCAGCAACAGGTGAAAGGGTAAACAGGTGCAGAGCATGCATGGGCCGTACAATACTGCTAATAGGTAGATTTTCATATTTTTCTTTTGAAGGTGAGAAAATGCACTAACATTTTCCCAACCTAACTTGGTGCTGTCAACCTTGTGTGACTCATCTTGACTGATACCTGCAACATATTTACATACCAAAAGTCAGTTGCATAAAGACCACCAACTGCACCCTCATTCACTCGTTACATGGTTTAATCCCTGGTAAATGAAGGAGGAAATTATGATGAAATTATGGAATTATGAATTTACGATGGTGCACCATGCTAAAGCATGTCTGTGCCTGTGCAGCTTGTCCAGCATCGTTCAGCTTCATCTGTAAAGCATTACTAAGGAAGAAAGACCCCCGGTCAGAGGCTTTGATCTCATTGCACTAGGCTTTGCTGTTAGTCAGATGCTATCAAGTGTACAGGTTTGAATTTAAGTGAATAAGCACTATCACTAACACATCTTCTTACACCTTTAGCACGTTTAAACGGCTTCAGATAGAGAGTTTGAAGCTGCATCTAACCACAAGCTCTGTTCGGTTTCCAGTGATGTTCTGCCTTGTAAGAGCATTAAACAGTTGCTGCACTGCTCTCTGCAGGCTGAAAACTAGAACTTGGGGCACTGTGGGCCACACCTCAGTGTAAAGCTACTACTCTACCTCTACCTTTTTCACATTTTAAGAGGATACTGGGTAAAAGTGTTACACATTCTTTAAGGAACTAATCACACTATAGCAGCCCCAAGGCCCCGTGCTTATAGTCAAATAAAGGACTGATAAATCTGTCTCCTAGTCAGGCTTGATGGTGTGTAAGCACCAGTTAATGTATTCTAATGCAGGTAGAAAATAGTTCTCAATATTTGGAAGTTTCACATGTGCAATATGTGAAGCATATGTGCAATTTCAGGAACTTGAACAGGAATGCTGAATGAGTGAATAACAGATGAAGGTAAATAGTGGTCTTGGCTTGTCAAACCCACCTGTTGAGTGTTGGTTCTGGTATAATATAATGAAGAACTGTTAGTATTTTCATACTGCTCTTTTAAATATAAAATTGGCAGCAGAAAAATAAAGACTTATGTAAATGTGCAAAGGGCTCCAAATTTCCAAAGCTACTCAATAACAATCAAAACAAATCAGATAGCCAAAAGGTGGACACCCCCTGCTGCCTGTTAGCCACTGTCAGATATCCACATGGGAATTAAAATACCTGAGAGCTCAGGGTCTAGGCCACTTTGGATTTTACCAAATCTGTACAGTTCTACAAAGTCTGTTGGTAACACTGACATGTAAGGAAATAGCCTGGTTTGTTTTGCAGCTCAGTTTCTCCGGAATCCTCTATTGGCTTAAAAGAATATCCCTCGACCTAGAGCTTGGGGCTTTTCTTTCTCCGCAACTCACATATTTGTGTCCTCTACAGTATACCTGTACTAATGTGATGAAAACTGAAGCTGAAAAACTCAGCTGGAAAGTCTCTGATCAGTTTAATACAGAATGAGTTGTGCACAATTCAGTAAACAAGTGAGAGATCATGACATGACACCTTATAAGCTGCAGAAAACTGCGAGTGAGGCTGATGTGAGTATTTTACTGGAGTAATATAGTGAAGCACAGTAATGTAACTATAAGCCCACAGTGTATGCACACTGTAAGTCCCAATATGGGCATCAAAACATCATTGTAGAACTACAACCATGTTTAATCTAAAATGCCTGACTGAGGCAAACTGAAGCTGTTTGGAGAATCACTCTTACTCTGGTGTGTTGATCCAGATGATGTCCAGGTGGCAGTAATACACACACTCCTTGTCTTTGTAAGTGTAGCATGTGCATCTCTTTCCACGCCTCCTGGCCCCAGAGGGATCACAGGCAGAGCAGGGCTGCGCTTCACCCCGAGAAGCAACATCGGCGTAATTGTCTGTCCCATCAGACAGAGCCGTTCTCGGCATGACCTCTTCCACTTCCCTCTGTTTCACATCTCTGCTTGATGTGGAACCTGCGGGGTCACAGCGATTTGACAATGATTTTACACGAGCCTTTTAATATAAGTGGCCTAATGAAATAATACATGGAAAATGTAAACCAGTGTTCCCTTTTCCAGATATGACTAAATCTTTAAAATATTTCTGTACATATACATCTATTTTAAGAGATATTAGGCCACTACAGTGCGTGTTTTATCATTTCGATCCCTTGTTACCTAAAATGCTTATTTATCATTTTCTTCACATTGTTTGGACTCCATGAGTAATCACATGATCAAATAGCTGTATAAAAGCATCTTGAAAATAACAGTCTGTTGGCACCAAACCTGACTCCTAAAAGACAACTGTTATGTTGTCTCTTGGTTTGTAATATGCAAAGGAAGATTATGATTTTACACTTAATAAGCTAATTGTATTTTTCAATTATTATGTACAGGAATCTCCCCACCACATTTTCAGTGGTCTATCCTGTCATGTACACAACTAGTCCATGTGACCAGGGCTAATGTATAAAAGCTATTAATGCATTAAGGCTCCAAAATAAAAGACATTTGCTACTGCTCACCATTTGCCAAAGATGCAGTCACCACGATCAGAACCAGAACACCAACATCAAACGATGATACATAAGCCATTACCCCAAAAAACATTCAAATTACAATTAAAAATGTAAAAAAACAAAAAGTAAAAAGAAGGAGAGGAAGGAGACAGCCCCCCAAAAGTCCAAACCGTCCGCTGGTTTCCCTCAGTACTTTTTCCTGTGAGGTTAGGAGTCCTGGTAAAACCGCTCAGACAGATATCAGATTTGACACACACGCGAAGCTGCTGTCAGCTGAACTGCGCTGCTCTCACTTGCGACTCTGCGTGCATTTCTCAGTCCAACTGAGCTTTAAGAGTTGAACCCTCGGCGTCAAGTCAGCTGCAACTAACACACATTCTTCCAGGTACACCTTTCAAAATAAAAGTTTTCTGGTCACATGCTAATGGAAGCTGGAGATATCTGGAAGGAGCGGATCCGGTTTGCTGCTATTGACCGCTGAATGCAAATCCACCAAATGATAGGTTACAGTGTGAGGAGAGTGAGTTGTGACACTAGCCAAATGGCAAAAAAAATAACTAATTGCTTTAATTGTTGGAAATTAGAGAGTTTAAAATTGCCAAAACCACTTGATTAGACACACGGACATTATCTTTTAAAACAGCATCTTAACTTAAAAGGTCACTTAATGTTACTCTGTGACAGTCTAGGTTCATAAAGTGAAACTGTTTGGAGCAAAGCAATCTTACTCCTGATACATCCTGAGCTCTTCCAGGGGGTCCTCCTCTTCTCTGCAGAGTTTCCTCTGACAAGTTCATAACTTTATACTTTAGGTTTTAGGTTCCAGGGCTAAGTTTGCTTAAATGTTCCAAAATATTTTGTGCAGTGAGGTGATAACTTGTAATACATGTCTGGACACATTTCAAAGCCAGATGTGAGGACAGACTTTGAATTGTTCACTGTGATCAGATCATCTGAGATTGCTGTTTGTTCCAGGTTAAAACAGGCTTGAAAGTAAATTAGCATATTTCTCAAAATATCGAAATGTTTTGAGGAGAAAAGAAAAGAGGTTGCATGTTGTTTGCTTTAACAGTAATTGATGAATGGCAAGGTGAAGACAGAAATAAAAGGTTTTGAGAAAGCTAATTGACTGTAAATATAACACAGAACATAGGCCCTCAGCTGTAACATAGGACATGTTATAGAGTACAAGTCTCCAGAAAAAGTGCTCTAAAACATGCTTTTCTCTGTCAAAAAAGACCTTGTGACCTGCTGAAATTACAAATAATGGGCAAATACCAATAGAGATGTCTGTCTGTTGACCTGCGAAAAAACAAATACAGACATCAGACCAGCCTACAGCAAACATATGCAAAGATCTGATGTGAGTATAATTTTATATTCAATTAGATTCAAGGGGAACTAAGCTTGTTTTGTCTCCTGTTCTGTTGGTAGGATCTCAATAGCAAGTCTGCTTGATTGTTTTTGATAAATTAAAAAAAAAAAACATAAAAAGTACATAAACCAGAAGTGAAATTTATGAGAATTTTCTTTTTTTATTATTTATTTGTGTTTGTTTTTTATCTGTTTTTAGGAGAAGAGAATGTAACATTCCTTTCTTCTGAATCTTCTGCGCCACCCAGTCACATTAATACTCATATTCCTCGAAGCACTGGCCGAGGGGGTGGAGTTGCAGCCATTTTTGACTCAAGCTTATTAATCAACTCTAAACCTAAATTCAAAAACCTTATTCTTAGTCTTTCAGAACCAACCTGGAAAACGGTACAGCCAGCCTTTTTGAAATAGTGTACCATGTTGGCCATATTTTGAAATTTTGCAGGAATTCAGGAGGAGTTTGCAGGAGTTTTCATCAAGTTTGGTCCATAACAAAGATAAAGTTGTAGTTGTAGGAGATTTTAATATTCATATGGATGTTGATAATGATAGCCTTTGCACTGCATTATCTTGCTGTTAGACACAGTTGGCTTCAGTCAGACTGTATATTTACCCACACATTGCTTTAAACACATCCCTTGACTTTGTTCTGGCTTATGGCATTGAAATTGAACATTTAACTGTCTACCCATGTAAACTTATGTTCTTCTACCATTATTGATAACTTTGAACTGCTGTTACTAGACTACAGTTTGAATGGAAAAAATTCTTACACTTAATGCCTTTCTAATAGCTGTAGCTAAATTTAAGGAAAATATCTCATTGGCATTTTACTTATTGCCACAGTTCAATATACCAGAAGACATCAGTGCAATCTGTAGCCCCTCCCAAGTTGATGATTTGGTTGACAACACTGCAGGATCTTTATGTATGATGCTTGGCTTGATTGTTCCTCTAAAAAATTGAAGATAATAGGAAGCGAGCTCCATGTTATGACCCCTCAACCCACAGGTTAAAGCAGGCATCAAGAACAATTGAAAGGGGAAGGCATGCCACAAATATGTGGCAATTTATTTCATTTGTATGAAAGGAACAGCATAAAGCTGGTTTAAGTCTTATTTATCAGATTGCTTTCAGTTTGTACAAGTTAACGACATGGAGTTCCACAGGATTCTGTGCTTTGGCCAACTCTGTTCACTTTATATATGCTTCCCCGAGGCAACATTATTACCAACATTTGATTAATTTCCATGGTTATGCAGATGATACCAAGTTATACTTATCCATAAAGCCAGATAAAAAGTGATCAGTTGGCCAAACTTCAAGCATGTCTTAGGGATGCGAAGACTTGGATGAGTTGCAATTTTTACGCTATTAAGCTCAACAAAACTGAAGTTATGGTACTTGGTCCTCAATAACATAGAGACATATTATCTAATGAAATAACTATTTAAATTGGTTTTACTCTAGCCTCCAGTTCTACTATAAGAAATCTGGGGGTTATGTTTGATCAGGTCATGTCCTTTAACTCCCATATTAAACAACTTTCTAAGACTGCCTTTTTTCATCTGAGTAACATTGCAAAAATCAGGGTTATTCTGTGTCAGAAAGATGCAAAAAAAAAAAAAAATAGTCAATGCACGTGTTACCTCTAGACCAGACTATTGCAATTTCTTATAATCAGGCTTCCCAGATAAGTCGTTGATTCAGAACACGGCAACATGTTTACCAAAAAGAACTCAATTTTGAGAGCATATTTCTTCAATATTAGCTTCCTTGCATTGGCTACATGTGAAATCCAGAATAGAATTCTAAATTATTCTCCTGACCTACAAAGTACTGAATTTTCAGGCACCATCATATGTTAAGAAGCTTATAATACCCTATTATCCAATTAGAAGTCTGCAGTGTCAGAATGCAGATTTACTTGTGGTTCCAAAGGTCTGCAAAAGTAGAATGGGAGCCAGAGCCTTTAGTTATTAAGCCCCTGCCTTGTGGAACCAACTTCCAGCTTTGGTCCGGGATGCAGACACCCTCCCAGCATTTAAGAGTAGACTGAAAACATTCCTTTTCGACAAAGCTTATATTTAGGGCTGGCTAAGGCATTCCTTGGATCAGTCCTTAGTTGTGCTGCTACATAGGCTAAGGCTGCTGGCTATTGGCTTTTATGCCTGGATGGCTTTTATATAAACAACACTAATCCTATTGTTATTATTATAACTACTATTATTATTGTACACTCACATGTAATCTTCATAGTATCATGCAAGGTCACTTTTACTAGTAACATCTCTCTCTCTCTCTCTCCCTCTACCCTCTCTCTTTATCTCTTTTTCTCTCTCTCCCTCTTAGCCCGACTAGTTTCATCAGATGGCCCCCCAACCTCTGAGCCTGGATCTGTACCTAGGCTTCTGCCTTTTCCACTGTTGCCAAGTGCTTGCTCATATGGGAATTGGTCTCAGTTGCTGGGTCTTCATAAATAGAATTATAGAGTGTGGTCTAGACCCACCCCATATGTACAGTGTCTTGAGACAACTTTGTTTGTGATTTGGGGCTATATGAATAAAATTCATATCATTTAGATTTTAATGTCAGAAATGTAATTTGAAGTAAGTTTCAAGCTGGCCCTGCATAAATGTCATACATGCAGGGAGTTCATGAGTTACTCAGTTTAAGTTGTATTTCTTCCACAGGGATACCAAAATTCTTATATAACCTAGTCCAGTTATGAACATATTTGAAACTCCACACATTCATCAAAAAAAAAAAAAAAAGCCAACCAGCAATATAGCAGCATTATTTCTAGCAAGCCATGTCTGCCCTTAAGGTTTCAGGGAGGAATAAGGTTCAAATCGATACCTAAAGAATCAACAGAAGGAGTGAAGCCTGATGATTTTTAGGCTTTGGACCTGGTAGGGTGCAGGCAAAACTGTTTCATATCCGAATGCTAAAAAATCTCTTTGGTATGGTGTTTGGGTATGGAAGAGGTGTGTATGCACTTAGCTGCATATCATACTGTACATAGAAAATTAAAAGGATTGGTCGACTTAACATCTGTCAACAGATCTAGTGCACTGCACCAAAACCAAGGCACATAAGCTAATAGAGCGTGAACGTTTCTTTAAGAAGTCAAGTATTTTTTGTGTTTCCTTTTGAAAAACTGGTGTGATCATGTGATAATTTTTGAACACAATGCAATGGTGACAGAGAAAAACCCAGAGCAAGAAGCAGCTTCCAGTAACAATACCTGATAATCCCTGACAATCCCTATCCAATAATAATAAAAAAATAACAAAAAAAACAACTAACAATTAAAACAGTTACATGATGAAATGATATCTGTGTCTTGAGTAAAGATTTTCAGGACTCTACCCACCATTGAAATTACCACACATTTGATTGAAGTACAGTAATGCAATATGATTTCAAATGGGATGGTCTGAGAGCTTGTCACATCGATTTTTTTTATCAGTTTATTTTGGTTAATTTTTGTGCTTTCTCCCATGATTTGCATGAAAATGTTTGGGCTAAGCTCTGAAAAAAGTCATAGCGCCTTGATCTAGAGCATTCCACACGATCCTATTAGTAATTTTGCCCATGTGTTGGCAACAGTGCATAAGGAATATCATGGTTAAAATCTATATGAAATGAAAATAAAAAGCAGTATAAAAAATCTTTGAGTAATAAAAACAGTGTGCCTCTGCTTTGGACAGGCAGCAGACCAAATGTAGTCGTACTAAAGCTCAAATGTACATTAGTCAGTGTCGAGGTATTCATTAAGTAGGTCTTGCTAAGGCATGAAAATCATTAAATGACACTCTCCTGAAATGTTTTCCTGTGATGGCTGATGAAAGCTGAGATCCATCAGCATTCATGTTAGTCACTGTGGAATGAACACAATCTCATGTGAAACTCATGTCAAATATGAAACTTAAAGTGAATACATTATAATACACTAATGTCTGTCTTTGTTAATTATGGATGATCAGATAATCTTACAGTGTGGCCAGTTTTCGTGCTACACCTTGTGACCAGTCTCTGCCATTGCAAAGTCAAGCCAAGGCAAATATGTCTTTGCAATTTTCTGCATCCTCCCATATTCTGATGTCTTTT